>CAWUFW010010548.1:0-684946 GCA_963921515.1 Calotriton arnoldi
ATGAGTTATGCCTGTGTGACTACACGGTGATGAGAGGCCCTTTACGAGTGACGGCTGAGGGGGGTTAGAGCCTTTGTGAGTGTGGGGTGTGTGTCTGTACTATGAGTTATGTCTGTGTGACTCCACGGTGAAGAGAGGCCCTCTACGACTGACGACTGAGGGGAGTGAGTGCTTTTATGAGCGTGGGGTGTGTGTCTGTACTATGAGTTATGCCCGTGTGAGTGCACGGTGAAGAGAGGCCCTTTACGAGTGACGGCTGAGGGGAGTGATTGCCTTTGTGAGCGTGGGGTGTGTATCTGTACTATGAGGTATGCCTGTGTGAGTGCACGGTGAAGAGAGGCCCTTTACGAGTGACGGCTGAGGGGAGTGAGTGCCTTTGTGAGCGTGGGGTGTGTGTCTGTACTATGAGTTATGCCCGTGTTTTACTGCACGGTGAAGAGAGGCCCTTTACGAGTGACGGCTGAGGGGAGTGAGTGCCTTTATTGTATTGTATTGTATTTTAATTGCATTTGTATAGCGCTTACTACCCCTGACGAGGCGTCGAAGCGCTTTTTCGGCGAGTAGCACGCTACTCCGGGACCCATAGAGGATTAGTGTTGAATTAGTATAGTGAAACATGCAAGTAAATTTTAAGTGGTGGATATGTTAGTCAGTTATTTGGATTCAGAAGGATAGCGGAGGGATAGAAGAGGGAAAAAAGGTTTGCATATATATAGCGCTTCTAACCCCTGATGGGGTGTTGAATTGCTTTTTTTTTTTGGGCGAGTAGAACGCTACTCCGGAAACCCATAAAGGATTAGTGGTGAATTAGTATGGTGAAATATGAAAGTAATTTGAGTGGTGGATATTAGTCAGTTATTTGGAGTGAGAAGGATAGTGGAGGGATAGAAGGGAAAGAAAGGTTTGCATTCATATAGCGCCTGCTACCCCTGGTGGGTGTTGAAGCGCTTTGTTGGCGAGTAGCACGCTACTCTGGAACCCATAAAGGATTAGTGGTGAATTAGTATAGTGGAATATGGAATTAGTGAAGTGAACATGCTAGTCTGTTATTTTGATTGAAAAGGATAGTTGTGGGATAGAAGAGTGAAGGATTTCTTTTTGTAGGTCATAGCAGTAGGAGGAGGCTTTTGATGAGTAAAAAGGGTTTTTGGAGGGGAAGAGTCAGAGGGAAGAGTTTAGAAAGGTTTGTCTTGGGCATTGGTACAGTAAAGGAGGTGTCAGAAGATACAAGGAGGGGTAGAGTAGGAGAGAGTCAAGAAAGGGTTATTTTGGGGAACATAGTAGTGGTATGGCGTTTGCGATAAATGAGAGAGTGGGTGTAGAGGATATAGTGATAGATGTATAGGGTGAGATAGGGTAGTGAATTGGAAAGAGTAGTAGAAAGAAGTTTGAGATGAGTCAG
Organism: Calotriton arnoldi; assembly: GCA_963921515.1. Classification (NCBI taxonomy): domain Eukaryota; kingdom Metazoa; phylum Chordata; class Amphibia; order Caudata; family Salamandridae; genus Calotriton; species Calotriton arnoldi. The sequence goes on from CAWUFW010010548.1 coordinate 1,403, forward strand.
AAAGTTGGGCTAGGAGATATATTGAGGGAAGTATAGGCTGAGAAATAGGGTAGTGCATTGGAAATGCTAAATTAGAAGAAAGTGATAAATATATAGATCCATAAGTACATTGAGAGTATATAGATGCATAAAGGAGGTAAGTATATGCAGATTAAAAATATTGATAGAGGTAGCGGATGTGAAATAGGGTAGTGCATTAGATATGCTTTTTCAGGAGAAAAGTAATAGACACATTAATTAATGGGAAGATGGGCAGCATTCCTGGCCCTGGCCCGTCTCGAACAGGCTCAAACAGGCACTCACCCTTGTCCTCTCTGCCCTACAGGCTCAAACAGGCACTCACCCTTGTCCTCTCTGCCCTACAGGCTCAAACAGGCACTCACCCTTGTCCTCTCTGCCCTTAGCCTCGACGCCCGGGCTGAGACGTCCCTAACCCTGGCCTTTGATACCCCTAGTAATCAGGTGACCCCGTCAGCCAATGGGAACCCTAGCCCTAATACTATCCAATCACAACACTAGCCCTAAAAGCTAGAACCAATAGGAGATCAGGACCTTACAGCCAATCTTAGCCCTACTCCAAGCATCCAATCAGTTCAAAAAACCCTGATCTCTATGTCCAATAGAGGCCCTAGCCCTACCAGTAGTCCCAACCCTAGTCCAAGCAACCAATGGGACGGGAAGCCCTAGTCACTACTTCCAATAGAAAGCCTAACCCTACTCTTAGTCCCACACCTAGTCCAGCAACCAATAACACCAGAAGCCCTAATCGCTACTTCCAATTAAAGGCCTAACCCTAGTCCTAGTTCCACCTTAGTCCCAACAACCAATAAAACAGGAAGCCCTAGTCCCTGCTTCCAATAGAAATCATAACCCTAGCCCTAGTCCCAACCCTACATTGATTGAATCACAGATCCAGAAACCAATCAGAACCCTCAAATACCCAACCAATGAGGACACTAGCTCAAACCAATAGAAACATCAGATACAACCACCAATCAGTGTATACATGTAGCAGCCACTAGCAGACTATATAAGGTCCCAGCAACCTCAGACAAGGTTTGCTGCCCAGGGAGTTGGAAGCTGCTTCTCCTGTCCAGAATCTCCTAGGAGACAGACAGGCTCAATCCACACTTTGGATTTCTGCAGGTAAAGGCCTCACAAACTTGAAATCTAACAATACTGTTTGAATACAACTTTACTCCCTCTCCTGGCCAAAAAACGAAGTGCACAGTCCCTATTAAACACAGTTTAAACAGCTCACAGAAGCACCCTCTGATGTAGAAAATCCCTGTTGCTGGAGGGGAGGCAGGGGGGCTGGTTTCACTGGCTTGATAACACAAAATGGTGGCTGGGGGTGCACTGTTTAACATACAGGTCTTAGCACAGAGCAAAGGAGAAATTTGGAGGGAAAACTCAATAGTCACCAGGAATGAGAGCGACAAACTACAGAGTTTGGACTGCAAATCCCACAATTCAACACGTTAAATGGAAGCAATCATGGGCAGGAAAACCACAAGTTTAACACACAAAACAGGTGATAAAATATACAATCACAGGCAGGTTAAAACTACATTTTTAAACTGTAACAACCACAGGCAAAGACAGTAATCACAGAAAGGGAAAATCGTTTTTTAAAAAAACTTTTGGAGGAGGGAAGAGACAGCACTAGTCTGCCTCCTTACCACTTGCTGGACTCTGCTCACTGCAATCTGGGGCACAGGTAGGCTGCAACTCACAAGATGGAGGAGAATGATTTGGGGTGCACCCAGCAAAGCCTTAAGGGACCTGGGCAGGTGTGAGGGGAGGGCTCAGAGTTGCCTGGGAGCTGAAAAGCCAATCCCCAGTCCTAGGCCTGCTGGCCTGGGGGTGGGGGCTGCTTCTCCTGTCCAGAATCTCCTAGGAGACAGACAGGCTCAATCCACACTTTGGATTTCTGCAGGTAAAGGCCTCACAAACTTGAAATCTAACAATACTGTTTGAATACAACTTTACTCCCTCTCCTGGCCAAAAACGAAGTGCACAGTCCCTATTAAACACAGTTTAAACAGCTCACAGAAGCACCCTCTGATGTAGAAAATCCCTGTTGCTGGAGGGGGAGGCAGGGGGGGGCTGGTTTCACTGGCTTGATAACACAAAATGGTGGCTGGGGGTGCACTGTTTAACATACTGGTCTTAGCACAGAGCAAAGGAGAAATTTGGAGGGAAAACTCAATAGTCACCAGGAATGAGAGCGACAAACTACAGAGTTTGGACTGCAAATCCCACAATTCAACACGTTAAATGGAAGCAATCATGGGCAGGAAAACCACAAGTTTAACACACAAAACAGGTGATAAAATATACAATCACAGGCAGGTTAAAACTACATTTTTAAACTGTAACAACCACAGGCAAAGACAGTAATCACAGAAAGGGAAAATCGTTTTTTTTTAAACTTTTGGAGGAGGGAAGAGACAGCACTAGTCTGCCTCCTTACCACTTGCTGGACTCTGCTCACTGCAATCTGGGGCACAGGTAGGCTGCAACTCACAAGATGGAGGAGAATGATTTGGGGTGCACCCAGCAAAGCCTTAAGGGACCTGGGCAGGTGTGAGGGGAGGGCTCAGAGTTGCCTGGGAGCTGAAAAGCCAATCCCCAGTCCTAGGCCTGCTGGCCTGGGGGTGGGGGTGGGGGGCTGCTTCTCCTGACCAGAATCTCCTAGGAGACAGACAGGCTCAATCCACACTTGGGATTTCTGCAGGTAAAGGCCTCACAAACTTGAAATCTAACAATACTGTTTGAATACAACTTTACTCCCTCTCCTGGCCAAAAACGAAGTGCACAGTCCCTATTAAACACAGTTTAAACAGCTCACAGAAGCACCCTCTGATGTAGAAAATCCCTGTTGCTGGAGGGGAGGCAGGGGGGCTGGTTTCACTGGCTTGATAACACAAAATGGTGGCTGGGGGTGCACTGTTTAACATACAGGTCTTAGCACAGAGCAAAGGAGAAATTTGGAGGGAAAACTCAATAGTCACCAGGAATGAGAGCGACAAACTACAGAGTTTGGACTGCAAATCCCACAATTCAACACGTTAAATGGAAGCAATCATGGGCAGGAAAACCACAAGTTTAACACACAAAACAGGTGATAAAATATACAATCACAGGCAGGTTAAAACTACATTTTTAAACTGTAACAACCACAGAGCAAAGACAGTAATCACAGAAAGGGAAAATCGTTTTTTTTAAAACTTTTTGGAGGAGGGAAGAGACAGCACTAGTCTGCCTCCTTACCACTTGCTGGACTCTGCTCACTGCAATCTGGGGCACAGGTAGGCTGCAACTCACAAGATGGAGGAGAATGATTTGGGGTGCACCCAGCAAAGCCTTAAGGGACCTGGGCAGGTGTGAGGGGAGGGCTCAGAGTTGCCTGGGAGCTGAATAGCCAATCCCCAGTCCTAGGCCTGCTGGCCTGGGGGTGGGGGTGGGGGCTGCTTCTCCTGTCCAGAATCTCCTAGGAGACAGACAGGCTCAATCCACACTTTGGATTTCTGCAGGTAAAGGCCTCACAAACTTGAAATCTAACAATACTGTTTGAATACAACTTTACTCCCTCTCCTGGCCAAAAAACGAAGTGCACAGTCCCTATTAAACACAGTTTAAACAGCTCACAGAAGCACCCTCTGATGTAGAAAATCCCTGTTGCTGGAGGGGGAGGCAGGGGGGCTGGTTTCACTGGCTTGATAACACAAAATGGTGGCTGGGGGTGCACTGTTTAACATACAGGTCTTAGAACAGAGCAAAGGAGAAATTTGGAGGGAAAACTCAATAGTCACCAGGAATGAGAGCGACAAACTACAGAGTTTGGACTGCAAATCCCACAATTCAACACGTTAAATGGAAGCAATCATGGGCAGGAAAACCACAAGTTCAACACACAAAACAGGTGATAAAATATACAATCACAGGCAGGTTAAAACTACATTTTTAAACTGTAACAACCACAGGCAAAGACAGTAATCACAGAAAGGGAAAATCGTTTTTTAAAAACGTTTTGGAGGAGAGAAGAGACAGCACTAGTCTGCCTCCTTACCACTTGCTGGACTCTGCTCACTGCAATCTGGGGCACAGGTAGGCTGCAACTCACAAGATGGAGGAGAATGATTTGGGGTGCACCCAGCAAAGCCTTAAGGGACCTGGGCTTCTTTATGAGCGTGGGGTGTGTGTCTGTACTATGAGTTATGCCCGTGTTACTGCACGGTGAAGAGAGGCCCTTTACGAGTGATGGCTGAGGGGAGTGAGTGCCTTTATGAGCGTGGGGTGTGTGTCTGTACTATGAGTTATGCCTGTGTGACTGCATGGTGAAGAGAGGCCCATTACGACTGACGGCTGAGGGGAGTGAGTGCCATTGTGAGTGTGGGGTGTGTGTCTGTACTATGAGTTATGGCTGTGTGACTGCACAGTGAAGAGAGGCCTTTTACGAGTGACAGCTGAGGGGAGTGAGTGCCTTTTTGAGCGTGGGGTGTCTGTACTATGAGTTATGCCTGTGTGACTGCACGGTGAAGAGAGGCCCTTTACGACTGACGGCTGAGGGGAGTGAGTGCATTTGTGAGTGTGGGGTGTGTGTCTGTACTATGACTTATGCCCGTGTGACTGCACGGTGAAGAGAGGCCCTTTACTACTGACGGCTGAGGGGAGTTAGTGCCTTTGTGAGCATCGGGTGTGTGTCTGTACTATGAGTTATGCCTGTGTTACTGCACGGTGAAGAGGCCCTTTACGAGTGACGGCTGAGGGGAGCGAGTGCCTTTATGAGCGTGGGGTGTGTGTCTGTACTATGAGTTATGCCTGTGTGACTGCACGGTGAAGAGAGGCCCATTACGACTGACGGCTGAGGGGAGTGAGTGCCTTTGTGAGTGTGGGGTGTGTGTCTGTACTATGAGTTATGCCTGTGTGACTGCACAATGAAGAGAGGCCCTTTACGAGTGACGGCTGAGGGGAGTGAGTGCCTTTGTCAGCGTGGGGTGTGTGTCTGTACTATGAGTTATGCCCGTGTGAGTGCACGGTGAAGAGAGGCCCTGTACGAGTGACGGCTGAGGGGAGTGAGTGCCTTTATGAGCGTGGGGTGTGTGTCTGTACTATGAATTATGCCCGTGTGAGTGCACGGTGAAGAGAGGCCCATTATGACTGACGGCTGAGGGGAGTGAGTGCCTTTGTGAGCGTGGGGTGTGTGTCTGTACTAGTGTGCTATGAGTTATGCCCGTGTGAGTGCACAGTGAAGAGAGGCCCTTTACGAGTGACGGCTGAGGGGAGTGAGTGCCTTTATGAGTGTGAGGTGTGTGTCTGTACTATGAGTTATGCCCGTGAGTGCACTGTGAAGAGAAGCCCTTTACGAGTGACGGCTGAGGGGAGTGAGTAGCTTTGTGAGCGTGGGGTGTGTGTCTGTACTAGTGTACTATGAGTTATGCCCTTGAGTGCACAGTGAAGAGAAGCCCTTTACGAGTGACGGCTGAGGGGAGTGAGTGCCTTTGTGAGTGTGCGGTGTGCGTCTGTACTATGAGTTATGCCCTTGTGAGTGCACGGTGAAGAGAGGCCCTTTACCAGTGACGGCTAAGGGGAGTGAGTGCCTTTATGAGCGTGGGGTGTGTGTCTGTACTAGTGTACTATGTACATATCTCCAATATGGCCGCTAGGTAGGAGCTCAATACTGGAGCTCCCGGGTTTGGGGATCACCAAATCGGTGAATTTCCCCCACTAACCCAGCCATCCACCCCGCATCCACAGACAAGAATACTGCAAGGATATCTATGACTACAATTTTCTACCTTTGAGCCGTTTACCTGTATTGGGGACCCCTGGAAGGCCTGCTGTGTTGGAGTCGATGAGCTCGCCCCTGGTCCTTCCTTGTCGACTGCGGAGGGCTGCAGCTTCGAGGTGGCTGTTGGACGGCCTTCTGAGAGGAGAAGACTGTGTCGGCCTCGACGACCATGACGGAGCTCGCCTCTTCTGACTGATAACACTCGCCCCCGCGGAGCCCTAGAGGGGCTGAGGCTACGTGGTGGCTGCTGGACGACACGGTGTTGAGCCGGCCTCCTCGGACTTGGCGAGCTCGCCCCGATGACCTGGCGCACTCGCATCCGTGGAGGGCCGTGGCGGCAGAGAGGGAGACTGGATGACACAGAGTGGCGGCGACTTCCTATGCCCCCGGCATCGACGGCTGCATTGAGAGGGGAGGTGGGTGCTTCCGCTTGACTCCGCAGGGGCCATTGGTCTGGCTGGCCCAGAGCTCTGCTGTTGTTGGCGTTGCAGAGGATTTAGCTGATTCTCAGGCTGGGTGCAACTGGGAGCAGCCTCGACTGCGTCATCAGCGGAGTCGATTGGGGTTGGGGGGTGCTTCTCGCCTGCCACCGGAGGTTGTTGGGGTTAGGGGGTGCTTCGCCTGCCTCCGACGGGGGCACCCTGTTTTCTGGCGGGCCCAAGTTCTTTGGATATCCGGAGCACCACGGGAAGAAACCAGCCTTTGGAGAGGGGCGGCGGTTGTTTCCGGCTAGGTCCCGCATTATGGCTGGCACAACGTGAGCTCTAATGGCGACACAGTGATAGGGTCAGTCTTTTTGGCCGATGCATCCGGGATCGGATGCTTGAAGCCCCTATCCTTGATCGTCTTTGAGACCGTAGGGCATGCCGCTTCTCACCCCGGCCGAAGACCTCACTGCTGCCGCTGGGTGCTTTTCGCGACCCTGCTTTCCTCTCATTTCATGATTTGCATTGGCATGTTAAGTGTGCACGCGGGCGCTCCGTCCAGAGACTCTCGTTTTTTTCTCTGCACCAAATTACCTGCAACCGATGTCTACTGTTTCTAAGCAAGGAGGCTTTTCTCCGCCTTGCTTCCTTCAGACTGCCTTTGACCGGGTGCTAAGGAGTGACGCCTCCACCCGATCTCTACCTGGACAGGGAAAGTGTCTTCGCTATCTAAACTTCCCTGCAACAATGACAGTTCACTTGGAGCTAAAAGGTAATGGACTTCCTTAGACTGCTTGTCTTTGATCTTACCTCCTTTTCAAAAGAGCCTCAAAATGGAGCCTCTCTAGGTTATTCATCCTCTTGAAGTCAATACTCAAAATGGCCACTGCTCAAATAGCCTCGAAGATGGCCTGAACCTTAACCCTTTAATTTCTTAATTAGGTACTCTCAGGACCTGTACCAAATGACATTGTTATTCACTTGCTCAAATAGCCTTCGAAGATGGCCAGAACCACACTCCCTGCCTGTGTGAATTTTACTGAAGTTGACTTGTGGACACTGTCTCCTCCCAATTTGGCAGGCATTGAATAGTGCTGAGTCACCCCCTGCTTGGTCTTCCGGGATTGGGCCTAATGATGCTCTCTGTAAAAGCATGGTTGGTGGGGCCCTGATCTCCTTTGAGTCTAGGGTTTACACTGCTATAATTGTTTTATACTGCAATTAAGATGGCACTTTAGAGTGTATTGTATATACTGCACATAATTGTATGATAACTACCACCCCAGCCCACTGCTTGATTCCTGATTGCGACTCGACATTTCTACCATTCAACCATGCGCCCGCCTAACCCCTCCCGGAACTCTAATCTTGTGCGCTACGGACCCAACTCCTGGTCCATTAACTACACACACAAGCTGACCAGTAATGCAAAAAAGAACTTCAAGCACAGTACTCTAAAACAACACCCGGAAACACTCATTGTAGATAACTACCACACAGCGACCAACGGCAACACCAAAACCAACTTCATTTTTTACACTAATCGCCCGACTAAATGGAAAAACACCTTCTCTCTCCACCTTCAAGTCGCCAAGTCAGTAAGCATTCCCTATGGTGAAAAAATCTCCACTACCATATCTCCGACCTTCAAAGGGGAACTCACCATTTCCATCTACAGAACTGGAACCATTCTCATACAGGCCACCGACCCGCACCTCACCACTTTTGACCGCCACTTCCCCACACTTCTCTCCTTGTTAACTCAACAGAGACATCAATCCCTATCTCCCCTATCCCCCACCTCCCTCACCAACAACGTGGAACTGATCCAATCTCCCTGCCCTGAAGAACCTCTCTCCAACTCTTGGACATCCACCATCACTCACTACAATCACACTACCCCTATCATTACTCTCCGTCGCCAAACACCCACCATGATTACTTCAACTGTTCACACCAAGAACAACAAACCCACAATTAACAAACCCCACAAGGCCGATCTTGATCTTAACAGCTCGGACCCTAACCTCAGCCCTCCCGCGACTGAAATCCCCACAGGCACTCCCCTCTCGACCCCTGATAATCGGAACCCTTCCGCACATTCTACCCCTTCCTCCAACACAGACCCTGTTCCCCCGACCCTCACTTCCCCCTTGTCCAACGCCTTCTCCAATCCAGCGGTCACTCTCCCCCCTACTACCACTGCTCACTCCCCTTCCGATGTCCCACGTCCACAGGCACAACCCGCCTCCACCGCTTACCTCACTGACAACCCCCGTGACATCCCCATGTCCAACGTCTTCACCAACCCAGCAGACACTTTCCCCCCTATTACCACTGCCCACTCCCCTCCCGCCGTCGCACACCCACATACACAACCTGCCTCCACCGCTACTCTCATTGACATTCCCCGGAACTCCGACTTCCTACCTAGAACTTCTCTCCCTCCTCACTTGGACAGCAGATCCACTACTCCCCCTCTGAACTCCTTGAATGGGAACATTACTAATCCGGCTCCCCGTGTCCAACCTCTCCCCTCTCCTAATCCCACTGACTCCGTACAACCCCTGACACCGGATCACTCTCCCTCCATTGACCCAAGTCATTCTCGGCCCCTGCCTAAAACCTTAAACTTTCTCAGCTCAATAACACAGCAACTGAACAGAATGGAGCGGAAAATTAACTCCCTTGCGGCCGATTTCCTATACTTACAGCAAGACCTTCTCAACAGGACCAAGCCACCGTGCTCCCTCTCCCCGGGTAGATTTGCTCCTACCCCCTCAATACCCCTCCCATGGCCCCTCAGAGCACCCCTCGCCCTCCAATCCATCAGCGAGTCAGGCACTTCGACCCAACCGGGATCGCCAACCCTTTTCGGTACCGAAACCTGATGAGATCAACGACTCTTACCTCACTATGAGCCTGAACTCAGCCCCTCTCCCCATACCTGTTATTATTGGCACTAACAGAATCCCAAAAACTGTCCACTCGCCCAGACCTCCTGCTCAATACTCCTCTATCCACCTAACTCCCCCCTTCATCGAGGCTCCCCGCCCTCTCTCCTGCATGCTCCTAAACTGCAGATCAGCAGTTCAACACGCCACAGACATTGCTGAAGCTCTACTCGCTGAAGAAATTGACATCGCTTTCCTCACAGAATCCTGGCTCAATGTCCACTCCACCCCCATTCTTGACATTCTCACCCCTCCAGGATACAACATCATCAGACAAGACAGGCCGATCAAAACTGGGGGGGGACTAGCCATCATTTACAAAGATGGAATACAGATGACCAAACTTAAACCTGCAGAATACATATCGTTTGAATACCTAGGTATCGAACTCACTACCAAGGACACCTCACCCATCAAATTCCACACCATCTACCATCCTCCTGGAGAGCGTACCCTTTTCCCCGAAGAACTAACAGACCTAATAACACGTTTCTCCATGACAGACACAAAAGACGTGTTCCTGGGTGACCTCAATATACACTGGAACGACCCAGAAGACTCCACTGTCCAAAACCTATCCAACCTACTTGAGATATACAACCTCAAACAACTCTGCAATAAACCAACTCACATCAAAGGTGCAACACTGGATGCGATCATTACCAACAATAAACTGGTCTCTCTGAGTGCGATTTCTCCCATTGACTGGTCCGACCACCACCTCATTCTGTTCAAGATTGACGCACTTGTCAGCCACCAACCTATTCGTGATGACAAACCTAAACACTGGACCAGAAACATCAAAGAAGTCCCTTTACCCGAACTTGAATCCATGATTCATGCTCATCTACAACTCCAACCTTCATCATGGACGGCCGATGACCTCACTACACACTTTAACGCAAAAATGACAGAGGTTCTAGACCAAGTAGCCCCACTCAAACTCAAACAAGTGAGGCGAACCAAATCTAAATTCTGGTTCAACGTGGACCTGAATAACGAAAGGCGTCAACTCAGACAAACAGAAAGGTCTTGGAGACTTAACCCCTCGACCTTGCACCTAGCACAACTTAGATCTGCTCAGCAGGCATACAAAAAACACATTTTCAGTGAAAAGGCGTCTTTCTTCCGCAACCAACTAGATCGGGCAAAAAACAGACCGAGAGAACTCTTCAACATTGTCAAAAGCCAAACAAACTGCACTCCCTCTCAAGAAATCAAAGCCACCAAAGAGCGATGTGAAGAAATTGCCACCTTCTTCACTAATAAAGTCGCAAAAATTGATCAATCCTTCATCCAATCCGACCAATCAGAAAGAGTTCTTACCAGGGACAATCAGGTCTGCCTCCAGCTGAAAAACAATGCACATTGGTCCGACTTTCAGCTAATGTCGGAAAACGAGGTCTTCAGTATAATTTCTAACCTAAAACCCTCCTCCCACACTATGGACCCCCTCCCTTCCACAACTATAAAAGAACTCAACCACACCATTTCCCCTTTGTGGACAAAAATCATCAACGCCTCTCTCACTTCAGGCTGCGTCCCAGAATCCCTGCAACTAGGACAAATCACACCCATCCTCAAGAAACAAGGGGCCGAACCTAATGATCTTAACAACCTCAGACCTATCTCCAACCTCCCGTTCCTTGCAAAAACATTGGAGAAATGCATTCTCCACCAACTCAACAAACACATGGATGAATTCAACCTCCTTGACACCTTTCAATCAGGATTCAGGAAAGGCTGTAGCACTGAAACAGCTATGCTCAACGTCTCTGACGATATTCACAAGGCTTTGGATGAAGGTGATGCCTGCCTTCTCATCCTTATTGACCTATCTGCTGCATTCGACACAGTAAATCATCCAGCTCTTCTGGAGACCTTGTCGAAGTGCTCTGGCATTAATGGCACAGTACTAAAATGGTTCTCCTTCTTCCTTCAACACCACTCACAACAAATTAAAATTAACTCCTGTCTCTCGAAGCCAACACAAGTCACACTAGGGGTCCCACAAGGCTCGATCCTCTCCCCGTCCCTCTTCAATCTCTTCATGGATCCCCTCACAATCATCTTGAAAAAAGCTGGAGTGAACTACCACCTATACGCTGATGACACCCAAATCTATTTCAAAATCAAGTCTCCAAGCGACATCCAACACCTTAATGTCACTCTAACCGAGATCCAAACTTGGTTCAACGCTAACCACTTAAAGCTCAACCCAGATAAAACTGAACTAATCCTATTCTCTCCAAAAAGCAACCATCGAACAATCCAAGAGTGGCTCAAGAATCTGGTTGCCCTAAACTGCCCCCTCGTCCTATCAGACTCAGTTAAGTCTCTAGGCATCACCCTTGACAAGAACTTATCAATGGAGGCCCACATCAAAAACTCTGCAAAAACGCCCTTTTCTCACTAAAACACCTCAAGAAATTGAAACCTTTTCTTCCCCATGATGACCTCAAGACAGTAGTTCAATCCCTAGTTCTCTCTAAAATCGACTACGGGAACGCCATCCTAACAGGGACTCCAAAAGCTCACCTAGCCCCACTAAGGGCAGTGCTGAACATGGCCGATCGTCTCATATCTGGAGTAAAAGATTCGAACACATCACTCCAGCTCTCAACTCCTCAACTGGCTTCCCATGGAAGGGAGGTGTATCTACAAGCTGGCCTGCATCACACACAAAACCCTGCACTCACCGGCCCCCAACTACCTGAATAACAAACTGGTTAGAGCAGGTCAATCTAGAACGCTGAGAAGCTCCAACTCTCTCCTTCTTATCCCTCCGAAACTGAAAAAGAAAACCACCCAATACCGATCGTTTTCTGGCAACGCTCCCAGGATGTGGAACGCTCTCCCTAGAGTCCTCAGATGCAACCCCTCCTTCTCCTGTTTCAAAAGGGACCTGAAACTCCATCTCCTTAACAAATACTTTCCTGACCAACGTCAACTAACCTAGACTGCAACATCTGAGTTGACTCCTCTCTCTCTTGACATTCTAGGACAATTGGTGACCGGACTGCGTTAACCACCCTTGTTTGTTCTCTCTCCCTCCGATGCACTGTTTACCTATTTTTCATGTTGTATTTTTTCCTTATCTCTGTTTGCTTCCTTACTGCCTTCCTACTATGTAATGCAATTTCCTTCAGCTTACAGTGTGTATGTAAAGCGCTCTGATACCTACGGGTCAAGCTAGCGCTCTATAAAACTTTTAAAATAAAATAAAAATATAAATATGCCCGTGTGAATTCACGGTGAAGAGAGGCCCTTTACGAGTGATGGCTGAGGGGAGTGAGTGCCTTTGTGAGTGTGGGGTGTGCATCTGTACTATGAGTTATGCCTGTGTGAGTGCACGGTGAGGAGAGGCCCTTTACGACTGACGGCTAAGGGGATTGAGTGCCTTTATGAGCGCGGGGTGTGTGTCTTTACTAGTGTACTATGAGTTATGCCCGTGTGAATGCGCGGTGAAGAGAGGCCCTTTACGAGTGACGGCTGAGGGGAGTGAGTGCCTTTATGAGTGTGGGGTGTGCGTCTGTACTATGATTTATGCCCGTGTGAGTGCACGGTGGAGAGAGGCCCTTTACGAGTGACGGCTGAGGGAAGTGAGTGCCTTTATGAGCGTGGGGTGTGTGTCTGTACTAGTGTACTATGAGTTATGCCCGTGTGAGTGCACGGTGAAGAGAGGCCCTTTACGAGTGACAGCTGAGGGGAGTGAGTGCCTTTATGAGTGTGCGGTATGTGTCTGTACTATGAGTTATGCCTGTGTGTGCACGGAGAAGAGAGGCCCTTTACGACTGACGGCTGAGGGGAGTGAGTGCCTTTGTGAGCGTGGGGTGTGTGTCTGTACTAGTGTACTATGAGTTATGCTCGTGTGAGTGTACGGTGAAGAGGCCCTTTACGAGTGATGGCTGAGGGGAGTGAGTGCCTTTATGAGTGTGGGGTGTGCGTCTGTACTATGAGTTATGCCCGTGTGAGTGCACGGTGAAGAGAGGCCCTTTACGAGTGACGGCTAAGGGGAGTGAGTGCCTTTATGAGCGCGGGGTGTGTGTCTGTACTAGTGTACTATGAGTTATGCCCGTGTGAATGCACGGTGAAGACAGGCCCTTTACGAGTGACAGCTGAGGGGAGTGAGTGCCTTTATGAGTGTGGGGTGTGCGAATATACTATGAGTTATGCCCGGGTGAGTGTACGGTGGAGAGAGGCCCTTTACGATTGACGGCTGAGGGGAGTGAGTGCCTTTATGAGTGTGGGGTGTGTGTCTGTACTATGAGTTATGCCTGTGTGAGTGCACGGTAAAGAGAGGCCCTTTACGAGTGACGGCTGAGGGGAGTGAGTGCCTTTATGAGCGTGGGGTGTGTGTCTGTACTAGTGTACTATGAGTTATGCCCGTGTGAGTTCACAGTGAAGAGAGGCCCTGTACCAGTGATGGCTGAGGGGAGTGAGTGCCTTTATGAGCGTGGGGTGTGTGTCTGTACTAGTGTAATATGAGTTATGCCCGTGAGTGCACGGTGAAGAGAGGCCCTTTACGAGTGACGGCTGAGGGGAGTGAGTGCCTTTATGAGCGTGGGGTGTGTGCAATGTTCCCTCTAATTATTTCTCTTGGTGTGCGGCAGCACAGAGCCTGTGTGCATTCTTTTCTGAGCTGTGTGCGAAAATGAAACTCTACAGGAACCACAATGCAAATGCAAATAAGCTTGCTACACTTAAGGTTGATTGGGGGCAACCTGTTTCATTTTTTTTTTTTAAATGGTCTGAAAGGTAAATATTTAACTATTATTTGTTTTGCTAAAAGCAACAGGTTTTACATAAAAGTCTGGGTCAGGTGGTAGTTTCTGAAAATATTCCAGTATTTCATGATCTGCAGCACACCCAGAAGATTTATTGTTCTGAGGAAGAAAGTTTCTTTATGTACGTTGTCATTTATTTATAGAGTCAAACACACAAAACCAGTCTTGGGTTGCTTGTTGTCCAGTTTAGAGAGGACCAGACTTGGCATTTCGGGCTGGATTGTTCAATCTGGAACAGAGTCAAGACTGATTTGCATATGGTTGGGTCTAGGCATTGTGGGGAAAAGAATGAGGCGTTGGAATGCTACCCAAGCGATTGCTAGTGGTTTGCCATATTGCAAGCATCCTCCCATCACCTTTTGTGTGTTTGATGAGATGTCCTAAGTGGTCCAGGGTATTTCCAGACGTGGGTCCCTTGCTCACTGTGCCACTGGAATCAAGTTACACCAGACTGTAGAGCAGCAATCAGGAGAAACCGGTCCTGGGTTGCTTGTGTACTGATTCAGACAGGACCTTGCTTGGCAGTTCGTGCTGGATTCCTATTGGAGCAGGGTCAAGACTGACTTGCATATGGCTGGGTCTAGTCTTAGGTGGAATGGTGGGGAAAAGGAACGATGGGTTGGAATGCTACCCCGAGCGCTTGCCAGTGGTTAGACTTATTGCAAGCATCATCCCATTGGCTTTTGTGTGTTTGATTTATTTGTAGAGTGCCAGATGCTGCTCAGGTGCATGGTAGAACTTTTAGTAGCACACGATTAACCATGCTTATCTGGGAAATGAAGCCATGTCTTATAGCAAGAGAAATTGCATTCCATCATGTATGCCATGACATGAAATGTAATGGCTATCTAATATACTATGACAGAAAAAGTCCATCAGAATTCATGTGGCGGGAGAATACATCCATCAGTATTACCCTGCCACAGAATAAGTCAATCAGAATTTCTTCGCACTTTAAAGTTATTTTGGGGGCGTGGCCAAGATGGCGGCGGAGTAGCACCGTTTCTCAGGGGCTCCGCTCGCCGAGGCCGACAATTAGGCATCCATTAGCTTTTTTGGCACCTGTGCGACGCTGCAAAGAGCACCTACCGTGTCCTCAGCACAGAAGGGGAGCCCAGTGTTGAAGACGGGCGCCGCCCTTGGCTCTACGCGGCAGGAGAGTCTTCGGGAGGCCGCGGCTGCGGAGCTGGGCCGGTGGAGGAGGCCGCGTGGGGGGAGCTGTTGGGGGAGGGGCGCGGAGCCCACACGCTGAGCTGCGATCCCCCGTTTGCGGAGTGGTGGTGAGCCCCAAGCGAGGAACAGCAATTTGGACGGGCACGGGGCCCGCCGAGCCCCGGCTTCCCGAGGATCCGTGCCGGAGTCCGCGCCCATGAGTCAGTGGAGGAACAGCGGCGAGGCCTGGTGACGGCGCCGAACGGCGAGGCGCAGCTTCTGCTGGGTGGGCGGTCTTGGTCCTCGGCCCCGGGGGGACCGCGGCCACCCAGGAGTGTTCCGGACCAGAGCGACGGTGAGGCGTTGCCCCCGGGGGATAAATTTGAAGCTGAGCCCTGGGTGCCGGGGGGCAGAACCTGAGATTGCACGGCCCGGGGGGGCTTCGGTGACCCGGTGCTGCCAGCCGCGTGTGGAGTGAACGCGGGGCCGCCAACGCAGCTGCGGTGTGTGGTCTCATAACTCCTGGAGGAACTCGGACCCCGGGAGCCATTCTCACGCTCCCGACGACCTTAGTCTTGTGAGGCCCATGCATCAGACTGGGAGCGTGGAGGGGGGTATGAGCCTGGGGAATTCTTGCTGCCGGTGACTCCCCCCCCCTGCCGCTCGTATCCCGACGCTGTCCTGCGGTGCGCGGGGCTCCCCCGGGCTTGGTGGAGGGGCCTCGCACAGTGGCTGCGCCTGAAGTGGTGAGGGCCGGCGCGCCGGGTGGGACCGCAACCGCACGCAGCTTGTGTTGCGGATCTCCAGTGGCGCTAGGAGTGACGACGTGAATTGCCTTGCCTGGAGGTAGCCCCACAGTGCGCGTCTTCGTTCCCTGGGGGCCTTAACCACGTGGCACCTTCACACCGGCCACAACGAGTGCGGCGGAGGGCGCAGACCCCTTGCAGACTTAAGTGGGCTCCCGAGGTCCCGCGGCTGTCCTGGTTGTCAGGTGCAGTGCCCGGAGCCCAGACGAAGTGATAGGCCTGATCGTCTCTCGTGGAGGCCAGTCCAGAGGAGCGCAGAGAGCTCCGGAGGGCCACCGACACCCCTCGCGACGGGACTCGCTGTTGTAGGAGCACTAGTCACCCACTCGCGAGCAGCCGGCCATGGCCTCCCAACGAACAAAACAAAAGGAAATCCCGAGCAAGGAATCCTCCATTAAAGACCTCCTTCAGAAGCCGGCCGGGAAGAAGACTGGGGGCCTAACACTGACCCCCACGAGCCACACTCTGGCGTTGCCACAACGGTCTCAGCCACCGGGCTTGTTACCGAGCCTATCACGAAGGAGTTCATGGAGCAGCTCTTTGGTGCACTGCGAGATAACTTCGCCGGGCTGCGACGAGACTTGGCCGCTGACATTAAACAGCTTCAAGCGGATCTCAGCGAGGTGGGGGAAAGGGTGGACACTCTGGAGCGCAATGGGGACAGACGAGAGGAAGAGCTTGCTGAACAAGCCAGAGAACTCATTGACCTCCGGGAGCGGCAAGAGGAGCTATACCTTAAGATGGAAGATTTGGAAAACCGCTCGAGGCGCTCCAACATCCGCATCAAAGGCGTACCACTCCAAGCGGATGGCGGCAAGCTCGAGGACTGGGTTCTCCGCCTCTTTAAGCATATGGCTCCGGAATTGAGGGACCAGGAGGTCACGCTGGACCACACGCACTGCGCTGGACGCCCTGCCTCGGGTCCCGGCCAGCCACAGGACATCTTAACCTGTCTACACTCCTACAGGCAGAAGGAGGTAATTATGGCAGCCACACGTGACCGTCCAACAGTAGAGTTCGAAGGCCTCCAGGTGGGGGTGTACCAAGACCTCTCGCCCCTCACCCTTCAGAGACGTAAGGAGTTGCGTCCAGCCACGACCTTCCTCCGAGAGCAGGGCATACGCTATCGTTGGGGGCATCCGTTTCGACTATCCTTCGTCTGGAACAAAGAAACGCATGGGGTGCGTAATCTGCAGGAGGCAAAGGCTGTCCTTGGGGCCGCCCTGACAGTGGCTGAAGATCCGGAGGCGACGGAGGGAGACCCACCCGCGGGGAAGCCGCGGGGGCCTGGCAGGAGATGGGGCCCTAGGAGGGGGGCCCAGGCGAAGCCCTCCGAAGAGGAACGCCGAGCGGAACGGGAAGCCCTGCTGCAACAGATGTTAGACCGGGTGGTCTCTGATGCCCAAGCTGGTGAAGGATCCGGTCTGCCGCGGTCCTGAACCCACGTGTTTGGAAGAATGGGCCGAGCCTAGTACCTTGAGAGGTCGGCCTTGGGGGGGGGGGGAGCCCCACCCTCGGAATGGTGATGACCGATCGTCGGACTCATGGACCCCTGCACATTGGTGTGATTTGTTCCCGTTGGAAGACTACTTTGTCGTCTCTTTATGTTTTCTTTTCCTTTTCTTCCGCCTCTCTTTTTCTCTCTTTCCTCCTTTTTCCTCTTTCTACTCACAAGAGAGCTGCAGCCCTCCCGCAGACTGAGAGAGCAGATGCCATCCCACGGACAGGTAGGCTGACTCAACAACTTTGGCGGCTGGCCGCGGCGGGAGGAGATGGGGAGGGGGCGCCACTTTAGGTAGAAGGATGGACCTGCTATGCATATCGAGGGAAGGTTGCCTGTGTGTTGTACTTGTTCTCCCTCTGGTGAGACGCCCTGGCAGCTTGATTCGATGCCCGGTCCCTGCCTCTCCTTCCCCATGTAGGGGCCGCCCTCTTAGACTAGGGGGCACCACGTCGAGCCGTTGCGGGTGGAGGGATTGCCAACGCTGGGATTTCATAGCGGGGCATGCGGGGGAGGGAGCGGGCGCCCCAGTGCCGTTGGATTCCTCAACGACAGGTTAGATCAGTGCGCGACTGGACCCTTTCTCACTCCCTCATGACACGTCTTAAAGTAGTTATCATGAGCTTCAATGTGCCAGGCCTTAATTCGCCAGCAAAACGGCGTGCGCTTCTTGCCTTGTTGAAGGAAGCCAGGTGCGATATTTGCCTACTGCAGGAGACCCATCTCATGCGGGCGGACTGGAAGCGGCTCCGATCCCAGTGGTTTGACAGGCAATATTTTTCATCGGGGCCGGGAAAGAAGGCAGGAGTGGCGATTCTTTTGGCTACGCACTTTTAGGGGAAAGTGGTGGGAACTCACGCGGAGGTTGCGGGCCGCCTCCTGGCCTTGAGGGTGCTAATGGGAGAGAGGGTACACACGATAGCCTCAGTCTATAGTCCCAACGAACATCAAGAAGCTTTCTTACGAGACACTATAAGCTCGGTTCTGGAGTCCCCCGATGAGGACCTCGTAATCGGAGGGGATTTTAAACTGGTCCCCATTGTGGAACAGGATAGATCGACGCTACGGATGGGACACACGGGCTCGATCTCTGACACGATGCTTCAGAGACTGCAGGAGGCGGGTCTCACGGACGCCTGGCGCCATCGCTTCCCGACAGCACAGGAGTACACCTTTTTCTCTGCGGCCCATCAAACGTACGCCCGCATCGACCTTTTTTGGACTTCACCTCGGGTTATGGCATCCACTGAAGATGTATCCATTGGGGTGGCAGCGCTCTCGGACCATTCGCCGGTCATCTTGACATTGCTTCTCCCTGGCGGTACCTCGCGGCAGAGCTCGTGGCGCTTAAATCGCAAACTACTTACCTACGCCGCTAATATTACTGAGCTCCGCGGCACTATCAAAACATACCTGGAAGTAAACGACGTGGGCTCGGTGGGGATCGATGTGCTCTGGGATGCCCTGAAGGCTGTCATCCGCGGACGCTGCATCGCTATTGCTGCGGGCCTGAACAAGGACCGCAAGGTCAAGAGGGGGGAATTGGAGGACCAAATCCGGGAACTGGAAGGGGTGCATCGCCGTACGGGGGCGGTCCAGACCTGGCGCCTACTTACACAGGCGAGGAAGCAACTGCGGGCACTAGATCTCGACCGCGCCGAATACGCACTGCTCCGCACCAAACAGCGCTATTACGACGGAGGGAATAAGGCGGGAGACTCCTTGCACACGCCCTGCGGGCTGAGACAGCAACGCGTCGAGTCGCGGAACTCATGAGCGAACAGGGGGAGACCCTGCGCGCAGATGGAGACATTGCGTCCGAATTTGAGGCCTTCTATAAGGCTCTCTACACGGCCGACAACCTGGACCCCACTGTGGCCAAGGAATACGCGCAAGAGGCGCTGGTGACCCCGCTTGTGGACTCGGTTGCGGCCAGCTTGGACGCGGACATTAGCCCTGATGAGGTTTTGCGGGCCATCCAGGGCCTCCCGGTAGGTAAGGCACCGGGTGAGGATGGCTTCTCAGTTGACTTCTATAAAATTTTCGCGTCGGACCTCTCCCCCTCTTGGCGAGGTTGTTCAACACCTTTAGCGCCTCTGGGAAACTCACCCCGTCGATGTACATGGCGGAGATAGTGGTTCTCCCCAAACCGGGAAAGGACCCGCGTGAGTGTGCTTCATACCACCCCATCTCCCTGCTCAACGTGGATCTGAAGATCTTCACCAGTATTTTGGCATCCAGACTCGCTCCCCATATGCAGGGCCTGGTGGACCCCGATCAGTCGGGCTTCATCCCGGACCGCAATTGCGGAGATGGGACTCGAAGACTTTGCCATTTACTGGACAAGACGCAACGTATCCAGATCCCGGTGATACTTCTCTCGGTGGATGCCGAAAAGGCATTAGACCGGGTCCACTGGACTTATTTGCAACAGGTCCTCTGTCGATTCGGACTTGGGGACAGATTCCGGAGCTGGGTGAATTGTGTGTGCAACGGTCCACAGGCTCGCATCCGGGTCAATGGCGTGGTCTCTCGCCCCTTCAGGGTCGGACGCGGCACGCGGCAGGGCTGCCCCCTTTCCCCCCTCCTTTTCGCGCTCTATGTGGAGCCATTTGCCAAAAGGGTCCGCCAACTACCTACGGTCACTGGGATCCGGATGGGGGGCAGGGAACATAAGATCTCCCTATACGCGGACGACGTGCTCCTTTTCTTATCGAACCCATTGCTCTCTCTTCCCCCTCTGCTGGCAGAGGTCGAGGCTTTTAGCGCGGCGTCGGGATTTAAAATCAACTTGAAAAAGACTCAGGCTTTGAGCCTCACGCTTCCAGCGGCGGACCGACACCAACTATCGCATCACTTCCCATTTACTTGGGCGGCTACCAATATCACATACCTGGGGCTCCGGGTTTTCTCCACCACCGCGAAGACCGCTCAGGTGAATTATATGGAGGCTCTGAGCAAACTGCGTCACAAACTGAATAGTTGGAAAAAACATGCCCTCTCCTGGTAGGGCAAGATTGCGGCCGTCAAAATGACGATTTTGCCCCGTCTGCTTTACATCATGCAGACGCTCCCCCTATGCCCGCCGCCCACGACGCTGGCTCAAATGCAGCAACTTATCAACAGCTTCATTTGGGGGGGAAAGAAACCGTGCATGGCTCGACATCTCACGTATCTGCGACAGGATGAGGGTGGACTTGGAGTTCCGCATCTAAGGCGCTACTACGAAGCGGCGCAATTGCGATGGATGATCGAATGGTATCAACCAGAGTCGGAAAAACACTGGTGTTTTATGGACAGGGGGTCGCAGGGATCCACATTTGGAAGGTCCCATGGCTACCCAGACGTCATCGACCGCCGGGCGCATACCTCTCCCCAGTCCTGCGGGCCACTATGCAGGTGTGGGACAGGGTCCAAGAGAAGTGTCGGCTGTCCTCGGCTATCTCACCCTTGACCCCTTTTATTGGGAACCCAGATTTCCCCCCGGTCCTAGTGGGAAACGCCTACTTGAAATGGCATGAAAGCAAACTGTAAGCGTATCGGCAACCTTTTTGACGAGCGGGGAATCCTGGATTTCCCCAGGTTAGTGGCTCATTATGGGATCCAAAGGACGCGCACTGGCAGTACTTGGCGCTGCGCCACTGGGTCACACAACCCCAGGTCCGTTTGCATGCTAGCCGGCTCCTCACAAAATTTGAGATTTGGTACATCACCCGCACCTCCAATAAACGTCTTCTGTCAGATATTTATGGCTTTCGCAACAAGGCAGGAACCCAGGCCAAGTCCCCGGCCCCGGCGCAGAGTAGGTGGGAGGCGGAATTGAGTCTGGAGTTCTCCCCAAGGAGTGGGCGGATATTATTCACAGGGTCCGGGCATCCTCGTGCAGCACCTCAGGGAAGGAAATGCTCCTGAAAATTGCACATTATTGGTATTACACCCCGGTGAGGGTAGCTCAATGGAAGCCCCGGTGCAGTAACCTCTGTTGGCGTGACTGTGGGCAGGAGGGTACCCTTTCCCACATTCTATGGTCTTGCCCCAAGATACAGGCGTTCTGAGAGGCTATTCTGCCCATAGTCGATCAGGTATACCAGCCAGAACTCCCCAGATTCCCTAGTTATATCTTGCTGGGGCTACCCAATCCTCTCACATATCCTCTCCGGTCTTGTAGGGGCAGGGCGATCACTTTAGCACTAGGGGCAGCCAAGCAGGTTCTCCTGGCAAAATGCGGTACGACCGCTGTCCCGACTCAAGTTAGATTGGCTACACAAACTGTGGGAGGTTGTGGGGATGGAACGGATTACAGTGGGGATCAACCACACACTGCCCAAATTCGATAAAACTTGGGGGTCCACGGTAGCTTACCTATCCTCAGAGTTCATAGAGCTTACCTGCCCTCGCTACCTACGTGTCCTGAGATTCCCCACAACACACATAACGGACTCCGCCGCCTCCTCCGAAGGTCACTCGGCCCTAGATCCCCACCGAGTCACATCCTACGCTGTGGGTGGATACCTGTCCTCTACCCTCTCCGTCTCTCTCAGTCTTCTCTTTGCTTCTTTCACTTCCTCTTTGTTTCTTTCTTTTTCTCTTTAACCCCTTGGCTGCGGCGGTAATTCAGCCGCGGCGCTGGGGGGGTGGGGGGTGAGCGCGGCGCCGCCATGCTTGTGACGGAACCACGCCGTCATGAGCCACGGGCGGCGTGTGCTCATGACGGCGTGGTTCAGTCACGGCCCCGCCCGCTCATTAATTCGCCCGCACAGGCGGGGAATTAATGCCGCGTGGGCGGAGCGGCAGCCGCATGACGGAACCACGCCGTCATGAGCACACAGCGCCCGTGGCTCATGACGGCGTGGTTCCGTCATAAGCACGGAACGGGTTAATAAAGTTTGCTTCTGATTAAGACGTTTCCCGCCGGCCGGTGGTTGTAGGTGGGCGTAATGTTTAAGATTGCAGTCTACTCAATAAAAAGATTTAAACCATAAAGTTATTTTGCCCCAAGAACAGTGCAGAGAAACAAGCTGTCAGCAGAGTTATGTGTAAATATCGAACATAATAAGCTTATGAATATCTAATCGAAATATGCAAATCAGAGATAATGTGTCAACAAGCTTTTGCCACATAGTTCCAACACTTCAGTTACTTCTTTACCAAACAAGTCTCTGTAGGCAGC
This sequence comes from Calotriton arnoldi, assembly GCA_963921515.1. Classification (NCBI taxonomy): domain Eukaryota; kingdom Metazoa; phylum Chordata; class Amphibia; order Caudata; family Salamandridae; genus Calotriton; species Calotriton arnoldi. Next base: position 23,995 of record CAWUFW010010548.1, read on the forward strand.
CATTTACAGCATGTAAACTTAGCCATAGCCACATATGTGCCCATGTTATTGCCACAGTTGAAAACCTGGATTCTTCTGTTTACATTGTTGAGAGCCACCTGTGCTCTTACACTCTCTCAGATATGTTCTCTATCACTCAATCAAACTAACGCTTTCACTTATTTTATATCTCTCTTGCTCACTTTCTAACTTACAATAAACACTTTTACCAGTGGCGGCCGGCGGGGATCAGTGGTGTCGGGGCAGGAGGTGGGGGCGGAAGGAGGAAGGGGAATGTAAAAAAAACCAAAAAAAACACTGACCTCCTTCTCTTTTCCGTCAGACTCGGGCCGAACAGCAACAAGGAAGCACACCCAGGCTCCCCTGATCAATAACAACGCTGCATTGCAACGTTGTGATTGGTAAGCACCCAGGCTCCCCTGAGCAATCACAACGCTGCAATGCAGCGTTGTGATTGGTCTGAGCGCCGGGGTTCGGCGCTCAGCCAGGGACTGGGGCCTGGGCATAGTTCTCCATGCAGGCTGTAATGCAGCCTGCGGGGAGAACATGCAAAGTGCGCATGAATGTTTGGTCAGCCCAAGAGGGCCACCAAGCAGTCATGCACACTTGGAGTGGGCAAACCACTCCTCCCCTGCCCTGCTCTGAGAGCAAAGCAGCCCCGCCCGCCCGCAAAGTAGCTGGAAACAATACAATTATAAGGACAACAAGTTATTATCATTTTATTTTTTCTTTCGTCACACTGCATAAAAGCAGTGGGCGACGCTTCTCCGCCTTAGCGGAGGAGCCGCCACGGACTTTTACTCTTTCATACTTGCTTTTCCTGTTTTACTAACTGGTTCACTCGGGCACTGAATATAATTGGGCCGCTAATTTTACTTCAGGTATAAAAATTTCACTTATACCTAAATTTGTAGTATCGTTCAAGAGGTTTTCCCTCTGGATTTTCACCAGGTAAATCCCAGCAGAAATCAGGGGGTAAATAGAGTAAAATACCCATTTGTGCATCATGGACTGCATAAAAACGTGAAATGTGCATGTAATGTATGTATTCCTTATTCAGAGGTCTGCAACTAAGAAGTGGGGGCAAAATATGCATCTGCTAATTCCCACACTCTGTGCAAAATATTGTTAGTGGGTGTGCAATTTCAGGCCCTCGCTCTCCTACACTTCCTATCTTATTTCATTCCATTTTTAGCTTAGATATAACTCTGTCATACTTTCAACCCAAAACACTCGCAAAGTCCACTATCAATCACACATATTTACTGGGTCATTTGCCTTCCTAACAACTAAGGAGATACCTTAACATTTTAGTACAACTCTGCCCAGTGTTCAAAACGTATTATAAACGTACACTCACTCAGTCATCCGCATAAAAGCAAATCAGATTCCGGTGTGAGATGGAAACGTGGAAAGTCATCTCCTTGACGGTCTAGCATTGCAATGCGAGTGGCAAGACTGTGTGCTATAAGAGTGCTAGTTAACCATAATAAATAACTAAAACCCTCTCCTTCTCAAATACATAAAAAATAGACAGATAGAGGGTGGGGCACTGTTAAAATATGTACACATTATTTGTTGCAGCACTGAAAACGGTACCATAACTTTTAAACCTATATTTCAAATTAGCTAAATATAGTTTCCAGATGAAGAACAGCTGGACATGGTTTAAAACCGCATTTGGTCAAAAAAGTGAATGGTTTTATTTATTTTTGTATACTGCCAAATAGGCCTAATGGCTATAAAATCGCGTTGCACAGACAAGAAAAATGAGAGTCTGAACATAAAGACAAGAATGAGAAAACATGAAGAGGAACAGCAATATTTAAAACAAAGTGCACGTGGAAACTCAACTTTCGAGAGAAGAAAGGGAAAAGGTGTATGCACTAATTTCAAAATGGTTAGACTGAACAATAGATTGTGGTGCATTTAATCACGGTTTCTTCCCTCAGATAGACACTCACTGTTATGCACACATTCCTTACATTAACTTAAATTACCAATACAAAGCCCAGTCCTGCCATGTTCGACAGAAATCAGCTTCTCTCACTTGAAGCAAGAGCTTTCACTTAGCTTTTGCTTTTGTTTTCTTTTCACGTCTTTATTTGCCATTTACAGGGTGCTTCTGTTGCTCATCAGAAAGGTTCTTTGTAATGCGCGCTCGTGCAGGCCCCCTGCGCGGAGGTTAATGAGAGAATGCGCGGCCGCCCAGGTGCGCACTTTGCAGGGAACTGTGGGTGTGTGTCTGTACTAGTGTACTATGAGTTATGCCAGTGTGAGTGCACGGTGAAGAGAGGCCTTTTACGAGTGACGGCTGAGGGGAGTGAGTGCCTTTGAGTGTGGGGTGTGTGTCTGTACTATGAGTTATGCCCGTGTGAGTGCACGGTGAAGAGAGGCCCTTTACGAGTGACGGCTGAGGGGAGTGAGTGCCTTTATGAGTGTGGGGTGTGTGTCGGTACTATGAGTTATGCCTGTGTGAGTGCACGGTGAAGAGAGGCCCTTTACGACTGACGGCTGAGGGGAGTGAATGCCTTTGTGAGCGTGGGGTGTGTGTCTGTACTAGTGTACTATGAGTTATGCCCGTGTGATTGCACGGTGAAGAGAGGCCCTTTACGAGTGACGGCTAAGGGGAGTGAGTGCCTTTATGAGCGTGGGGTGTGTGTCTGTACTAGTGTACTATGAGTTATGCCCTTGTGAGTGCACGGTGAAGAGAGGCCCTTTACGAGTGACGGCTAAGGGGAGTGAGTGCCTTTATGAGCGTGGGGTGTGTCTGTACTAGTGTACTATGAGTTATGCCTGTGTGAATGCACGGTGAAGAGAGGCCCTTTACGAGTGATGGCTGAGGGAGGTGAGTGCCTTTGTGAGTGTGGGGTGTGTGTCTGTACCAGTGTACTATGACTTATGCCTGTGCATAGTGAGGAGAGGCAGGGTTTCCGTGTGTGTTGTGCAAGCAGTATGAGTGACAGCGCATACTGGGTGGACACTGTGCAGGCTGAGTGGAGACCGTGCAGGCTGAGTGGAGACCGTGCAGGCTGAGTGGAGACCGTGCAGGTTGAGGGGAGACCGGAGACTGTGCATGCTGAGGTGAGACCGTACATGCTGGGGGGACACCGTACAGGCTGAGGGGAGACCGTGCATGCTGAGGGGAGACCGGAGACCGTGCATGCTGAGGTGAGACCCTGCAGGCTGAGAGGAGACCCTGCAGGCTGAGAGGAGACCGTGCAGGCTGAGAGGAGACCGTGCAGGCTGAGGGGAGACCGGAGACCATGCATGCTGAGGGGAGACCGTGCATGCTGAGGGGGAGACCGTGCATGCTGAGGGGAGACCGTGCATGCTGAGGGGAAACCGTGCACGCTGAGGGGAGACCGTGCAGGCTGAGGGGAGAACGTGCAGGCTGAGGGGAGAACGTGCAGGCTGAGGGGAGACCGTGCAGGCTGAGGGGAGACCGTGCAGGCTGAGGGGAGACCGTGCAGGCAGTGGGGAGAAAGTGCAGGCTGAGGGGAGACCGGAGACTGAGCAGACTGAGGGGAGAACGGAGATCGTGCATGCTGAGGCAAGACCGTGCAGGTTGAGGGTAGACCGTGCATGCTGGGGGGACACCGTGCATACTGAGGGGAAACCGTGCATACTGAGGGGAAACCGTGCATACTGAGGGGAAACCGTGCAGGCGGAGGCGAAACCGTGCAGGCGGAGGGGATACCGTGCAGGCTGAGGGGAGACCGTGCATGCTGGGGGGAGACCGTGCATGCTGGGGGGAGACCGTGCATGCTGAGGGGAGACCGTGCATGCTGAGGGGAGACCGTGCATGCTGAGGGGAGACCGTGCAGGCTGAGGGGAGACCGTGCAGGCTGAGGGGAGACCGTGCATGCTGGGGGGAGACCGTGCAGGCTGAGGGGAGACCGTGCAGGCTGAGGGGAGACTGTGCAGGCTGAGGGGAGACTGTGCAGGCTGAGGGGAGACCATGCTGGTTGAGGGGAGACCGTGCATAGTGGGGGGACACCGTGCATGCTGAGGGGAGACCGTGCATGCTGAGGGGAGACCTGAGACCGTGCAGGCTGAGGTGAGACCGTGCAGGCTGAGGTGAGACTGTGCAGGCTGAGGGGAGACCGTGCATGCTGAGAGGAGACCGTGCATGCTGAGGGGAGACCGTGCAGGCTGAGGGGAGACCGTGCAGGCTGAGGGGAGACCGTGCAGGCTGAGGGGAGACCACGCACGCTGAGGGGAGACCGCGCACGCTGAGGGAAGACTGCGCACGCTGAGGGGAGACCGCGCACACTGAGGGGAGACACCGCAGGCTGCACGCTGAGGGGAGACCGTGCACGCTTAGGGGAGACCGTGCACGCTGAGGGGAGACCGTGCACGCTGAGGGGAGACCGTGCACGCTGAGGGGAGGGCTTGTGCAAGTGCAGGGGAAGGTGTGTCTGTAGGGGTGTACTATGAGTGTGTCTTTGTGAAATGTAACATTTGTATTTTGTTTGCGCGTTCTTAGTGTTCAAATATTTTATTGCTTTAGAGAGAAAGAAACAGATTTGAAAGGCAGTAACAATACATAAAAATCAGAAACAAATATATAATAATGAAGAGTTAAAAAGGAATACATAACAAATAACATCAGGACTGGGATAAAAAAAATATCAACGTTATCTTATAAAAGTGATCAGATAAATATCATGACAGATAACAGGTGCTACAAATTCATCAAATACTAAGTATAAACCCCAGGAAGATGGGACAGATGGAACATCTACATATATCCCAGCAAAGTCATGTGTGAGTTTGTATTGCTTTGTAAATAAGATACATCAGCGAGGGGAAAGAAGTGAAAATGGGAAGAGAGAAAGAACGAGAGAAGGAGGAGAGGATACTGGAAGGAAGGAAGGAGGGTGGGATGGTGGGAGGGGACATCTGCTGCACCTATATAAAAAAGAATTAATTAAGAAACGGATTCAAAAGGATATTGAGCTACCAACCCCTGAGAAGACAAATCCATATAATTATCCAAAGAGCGCCATACACTACTAGCAATTGAGGACGAATAATGTTTCTTTTCAACAAAAGTATGAGCTCCACAAAGATATGAAACCCACGCCCACCAGGTATGGTAAGAAAGGAGATGAAAGGATTTCCATTTTGTGAGTATAATTTTGACTGCAATGGATAAGAGCAAATCTAAGAGCTCCAAATACGTACTGTCCAGAGGTAAAGGGGTAACTGTAGCCCATGGACCTAGCAAAATCAAGGTAAAGAGAGAGCTATAGGTATATTAAAGATTAACGATAAGTGTTTTTGTATCAGGCCCCAAAAGGAGTCTAATAGCGTACATTCAAAGAACATATGTTGATGGGGGCCTGGTACTGAATTGCAATTCCAACAAAGATCACTATCTCGTAATTTCAGCTTGTGCAAACGAGCAGGAGTCCAGTGCAAAAGGTTCATAGTAAAGAATTTAGATTGAATCAGTCAAGGAGCAATTTTGTTATGTAAAGATAATTTCCCTATCAGTTGCCAAGTATCCTATGAAATATGTTTAAAAAAATCGTCTTCAAAATGGTGAGACCATTTAACAGAAGTAATTGTGGGTTGTGCAGGCAGTGGAGCAGATAAAAATTTATAAATTTTAGAAGCAGTATGGCCTGAGTGTTCCCACATAGAAAGGAGTGAGACAATAACCGAATCTGTAGAAAAGGGTATCTTAAAAAGTTTGACTTTTAACTTCAAAAAAGTTTAAAAATCCATGTTATTGAGATTATATTTTTTGTCTAGGAAGGAAAAGGAAGAGGATCATGATTAGTATCATAGCGGTCTTTCACCAGTCTGATACCCTTGGCGGTCCACAAAAGAGCGGTGTTAGTTTCAATGTCAGTAACGAGCTTAGAATTAAACCTAAAGATGTCCATCTTGATTCATGAATAGGTTTCAAAACTTTCCAATCAATATATTTCAACGCATTAACCGTTTCTGATATAATACGCTGACAGTGTGCTAATGAAATGTTTGAGACTGTGAGTAAAGAAAGAGTGGAAAAGGGAGCGCTCAATTCTCGCTCTTTATAAATCCATGAAGGTAAATGTTGGGATTCTGGTAAAAACCAAATTGCTCCCTGAGCTGCCAAGAAAGAAATCTGGTGTAAACTCCAATCAGGGAGGTTACATCTTCCCAATATAGAGGGTTTCCTTAGATATTTATAAGCAATTCTAGCTCTCTTGTTATTCCATAAAAATCTTGAAGTGACTAAGTCAATCTCTTGAAAGAAAGAAGAAGAAAGCTTTATAGGTAGCATAGAGGATAAAAATTAATGATTGGAGTTATCATCATTTTAAGAGTTTGTAACCTACCCCACCAAGAAATATATTTAGGAGACCAAGAGGACAAGAGATCCTTAACTTTTGTTATGATATGGGATTCATTATAAGTAACAGTATCTGTAAGATTTCTACAGAACCAGATCCCCAGATATTTAATGCGCGTAGATTGCCATTTAAAACCTGAATCACCCAAGTGAGAAGGAAGACACAAAGAATTCAAAGGAAATAATTCCGTTCTCTCTTTAAGAGTATAGCCAGAAACGACGGAAAAAGCACGAATAAGATTAGAAATAGAAGGGATCGCTGATTCAATGTCTTCTGAAAAGTTAAGAACATCGTCAGCATAAGCGGCCGTTTTAAGTGTATGTGTTCCAAATTGGAACCCTTTAATGTCCGGGTTCAGATTAAGGGGCCGATTCCGATCTCGGCCGGTAGGGCTCCGAATCGGATTCGGCATTACCGGATCCGATTCGGAGCCCTGTTTCCCGACCGAATCGTACGCGGGTCCGGCCAAGCGAGTACGATGCAAGCGCCCGCGAAATCGCCGACCGACTCGAACGCGGCTTCAACACGCTCCGACCGACTCGCACGGACACAACTCGCACCGCGCAATGGAGACGTTCCCCGGCCGGGTAAGTACGATGCGCACCTCGAACAGTCCGACCGACTCGCGCCGTCCGGCACGAAAGAGCTTTCGGAGCCGGACTTTGGGGGTCTGCGTCGGACCCACCTGTACGCGTAGCCGCGCGAGTCGCACACAGGGGGGACCCAGGGGTCCCCCCTACCTGTGCTTGTACGGCACGATGCGCTTCGACGCATACCCGCTGTAGGGGGCGCCCTTGTTCGCCTCGCACCCATTGAGTCAATGGGAGCCCGCGTACGCGTTGTACGACCGGCTCCCATTGACTTCAATGGGAGTCCAACCGAATCGAGTCCGGGTGCATGCGTGCGCATCGTACTCGTTCGGTCGGACTGCCAGAGTCCGATTCGGTCGGAATTCTCTCCGGGTCCGGCTCGGTCGGAGAGATTTCCGGCTCGAATCGGAATTGGCCCCTTAGTAAGCAGAGGAGTGGATCAAAAGACAAAAGAAAAAGAAGGGGTGAAAGTGGGCAGCCTTGTCTAGTACCTTGGCGAAGATTAAAAAAGGAGGACGTTGCACCATTAATCCTAATATTAGCCCTCGGTTGCGCATAAAGAGCCAAAACCATATTAATAAAAAAGCTACCAAGATTGTGAGATTCTAACACAGATTGTAAAAAAGGCCAAGATACCTTGTCGAATGCCTTTTCGGCATCAAGGGCAATCGCCGCAGATGGCAAAGAGGAAAGTTTTGCTTCTTCTAAAATGTGACAGAATGTGCGAACATTGTCTCTAGCAAACCTACCCTTGACAAAACTTGTTTGGGAGTCATGGAGGAGATTAGGAATATGACATTCGAGACGATTTGCTAAAATTTTAGCAAAATATTTTGCTTCCATATTTTTTTTAATAAACTTTATTTAAAGTTTTGCATGAAAACAACCATAAGTGTGCACTCAGTAGCCAGCAAAGGAATTGTATATACATATAATACAGTGGTAATGGTTCAAGACATCGGCCCATCCACAGTACCCCCCACTCTAAAATCTGTAGCTAGGCGTTAAAACATTTAAAACAGTTGCTCCCCCTCCCCTTCACGGTTCACAGAATTTTCCCCTGCAGTAGCGCTTTAGAGAACCTGTCTGGAGGCCGTCAGCCAGTAAGTCGTGACAGAGCTCCCTCCAAAGCCTTAAGTCATCCTCTAATTTCTCATCACTGAGACACCTCTTTATATGCACCTCCTCAGCTAGTGTCCATTCACGCACATCCCAAATCCATGCCGAGATCTGCGGCGCCTGCACCCCCATCCATACAATTGCAACTCTGCGCCTTGCCAGCACCAACAATAATTGCTGGAGCCTATACACCATCTTGCTTTGCTTTTTGCGTTTCCGTATCAATCCTAGGGGACAGTGATTCAGTGTTAATTGGACTCTACTGTTCACGTTGCCCCTTATCCGCTCCACTACCTCCGACCAGAAGTTACTGACCTCAGGACAGTCCCATGGATCACTGACAAAATATCGAGTGACAAAATATCGTGTTCTCAAAATATCGGGACATAAATATCGATGTCAAAAATATCAACATTCTATCTTCATAATGGTAAGTACTAAAATATCGAGAAAAAAAATATCGTTGTTAAAAATATCGAAGTACAAAATATCGTTTTTTTTAAATGTATAAAAAATGATGTGAAATAAATTAAATAATACATACAACTTAAAAAAAATATTTAGAATTATTAGAAAATGTTAACAATTATAAGTAATAAATGTAATGTAAAAATAAATTAAAAATACATATATAAAATGTAATATATACTTACTTAATAATAATTAAATAATTATTTTAATAAATTATAAAATGTTAGAAATATATTAAAAATTATAAATACATATATATATATATATATATATATACATACACCTGTAACATAAATATATATATATATATATATATATATATATATTATAAATTAAAATATTAAATATTTATTAATTTTTAAAACTACATTTTACACTACATTAAGTGCAACAGTAGGGAAAGTGTTGGATAGCGGAGGTGAATAAATTACTATTCCCACTCCAGTGAGTGCAACAATAGGGAAAGTGTTGGATAGCGGAGGTGAATAAATTACTATTCCCACTCCAGCGAGTGTAACAGTAGGGAAAGTGTTGGGTAACGGAGGGGAATAAATTACTATTCCCACTCCACCGAGTGCAACAATAGGGAAAGTGTTGGATAGCGTAGGGGTAAAAATTACTATTCCCACTCCAGCGAGTGCAACAGTAGGGAAAGTGTTGGATAGCGGACTGGAATAATTTACTATTCCCACTCCAGTGAGTGCAACAGTAGGGAAAGTGTTGGATAGCGAAGGGGAAAAAATTACTATTCCCACTCCAGCAAGTGCAACAGTCGGGAAAGTGTTGGATAGCGGAGGCATAAAAATTACTATTCCAACTCCAGGGAGTGCAACAGTAGGGAAAGTGTTGGATAGCGTAGGGGTAAAAATTACTATTCCCACTCCAGCGAGTGCAACAGTAGGGAAAGTGTTGGATAGCGGACTGGAATAATTTACTATTCCCACTCCAGTGAGTGCAACAGTAGGGAAAGTGTTGGATAGCGAAGGGGAAAAAATTACTATTTCCACTCCAGCAAGTGCAACAGTAGGGAAAGTGTTGGATAGCGGAGGGGTCAAAACTACTATTCCCACTCCAACGAATGCAACATTAGAGAAAGTGTTGGATAGCGGAGGGGATAAAATTACTATTCCCACTCTAGGGAGTGCAACAGTAGGGAAAATGTTGGATAGCGGAGGGCCGAAAAATTACTATTCCCACTCCAGCAAGCGCAACAGTAGGGAAAGTGTTGGATAGCGGAGGGGATAAAACCAAAGATTACAGCTATTGAACCGAAATCCCCAAACAAAATAAAAACAAAATAATTACCAAAAATATTTATCAATTAATAAATGAATATTAATGATCAACTAATGATTAATTTATTTAAACTAAATTACTTTCCACCCTCTACCCCAATAAACACCAAAACACACACCTAAAAATATTTACACAATTTCAATAACTAATTTTACATTAATAAATTAAGAACAATTAACAACAAATCATTAATTAATTGAAAAAAAAATTCTTCTCAACATTTACAACTATAAACCCCACAAATCACACTTCAAAATTATTCCACAGTTAGCATATTTAATATTTACTTAATTAATTAGCATTAATTAACAAATAATTAATTAATCATAAATAATTTACCTCCCACCATATTCCCCTATTAATGACACCACCAATGTTGTAAAACATGACACAATTAACATAATTAATTAACAATTAATTAATTAATTAATTACAATTAACAAGCAAAATAAAAACAATTAATAATTAATTAATTCACACAATTAACACTATAAAATAACATTAAATAAATATTATATAAAAAATAATAAAAAATGTATTCAAATTAAATTACTTCTCACCCTACTCCCCTATCAACCCACAACCCGCTCCTAAAAAAATGAGACAATTAACATAATTACCAATTGATTAATAATAATTAACAACCAATTAATAAATAATTAATAATTAATTATTTACCGCAATTAACAATATTAAATATTAAATACATAAATATTAATTAATAAATCTTAATTAATTAATTATAATTAAATTACTTCCCACCCTACTCCCCTAGCAACCCACAACCGCTCCTAAAAAAGACAGAATTAACAGTTACCAATTAATTAATAGTAATTAACAACCAATTAATACATAATTAATAATAAATTAATTACCACAATTAACAATATAAAATATTAAATACATAAATATTAATTAATAAAAGATATTAATTCATTAATCATAATTAAATTACTTCCCACCCTATTCCCCTATAAACCCACAACCCGCTACGGAACTAAAACGCAAAATTTAATTAGAATAAAATTAATAACTTCTAAAAATGATTAATAAATTTATTATAATTAAATTACTTCCCACCCTATTCCCCTATAAACCCACAACCCGCTACGGAACTAAAACGCAAAATTTTATTAGAATAAAATTAATAACTTCTAAAAATGATTAATAAATTTATTATAATTAAATTACTTCCCACCCTATTCCCCTATAAACCCACAACCCGCTACGGAACTAAAACGCAAAATTTACTTAAAATAAAATTAATAACTTCTAAAAATGATTAATAAATTTATTATAATTAAATTACTTCCCACCCTATTCCCCTATAAACCCACAACCCGCTACGGAACTAAAACGCAAAATTTACTTAAAATAAAATTAATAACTTCTAAAAATGATTAATAAATGTATTATAATTAAATTACTTCCCACCCTATTCCCCTATAAACCCACAACCCGCTACGGAACTAAAACGCAAAATTTAATTAGAATAAAATTAATAACTTCTAAAAATGATTAATAAATTTATTATAATTAAATTACTTCCCACCCTATTCCCTATAAACCCACAACCCGCTACGGAACTAAAACGCAAAATTTACTTAAAATAAAATTAATAACTTCTAAAAATTTAACACATATATTAAAAATCAAATGCAATACTTAGACAAAAACATAGAACACATACATTTAAAATACATACTAAAATACATAACACTAACTAAAAAAACGATATTTTTAACAACTATGGGGTCGATTACGATGGCGGGCGGACAAAGTCCGCCCGCCATCACATTGGCAAAAGGGACCGCCCGCCATAGGTGCGGCGGTCCCGCTATACAAATTAGGATGCGCCCGCCACACTGGCGGGCGCATCCCGTATTTTTACATTGCGGCGGGCGGTGCTGCAAGCAGCACCCGCCGCAATGTAAAAATACATGTTGTCCCCTACACCGCGCGGTGCCTGCCACATTGTACATGCAAATGCAGGGGGGTACCATAGGTACCCCCCATGTGCACCCCCCACCCCGCCCAACAGCAGGAACCGCCAGCCTTTCCATGGCGGCAATGCAGCCATGGAAAGGCTGCTCGCAGCCTGCATCGTAATATGGATGGCGGTGTCTTCCAGACACCGCCACCATATTCAGCACGCTTCCGCCGGTCGACGAGTCGACCGGCGGAAAAGCGGCAGACGGTCTTTCCGTCTGCCGCGGACCCCCCAGCCATCATGATATGGCGGGGGTCTTTGCTGTCGGGATGGCGGGCGGATCGCCCCCGCCGGGCCGGCGGTGACCACCGCCGGCCCGGCGGGGGCGATCCGCCCGCCATCGTAATGTGCCCCTATATTTTTGAAAACGATATTAATGACTTCGATATTTTTGAAAACGATATTAATGACTTCGATATTTTTTAAAACGATATTAATGACTTCGATATTTTTTAAAACGATATTACTTACCTTAGACTCGATATTCTTGACCACAATATTCTGACAGTCGATATTTTTGTATCACAATATTTTGCACTCGATATTAGTGCAAGACGACATTAAAAACTCAATATTCTGACTGTTTAACCATTCCCATGCCAAATGCAAGGAATTGGCCCCTTCTTTGTGGCACCTAGGACATTAATTGGGCCTGTTAGGAGCCATGCGATGAATTCTCTCCGGGGTCATATATGTACGATGTGCGTAGTTTTAGTGTATTAATCGGTAGGGAGCATTACAGGAGATCGTGTGTGTGAGCACGCCTACGACCTTCCAATCCTTATCTTCCAATGACTACTCCAGGTCTGCATTCCAAGCAGCGAATGCCACGGGGGGAGCACTAGCGTCTGCCCTCATTGCCCTGTACAGCTATGATATAATACACCTGCCTGTCCCGCACGTAAGTAGAATATCTAATGTCTGTGTAAGCTTCGGCATTAAAGGATACGTGGGCCATATTTCTTTAAATATGTTAGCTAAGGCAGCATACTGTAGGTATTGCCCTTGGCCCAGTCCAAAATCTCCACAGCCCTGTTTGAATGTGATAAGGCTCTCGCCCGGGTACAGATCCGCGAACGTGTCACATCCCCCCTCCTGCCATGCCCGATATGACATGTTAGACAGCAATCTCCTGACCAGCGCCAGATCCCACACTGACAATTCCTGATGGAACGGGGCGTGTCTCAAGATTCGCTCCACAAACGTTTGCCAAATGCGCGCTGTCTGCCTAATTACATACAGTACTGCATCAGAGGCGCCCGCGCCCCCCATAAGTAGTGCCGGCAGGTCAGTAGCTGGTACTTTATCCTGAAGGAACCGTTTCTCCAAGTTGTCCCCCTCGGCAAACCACCTAGCGGCGTGCTGTAGTTGAGCGGCATAATAGTAGAGTTCTAATCTGGGAGCCTCGAGTCCACCCCCCTCATACGTGTGATTCAGTGTGGCAAGCGCCACTCTACTGTGCCGTCCCACCCAGTAAAGGTCTATCAATATGGAGTCCAGAGCCCGAAATATTCGCCTAGGTATGGGGCACAACGCGTTCTGTAGCATATAGAGGCAGCAAGGCAATACCACCATTTTAGCTATCACTAACCTGCTCATCAAGGAGACTGGAAGAGTGTTCCAAAAGCCGACTGATCCCTTTAATACATCCACCATTTTATAAATATTAAACTGTAATATTTGTGAATCCTCGCCCGCCACCTGTATGCCCAGATACCTAAAGAGCTCAATCTCCCATCTCAAGCCCAGTTGAGGGAGAGACTCCACACAGTGGCCAGCCAGATGAGCCAGGGGGAACATCAAAGATTTTAACCTGTATAGGCACAGCCCGGAGCACCCGCCAAACTCCTCCAACACCCGTAGCCGTCTCGGAACCGCTTCCTGAGGTGAGGAGACATAGAATAATGCGTCGTCCACATACAGTGATATGACCTGGGAGGTCCCACCGACATTGATTCCCCATCTGGCCAGGTCCCTGCGCACCCAGATCGCCAGGGGCTCTATTGCCAGGGCAAATAGCAGTCCCCCTCTCCAACCTCCACTTGCTTGACCTGCTGTGTCCCACCCGGACTCTGGCGCTGGGTGCCGTGTATAGGATCTGCACCCATAGTCTGAACTGTGGACCAAATCCAGCCACCCTAAGCACCTCCAACAAATACCCCCAATCCACGGAGTCGAAGGCCTTTTCCAAATCTATAGAAACTAGGGCTAGATCCTTGTCTCTTTGACATACTTCATGCAGAATGTGCGATAACCTCCTGATGTTCATGCCCGTATTACGGGTTGGTATGAACCCACATTGATCCTCATGTACCCAATGTGTCATATGAGGGGCCAGTCTGGCAGCCAGGACTTTGCATAATATTTTAACATCCGAGTTTATCATCGTAAGGGGTCGGTATGCTGAGGGATCCTGATTGTTCCCCACAGGCATAAGGATCATAACAATTTCTCCTTCCTGCATTGAGGGGTGTAGTGCCCCTGCCTCAAAGGCCTCCTCATATACCTTCAGTAGGGGTTACACAAGCTGATTTGAGTAGGCCTGCAAAAAAGCCATAGGAAACCCATCCGCCCCAGGGGCCTTGGTTCCCGGCATGGCTCGAAGCGCCTCCTGCACTTCTTTGACGGTGATTTTGGCACCGAGCTCCAGTCCTCTACGCCTTCGGGTGAGAGCTGCGGGAGCGCCAAACCCTCAACAATTGGGACATAGCTTTCCGCTGTTACTCCGGGGTCTACAGTATAGACCCGCTGTAAATGCTGCTGGAACACCTCCAAAATGCCAGCCCTGGTGTGGACAAGACTCCCTCCCTCAGCTTTCAAAGTGGTGATCAAAGTGGGAGCCTGCTCCCTTCGTAGTATCCAAGCCAGTAAGCGACCTGACTTGTCTCCTTCGGCATGTACCCGCTGCGGTAACGTGTCAGGGTGTACTTACCCAGCCTATCGCAGATGTCGGCTATACGCTTGCACTATTCCTGTTCCCTCTTGCCCGCGTCCAGGTCACTTGGGCTCCCCACCTGTATAGCAATCAATGTTTTCTCCTCTCTATCAAGCTCCCCAAGTAATTGTCTCCTCACCCCGCACACAAGCCCCGTACTCACACCGCGAGTCACTGCCTTTAGGGCCTCCCACTTGGTGGCCCTCCCAGTGGTGCCCCCTCCCCAGTTCGTCTCTAGATAGTCTGTAATCGTCTTAGATAGTGCGGCCTTCCCCATTTCATCTTCTAAAATATCGGGTGGAAATCTCCAACGCCTCAGGCCCAGAATAGGGGCCCCCCATTCCCCCTCACCGAGCATCGCACCGGGGAATGGTCAGACAAGAAGCGCGCCAAATGAGTTACCTCCGCCTCCGGGAATGCCGGCACACCCGACATCAACACTCTATCCAGCCTACTCTGTGTTGCGTGCGTCAGTGATTGGCATGTGAATAATGAAAGTGTGGGATGTGTCTCCCTCCATATATCATGGGCCCCAAGATCATGCATGACCTTGCTGAGCATCTGGGACATTTTAGGTTTCGTTCCAGCCATAGGGGAATATCTATCCAGGGCTGAATCCAGAACACAATTAAAGTGCCCATCCATATGTAAGGAGCATCTAATTAGTTGGACAATAATTCCTGGGTGACCTTGAAAAACGCGGGATCATCTATATTAGGCGCATATGTATTTAATGTGACAATTTCCCTACCATCTAGCGAGCCTCGCAGCAGTACATATCTGCTGTTCACATCGGATTCACTATATGTCGGAGTAAATGGTATGCCTGGGGCCAACCAAATCATTGTACCCCTAGCGTAGGTAGAAAAGGAAGAATGGTGCATCTGACCTCGCCACTTCTTGGCTACTCCGGCTGCACCACTATCATCCAATTGCATTTCCTGTAGGAAAGCAATTGATATATGATGGCGTTTAAGAAATGTTAACACCCTATTGGGCATATGTACAAGCCCCTATCGCCACCACAACGTCACTTTTTCCGATGTTGTGGTGGCGATAGGGGCTGCGCCTTATGTACAAGGCAGCGTTAAGCCACTTAATGTGGCTTAACGCTGCCTTGTACATAAGGCCCCCTTTCACGCTATGGTTAGAGTAACAGGGGTGGGCAGTGGGTGTTGCGGTGGGCGTTCCACCGCAACACCCATTTATTTTGATGCTGCCCCCTATGTACAAGGGTGGTGTACATAGGAGGCAGCGCTAAAATTAAGACCAGGTAAATCCTGGTCTTAAGTTGGCAAAATGAGGAGAAATGCATTATTTCTCCTCGTTTTTGCTTTTTCCATGTGTGCTGCCTTCTGTAGAATACATGAAAAAAGCAAAATGCCATGGTTTGTTTATGTACAGGAAGGTGTCCCTTCCTGTACATAAACAAACCTTTAAAAAAATTCCATTTTGTCACTTTCATGTGTGCTGCATGAAGCAGCACACATGAAAGTGACAGAATGGCATTTTAGGATTGTTCATGTGCAGGAAGGGACACCTTTCTGTAATAAACAATCCTCCCCTGCACTCAGACACCCTTGCACTATGGTGCAAGGGTGCCTGCGTTGGCGCTAAGTTGTGCCATCGCAGGGGGAAACGCAAGGCTGCACCACATACTTGTAAATATGTTGCAGCCTTGCGTTTCTGAAGTGGCGGAGAGAGGCGTAAAGCCAGGAAGGCCAACGCCTCTCTCCGCCACTTCATTTTACATATGGCCCTATGTCTTTTGGTACAGGTACCCAATCCCCACACATTCCAGGTCAAGAATTTATACTCAGTCCCCATTGCGGAGTGTACTCACTTCAGCCACCAAAATCAAACTCTGCCCACCCGTAAATAAGCCACTACAGTGCCTACCTTCTGAACAAACCAACACAAATAAATTTATAACACCCAAACCCGTCCCCCCACCCACGGATATTTTGCAAACAACAATCTGGTCAGAAATGCCTCCCCTAATGACGTGCCAGGTCACACACTTCCCACTGTATATAGCCCAACTGGGGTAAACACTCTCAAGCCACCCTATGTGGGGAAATCTGGACCCACCAGCCCCAACACCCCGAGTTTTGTCCTCTTCAAGTATGAGTGTCCCGTGTTATAAATTCGGCTGTCGCCAAATAGGAACAAACAGCGTATTGGGCCCTCCCCAGTGCTTATAATAGGCTCCTGCTATTACAATGCCAAAGATCGCTTCTGTCTTTGTATATTTCACCTATTAACGGTGAGTCCCCAAAGCTGGGCCTGCCCAGCAGCCCCCACATATAACCCCCCCCCTCCGGCATCCACCTCCTGGTCGAGAAGAGTTTCCGGGACCACATCCACTGATGCATTTGGCCATTGAGTCAGTTCACCATTGTCCGGATTGGCAGTGTCCCCCTCAGCCTCTGGTGCCGAAAGGGAGTCCGCATTCATATGTGTGTTCCATCGCTTCCAACCCTGATCCTTTTGTCCAGGCCTATGCCCTCGGCAAGTGACCCTTCTTCTCTCCCCCTGGTTTGTGTTCCTTGCAGGGATCTGGTACCCCATTTCTTGTTCCGGTTCCATGGCTCTCACGGAGGAAGTGCATCCCCCCGTATCTCCAACCATTCCCACACGTCCCCAGGGGTCTCGGAGAAGTGCGCCTTACCCTGCGCCAGGACCTCGAACTTCACTGGGTATAGAAGCATGTATTGCAGGTGCAGGTCCCTCAGTTTCCTCTTTACACCTAAGAACAATTTCCGTTGCTCCTGCACCTGCTTGGTATAATCAGGATAAATGGATATCTTACTGTTTTCGAAGAAGAGGTCTTGTTGTTCTCTTGCACTCCACAGGATGCAGTCCCTATCTCTATAGTTCAAGATTTTTGTGATGAACGCCCGCGGGGGGCCCCGAGAGGCAGAGGAGGCACCAGAGCCCTATGCGCCCTCTCAAGGGCAAACATATCCAATAGGCCCACCGGGCACAGCCAAGCCCTGATCCATTGCTCCAGAAACGTCTCTACGGACCTCCCCTCTGCCCTTTCAGGGAAGCCCAAAATGCGGATGTTACTTCGTCGAGCTCGGCCCTCCGTGTCTTCCGCGCGGCGCTCCAGAGCTTTCGTTGTGGATGTTAATTGCGACACTTGCTTTTTCAGGGCGACCACTTCTCCCTTGAGGCCAGATACATCCTCTTCGACCACTGTGACTTTTTCCACTACTTTACGGAGGTCCGCCTGTAGGAGATTGACATCAGTGGAGACGGTATCGATCCGGGCCTCCAGCGCCTTTCGGGATCCCTGTATGGTGGCCAGTAGCTATGCCCGTGTTGGCTCAGCATCTCCCCCCCATCCTACTCATCCGTGCCAGTTGTTTGACGCGTTATGCGCTGTGAGGGATGACGCGGCGTAGTATATTGCATAATGGTGTTGGATGCCCCTGCTCGGGTGACTTTGTCCTTGCCCATGTTGACGTGCAATTAGGGCCACCCCGTGTTGAGCCAAGAATCCCCACCCTCGCTGCACTATAATTGTGTCAACCAGGCCCCGCTCCTGTTATCAACTCCCAGGTCGCACTCTTTCTGTGCAGGCCGCCTCCGATCCAGCAGGCCCAGAAGCTCTCTAGTCCCAGCCACGAAGAATAGCCCCAGCCCGCGTTTGGATTTGACGTAATATACCACTTGTGATAGTGGGCCCACTTTGGCTGAGATCAATGGTCTTATATAAGTGCCGCCCACCGTATACACACCATGCCTCAGCGCTCAGCCAGAGATTAACTCACAGTTCTGCGTCACTAGGCTCCTTTAGATTTATCCAGGGTGGCACTCCCGCCCCCAAGGGAGTCCGTCTGGCTCTCCTCATCAATTCACGCTGGGCCCCCGCAGTTCTTCAGTCCCGTCCGCTTGGAAGGGAACCCCTCTGTACTGCGAATTCCCTCAGGCGGGGCCACCCTGAGATGTAGACAAGGCTCCTGTCCCCACCACAACAACTGTACTGGTGAGGGAGCAGAACCAATTTAATGCACTCCTGTAAGTGTATTCACGGGCCGTGCCCAGCCGCCTTGCTGAGGCCCAACCCTGTTGCTCCCTCCGCTTTACCAGGTCCAAGCCCGGTCGTTGCAAACAAGTACCTCCGCCACGGGGGCCCCACCATGCACGGACCCCCGGGATGAGTGGAAGAGCCCCGCCATGACCCCCCAGGTCGCGCAGGATCTCCTGCAATCCTCTTTGCCCCTCCGCTAACACACTAAAGGAGGGAGGGCAAGGTCGACGCTTCTCCAGCAGTGCTGAGCCCCGCTTCAGGTGTTCGTGCCTATTTTCGGTTGGATCCTGCAGCCCACCGGGGCCCTAAGTACAGCCCTTCAGCCCTCCAAAGTTTCACTTGCAAGATGGCCGCTGGGGGGCCGCCTCACCTCCTCTCTCCCCGATCAGGTCCGAACCGGCCTCCATCATGCAGATCGCCAGGGGAGCCCGCTGCACCACCTCAGTCCCGCTCCACCACACGGCTGCAGGACTCTATCCGTCAGGGTCAGTTGTATGCTCGGCAGGGCAATTCCCGAAAGACTCCAAGAATTTCTTGGGTATGAAACTTTTTAGAACCGGTTTTATTAGTAATATGAGTAATATAAGTAGTATGTGTAGTCTGATATTTGAGGGTAGCAGCTAACAACTTGCCAGCTCTATTCCGTAACAATAATTGACGAGATTTTTGAGCGTGTACTCCAATATAAGCTCTTTTAGTAACTATGGAATTAAAAGAGTATTTTAAATGTTTAATAACTTGCAAGAGAGATTTGTCATTAGTATGTCTATATAATTCCTCTTTTCGGTTAATATCATCTCCCAGAGATTGAAGAGATTTCGTAATATCGCTGTTGCTTTTGGCCATTTTGTTAATAATGTGACCTCTTATAGTACACTTAAACGCATCCCATAGTATTATTGGAGAATCCACTGATAGTTCATTATCTTTGAAAAAACTAACAATCTCATCATTAAGTTCCTTAACCTCAGCATCATCCTCCAAGATTTCTGTGTTTAGATGCCAATTACGGGGTCCTTTAGCATCCGTAAGATTAAGGATGGTTAACGAGACTGCAGCATGGTTAGAAACAACTATTGGATGAATCGTGACATCTATAGTATGTTTTAAAAGAGAAGCGTCAATCAGAAGATAATCAATACGAGAAAAGCTAGAATGAGTGGAAGAGAAAAAGGGAAGTCACTACCTGTAGGATTGTGTAATCTCCAAGCATCCAAAAGATGATGTGACGAACACATATTAAGCAACTGTTTATGTACCCTTAGGGGTCGAAATTTAAAAGCAGAATGCCTATCCCAAATAGGATCGAAAGGAAGATTAAAATCTCCCCCAACAATTGTTCTTGAATTTTGTGGAATGTCAGTAAGTTTCTTATTTATTGCACGCCAAAAATGTGGGTCATCTATATTTGAAGCATATATATTCATAACATATAGATCCTCCGAACCATTAGTCAAACGAGTAAGTAACCATCTTCCGTTGGTATCATGTTCAGCTGAAACTATAGATAAACCAGATCTTTTAGAAATAAGAGTAATAACCCCGTTTTTCTACCCAGAAGCCTCAGAACATGTAGCATCTAATACCTAATGTTTCCTCATAAGAAGAGCTTCTTTAAAACCTATCTTAGTCTCTTGAAGCAAGACCAAATCACCAGATATACTCTTACAATAATCTAGAATCCTGGCTCTCTTAACCAGGTGATTTCAACCCCTAACATTAAGAGAGACTACATTTATACCGGGCATTGATATGCATAGATTATAAATAATGAATACTTCTGGTGAAAGAGTATAATGGCAGTTAAAATATACTTAAAGACCAAAGGAAGTGAAGTGGATGTTCCAATATTAAGGTGAGGATAAAGGGGAGGAATGAAGAGTAGAGAAAAGAAAAGAGGGTTCAACTGCACTCCAGAAAAGTCCGGAACAACATCGAAACCCAACTCCACCCAGGGAAGGCTAAAAGAGACATGTTGCATGGGGAATCAACATGGATGAGCAACAGCAGAGGCTACCATCAACGGTGTAGACAACTTGAGTATAAACAAACCGCAGAGCAGCGGAACAAATGTTACCAACCCAAATATATAACCATATCAAATACATTACTTTGGTGTAAAATTACGTAACAGGAGGCTGAATAAATATAATATAAATGGAACGTCTGCAAGGAGATGACATTTCATAAGCAAACAAAGCATAGCTGTAATAGCATAGAAATTCCAGCATATACATACTTCAACCAATCCATAAAGTTAATTCAGAGAACTTCCAAATTGATACGTACAATATATAAAATAATGATCCAACTATCAAGTAATAACAAACTATGAGCATGAAAATTAAAGATGTATCTCATAAATAACATAACATTAATTGTGGCCCTGAGATCAGAGCAACACAGATATATAAAATATTATGAGAACATTAGTAGATAATAACATAGTTCATTGGTGATCAGTGATGTTATTAAATAATATATAGCTTATAGATAAACTTCCATAGAGAAAGGGAGTAAAGAAAAAGGATAAGAGATAGAATACTTACCTATAGCAAAGGAGCTCTAAAGCGAAGAGTATGATTAATAAATTACATAAATAATGTCATTCAATTAGAACAAAATATTAGATCGGAGGAGATTAAATAAATAAAATGTAAATGAAATGTCAGCTATGAGATGACATTTCATAAGCAAACAAATCCTAACTGAAGTAGCATATAAAGTCCAGCTTATACATACTTCAACTTAAATATACAGATCATTCAAATAAAATCCAAATTGAAACGTACAATATTATAAAATAACTATACGACTATTAAGTAATAGCAGCTTGTCCTTCTCACCTCCTTACCCCACCTATCCTAACTGCAAAGCGCTCTGATACCCGCCTGGGTCACTTTCGCGCTATATAAAACTTTCTAAATAAAATAAATAAATAAATAAGAGAAACAATTAATAAAGATGCATCTGAAAATGACGTAACATAAATTGTGGTAATGAGAACAGAACAAAAGAGATATATAAAATGATAGGAGATCATTGGTAGAGAATAATGCATTTCATTGATGATCAGTGAAGTTACTAAATAATATATAACATATAAACAAACTCCATAAATCAAGGGAGCAAAGAAAAAGAAAAGAGGTAGAATATTTACCTATAACAAAGGAGTTATAAAAAGAGGGGTAGGAATAATAAGAAAATAATTTCATAAACAAAGTTATTCAATTAGAACAATATACCTGAAAAAAACCATATCAGCTAGATATACCAACTTAACCCCTTCCGTGCTCATGACGAGCTCAGCTCGTCATGCTGCGCGGTAGCGCTGTGCGCATGACGAGCTGAGCTCGTCACGGCCCCACCCGCGATCGGAATGTCCAGCACACGAGCGGAATTCCGATCGCGGTCAAGGGGTTAATATAAGACATATCTGTGGAAGTATTATCCTAAAAAGAACGAAATACAACTTAAGGTACTACATGGTACTGTGCAAAATATCAATTATCAGAGTCTGGCTTATCCAGTGTAGGAAAAGCATCAGCACAGTTACAGCAAGATGTATTATAATCTCAAAATTAAGCAAAAATACAACAGAGGCTGCAAGTAAACATACAATAGGAACAACATAGACAAGGTTATATGGAATCTTATAAATATTTGAATATACAATGGCATGGCCAAATACTATTCAGCAACAAAAGGAAGATGGTTATATGGAGACAAGGAAGCAGACCAGGTCAACCTATACAGATAACTAGGAACGCGAAGTACCAGGTAGAGAATCCGAGTCCATCTGGGATTCAGATTGATTATCCAAGAACGTAGAAAGATCTGTAGGTTCATAAAAAATCTGTGGATGACCTTTGAAAATGATCCAGAATCTTGAGGGCCCAGAAAAAGAAAAGGGAATGCCCATATCAGTGAGCCTTCTGCGTAGATTGAGGAAGCCTTTGCGACGAATTACGGTGTCTCTGGCAAAATCTTGCGAAATAGAAATTTTATGACCTTCCCATTGAATCATCTTGATCTTCCTCATTTGTGCTAAGATTTGAACTGTGTGTTGATGTTGCAAAGGTTTACAAATCAACAGCCTTGGAGAAGACAGGGTTTAAAAGTTGGAACTCTGTGAGCTCGTTCTATCTCAAAATCTTTTTGGAAAGAGAGATGCAAGACATTTGGGATCCAAGTAAGCAAGAAATCAATTACTGAAGCAGCAGAAGTCTCACCCCCCGGTAATCCAAAAATACGAAGATTACTTCTACGATTGCGATCTTCCTGTTCTGTTAAATCTCTCCTTAGCGATGTAATGGAACGTTCCAAATTTTGGATGTGTTTTGCTTGTTTATTTGTATAGTCTTCCACGCTACTTATTCTCGTCTCAGTGTTAGAAACATGTGATGAAAGATCTTTAAGGTCATTACGAATTGCTGCCACCTCCACCTGCAGTAGGTCTGTATTGGTTTTGGTACTTTGAGCTATATCGTGGACGGTATTGAGCTTGAGTAATATAGCTTCAAAAGTTGAGGCAGAGTCAGGACTGCCTTTAGCCAGCGAATCCGGGGTAGGTGAAGACTGTTTGGAGCGGTTCAGGTTCCCTTTGGAATCTCTGTCTTTAGTGTTACCACCCATACCTTCGGCCATTGGGAGTAATCGTAATAGAGCTTTAGTATAAACTGAGAAGAACAGACAGAAGAATATGGAAGAGCCACCAAGACAGAGTTATGACTCGTTAATCAGATTAGAATTTGTCAGCAGATATAGCCCAAGACAGCAAAATTCCAGTCAGCAGCCGCCATTTTGTGATCACCAGAATTGAAATAAATAAACACACTGAATGTTGAAAGGTGAGATTTTGAGAGCTGAGGTTTAGTAAACGAAATTAATGCACAGAGGATCCTGTTAGCAGAAAGGATAAATCGCTATAAAGAACTTAGAAGCTGACCAAAGATCTCATCTGCCGTGCCGTGACGTAACTGCAATAATGACCACCATAGCAATATAATGTCGTAGTCAAAATACCTCTCATGTAGTAATCAGCCAGCACTGAGTGAAGAGCCAATAATAAGCTTTGAGACTTTGCAGCAAAGGTCTCAGAATAAAACAAAGTTTCTGTCAGCTGCCACCATTTTGAAACTTCCAAATGTGAGGAGAACAGCTTCTCACAGCACTGATAAATATAAGTTAATTGATGTATCCAAAAAAGATTGGTGCGCACAGTACCTTTAGTCAAAGGGAACCTGAATTTTTATGAGTGGTTTAATAACTGGCTCCAGTCCTCACACGTCTTGCTGTAACCAAGCTGCAACGACGGCCGCCATTCCAGGACGTTACCGCAAACGAACTTCCTTGCGTGTGGCAGCCTCTAGCGGAGCAGCTTAGAGCACGAGGAAAGAAAAAAACTCCTCGGTGCTCACCAGCAGTCCTGCCGCTTTCCGGTAACAACAGGTGACCAAAAAATGACCCGTAACACATATTACGTGAGCGTTCGCACCGGTAGTATCATGGAGCTCAAAGAAAGGCAGCCATCTTCGCTGCGCGTCAAGCCGCGCCCCCCTTATTTGAGCATTCTTATACACTTTCTTGCTATAGGCACGGATACAGGCAAATCCGTATTTTTTGTTGTAAAGAGGAAGCCTGCTGACAAGACAGGCTGCCAGGAAACACCAACCTCTTGTGAGTGTGTCAAAGAACAGGGAACCTGACAACAGGACAATTACTAGCAAGCTTACAACAGACACCAATGTCCTTCAGGAAGATCCAGGTAAGGGAGCGTCGCGAGCGGTTTACGAAGCACCTCAACCTGTGACCCAGACTGAAAGGTATATGGAACTTTAAAGGAAATGGAGAATCACCTGGAAGAGGCAGCAGAATTCCTGCAACGTAACTACATATCAGTAAGTGAAGTTGGGAAGTCAATGAGGTCGCCTTCGCCCCATTTCATTCTGCATTGGGGTTGACAGATTCCAGTGGTGACTCCTTGAGCCAATGAGTCTCTAGAGTAGAGCCTCACCACAAGAACCTCTAACCACTAATGTGGGGAGCACTTCTCACCCCCTAACAGGCCTGGACCCTCAGTCTAACCCCATTCCCCTCTGGGAGCCCTTCTGGACAGATTGGCCTTTGTGACTAGTTGTTTGTTTTAGTTAAGGCCAGTTTGAGGCTTTGGAACACTACAGAAACTGGTCGCAGTGGTATCACTCTGGTCATTTGACCTTTGCACCCATGGTACATCCTGTGCGCTCTCTCATCACCATCTCTATTTCACCATCCAGTCATATCACTTGGTGGATTAATGCATCACTTCAGATACCTGTTTTAGCCGTCTGGTCACTGGTTTGAATCCACTCAGCCTTTCATCATGGTGAAGTTAATAAAATTAGCGGCATTAGGTAACAATAAATGCACAGTATAACCACAAAGACCTAAGCCTTCTCAAAATTATAATTATGTCTGCATCATTTGCATAACTTTGGTAACTTTGCGTTTTGCTTGTTACATGAAATTACTGTAATTATACCACTAAGCCACCTCACATAATTATGCACCATTGAACTTTGAACTAAAATATAGAGCAAAATATTGGATTTGCATTTTGCATCATTACATGTAATTTTGCTTACATATTGCATAAATATGTGAAAACAAGTTATGGAAATTTGGCACACCCTGCTTCGGCGTTGCAATTTTTTTATACAATCTGCACCAAAATAACTGCTAAAAGTTTGAGTAATACGCTTCCCTCTCTGATCACAGGTGTTTCATTTGGGCATCTGCTATGTCTTTCCATTCACCTAGCGACAACTCATGGTTCCAAAACTGATAGCCCTGGCATCAGCATTACATGTGGCCAGCCCTTCTGCAATGCCTAATCAAATGTAACTTTCTCCTTGCCACTTGTTCCCTTATCACTGACCAAAACTCCCTTCTGCAACTGCTACCCGGGCAACTTCCTCAGTTACCTCATTTTTTTATTTCATATGCCAGAATAGACAAACGCAATAGACAATGTGCAAAAGCATTCCGCTTCATTGGTACATATTAGGGGTGGGCTATAAACTTCGCTCCTCCGGCGGAGTTAGCAAAGTTTTGCCCCTCCGCTTGGAGCGCAGAGTTCCAAAAAACGTCACCAACCGCTGTATGGTGGAGTTTGTTCTCGCATTCAGCTCACTAACTTTAAGTTGGCGAGCACAAGCGAGAAAATCGAGCGCTTGACCGCATCCAGGTGAGATTTCTCAATGCAGGCAGCTGTGGCAGGTCGCTACTCCTTGCATTGAGAAAGCTGCCGCTCGCGTTGACAAAGCTGCCGCTCAAGTAGAAAGTCTACTCGAGCGACAGAAAGAAGCATCGACCTCTGGCATGCCGCTTGGTGCCGTTTGCACTGATTGTTCAGCACGGGACAAGCTCCAAACACTAAAAATCAGTGCAAGCAGCGTGACGTACCACATTCTGCTGCTCACGGAACTCTGCGGAATCTCACAGAGTTTTTAGGTAACTCTGCGAGTTCCGCCCACCCCTAGTACATATGCTGTACTGTCTCTTAGCAATTCTCTCTGCTGCTCGACTTGACTACGCTGATGTCAGGAGCTGCACTAGTGGTTTTAGGTCAGTAATGATTCTGCACTGCATTCCCCATAAATTTGTCTAACAATATTATTCATCTCAGAAAGGTAATGCCTGACTTTCTACGTTGGATTGCAAGTTGTGGTGCTTTCACCACATTCTTGATACTGGCTACATCACACTCCTCACATATAGTAACTGGCATCGCCAGGTACCACTGATCAGCTCAAAGCGGGGGCTCACATGCAAGGAAATACTGTCAAGAACATGCTAGCACTTTGGGTGACAACTCAAATGTCCTCTTTGTGCATCGTCAGTGAGATCCTGGGAATGGGTTTAACATAGTCTAACAAACTAGAGGAGGATCTTAGCTGGTCCTCTCAGGTGGCACCGTCTTGAGAACGGCCTCCACTAAACTTCCTTAGGCTGGTTCACGCTTCCAGAAATTGTGTTACCTAAGCAAATAATGTTCCTTTTTTTTTTTTTTTTTTAATTCATAGCATATAATACAAACACAATCAATTAAACCTCTAGTACAGAATTTAAATTCCACAGTATAACAAAATTATATGTATTCATACCGATATCTCCATATGATTAAGCATGGGTCCCCAAATCTGTACCCCCAATTTTTTCTTCTTCACTGATTTCAAACAGTACAAACTATATTCCAAATTGAATAAATTATAAAACTTTGCTTGCCACATCGCAAACGATGGGGCATCAGGTTGGAGCCAGAATGAAGCAATACATAATCGAGCTGCTGCAACAGCTATAAATATAAGATACCTAAATGAATAACCAGTCTGACCTGTTTTAGTACCCTCACCAACTCCTGTTAGCATTACCTCTTTAGAGATAAGCACATCAACCCCAGTAATCTCCGTTAGAAACTGCTCAATATAATTTCTAAACTGAAGTAATCCTACACACTCGTAGAATATATGTACAATATCCGCCTTTTCCGTATGACATCTGAAACAATTCCCATCGTGGCCCCCTCCCCCCCCCACTTCATCATTTTTACAGGGGTATGATATAAATTGAATAAAGTCTTATAATGTTGAGTTCGTAAATTTGCTGTCAGAAGAACTCTAGCAGCCGTATCAATTGATTGTTGCACATATGTGTCTGCGGTCCCTAACCGTGCCCTCCACTTCCCATCCTGATTCTCTATATCATCCGGTTGGGTTTCAATCAGTATTCCATAGTGTCCCTATCTTAACTCTTTTTTTAACTGCCTCCACTAGAGTATTAGGGGCTATCATTAAATGTCTATAATGCTTAACTAAAAAATCTCGTATTTGTAAATATTTAAAAAAATCATTTTTAGGCAGTTTATACCGTTCTGTTAAGTCAGAAAAAGAAGCGAGTACCCCCCCCACAATATATATCCCCTATTTGTCTAATCCCATTATCTCGCCAACTATCCATCTTTACATCCCAAAAAATAGCAGGGAATATAGCTGTAGAATTCAGTGGTGTATAATAATTTATCCGAGTTATTGATACCATTCTACATACTATTTTCCAAGCCTTATATGCTGTAATCATAATTTTGAACCGTGTTCTCTTGAAATAACTGGGTTCCAAAAATTTGAATAAAGCATTTCTGACCTGTGCCCCCATCAACATTTGATATATATTAGGTGCTTCTGCTAGTTGTCCTTCCTCTCCAGTCATAAGAAACCGCATATTTTGTAAGAGGCATACTAAATAATAGAACATAAAATTCGGTACAGCCCATCCCCCTCGCTCTAGTGGTAGCGTCATATATTTCGAAGCTCGTCGAGCTTTCTTTTGGCCCCAAATGAACCTATCACATAGAGATTGTAGCTTCGATACTTGCAGTCGAGTCAGCTCCAGCAGAACTGCCCTGAAGTAATACATAGCCTTTGGGAGAATACACATTTTAAGCACATTACATCTCCCAACCATCGACAAATGTAGACATTCAACCCTATCCAATTGTCGTTTGGCCGAAGAGACAATATCACCCCAATTTACCTCTACTAAGTCTTGAAGTGACATCCTAATTTTAATGCCCAAATACATGGCTTCATCCATAACCCGTCCTTCTCCAGGGCATGCTCCTTCAGAGCATACGATCTGGGTTTTGGATGCATTCAACTTATATCCAGCCACTACACCAAACTTCTGGGTTAAGTTCTCTATCTCAATCACTGCTTGCTCTGGGTCAGATGTTGCTACCGCTATGTCATCAGCATAAGCTAATACTCGCACTTGAAATTGCCCACAGATCATAGATTTTATCCTATTCGTTGTTTCCAACAATACTAACAACGGGTTAATATATATGGCGAATAATAAAGGCGAACAGGGACACCCCTGTCTTGTTCCCCTACTAATGTATACGGGGGCCGATTCCCTGCCCATTACACATATTTTAGCCCGCGGAGTTTTATACATGGTTTGTATTGCTCTCATAAAACAAGGCCCAAACCCGATTTTAAGCATGACGGCCCACAAAAACGACCATGACACGCGGTCAAACGCTTTTTCAGCGTCTAAAAAAATTATGCCTAAGTTTTTTTGCTGTACATTAGCATAATCAATCATTGCAATCACTCTATTTAAATGGTTGACTGTACCTCTGCCAGCTATAAAGCCGTGCTGGTGTCTAGAAACCAATGAAGTAATTACTTGAGCGAGCCTAGCTGCCAGAATTTTTGAGTACACCTTGCCATCCGCATTTATCAATGATATTGGTCTGTACGACCCTGGCAATTTCGCCGGTTTGACTTTCTTTTTAAAAACCACAATGTTGGCTTCGTCCTACGACAATGGTGGGAGCCCAGCTTGAGCCTCTAAAAATGTAGCCAACATATCATCCTTTATTGCTTGGAAGAGTATTCGATATACCTCCAATGGTAATTTGTCTGGCCCTGCCGCTTTGCCCCCAGCCAACGAGCCCAACGCTTCCTCAAGTTCTGCCATTGTTATCGGGGCTTCTAGAGCTCCCCGCTCTTCTTGTCCAAGACCCACTAAATCAATTGTTTGCAGGAACGATTCTATATTATCATTGTCCACTGTATCTTGTGTATATAGCTCTTTATAAAAGGTGCGGAACACCTCCAATATTCTTTCCACAGTTTCTACCACTCTCCCAAGGCACAAATTCAAACAGTTGGTAAGATCCCTCAGATTTTTCAAGCAGCGGTTAGAAAGAAATCGACAGTGCTACAAAAGACTACCTCTGCATTGGAGGGACAAAGTATAAGAACTGAGGGACAAGTAATGAGTTGTGGAAAGAATCCTCATGAATTGGAATCGGACATGATAGGAAAAGATGTCTCCGGGTATGTTTTGGAGCCTGACCAGACCACTTTGGATAATGCTGCAGAAAAAGAAAGTTCAGGGGTATTAGAGGAAACTGGTGCGACGAGTGATGAAAAGACTGAAGGTATCAGTAGTAAGGAAAGTGAGTTCTATTCCCTCTCTGAGCACTCAGATGTGTCAGATGAGGAGGATCACCAGTTGCATGAGAACGTGTCTTCACAGAGCTCCTCAATGAATATCGGTAATGGGTCAGAGAGCGCGATACTGGGAACAGCAAGCATGGAAACATTCACAGTACGGAAGCAGATTAAAGGAGGTGGGTCGGGTATGGAAGGGATGGAGCTACCTGAGTGGGAATTTTCCTCCTCAGGAGAGATGACGCCTGATGGAGTGAATCTCTCTGATCAGGCTGTGGGGGGTATGGTTGAAAAAACACAGGGTGAAATATCATTGGAGGCAATTTATAGATGTTTATCAGAGCATAGATTGGAAACACGATCAGAGAACTTAAAAACACACACAGCATGTAGGAAGCTTCAAAGTACGGTGAGAAGGCTTGCTAAAACATGCAATGATTTTACAGAGAGAATGACGGAGGCAGAGACACGCATTTCAGTGCTTGAAGACCAGATGGAGACACAAAAGGGTATTACAGAAGCTATGAAGGCCAATAAAGATGATGTACATAACAAACTTGTGGACATGGAAAATCGACTGCGTCGAAACAATCTTAGAATTCTAGGGGTACCAGAGGGGGCCGAGGGACAAGATGTCCGTAAATTTGTGGCTGAAATGTTTGAGGAAGCCTTTCCAGAACTTAAAGAGTGGAATTGGACAATGGAAGTGCAGAGGGCGCATAGATTCCCTTTCAGGCAACGGTCCGTGAAAATCGGACAACCTGCACAGCAGCCGCGGGCAATTTTGATATCACTAAACAATTTTTTGGCACGACAGGCAGTATACGATCTGGCACGGCCTGATAGGAAAAGGACTGGGAAGGGTATACAATTTTTTGTCAGACCGGACTACTGTCATTCCACAGTGGAGAAAAGGTGGCAGATGCGCCAACTGATCAATCCGTTCCAAGCGAAAGGCGTACAAGTTTTTTTGTTAAATCCAGCCACTCTCAAAGTTGTAAACAAAGAGCAAATAATGTTCCTTATGTTTTATGTACAATTAATGGTTCATCCCACTTCAGTGAACATCCTCTGCAACCTAAGGAGACACCTGTCATGCTCCATTCTACTTCAACTCGTGCAGGTCTATCATCATGGAAACAGGATACCTCCTGCATTCCACAAAGTGCAGGACGCCTGGTTCTCTGAAAAACACCAGAAGACAGACCAAAAGGGTCCCACATTCTTATCACCCACATATGTCAGGCCAGTCAAAGCATCGCTGCAGGATGCCTCAAGGACACATCTTCACTGCCACAGGGGGCACAAGAGATAAGGTTCTGCCACTAGGGTTAGGAGATAATATCGACCCAGAAGGTATACACACCCATGAAGATACAGAGGTAATAGGAAGTATATGTATGTCTGGGTGTCTGTGTGGTGGTATTCTGGGTAGAACATGGGTGTAGGGAGCCTGTCTGCAAACCTACCACATCTGAGATCTTTGAAGGATGGCTTCCAATCCACTCAATACCCCTTTTAAGTGCCCATAAACCTTTGCACCTGGATATGTTCCTATCTACTCTGCAAACTATTAAAACTGAGGCCAGCCATCCCTCATTAGCAGAGCTGCTCAAGTTTTCTGTAAGCAGATCACTTGTACACTTTGGAATTTTCCATACTATGAAAGAAGTTGGAGCTCTCACCAAAACAGAAGCCTGAAAATGTTTATTGTCAAAAAGAAAAGTAATATGTTAATCACAGAACTAGAAGACAAGGGGATCCCCTACACCCCCTTGAGCATAGAAGCTGAAAGACCCAAGTACAGAATGAAAGTCTGCATGTTTTCACACATAGGGCTCCAGTAGACATCTTGTGACAAAACAGAAACTAGAGTGTAGTGAAGGTGCAACACAGAAAATGTGAGCACACAAAGGACCTTCAAACTGATAGAAAAGTGTAAGTTTTGAACCTCAGCAAACTATTCAAGAACTTGTTGTGAACTATGCTTGGTATGTGAGTAATGCCGCCCAGCATCTATTGTGGTTAAGGACACACCCACAGCCAGGACACCATCAGACTACAGTGTGAGAAGTGCAAAAAACAGAAGAAACATGACAGCAGGCCTTTTCCATCTGTGCGCCCAGGATCTGGAGCAACATCCGCATATTCATCACAACTGCTCCAATGTTGCTCAACCTTAAGAAAGAGTTGAAGCCGAACCTCTTTAAAGAACACCACACCACACCATGATGTATTAACCGTCCCCAACTCTGCTTCCTCACCTATTACTCGCCAAATTTAACTTGCCTTTGACCATGTACGGTGCTCCGCTACCTTCTGGCTAGGTTCCAGCTATAAATACGTACAGATATGTTAATCAGAAGACAGCCATATATGCATAGATTATAGATATAAAGATATGGTGTTTCTGGAATAGAATCAGTGGTTAATTTGAGCTGGTGGTTGGTGGCGGGTCCCACTGGCTCTCATTTTTGGGACCAGCATATATTTTTCCTCATCAGACATTTCCTGACAGCAAGAGAGAGAAAAAGAGAGAGAAAACCACACAAAGGGGAAAGGAGGAAGTGAAAGATGGTAAATACGTCACAAAGGGAGGAAGCAGGAACCTCCAAGAGTGAAATAAAGGGCCAGGGAGTGTTTGGTAGTGGATTAACTCAGAGCTCTCCTGATTTACTACGGACACTACCACCGTACTCGCCCCCTGCCCTCGTATTCCATCACGAAGTTATTTTCCACCTTTCCTTTAGATTAATATTGACTCTATGCCCCTGTTTGTTTCTTCTCGCTTCCAGTTCCCAACCGGACGTTTCCATCTGTACACCTGTCCAGTTTTTATCTACACCCCCCCGAATCCCACCAATCTGTACCCTGGCTAACTACGAAACTCGGAAGCCTGGATGTATATACCGGCTCCGACTTCATCACCAGTGAGTTGGCTTCCTTCCCCTTCACGGAGTGCCCGAACCGCCTCCCAAATGGGAACTGTGGCACGCCGTTTCTTTATTTACCAGTATATCCGCCACCCATCATTTTCTGACTATTTCTGCTTTCGTGACGAGGTCTTTTTCTTGTCCTGGACCATACCATAACTAGGCTTTGTCTTAACTGTTTTTAAGAGGAGTAATTAACGCTTTGCACCACCACAGCACGCCGTATCCTCACTCTCTATGCATAATTGCAATTAGCAATCTCAGGATCATGTCTACCTTTGTGGCTTGATCGTGCAGCCAGCTTGTTTTCTGCACGGACCATGTTGTAACTGGCCATTTACACAAGCCCTTTGTGTATCACCTGTGTAACCAGGTACTTTTTCCTTTTCCTTTTTAAGAACTCTCTGATACACGCTTCATGACACACGCTTCGGGCGGTGTCGGCCTGGACCAACTCCTTGAATGACTCTGGGTGCTTACTCGGCACCACCTGGGTGTGCCCTTTCCCCTGCCCGTGACAGGTAACTGGCCAAATCCTGACACATACCGTTTTGGATTGTATCAGCCATTTCCAGTGTTCTTATTCTATCCCTTTGTCTTCTCTCTTGCAATCATACAGCACTGACCAATATTGTTGTAACCCGGTCCTGAAGATGACCTGAATTGATCACAGGTCGAAACGTCGTCAACCACCCAGCGCAACTTTTGGTGCATCTCTGATCATTGAATTCGTTGATGATGATAAATGTCCTCCACAAGTATATTGGACCTTTTGTAAAATCACAACCATTGAAGTGTCTATCATTTTCTTCTCCTGCGCCGTTTTTTCGCTGCGTTTCCATATTTAACTTGTCACTTGCGACAACTTGTCACTTACACCATTCTCACAATTGCGGTGAGCATTGTTGAGCACAAGATCCTTTGCGTTATTTTATTTATTTATTTATAAAGTTTTATATAGCGCGAACTAGACCCTGGAAGGGTATCAGAGGGTCACATGCATCAACCAAAGGAATTGCGATTCCTTAATAGCGATTATTAAGGAATCGCTATTAAGGACTTGCAATTCCTTATGCATGTAGGAATTGCAAAATAAATTGCGATTCCTACACATTCCCAAATAGCGAATCGCAAATTGCGATTCGCTTTTAAGGAATGCCTTCCCATTCATTCCTATGGGCCTCGAGGCCCATAGGAATGATTAGGACAGCATTCGCAAATTGCGATTACCATTTAGGTAATCGCAAATTGCGAATGCAATTTCAAGGGTGCGAGGGGACCAAAAGGTCACCCTGATGCACCTCCAAAATTGGCATGTGTGCACATGTGGCGAACACACATGCCCCAAGGGCATGTGTGTGCTCCACATGGCACTTAGAAAAATGCATTTTTCTAAGGAATTGCAAATTAGCATCAACTTGAAGTTGATGCTAATTTGTGATTCCTTAATGCAAAGTTGCATTCTGTGAATGCTTCTTGCATTGCATTTAGGGAATCGCAAATTGCGATTCCCTAACTGCAGTCGCAAAATAGGTAATCGCAAAATTTACAATTACCTATTTTGCGAATGGCTTTGGGGTTGATGCATCCAAAAGGCTATTTACCAGTCGCAAAGGGGCCGATTCTGTGAATCGGCCCGTTTGCGACCGGTAAATAGGTTGGTGCATGTGCCCCAGAGTGCTTTACAAATGTTACATCAACTAGAAAGCAGGATAAACTAGAAACATATATGTGAGTAGCTAACAGGAAACATAAATGTTGTACATACTCGTTGTAGATCCGGTAGGTACTCAAGAGTGCGTTAGCCATCCAGACGTAGAGTCAAGTGCCGATCCTGGTTGGTAAACTGCGTCTGATTAGTACCCGGCTAAATCAAGCGTTGGGATCAGGGTAAAGTTTTGTTCATTGAAAGCAGTTTGACTTCTTTTTTTAAGGAAGTGCTTGAAGGGTTCATTCTGATTCCCGGGGGCGGGGCATTCCAGATTCTAGGTGCTAGTTGTGAGGAAGTAAGGCTGTAGGTCTTCTTTTTCTGTAATGTTAGATGTTTCATCAGCGAGGTGCTGGTGCTTCTCGGCGTTCTGCCACCGCCTGACAATTGCAGTTATCGGCTAGATACCTTGATGTGTTGAAATGCACGGCTTTGTGTGTCATGCAAGCAATTTTCAACTGTGTTCTTGCCCAATAAGGGAGCCAGTTCAGTGCCTTTAGATAGGTTATGTGGTTGTTCTTTTTGGAGCCAGTGATGAGTCTTGCCGCCGAGTTGAGGAAGCCTTTAGTGGAGTCAGGCTGGATCTCGGCAAACCACATAGGGTTGGATTGCCATAGACTAGTCTGGGTATCACTAGAGCTTGCACGGCTGATTTGAGGTCGGCGGGGAGGAAGGGTTTTAGTTTTCTAAGAATGTTCATATGAAAGTTTACTCCTCTGGTGGCTGCGCATGTGTTCCTGCATGGTGAGATTCTTGTTGAGTGTTATTCCCAGTGATCTTGTGGAATCTATGATGTGTGGTGTGCAGTTGAAGCCTTTTAAGTGTTTCATCCAGTTTTCAATGTCGCCGTGTCCTTGTGGAGGGGAAATTAGGAGTAATTTGGGTTTGAGGGAGTTGAGTTTGAGGTGGTTTCTGGTCAGCCAGTTGTGGGGTTTTTGCAAAGTGGTGTTGAGTAAATGGATATCATCAGGGGATGATATTTTTAGGTATAGTTGGGTATCATCCACTTACATTTGGTAATGAACATTCGAGAGTTTCAGAATTTCAGTTAAGGGCTCCATGAATAGATTGAAGAGCGTAGGTGAACAGGAGGAACCCTCAGGGACTCCCAGGGTGACCGGAGTTGTAGTGGATAGCGATTGGTTAATCTTGATTCTTTGAGTTTGGTTTTCTAAGAAAGAGGTGAACCACTTTAGGATAGCTCCTGATAAACCCATTCTGTGTTCAAGTAAGTCCAGGCGCCTCTTATGTTTGACCGCATTGAAGTCTGAGGATAGGTCTAGGAGGATTAGGAGGCAGGACTCGTTTTGATCTAGTATTCTGAGCGCATCACCGACAATGTGTGTCAGGTCTGTTCCCATGCTACGGCCCTGACGGAAGCCGTATCGGAACTGGTTAATAAGGTGGAATTGAGCTATGTGGCTGCATTGTGGGGAAGGGACGCATTTCTCCAGTAGCTTTGCTAGGGCAGGTATAGTGGATATTGGACGGTAGTTATCTGGGATTGTGTGGTCAGCTGTGGGTTTATTTACAATGAGGGTTACCAGTCCTGTTTTAGGCAGTTTGGAAGGGTTCCTTGCCATAGTGAAGCATTCACTATCTTGATCCAGAGGGGTATTAGAGACGTTTTGATCTCGCTGACGATCACCCTCATTCAATGTATATAGTATTGATATTGATTTCTGTACCCCCCTTTTTTCATCCTAAATAGATTTTGCTCACTACTAAATCAAATAATGGTTGATATCTCCCTGTCTCCTTCCTTTTGCAATGTATGTGAATGATTAACAAGAATTGTCCACGATTATTACCTGTGAGACATTGTTATATGTTATATTACTAGACTCCCAGGTCTCACCTGGGTGTACGGGTATCCTCCTGCTGTGGTTTAATGGTGGAAGATGCAAGCAGCTTCAGGCAGATTCAGAACTACGCCGTCTCGTATTGGACAAGCTGAAATTTAATAGCGCCGTCCGCGGGTTTCTGAGCAGCACTTTGGGCGCCAGCGCGCCTTCTTTTACAAAAAAAACACTGAATAGAATATAAAGAGAACACAGATACATTATTGGCCCCGCTGTCATCGAGGGGGTAGATGTACAGATTCTTTGGGGCTTAATCACAAACTTTACTTTGTAGTACGATAAGTAGTACTACCATCCCACTATAAAACGTGACTTCCTAACCTACGTGCGGGCGTCTGTGCCTCCTTCACACCTGTCCCTCCTATGTGGAGACTCTGCCCCAGTGGCGGAGGTCTCCACAGGCATAGGTATGCGTTTAGTAGTAAATGTGGGAGGTACCTGGGGGAGTGGCTGCAAAACGGGGAACATGTACAAATAAATGGGAGGGAATTAGGAAGGAGTAAGGATGTGCTTAGGGGTGGGTAAGGAGGGGTTAGGAGAGATATGTAATACAAACACCCACCCACAAAAGAGAAAGCCCATTGCTATTCACAAACTGCACTTCTGTAGCCAAAAAGGTTCAAAAACAGCAGTAAATGTACTCCTGCTCAGACCTGGAGTAAGCCCAGCACCACACATGGCCCCATGGCTACTTACAAGTACAGCAAGACACTCCCATAGGCAATATGGAGGCAAGTGTTAAAAGTTATACTCGATCCTTAATATATTTTACATTAAATAAATATTTTACTTTTTATTTAAAAATGATTAAATAAAAAGTTCAAACCTTTAAAAATTGAAAACTATTAAACAAATGTGTTTTAATAAACTGTAAAAAATAATAATTAAATATAAAAATGATAGCCAAGGGTAGGATTTAAAAAAAAAAATTTAAATGATAATTATACATTTAAATAATATCGTTTGCATTTAGTGATTTGTTAAACATTTGATTGGATGAGTTAGTATGCTAAAATTTTTAGGTTTTTTTGTTCTAGGTTAATAATCATTATTTTAAATTGACTTACATTTTTATGTTACAGTAAAATATTTGTAATGTGTCTTTATTAATTATTACATTTTAGTATTTATCCCTATACTTTACCATAGGGAGATCTCTGCTTCAGTGGCAGAGACCTGTACCCATATTTCAAACGTTACTAGTAGTAACT
Organism: Calotriton arnoldi; assembly: GCA_963921515.1. Lineage (NCBI taxonomy): Eukaryota > Metazoa > Chordata > Amphibia > Caudata > Salamandridae > Calotriton > Calotriton arnoldi. Next base: position 61,502 of record CAWUFW010010548.1, read on the forward strand.
TTACACTCGTAAACCCTTTTCTAAAAGGCTCCACCCCCTGTTTTGAGAGGGTGAAGACATGCACGTTTGCACCTAGTGGTACATTTACACTCAAAAATGGCGAATAACAAACAAGTGTAAAGCTACTACTAGGTGCAGTTGTACGTTTACACGTGAGTAACTTTACATGTGCAAATTTATCTTTGTGAGCAGGCCTCTGAGGATCTGGAAAGGAATATACATGGAGGAGAAGATGTAAAGATAATTTGTATCTAGAAGAAAGCAGATAAACTAATAACCACAGTGAGTGCGGGGGGGGGGCGGGAGCTAGATGTAAAGATACTTTGTATCAGGAAGACAACTAAACAACGGATACATTAGTGGCCACAATGACGGGGTGGAAGAGGGGGCTGATGGGAGAACTAGATGCAAAGGTACTTTGTATCTGTAATACAACTAGTCAACAGATATATTAATGGTCACACTGACGGGTGGGGGGCACGATGTAAAGATACTTTGTATCTGTAATACAACTAGTCAACAGATATATTAATGGTCACACTGACAGGTGGGGGCACGATGTAAAGATACTTTGTATCTGTAATACAACTAGTCAACAGATATATTAATGGTCACACTGACGGGTGGGGGGGCACGATGTAAAGATACTTTGTATCTGTAATACAACTAGTCAACAGATATATTAATGGCCACACTGACAGATGGAGGGGCACGATTTAAAGTTACTTTGGGATTGTCTGGGAGACGACTACTCAACAGATACATTAATGGGCACACTGGGGGGTGGGGGTGTTAAATGTAAAGATACTTTGACTCTGGAAGCCAACTAGAGAACAGATACATTAAAGGCCATACTGACTGACAGGTTGGGGGCACTGTGTAAAGATACTTTGTATCTGAAAGACAACTACACAACAGATACATTAATGGCCATACTGTCGTGGGTGTGGGGGGCTAGATTTAAAGATACTTTGTATCTGAAAGACAACTACACAGCAGATTCATTAAGGGCCACACTTTGATGGGGGAGGGCTAGATGTAAAGATAATTTATATCTGGAGGACAACTAGACAACAGATACATTAATGGTCACACTGACGGGTGGGGGGGCACGATGTAAAGATACTTTGCATCTGTAACACAACTAGACAATAGATATATTAATGGTCACACTGACGGGTGGGGGGGCACGATGTAAAGATACTTTGCATCTGTAACACAACTAGACAATAGATATATTAATGGTCACACTGACGGGTGGGGGGCACGATGTAAAGATACTTTGCATCTGTAATACAACTAGTCAACAGATATATTAATGGTCACACTGACGGGTGGGGGGCACGATGTAAAGATACCTTGCATCTGTAACACAACTAGACAATAGATATATTAATGGTCACACTGACGGGTGGGGGGCACGATGTAAAGATACTTTGCATCTGTAATACAACTAGACAACAGATACATTAATGGTCACACTGACGGGTGGGGGGCACGATGTAAAGATACTTTGCATCTGTAACACAACTAGACAATAGATATATTAATGGTCACACTGACGGGTGGGGGCACGATGTAAAGATACTTTGTATCTGTAATACAACTAGACAATAGATATATTAATGGCCACACTGACGGATGGAGGGGGCACGATTTAAAGTTACTTTGGAATTGTCTGGGAGACGACTACTCAACAGATGCATTCATGGGCACACTGTGGTTGTGGTGGGGGGGTAGGTGTAAAGATACTTTTTGTCTGGAGGACAACTAGACAACAGATACATTAAAGGTCACACTGGTGCGGGGGAGGGAGGGGCACGATGTATAGATACTTTGAATCTGGAAGACAACTAGTCAACAGACACATTAAAAGGCCACACTGACTGGGGGCGGGGACGCTAGTTGTAAAGATACTTTGGATCTCGAATACAACATAACTAGACAACAGATGCCTTAATGGTCACACTAATGGATGGGGGGGGGGGTGTAGACTAGACGTAAAGATTCTTTGTATCTGTAATACAATATAACAAGACAACAGATACAGCAAAGGCCACGCTGATGGGGGTGGGAGGTAGATGTAAAGATACTTTGTATCTGGAATACAACATCACTAGACAACAGATACCATACAGGGCGGGCCACTGCCAGCCACACACAGATCTGAAGATACCCCGTTTCTGGGAGGTACATTAAGATTAGCTCCATTTATGTTCAGACAGCCTGGCACCGAGGGGCCAAGCCTGGCACCGAGGGGCACCATTCCCAAGTGCTCTCTGTGCGTCAGGATACACGGACACCAGGCCCCTGCTGGCCCCGCCTCCCGGCTGGCAGGGACACAGAGCTGTGTTTGCTCGTCATGTCTGTGGACTGCTCTTCACAGACCGGAGTTGTGGGTCTGTGCGCCGCACCCACCAGAACAAAGGCTCGGCAAACACCGTCAGCTGGCCCGGGGCCCCACATCCTCGCAATAAAGGCTGCAAGGGGGCGCCCTGCCGTGACTCACCCCTCCCGGCCCAGGTGCGCTGCAATTAGCTGAATTAAAGCGCCTGGGGAGGAAAACGACCGAGAATAGAGGGGAGGGTGGAAGCCTAGGCCCCACCGGCTCATCACGAGAATGGTGCACACGTTGTTCCTGAGGCCCGAGACTTCCACACCCACGGAGAGTTCACGGCGCTCTGGAGTAAACAAGGCATCAAGGCGCCATTTCATTTCTGGTGCTCGTTTTAAGGTTTTCATAAAGCGCTATCTGCCGCTCGCTATAACCGTCGGTACAAAGCGCTTGGTTCAAGGAGACACCGAGGCTTGGGGGGCGGGGGTGCTCTGGACCAATGACCATCTACTGATGGTCATTGGTCCACTTAGTGGAAGAGCCGTGGTGTGGCCCTCTCGATGGTGATGGGAAGCCTTGTCTGTGGGGCGCGCAGTGGGGGTTTCACCATCATAGTGTGTGTCCCTTCGGCTCCTACGGGAGAGTGCGGCCTCTCAGCACTGTGCTGGCCCGGCGGGTCGCAGAAGCCACTGAAGCAGGTTATTGCGCTGATGATGCAGTGAAGCGCTTCGCGGCACTTTAGAAACAGAGCCGGGCAGTGAGTCTAGGGACAGTAGATTTCTTGCCGCATTAGTTTACGAGGAAGGGGTGTGTTCCAGAGCGCTCTGGGGCAGATTTACAAGGCCCTTGCCAGGGGCGTAGGAGACACAAAATTTCTGGGGGGGACAGGGACATCCTTGTGGACTTTCCAGTGACCCTATAGAAATCGCCCATTACATGAGACCGTACGCCCGTTAAACGGATGCAATCGGATAGTTTTGAAGTGAAATATTGAGAAAGGCAGGCATGTAGTCACAGTTTGCAAGTATGCATTATTGTTAATTGCATTCACAAAGTAATTAGACCAAATGTGGAAAAATCATGTATACTTTTTTATAGTGCTACTCATAGTTGACTCAGTTCTGTGATCTGCATGGTACACGTTCTTTGCAGCAGGCACATCAACCCTCCGGGCTACTTTATGATGAGCCAAAACTTCCACTAGACAAAATTTCGAACTCTCACTAGTAGGAACATTAATCACCAGAGTTATCCTGACATTTTTATGGTTGCCTGAAAACTGTCTGATTCACAAGGAAGTTCATGTGCTTTTAAACCAAAAATTTTTTTTAAACACCGTGACCCCTTCCAAAGTCAATGCCAGATGCGGCTGCACCAGTTGCACCGCCCTAAAGCCAGTCCTGCTCCCAGCAATGGGGCAGGACAAGCATTTCCAAAAATGGGGTCAGAGCTAACATCATAGCCATTATATGAGGAAAAAGATCTATGTAATTGGTGGGTGTGATACTTACCCCAAACTCCAGCACGCAAAACAAGTTAACAGATTTCTTGCAGATGATTTAAGGGAGAGTAGACTTCTCCCATGAGAATTTTTAAAACATTTTTAGATCAAATTTCTAAAACGCAGTACACCTTATGGGTCATTCATGAAATATTCCAGTACTTTCATGGTGCACCAGGGAAGCCTGGCTTTTCCTAGGATTAAATCAGATTTTTTTTTAAATGTCTTACGTCAGAAATAGCTTCCACTTTGCTAAGGTCCTAATTTTTCATGGGTGAGTACATTCAATATGTCAGTGCCAGAAATGTACCATGGATACCGCAGCCACAGTCATGGGTAACTCTAATAATTCCCTCCGATATACAAGGGTTAGAATTTTGCCATTGACATCCCCGATGAAATGATTACAGGAAATCTTATGACAAAAGTGACCTCAAATATCAGTTCCAACATTTTGCTATGGATCCACCCCATATGCTCCACCCCATATGCTAAGAATTACGTGCATCATGTCAGGGCCTACGGCCAGGCGTGGTGACGCGTGTTCTGTGTCCCTGCCGCTGGATATGACTGGGTTGGCGGCTTTCTCAGTTAGACTGTTCGAGACCCCACAGCCAATGATGGTGTCTTCACAGAAGCATATCAGGGCCTGCAGATTGCGATAGGTAACACCCCCCATCCATAAGCTGTTAGTGCCCTTGTCCATAAGGCAAGATTAACCTCCAGTATGCCTGACCAGCACCACATTTGCACTCATAACAAGCATACACACGCATTTTCACTATATCTCTTGCACTCTTTCGTACCTTTGTACTCTGTCACACACACACACACGGACACTCACACTTCCATTAGGAAATTTGCTATTATTGTGTCAGAAAAGCTTGCCCTGCTGCTTTACCTGCCTTGCCTTTTAGTGAAACTTAATAAAAACAGATTCTCTATATGTTTTTCAAAATAATAATATTTTGCCTTGTCAATGTTTGTTACAAGTATGATGTGAATGAAAAATGCACTTCCTTAAAATAGCTGTGTGGGGCTTATATTTGGGTTCATGTGTGGATCAAGCAATTACAGTATTGGAAATGAACTAATACACATTGTAACATGTAGCATCACAGCGTCCAACTGACCCGATGAAATGCTTGACTTCTTCGGCAACCATGGATTTCATCCAGTAACACATTACATTTTGGAGTTTTTGAGAGTCAACTTGCAATGTAAAAGAAAACTACATGTCTCGCGATGAAGCATTGTGGTGAATGGAAAACCAGGAATGGCTGAATCTGACACACGTTCTTCAATACACCACCATACCCCAAAGCCTCCGCCCTAGTCTCCCTCCTCGCGCCATCCCACATTCTCAGTCCACTCTCCCTTCTTGCACCAGTCCCGTTGTTGCAGATGGAATTAAGTATGATTCTATTCCCACGGAAAGAACAGGTATTTTTATGGGTGTCTTTGTAGAAATGTGTAGATTCATGAGAGTTGAGCAATTTTTATATGTGCACAGTAAGAAGTGTGCTCACGTAAGTGCTGGATGATGGTGAATAGTGTGAGGGAATGCAGCATTAGTGATGCGAGTGTAGGCTGTAAAATGTGCTAATGTGAGTGTCGGGGTGAGCTGCATGAATGCAACGTGAGAGGAGGGTCCATGTGAGTGTCAAGTGAGAGGAGTGCATGCAGAGTGAGAGGAGCAAGTGCAATGTGGTGTGAGCTGTGTAAATGCAGGATGAGTGGTGTGCCTGAGTGTGGTGCAGGGTGAATGGCAAGAATGAAGGGTGATCTGTGAGAGTGACTGGTGAGAGGAGTTAGTGGCGTGTTCCTATGAGTTCCGACAGACTGTTGTCCCTGTGTGCAGGCAGGATGAACAGGGTGTCTGTATGAATGCAGGCTGAGGAGTTTGTCCGTGTGAGTGCAAGGTGAAAGGAGGAAGTGAAGAGTAAATGGTGTGACTCCAGGGTGAGTGCTGTGCTTGTTTGTGTGATATGAGTGCAGGGTGAGTGTTGTGCCCATGTGAGTGAAGATGTGTGTGAAGATGTGAGTCAAGTGTGAGCTGTGTGAGTGACAGGAGTGCCAATGTGAATGCACAGTGAGCGATGTGACAGTGGGAGAGTAGGGTGAAAGGAGTGACTGTAGGGTGAGTGATGTGACTTATGAGTTTGGGTGCGTGTGAAAGTGCAGAATGAGAGAAATTAATGCATGGTGAGAAATGTGCTTGCTTGAGTGAGACTGCAAAGTGAGCAGTGAGAGTGACAGGTGAGTAAAGTGGCACATGAGTGCAGGGTGAGTGGTGAGCTTGTGTAAGTGCAGGGTGAAAAGCGTGAGTGCATGGTGAGTGGTGTGAGTGCGGTGTGATCACTGTGAGTGCAGGGTGAGCAGTGTGCTGATGTGACTAAAGGGTAAGTAGAGGGAGAACGGCGTGAGTTCATGGCGAGGGACGAGTGCATTGTGGTTGCTGTGAGTTCAAGGTGAGCGGTGTGCTCGTGTGAGTGCAGGGTAAGAGGAGGAAGAATGGTGTGAGTGTGCCAGCTCCAGACGCTGTAGCCCCTGCACTAGACAACTGCAAAGCTGAAGAGGAGTTCAAGCATCAATTGCAAGATGGTCACCACTGTGGTAAACTACAAAAACATGGATTCAGGTTCACAACTGCCCATCTGCAGCCTAGGAAAATCTTTGGTCTATAAAGTTTTCCACTTTGAATTTACAAAATGCAAGCCTTGCTGGCAACAGATATCAGCTACATAAAATGTGCTGCACATAACAAAGTAATCAAACTCGTTTCAATGAAGAATGTACCACATGTCTATACCTGCTGAACAAAATATTTTCTGGTTTTGTAGAATTTTTTAACACTGCTCACACATGCTTGTGGTCACTTCTGAGCAATTGCCAACAACAAAGTGTGACTTAAGTTAAAAAATAACTAATCTTAACAGAGTTCAACAATGTGAGAATTTATTCAGATTTTAGCTCATATAATTGCAGAATCTGTCCAGTTTCTCACCCCTAGATTTCAAACTTTGAGGCCGATGAGTTATCCTACAGAATTTCAAATTATTGGGGTATTGCCAGAGGTTCATTGGCCAGGGTATGAACTCCAAGCTGTAAATCCCACAGAGAATGCCCCACCATCCTTAAACTGGATTGTCTATAAGGCACTGAACACCAGCATAAAATGTGTCAGCAGTTTGCATGTGGAAGAACAGGTGCTTTAACAGCTGAGCACTGATTTTGAGGCTACGCAATAATGTTCACAGTATGCAAGTGCAACAAAAGCTTGTACATCTGTAAAACAGTTAAAATTGCATTCAACGCTTAAAAGTTAATGCCCCCAAAGGAAAATAGTTGTTCAGGTTTAAAAGATTCCAACAAAGCAGTATGTCATAGCTCTGGGAAACCAACATTAACGACTAAATTACAACAAATATGAAAATTAAGTAACAATATATATTCGTAACAAAATGTTCTCTTGCAGATTCTGTAAACATAAACAAATGGGGAAATGTGTAGTCCCCACTTGTGAGATGCCTTTTCACTACATGCACTCCCCCACTGGGGCAGTAAAAATAAAATAAAAAGTAAGAAATAGCTAATAGGCAGAGTGGGGACACAGGGGATACTGGAATCAGTCAACAAAACAACAAAACCTCCTTAACCAGTTCCAAAGGAATGTAAATGCTCTTTTGAAGACCTGTGAAAAACGTGTGTGTGTCGGAGATAAGATGCCAGAAACAGCAGCTCAAGCTGCAGCAGCAGCCTGGGCTCAGACACAGGAGGGAGGAGGGATCGGAGGGGCAGGGGTGTTAAATTTCTTTTAGCCCCGTCAAGCGTGCAGCCTGATCACAGGTATCTGGAGGCAAGTCACAGGGCAAGTGCAGGGTCATTATGCATAGCGCTTTCGCGCGCTAATGGCCCTGTTAATCACAGAAGGGAGAGGGGAATTTCCTTTGTCCCCTAGTCCCCCCCACTCTTGTCCCCCATGTCCCCCGCACTCCAAACTCTGGGGGGGATATATCCCCCTCGTCCCCCACACTTCCTACGCCCATGGCCCTTGCGCCACTTTTGCGTAATTTTTAACATGGGAAAAGTGACGCAAAATTGGCGCAAGGGCCTTGTAAATCTGCCCCAGAGTCTTTTACATGAAGTCACCATTTTCGGCCACTTCTCTCTGAGTGGCCAGACCGAGAGGAGGTTAAGGTTCATCTATCGAAGGCAGCAGAGTTTGTATGGTCTGAATAACTTGTAGAGATACCCTGGGGGCAGTTGTGCAGGGGCTAGTGAACAGGGCACAAGAGAGGACCAGTTGTGCAGGGGCTTGTGAACAGTGCACAAGAGGCGATCCGTTGTGCAAGGGCTTGTGAACACTGCGCAATAGGGGAGCAGTTGTGCAGGGGCATGTGAACGATCCACAAGAGAGGACCAGCTGTTCAGGTGCATGTGAACAGAGCACAAGAGGGGAGCAGCTGTGCAGGAGCCCGTGAACAGTGCACAAGAGGGGATCTGTTGTGCAAGGGCTTGTGAACAGTGCGCAAGAAAGGACCAGTTGTGCAAGGGCATGTGAACAGTGCACAAGAGGGGATCAGTTGTGCAGGGGCTAGTGAACAGTGCACAAAAGGGGATCAGTTGAGCAGGGGCTTGTGAACACTGCGCAAGAGGGGAGCAGTTGTGCAGGAGCATGTGAACGATACACAAGAGAGGACCAGCTGTTCAGGGGCATGTGAACAGAGCACAAGAGGGGAGCAGCTGTGCAGGAGCCTGTGAACAGTGCACAAGAGGGGATCAGTTGAGCAGGGGCTTGTGAACTCTGCGCAAGAGGGGAGCAGTTGTGCAGGAGCATGTGAACGATACACAAGAGAGGACCAGCTGTTCAGGGGCATGTGAACAGAGCACAAGAGGGGAGCAGCTGTGCAGGAGCCTGTGAACAGTGCACAAGAGGGGATCAGTTGAGCAGGGGCTTGTGAACAGTGCGCAAGAGAGGACCAGTTGTGCAAGGGCATGTGAACAGTGCACAAGAGGGGAGCAGCTGTACAGCAGCCTGTGAACAGTGCACAAGAGGGGATCAGTTGTGCAGGGGCTTGTGAACAGTGCACAAGAGGAGAGCAGCTGTACAGGAGCCTGTGAACAGTGCACAAGAGGGGATCAGTTGTGCAGGGGCTTGTGAACAGTGCACAAGACGGGAGCAGCTGTGCAGGAGCCTGTGAACAGTGCACAAGAGGGGATCAGTTGAGCAGGGGCTTGTGAACAGTGCACAATATCCTGCACTGTAAATATTCTTGGTTGGCGCCTATGTGGTGTCAGGTGTAATGTGGCCTTTGTGGCAGAGAGTGAAAACAGACAAGCCTGGGTGCTTAGGGGTGCTTTGAAGTCTTACAGATTCGTAGTCAGGGCCGTAGTGACCAGAGGGGAGGCCAGACAGTGCTCGGTGCTTCACAATAATGCTTGGCTCCCCTAAATTCAACTGGCAGCAGACCAGAGATTTTTTTTCCTTTTAAGCAAAAAAATTGCTCATGTTAACAATTCTTGACCTCTTAATATGTTCATCATGCAAGCTAATGTTAGGATCTCTGGACTTATGCAGCAGGGGATGGTCAAGTTATGCAGCAGGGTTCACAAAATTATGCAGCAAGAAAAAGTAAATTATGTAGTGTATTGTGCCACATTTTACGATAGTATAACTTCATTATTTTGCCATTTGTGCACGCTAATACTGTCCAGGCAATAAGCAAATAAAAAGTGACAAGCAAACTTTTGTGAAGGGTCTTCCACTGCGCTGTAACATGTGTTGCTGTGTCTTTAGTAACTTTTGATCCTTTCGAGCTGGATTCTAAAATTTATTTTTGTAAAAATTAACAGATTATGCAGCAGATGATGGATTATGTGGCAAATGCTGTAAATCCATAACTAAGAAAATAACACAGCAGAATCGCATAATTCCAGTGGGCCTGGCTAATGTTAAAGACCCGCACTGCATTGTCAAAGAAACTTTAAACCACTGTTTTAATTACCAGGTGAGCAGTGAAGCATCGAGTAAACAAAGCCTGATGTGAAAGGCAATCATAGCCCTGTATGAGCCACTGTTATATACGCATTAGAGAAATGCATGAAAATTTTGTGAGCGCTCACCCTTTTTCAAAATATTTTTCAAAGACCAGATGTTTCTGGAGCTTTGGCACATTGATGTATGGATTCTCAAAAAGTATTGATAAGTAAATAAAATGGGAAAAATAAACAATCATATATTAGCAAAATAATGTCATGGATACAAAAATGTACCAAAGTTATGGGATGGAAAGGTTCTCTGCATGGTAATGGACGTGTAGCCCTGCCCCGAGTGCCCAACTGTACTGGGGTCTGGGTCCCTAATGCTTATTTGATGTTATAGGCGAACACGGATCATACGTGTGTGCATTGACATAAGCCTGTCTCACAGATTGCGGTCTTGTCGGACCAGGAGGGGTGCCTAAAGCGCTGCCTCATAGTGGTGGAAGGAAACCACCTTCACCAGGAGTTGAACAGCACAAGCACACTGGTGGCAGAATACCGTGTAGTGATCAGCAGTAGTGAACAGGAACTTTTTTACCCCATGTCACTGGAGTGAGGCCTACAGGCTCACTCACGTTTTAAAAGTTCCACTGCTGTGTGCTTAACTCACTCCTGGCCTACATCAGGTAGATGTGGAAGGGAGTGTGTGATGGAAATGTGCTGAGTGCATGGGTGCTCCCAAGAAGGAGACTACACAAGGGGTGAAGTGTGGTACTGTACATGCATGGTAACTGTGTGTATGCTGACAGTGTGTGTTTTTAAAATAACACACTGGCACAATACAGAAGGGCTGCAGCACTGAACAGTGTGTGCAGACTGAATGCATTTTCTACAAGTAGTTAGGCTTGTGGTGGCAAAATACATGATGATAACAGTGCTGTGCAGTAAGTGTGCTGTGGGTGTACACTGAGTGCAAGAGGGCCTGCACTGGTGCATTACATGGAGGACTGTGGGTTCCATTTTGGGAAGCCCAGGCCTGCCTGTGGAAAACATGAGGAGTAAAGGAACCCCCCCCCCTCCCCCGAAAGAATTGTGTATTGCTGCATTCCTGTACGCTGGGTGGAACATGCACTGGAGGATGTGAGAGGCAGGCTCTCTCTCTGCATTTCAAAGGGCTCGTTGATTCAATGATAGATCACGACGAGGTACGGCCCTGGACACATCTCAGGAAGAGAGATGGAGCTGATAAGGGAATCATAAAGAGTAGGGCTGGGCGCCCAGGATCAACCTTTTGATGCACATATCTTAGTGGCTGACATCCAGGTGTGAACTCTGGTCACTCCCATGAATCTTGTTGTGGGTTAATCAGCTTCAGAGTCTTGCCTGCTGTGACAGATATCCTTCAGGAGGAAGAAAAAAGGGGAAAGGTGTGAAATTCAAAGTAGCAGAACCCCAACATAAAACTTCAAAGACTCAGACACTAAATTACATTTTGTGTCTGGAAAAAAGCTATAAGTAGTACAGCTTTCTGGCAAGATTTGGTTCAACTTCATCTAAGAACTCCTCAGTCTTATAAAAGTCTTTTATCCTTAAAAAGGAGTCTGTTATAGTACCCAAGACCAAGCTTGACATGAGCATACCAGTTTTAAAGTTCATAAACCGCCTCTTTAGCTCCAATTTACTAATTGATTTACTAATTGACTAACTTACTAATTGATAGCCCCCCTCGGATTTTCCCAGAGTTGGACGAACCTGAGGCTTAACAATGTATCTCATCCTCTCACTCACTGATGAACCCTCCACCACCAGAGCCAACTTCCACAGATGCAGTAGAAACGTCGACACCGACTGGATGAAGAACAACTGCCTGCAGCTGAACACAGACAAGACGGAAGTAGTGACCTTTGGCAACAGCATCAACACATGGAACAATTCCTGGTGGCCATCAGACCTAGAATCTGCACCCACTCCCTATGACCACACCAGAAACCTCGGAATCATTGACAGCAAGCTCACCATAAAATCACAGACCAATGCCGTCTCCTCTGCCTGCTTCCTCACTCTGCGTATGCTACATAAGATCTTCAAGTGGCTACCCCTACACACGTGACACACCGTGACACAGGCCCTCATCACCAGTTGACTGGACTATGGCAACGCCCTCTACATAGGACTTAATCCCATACAGAACGCCGCAGCCAGACTCATCCTTGGCCTTCCCCAATGAACCCACATCACATCCCATCTCAGGAAACTCCACTGGTTCCCCGTACAGAAGAGATGCCAATTCAAGCTGCTGACCCGCGCACACAAGGCTCTACACAACCAAGGACCGGCCTACATTAACCACCGCCTGAACTTTCACCCATCGAGAAGCCTATGCTCCACCTCCCTTTCACTTGCCCATACTCCCCGCATCTACAGAAGCAGAAGTGGAGGACGCTCCTTCTCCCACATCGTCGCAAAGACTTGGAACAGCCTCCCCACGCACCTCCGGACCATCACCTCGCTTCCGGAATTCCAAATGACCTGCAAGACCTGGCTGTTCGAATAAACCTCCGGGACCTGCGAGCGCCTGGATACCCTATTGGGTGATTAGCCGTGCTTTATAAATCCTGATTGATTGATCTGTGACATATTTGATCCAGGGGAGATTACCGGCCCTGGGGAGGCTGAGTATTTCTTCTAGGCCCTGATGATAATGGAGCAATTCAAGAGTGGCCCATAATTTTCTCCAGTACATTATTAATCTGACAACGATTCTTTCTTGGATTGGCCTGTGCCCCAAACTCTGCCTTGACAGTGTAAAGAAGATAAAGGAGTAATATCAGGAAGCACACGCAGGGCTAGGATAGAGGAGAAGTTTATTCCGTGCGTACAAGTTAGAATCCAGCCTCTGAATGCCCAACCGCTTCACCCGTCACAACTCCCCCAAAACGCTATACACTTGAAAAATGCCCCAAGGCAAAGAACGCAATGACACACGGCACTGAGCGAGACAACCACGAGCTGTGACGAGAATCACACTCGTGACAGCCACGCTCCGAGTACCTAACACACCTCCCCCCTTTTAAAAGAAGGAAAGAAGTAATACAGTACAGTACAGAGGTAATATAATACAGTATCAAATTTAGCCCAAAAAAATAAATAAATAAAAACAGAAACAAAACAAAGGCAAAAAAAAACACAAAAAAACCAGGTAACACATTACTTCATAATAAAATCTTTGAATCTGGCAGGAAGGCGATGATCACGCGTGACTCTGGTGGGGACAAAATCATGGTTAGTCAGAGCAAGATTATGTTTTCTCACCTCATCACTGGGCCCAACATCAAGAAACACATTACTATTTGAATCATCATGCGTAGTTACCGCATTTTTAAACAAGGATATCCTGTTGAGATTCCAAACACTCCCACCCTCAATTCTGACAGCATTCCTAAAGGTTTCTATGACTCTTTTTGGAGCCGACCAAATGGGAGAGCCCTTACAAACTCCTTCCTTTTTTTTATGCGTATGAGATCACCAATGACCACTCTTCGTTTACTCACACTGCCTAGTTTTCTCTCCAAGAGTTCCTTCATTCTTGTTTTGTAATCTTCAACCCTGTTACGAATCAAATCATAATCTACACAAGACGAATTTTGATTTTCACCCATACTTTTTTTAACCACCAAGGAACTAATTTGGTGCTTGGTTTACGTCCTCTTAAAAGTTCAAAAGGACTAACTAATGTAACCGAATTGGGTGAAGTCCTGTAAGCCAATAGCATGGATTGTAGGGCGTTGCGCCAGTTTAATTCTCCCTTAACTGATAACTGAATGGCCTCCTTAACTACTCTATTAAAGCGCTCCACTTGACCATTGGCTTCGGGATGGAAAACAGCTATTTTCCTATGGATAATACCACACCTCTCAAAAAATAAACTCATTTCTTTACTCACAAACTGAGGTCCATTATCTGTAACGATTTCTTGGGGAATACCTTCTCTGCAAAACACTTCGTCAAGAAATTCTATGACACTGCGTGAAGTTACCTCCTTGACCATTTTACCCTCTGGCCATTTTGAGTAGTAGTCTATCAAAACCATACCAAAACTCTCTTGCTTGGGTAGAACCCCAAAAGGACCAATGATGTCTAACCCTAATTTTACCCATGGACCAGAAGGAAAATCCACCGGATGGGGTTCAGCTCGCATCACAACCGCTGATTTGTCACTATTTGCGCATTTGTCACAAGTGCGTACAAAATGTTCAACAGACAAATCAATGCCAGGCCACCAAAAAGTTTCTCTGATGCGTCTCCTGGTGAACGATATACCCATATGTCCTTCATGAGCAATCTCCATAATCTTGCCTCTTAAACCCCAAGGTGGTATAACTTTATCACCTCTCATAATGAGACCATTTTCAATACCCAACTCATCTTGAATCTTAGAATAGCTCATCATATCTCCTGATACCCTTCTTTGATCTGGCCATCCATGGACTATATAATCCCTTATTTTTTTAATTCTACATCCTTTTCCATCTCTGAAATCCAGAAATCTTCACTCAAATTGGGTTGTTCACCATATAACAGATTCATGTCAGAAGTGGTAAAGGCAACTTCACACTCATCCTCACTAGTATCTATCTCACTTACAACAGGTAATCTGGACATGCAATCAGCATGTATATTGGCTTTTCCCTGCACATACTCTATCTTGTACTGAAATGACTGCAACCTTGAGGCCAATCTAGCCAAACGTGCTGACATTGAACGTCCTCCTCCTGGAGACATGAGGAAAACTAGAGGCTTGTGATCAGTTTTGATAGTGAATTTCGTTCCCCATAAAAATGTTCTAAAATGTTCAGCCCCCCACACACAGGCTAGGAGTTCTCTTTCTATAACAGAGTAGTTTTTCTCCGAATCTTTTAACACTCTAGATGCATATGCAACAATCCATTCCTTACCATTATCTCTCTGTAATAACACACCCCCAAGTCCTGTGTTGCTGGCATCCACCATAATAATACATCTTTTCCCAGATACAAATGGTTTAAGACATGGAGCATTAACAATAAAACTTTTCAATTTGTCAAAAGCATGGGACATCTCATTAGACCAACAAAACTTAGCATTCTTTTTAAGAAGACATCTGAAAGGATCAATTTTTGAAGAATAATTAGGAATGAATTTTGCATAAAATTCAATTAAACCAAGGAAAGCTATAAGCTGATCTTTTGAAACAGGAACAGGAGCATTGACAATGCTTTCAACATGTTTATGTTTCGGTTTGATCCCCATTCTACTGATGGTATGTCCAAGATATTCTACTTCCAATGCTTTAATTTTGCATTTATCTAGACGGAGAGTAAGACCCTTTTGAGACAAAGCAGCTATGACTTTTCTCAGGTTAAGATCATGTTCATCATTGTCCTTGCCGTATACTAAAATGTCGTCTTGGAAAGCGATGGCACCTGTGAGGCCTTCCAAGGTGTCCTTCATTAATCTCTGGAAGACAGAGGCTGCACTGGCAAGGCCGAAAGGCATACGACAGAACCTAAAAAGACCTTCAGGAGTGATAAAGGCTGTCAAATTCTTGGATTCTTCAGCTAATACAACTTGGTGGTATGCACTGGCCAGGTCAATGCATGAAAATACTTGGGCACCGGCTAAGGTCGATACCAGTTCGTGTAAGTTGGGCAGGGGATGGGCATCCACCCAAATGGCATTGTTTAAACTGCGCAAGTCCACACAGAGTCTCAGTTCGCCAGAAGGTTTAACAGAAATAACAATGGGAGAAACCCAAGGGGATGACTCAATGGGTTCAATGATGCTCTTCTCACATAATTCTTTAAGCATATCTTTTAACTTGTCTCTGTATGATAGAGGTACATTTCTTACTTTATGACGAACTGGTATTGCGTTCTCATTTAGCTTTATTACATGCTCAAACCCTTGATATTTTCCAAGTTTCCCACTAAATACATTAGGAAATTGTTCAATTAATTGTTTAATGTAGTTCCCATTAAGTTGATCAGTAACTTTTTGAGGAGAGATGGAGTAAACAGGTGGATCAGCGTTGGGGTCAAGTTTAATTCCTAACTTCTCTTGGTCGGGCCATCCTAATAGAGAATGTCCAGACTTGGCAACATAAACTTTACAGAATGCATGACGTCCTGCAAAGATTAAGTGGGCTTTAAAGAAACCCGTTAATTCAATTTTATCTCCCGTATAGCCACTAGGTGATACATCAGGTGTGAAAAGGGTTCTATCAGGCCAGTTATTATGGAAAACGCTAGAGGATATAATAGTGTACCATGAACATGAATCTACTAAAAATTGCAAATTTACGTTATCCACCGAAATGGAGCAGGATGGAAATTTAGAGAAACCTGTATGATCACACATATTGATGACAGTATTAATTTCATTCTCTACGGCATCATATGGGTCATCGCCGTCTTCCAGGTATTGTATGTAATTGACTTTTTGGGAGGAAACTTACAAAACTTGGAGAAATGCCCTTTCTTGTTACATTTGGTGCACATTTTTTCCATGGCCGGACACATTTTGAAATTAGCTAGATGCCTATTACTTCCACATCTGTAACAGAGCAGTTGTGAATTATTTCTCTCACCATTTGGATATCTGGGTCTATTTTCGGATCTTGTGGTGAAATCATTTTTACGAAAATGTAATTTTTTTTTGTTTGTCATATTCCTTATTATCCTTGTTGACATTAAAAACATCTCCTTTATCATTTCCTCTTATTTCCTTGACAAATTTTTCGGAATGTTCAATAGATTTAGCTATGTCAATAGCTGAATTGAGAGATAAATCAGACGTAGTCCATAACCTTTCTTGTACTTTTTTGTTATTTGTTCTCATAAGAATTTGGTCTCTAAGAACTTGTTCATACGATATATGCTCAAAATCACAGGAAACAGCTAGAGACCTAAGTGCGGAAACAAAGTCTTCAATTGACTCATCAGTATGTTGTTTGCGTGAATAAAATATAAATCTCTCCATAACTATATTTTTCTTCTTACCAAAACGAATGTTGAGTTGTAAGGAAGCATATTGGTAAACATTAATATTGCCAGGATTGAGTAAGGAAGGTAACGTAGCAAATTCTTTTAATCCAATACCCCTAAGCAATGTTTTAAAAGAGAGAGTTTTCTTTCTGGTTCACAATCATTACCTTCCAACACTTCCACGTAAGCCAAGAACACTGGTTCCCAAATTTCCCATGCCATGGGAGGTTCACCTGGAGCGTTGAGAAAAGAAGGAGGAGGTAGTATACCTGACATAGTAGACACAGATGGTCCAAAATAATAATGTGGTGTGCGTGTCACGGTAGGAGTAACTTACAAAAGAAAAATAAACAAATAATTATAACTATCACTAGCCTTTCCTCCAAAATTTTGCCTTAAAGATGTGCTTGTACCAGATGTACAAACGATGCAATTATTGGAGTATGACAGTACCTTCAATGGTGTGCTTGTCACCGATGTACAAGCGCTGATGTAATAAGGTTTTCTCTGATGTGATTCCTCCGATCCGACCTGAAATGGGACCTGAAATCTGACCTCCGATCCGACTTGAAAAATGACTTCTTTTAACGTTGCACGCAACGGCGTGTTTAAGCGCGATGATGTCATACGTTGATACGTGCTTACGAAGCATGCGCAGTGTTGCGAAACCTGTGATGGCTCCAAGAAGACTTACATTCCAGGTTCCGATGGCGGTTCGATGGAGATCGATGCAGGTCAGTGTATTCGAATATACACAGCTTAAATCCCTCGATGCTGACAATCCAGAAAGCAACCATAAGTTGGGCAGTTAAAACGAAAGTGAAATAGGCTGATTCTCCTCTCAAGTAAATTATCCGCAGGAGAGAAAAAAAAAATGAATAAAATCCAAGGTAGCGTGATAATCCAAGGTAGCGTGATGTAAGGGCAGTGGATGCGTGCCCGCTCGTCGCCAGTGTAAAGAAGATAAAGGAGTAATATCAGGAAGCACACGCAGGGCTAGGATAGAGGAGAAGTTTATTCCGTGCGTACAAGTTAGAATCCAGCCTCTGAATGCCCAACCGCTTCACCCGTCAAAACTCCCCCAAAACGCTATACACTTGAAATATGCCCCAAGGCAAAGAACGCAATGACACACGGCACTGAGCGAGACAACCACGAGCTGTGACGAGAATCACACTCGTGACAGCCACGCTCCGAGTACCTAACACACCTCCCCCCTTTTAAAAGAAGGAAAGAAGTAATACAGTACAGTACAGAGGTAATATAATACAGTATCAAATTTAGCCCAAAAAAATAAATAAATAAAAACAGAAACAAAACAAAGGCAAAAAAAAACACAAAAAAACCAGGTAACACATTACTTCATAATAAAATCTTTGAATCTGGCAGGAAGGCGATGATCACGCGTGACTCTGGTGGGGACAAAATCATGGTTAGTCAGAGCAAGATTATGTTTTCTCACCTCATCACTGGGCCCAACATCAAGAAACACATTACTATTTGAATCATCATGCGTAGTTACCGCATTTTTAAACAAGGATATCCTGTTGAGATTCCAAACACTCCCACCCTCAATTCTGACAGCATTCCTAAAGGTTTCTATGACTCTTTTTGGAGCCGACCAAATGGGAGAGCCCTTACAAACTCCTTCCTTTTTTTTTATGCGTATGAGATCACCAATGACCACTCTTCGTTTACTCACACTGCCTAGTTTTCTCTCCAAGAGTTCCTTCATTCTTGTTTTGTAATCTTCAACCCTGTTACGAATCAAATCATAATCTACACAAGACGAATTTTGATTTTCACCCATACTTTTTTTAACCACCAAGGAACTAATTTGGTGCTTGGTTTACGTCCTCTTAAAAGTTCAAAAGGACTAACTAATGTAACCGAATTGGGTGAAGTCCTGTAAGCCAATAGCATGGATTGTAGGGCGTTGCGCCAGTTTAATTCTCCCTTAACTGATAACTGAATGGCCTCCTTAACTACTCTATTAAAGCGCTCCACTTGACCATTGGCTTCGGGATGGAAAACAGCTATTTTCCTATGGATAATACCACACCTCTCAAAAAATAAACTCATTTCTTTACTCACAAACTGAGGTCCATTATCTGTAACGATTTCTTGGGGAATACCTTCTCTGCAAAACACTTCGTCAAGAAATTCTATGACACTGCGTGAAGTTACCTCCTTGACCATTTTACCCTCTGGCCATTTTGAGTAGTAGTCTATCAAAACCATACCAAAACTCTCTTGCTTGGGTAGAACCCCAAAAGGACCAATGATGTCTAACCCTAATTTTACCCATGGACCAGAAGGAAAATCCACCGGATGGGGTTCAGCTCGCATCACAACCGCTGATTTGTCACTATTTGCGCATTTGTCACAAGTGCGTACAAAATGTTCAACAGACAAATCAATGCCAGGCCACCAAAAAGTTTCTCTGATGCGTCTCCTGGTGAACGATATACCCATATGTCCTTCATGAGCAATCTCCATAATCTTGCCTCTTAAACCCCAAGGTGGTATAACTTTATCACCTCTCATAATGAGACCATTTTCAATACCCAACTCATCTTGAATCTTAGAATAGCTCATCATATCTCCTGATACCCTTCTTTGATCTGGCCATCCATGAACTATATAATCCCTTATTTTTTTTAATTCTACATCCTTTTCCATCTCTGAAATCCAGAAATCTTCACTCAAATTGGGTTGTTCACCATATAACAGATTCATGTCAGAAGTGGTAAAGGCAACTTCACACTCATCCTCACTAGTATCTATCTCACTTACAACAGGTAATCTGGACATGCAATCAGCATGTATATTGGCTTTTCCCTGCACATAATCTATCTTGTACTGAAATGACTGCAACCTTGAGGCCAATCTAGCCAAACGTGCTGACATTGAACGTCCTCCTCCTGGAGACATGAGGAAAACTAGAGGCTTGTGATCAGTTTTGATAGTGAATTTCGTTCCCCATAAAAATGTTCTAAAATGTTCAGCCCCCACACACAGGCTAGGAGTTCTCTTTCTATAACAGAGTAGTTTTTCTCCGAATCTTTTAACACTCTAGATGCATATGCAACAATCCATTCCTTACCATTATCTCTCTGTAATAGCACGCCCCCAAGTCCTGTGTTGCTGGCATCCACCATAATAATACATCTTTTCCCAGATACAAATGGTTTAAGACATGGAGCATTAACAATAAAACTTTTCAATTTGTCAAAAGCATGGGACATCTCATTAGACCAACAAAACTTAGCATTCTTTTTAAGAAGACATCTGAAAGGATCAATTTTTGAAGAATAATTAGGAATGAATTTTGCATAAAATTCAATTAAACCAAGGAAAGCTATAAGCTGATCTTTTGAAACAGGAACAGGAGCATTGACAATGCTTTCAACATGTTTATGTTTCGGTTTGATCCCCATTCTACTGATGGTATGTCCAAGATATTCTACTTCCAATGCTTTAATTTTGCATTTATCTAGACGGAGAGTAAGACCCTTTTGAGACAAAGCAGCTATGACTTTTCTCAGGTTAAGATCATGTTCATCATTGTCCTTGCCGTATACTAAAATGTCGTCTTGGAAAGCGATGGCACCTGTGAGGCCTTCCAAGGTGTCCTTCATTAATCTCTGGAAGACAGAGGTTGCACTGGCAAGGCCGAAAGGCATACGACAGAACCTAAAAGACCTTCAGGAGTGATAAAGGCTGTCAAATTCTTGGATTCTTCAGCTAATACAACTTGGTGGTATGCACTGGCCAGGTCAATGCATGAAAATACTTGGGCACCGGCTAAGGTCGATACCAGTTCGTGTAAGTTGGGCAGGGGATGGGCATCCACCCAAATGGCATTGTTTAAACTGCGCAAGTCCACACAGAGTCTCAGTTCGCCAGAAGGTTTAACAGAAATAACAATGGGAGAAACCCAAGGGGATGACTCAATGGGTTCAATGATGCTCTTCTCACATAATTCTTTAAGCATATCTTTTAACTTGTCTCTGTATGATAGAGGTACATTTCTTACTTTATGACGAACTGGTATTGCGTTCTCATTTAGCTTTATTACATGCTCAAACCCTTGATATTTTCCAAGTTTCCCACTAAATACATTAGGAAATTGTTCAATTAATTGTTTAATGTAGTTCCCATTAAGTTGATCAGTAACTTTTTGAGGAGAGATGGAGTAAACAGGTGGATCAGCGTTGGGGTCAAGTTTAATTCCTAACTTCTCTTGGTCGGGCCATCCTAATAGAGAATGTCCAGACTTGGCAACATAAACTTTACAGAATGCATGACGTCCTGCAAAGATTAAGTGGGCTTTAAAGTAACCCGTTAATTCAATTTTATCTCCCGTATAGCCACTAGGTGATACATCAGGTGTGAAAAGGGTTCTATCAGGCCAGTTATTATGGAAAACGCTAGAGGATATAATAGTGTACCATGAACATGAATCTACTAAAAATTGTAAATTTACGTTATCCACCGAAATGGAGCAGGATGGAAATTTAGAGAAACCTGTATGATCACACATATTGATGACAGTATTAATTTCATTCTCTACGGCATCATATGGGTCATCGCCGTCTTCCAGGTATTGTATGTAATTGACTTTTTTGGGAGGAAACTTACAAAACTTGGAGAAATGCCCTTTCTTGTTACATTTGGTGCACATTTTTTCCATGGCCGGACACATTTTGAAATTAGCTAGATGCCTATTACTTCCACATCTGTAACAGAGCAGTTGTGAATTATTTCTCTCACCATTTGGATATCTGGGTCTATTTTCGGATCTTGTGGTGAAATCATTTTTACGAAAAAAATTTTTTTTTGTTTGTCATATTCCTTATTATCCTTGTTGACATTAAAAACATCTCCTTTATCATTTCCTCTTATTTCCTTGACAAATTTTTCGGAATGTTCAATAGATTTAGCTATGTCAATAGCTGAATTGAGAGATAAATCAGACGTAGTCCATAACCTTTCTTGTACTTTTTTGTTATTTGTTCTCATAAGAATTTGGTCTCTAAGAACTTGTTCATACGATATATGCTCAAAATCACAGGAAACAGCTAGAGACCTAAGTGCGGAAACAAAGTCTTCAATTGACTCATCAGTATGTTGTTTGCGTGAATAAAATATAAATCTCTCCATAACTATATTTTTCTTCTTACCAAAACGAATGTTGAGTTGTAAAGAAGCATATTGGTAAACATTAATATTGCCAGGATTGAGTAAGGAAGGTAACGTAGCAAATTCTTTTAATCCAATACCCCTAAGCAATGTTTTAAAAGAGAGAGTTTTCTTTCTGGTTCACAATCATTACCTTCCAACACTTCCACGTAAGCCAAGAACACTGGTTCCCAAATTTCCCATGCCATGGGAGGTTCACCTGGAGCGTTGAGAAAAGAAGGAGGAGGTAGTATACCTGACATAGTAGACACAGATGGTCCAAAATAATAATGTGGTGTGCGTGTCACGGTAGGAGTAACTTACAAAAGAAAAATAAACAAATAATTATAACTATCACTAGCCTTTCCTCCAAAATTTTGCCTTAAAGATGTGCTTGTACCAGATGTACAAACGATGCAATTATTGGAGTATGACAGTACCTTCAATGGTGTGCTTGTCACCGATGTACAAGCGCTGATGTAATAAGGTTTTCTCTGATGTGATTCCTCCGATCCGACCTGAAATGGGACCTGAAATCTGACCTCCGATCCGACTTGAAAAATGACTTCTTTTAACGTTGCACGCAACGGCGTGTTTAAGCGCGATGATGTCATACGTTGATACGGGCTTACGAAGCATGCGCAGTGTTGCGAAACCTGTGATGGCTCCAAGAAGACTTACATTCCAGGTTCCGATGGCGGTTCGATGGAGATCGATGCAGGTCAGTGTATTCGAATATACACAGCTTAAATCCCTCGATGCTGACAATCCAGAAAGCAACCATAAGTTGGGCAGTTAAAACGAAAGTGAAATAGGCTGATTCTCCTCTCAAGTAAATTATCCGCAGGAGAGAAAAAAAAAATGAATAAAATCCAAGGTAGCGTGATAATCCAAGGTAGCGTGATGTAAGGGCAGTGGATGCGTGCCCGCTCGTCGCCAGTGTAAAGAAGATAAAGGAGTAATATCAGGAAGCACACGCAGGGCTAGGATAGAGGAGAAGTTTATTCCGTGCGTACAAGTTAGAATCCAGCCTCTGAATGCCCAACCGCTTCACCCGTCACAACTCCCCCAAACGCTATACACTTGAAATATGCCCCAAGGCAAAGAACGCAATGACACACGGCACTGAGCGAGACAACCACGAGCTGTGACGAGAATCACACTCGTGACAGCCACGCTCCGAGTACCTAACACACCTCCCCCTTTTAAAAGAAGGAAAGAAGTAATACAGTACAGTACAGAGGTAATATAATACAGTATCAAATTTAGCCCAAAAAAATAAATAAATAAAAACAGAAACAAAACAAAGGCAAAAAAAAACACAAAAAAACCAGGTAACACATTACTTCATAATAAAATCTTTGAATCTGGCAGGAAGGCGATGATCACGCGTGACTCTGGTGGGGACAAAATCATGGTTAGTCAGAGCAAGATTATGTTTTCTCACCTCATCACTGGGCCCAACATCAAGAAACACATTACTATTTGAATCATCATGCGTAGTTACCGCATTTTTAAACAAGGATATCCTGTTGAGATTCCAAACACTCCTACCCTCAATTCTGACAGCATTCCTAAAGGTTTCTATGACTCTTTTTGGAGCCGACCAAATGGGAGAGCCCTTACAAACTCCTTCCTTTTTTTTTATGCGTATGAGATCACCAATGACCACTCTTCGTTTACTCACACTGCCTAGTTTTCTCTCCAAGAGTTCCTTCATTCTTGTTTTGTAATCTTCAACCCTGTTACGAATCAAATCATAATCTACACAAGACGAATTTTGATTTTCACCCATACTTTTTTTAACCACCAAGGAACTAATTTGGTGCTTGGTTTACGTCCTCTTAAAAGTTCAAAAGGACTAACTAATGTAACCGAATTGGGTGAAGTCCTGTAAGCCAATAGCATGGATTGTAGGGCGTTGCGCCAGTTTAATTCTCCCTTAACTGATAACTGAATGGCCTCCTTAACTACTCTATTAAAGCGCTCCACTTGACCATTGGCTTCGGGATGGAAAACAGCTATTTTCCTATGGATAATACCACACCTCTCAAAAAATAAACTCATTTCTTTACTCACAAACTGAGGTCCATTATCTGTAACGATTTCTTGGGGAATACCTTCTCTGCAAAACACTTCGTCAAGAAATTCTATGACACTGCGTGAAGTTACCTCCTTGACCATTTTACCCTCTGGCCATTTTGAGTAGTAGTCTATCAAAACCATACCAAAACTCTCTTGCTTGGGTAGAACCCCAAAAGGACCAATGATGTCTAACCCTAATTTTACCCATGGACCAGAAGGAAAATCCACCGGATGGGGTTCAGCTTGCATCACAACCGCTGATTTGTCACTATTTGCGCATTTGTCACAAGTGCGTACAAAATGTTCAACAGACAAATCAATGCCAGGCCACCAAAAAGTTTCTCTGATGCGTCTCCTGGTGAACGATATACCCATATGTCCTTCATGAGCAATCTCCATAATCTTGCCTCTTAAACCCCAAGGTGGTATAACTTTATCACCTCTCATAATGAGACCATTTTCAATACCCAACTCATCTTGAATCTTAGAATAGCTCATCATATCTCCTGATACCCTTCTTTGATCTGGCCATCCATGAACTATATAATCCCTTATTTTTTTTAATTCTACATCCTTTTCCATCTCTGAAATCCAGAAATCTTCACTCAAATTGGGTTGTTCACCATATAACAGATTCATGTCAGAAGTGGTAAAGGCAACTTCACACTCATCCTCACTAGTATCTATCTCACTTACAACAGGTAATCTGGACATGCAATCAGCATGTATATTGGCTTTTCCCTGCACATACTCTATCTTGTACTGAAATGACTGCAACCTTGAGGCCAATCTAGCCAAACGTGCTGACATTGAACGTCCTCCTCCTGGAGACATGAGGAAAACTAGAGGCTTGTGATCAGTTTTGATAGTGAATTTCGTTCCCCATAAAAATGTTCTAAAATGTTCAGCCCCCACACACAGGCTAGGAGTTCTCTTTCTATAACAGAGTAGTTTTTCTCCGAATCTTTTAACACTCTAGATGCATATGCAACAATCCATTCCTTACCATTATCTCTCTGTAATAACACACCCCCAAGTCCTGTGTTGCTGGCATCCACCATAATAATACATCTTTTCCCAGATACAAATGGTTTAAGACATGGAGCATTAACAATAAAACTTTTCAATTTGTCAAAAGCATGGGACATCTCATTAGACCAACAAAACTTAGCATTCTTTTTAAGAAGACATCTGAAAGGATCAATTTTTGAAGAATAATTAGGAATGAATTTTGCATAAAATTCAATTAAACCAAGGAAAGCTATAAGCTGATCTTTTGAAACAGGAACAGGAGCATTGACAATGCTTTCAACATGTTTATGTTTCGGTTTGATCCCCATTCTACTGATGGTATGTCCAAGATATTCTACTTCCAATGCTTTAATTTTGCATTTATCTAGACGGAGAGTAAGACCCTTTTGAGACAAAGCAGCTATGACTTTTCTCAGGTTAAGATCATGTTCATCATTGTCCTTGCCGTATACTAAAATGTCGTCTTGGAAAGCGATGGCACCTGTGAGGCCTTCCAAGGTGTCCTTCATTAATCTCTGGAAGACAGAGGCTGCACTGGCAAGGCCGAAAGGCATACGACAGAACCTAAAAAGACCTTCAGGAGTGATAAAGGCTGTCAAATTCTTGGATTCTTCAGCTAATACAACTTGGTGGTATGCACTGGCCAGGACAATGCATGAAAATACTTGGGCACCGGCTAAGGTCGATACCAGTTCGTGTAAGTTGGGCAGGGGATGGGCATCCACCCAAATGGCATTGTTTAAACTGCGCAAGTCCACACAGAGTCTCAGTTCGCCAGAAGGTTTAACAGAAATAACAATGGGAGAAACCCAAGGGGATGACTCAATGGGTTCAATGATGCTCTTCTCACATAATTCTTTAAGCATATCTTTTAACTTGTCTCTGTATGATAGAGGTACATTTCTTACTTTATGACGAACTGGTATTGCGTTCTCATTTAGCTTTATTACATGCTCAAACCCTTGATATTTTCCAAGTTTCCCACTAAATACATTAGGAAATTGTTCAATTAATTGTTTAATGTAGTTCCCATTAAGTTGATCAGTAACTTTTTGAGGAGAGATGGAGTAAACAGGTGGATCAGCGTTGGGGTCAAGTTTAATTCCTAACTTCTCTTGGTCGGGCCATCCTAATAGAGAATGTCCAGACTTGGCAACATAAACTTTACAGAATGCATGACGTCCTGCAAAGATTAAGTGGGCTTTAAAGAAACCCGTTAATTCAATTTTATCTCCCGTATAGCCACTAGGTGATACATCAGGTGTGAAAAGGGTTCTATCAGGCCAGTTATTATGGAAAACGCTAGAGGATATAATAATGTACCATGAACATGAATCTACTAAAAATTGCAAATTTACGTTATCCACCGAAATGGAGCAGGATGGAAATTTAGAGAAACCTGTATGATCACACATATTGATGACAGTATTAATTTCATTCTCTACGGCATCATATGGGTCATCGCCGTCTTCCAGGTATTGTATGTAATTGACTTTTTTGGGAGGAAACTTACAAAACTTGGAGAAATGCCCTTTCTTGTTACATTTGGTGCACATTTTTTCCATGGCCGGACACATTTTGAAATTAGCTAGATGCCTATTACTTCCACATCTGTAACAGAGCAGTTGTGAATTATTTCTCTCACCATTTGGATATCTGGGTCTATTTTCGGATCTTGTGGTGAAATCATTTTTACGAAAATTTAATTTTTTTTTGTTTGTCATATTCCTTATTATCTTTGTTGACATTAAAAACATCTCCTTTATCATTTCCTCTTATTTCCTTGACAAATTTTTCGGAATGTTCAATAGATTTAGCTATGTCAATAGCTGAATTGAGAGATAAATCAGACGTAGTCCATAACCTTTCTTGTACTTTTTTGTTATTTGTTCTCATAAGAATTTGGTCTCTAAGAACTTGTTCATACGATATATGCTCAAAATCACAGGAAACAGCTAGAGACCTAAGTGCGGAAACAAAGTCTTCAATTGACTCATCAGTATGTTGTTTGCGTGAATAAAATATAAATCTCTCCATAACTATATTTTTCTTCTTACCAAAACGAATGTTGAGTTGTAAGGAAGCATATTGGTAAACATTAATATTGCCAGGATTGAGTAAGGAAGGTAACGTAGCAAATTCTTTTAATCCAATACCCCCTAAGCAATGTTTTAAAAGAGAGAGTTTTCTTTCTGGTTCACAATCATTACCTTCCAACACTTCCACGTAAGCCAAGAACACTGGTTCCCAAATTTCCCATGCCATGGGAGGTTCACCTGGAGCGTTGAGAAAAGAAGGAGGAGGTAGTATACCTGACATAGTAGACACAGATGGTCCAAAATAATAATGTGGTGTGCGTGTCACGGTAGGAGTAACTTACAAAAGAAAAATAAACAAATAATTATAACTATCACTAGCCTTTCCTCCAAAATTTTGCCTTAAAGATGTGCTTGTACCAGATGTACAAACGATGCAATTATTGGAGTATGACAGTACCTTCAATGGTGTGCTTGTCACCAATGTACAAGCGCTGATGTAATAAGGTTTTCTCTGATGTGATTCCTCCGATCCGACCTGAAATGGGACCTGAAATCTGACCTCCGATCCGACTTGAAAAATGACTTCTTTTAACGTTGCACGCAACGGCGTGTTTAAGCGCGATGATGTCATACGTTGATACGTGCTTACGAAGCATGCGCAGTGTTGCGAAACCTGTGATGGCTCCAAGAAGACTTACATTCCAGGTTCCGATGCCGGTTCGATGGAGATCGATGCAGGTCAGTGTATTCGAATATACACAGCTTAAATCCCTCGATGCTGACAATCCAGAAAGCAACCATAAGTTGGGCAGTTAAAACGAAAGTGAAATAGGCTGATTCTCCTCTCAAGTAAATTATCCGCAGGAGGGAAAAAAAAAATGAATAAAATCCAAGGTAGCGTGATAATCCAAGGTAGCGTGATGTAAGGGCAGTGGATGCGTGCCCGCTCGTCGCCAGTGTAAAGAAGATAAAGGAGTAATATCAGGAAGCACACGCAGGGCTAGGATAGAGGAGAAGTTTATTCCGTGCGTACAAGTTAGAATCCAGCCTCTGAATGCCCAACCGCTTCACCCGTCACAACTCCCCAAAACGCTATACACTTGAAATATGCCCCAAGGCAAAGAACGCAATGACACACGGCACTGAGCGAGACAACCACGAGCTGTGACGAGAATCACACTCGTGACAGCCACGCTCCGAGTACCTAACACACCTCCCCCCTTTTAAAAGAAGGAAAGAAGTAATACAGTATAGTACAGAGGTAATATAATACAGTATCAAATTTAGCCCAAAAAAATAAATAAATAAAAACAGAAACAAAACAAAGGCAAAAAAAAACACAAAAAAAACCAGGTAACACATTACTTCATAATAAAATCTTTGAATCTGGCAGGAAGGCGATGATCACGCGTGACTCTGGTGGGGACAAAATCATGGTTAGTCAGAGCAAGATTATGTTTTCTCACCTCATCACTGGGCCCAACATCAAGAAACACATTACTATTTGAATCATCATGCGTAGTTACCGCATTTTTAAACAAGGATATCCTGTTGAGATTCCAAACACTCCTACCCTCAATTCTGACAGCATTCCTAAAGGTTTCTATGACTCTTTTTGGAGCCGACCAAATGGGAGAGCCCTTACAAACTCCTTCCTTTTTTTTTATGCGTATGAGATCACCAATGACCACTCTTCGTTTACTCACACTGCCTAGTTTTCTCTCCAAGAGTTCCTTCATTCTTGTTTTGTAATCTTCAACCCTGTTACGAATCAAATCATAATCTACACAAGACAAATTTTGATTTTCACCCATACTTTTTTTTAACCACCAAGGAACTAATTTGGTGCTTGGTTTACGTCCTCTTAAAAGTTCAAAAGGACTAACTAATGTAACCGAATTGGGTGAAGTCCTGTAAGCCAATAGCATGGATTGTAGGGCGTTGCGCCAGTTTAATTCTCCCTTAACTGATAACTGAATGGCCTCCTTAACTACTCTATTAAAGCGCTCCACTTGACCATTGGCTTCGGGATGGAAAACAGCTATTTTCCTATGGATAATACCACACCTCTCAAAAAATAAACTCATTTCTTTACTCACAAACTGAGGTCCATTATCTGTAACGATTTCTTGGGGAATACCTTCTCTGCAAAACACTTCGTCAAGAAATTCTATGACACTGCGTGAAGTTACCTCCTTGACCATTTTACCCTCTGGCCATTTTGAGTAGTAGTCTATCAAAACCATACCAAAACTCTCTTGCTTGGGTAGAACCCCAAAAGGACCAATGATGTCTAACCCTAATTTTACCCATGGACCAGAAGGAAAATCCACCGGATGGGGTTCAGCTCGCATCACAACCGCTGATTTGTCACTATTTGCGCATTTGTCACAAGTGCGTACAAAATGTTCAACAGACAAATCAATGCCAGGCCACCAAAAAGTTTCTCTGATGCGTCTCCTGGTGAACGATATACCCATATGTCCTTCATGAGCAATCTCCATAATCTTGCCTCTTAAACCCCAAGGTGGTATAACTTTATCACCTCTCATAATGAGACCATTTTCAATACCCAACTCATCTTGAATCTTAGAATAGCTCATCATATCTCCTGATACCCTTCTTTGATCTGGCCATCCATGAACTATATAATCCCTTATTTTTTTTAATTCTACATCCTTTTCCATCTCTGAAATCCAGAAATCTTCACTCAAATTGGGTTGTTCACCATATAACAGATTCATGTCAGAAGTGGTAAAGGCAACTTCACACTCATCCTCACTAGTATCTATCTCACTTACAACAGGTAATCTGGACATGCAATCAGCATGTATATTGGCTTTTCCCTGCACATAATCTATCTTGTACTGAAATGACTGCAACCTTGAGGCCAATCTAGCCAAACGTGCTGACATTGAACGTCCTCCTCCTGGAGACATGAGGAAAACTAGAGGCTTGTGATCAGTTTTGATAGTGAATTTCGTTCCCCATAAAAATGTTCTAAAATGTTCAGCCCCCACACACAGGCTAGGAGTTCTCTTTCTATAACAGAGTAGTTTTTCTCCGAATCTTTTAACACTCTAGATGCATATGCAACAATCCATTCCTTACCATTATCTCTCTGTAATAGCACGCCCCCAAGTCCTGTGTTGCTGGCATCCACCATAATAATACATCTTTTCCCAGATACAAATGGTTTAAGACATGGAGCATTAACAATAAAACTTTTCAATTTGTCAAAAGCATGGGACATCTCATTAGACCAACAAAACTTAGCATTCTTTTTAAGAAGACATCTGAAAGGATCAATTTTTGAAGAATAATTAGGAATGAATTTTGCATAAAATTCAATTAAACCAAGGAAAGCTATAAGCTGATCTTTTGAAACAGGAACAGGAGCATTGACAATGCTTTCAACATGTTTATGTTTCGGTTTGATCCCCATTCTACTGATGGTATGTCCAAGATATTCTACTTCCAATGCTTTAATTTTGCATTTATCTAGACGGAGAGTAAGACCCTTTTGAGACAAAGCAGCTATGACTTTTCTCAGGTTAAGATCATGTTCATCATTGTCCTTGCCGTATACTAAAATGTCGTCTTGGAAAGCGATGGCACCTGTGAGGCCTTCCAAGGTGTCCTTCATTAATCTCTGGAAGACAGAGGCTGCACTGGCAAGGCCGAAAGGCATACGACAGAACCTAAAAAGACCTTCAGGAGTGATAAAGGCTGTCAAATTCTTGGATTCTTCAGCTAATACAACTTGGTGGTATGCACTGGCCAGGTCAATGCATGAAAATACTTGGGCACCGGCTAAGGTCGATACCAGTTCGTGTAAGTTGGGCAGGGGATGGGCATCCACCCAAATGGCATTGTTTAAACTGCGCAAGTCCACACAGAGTCTCAGTTCGCCAGAAGGTTTAACAGAAATAACAATGGGAGAAACCCAAGGGGATGACTCAATGGGTTCAATGATGCTCTTCTCACATAATTCTTTAAGCATATCTTTTAACTTGTCTCTGTATGATAGAGGTACATTTCTTACTTTATGACGAACTGGTATTGCGTTCTCATTTAGCTTTATTACATGCTCAAACCCTTGATATTTTCCAAGTTTCCCACTAAATACATTAGGAAATTGTTCAATTAATTGTTTAATGTAGTTCCCATTAAGTTGATCAGTAACTTTTTGAGGAGAGATGGAGTAAACAGGTGGATCAGCGTTGGGGTCAAGTTTAATTCCTAACTTCTCTTGGTCGGGCCATCCTAATAGAGAATGTCCAGACTTGGCAACATAAACTTTACAGAATGCATGACGTCCTGCAAAGATTAAGTGGGCTTTAAAGAAACCCGTTAATTCAATTTTATCTCCCGTATAGCCACTAGGTGATACATCAGGTGTGAAAAGGGTTCTATCAGGCCAGTTATTATGGAAAACGCTAGAGGATATAATAGTGTACCATGAACATGAATCTACTAAAAATTGCAAATTTACGTTATCCACCGAAATGGAGCAGGATGGAAATTTAGAGAAACCTGTATGATCACACATATTGATGACAGTATTAATTTCATTCTCTACGGCATCATATGGGTCATCGCCGTCTTCCAGGTATTGTATGTAATTGACTTTTTTGGGAGGAAACTTACAAAACTTGGAGAAATGCCCTTTCTTGTTACATTTGGTGCACATTTTTTCCATGGCCGGACACATTTTGAAATTAGCTAGATGCCTATTACTTCCACATCTGTAACAGAGCAGTTGTGAATTATTTCTCTCACCATTTGGATATCTGGGTCTATTTTCGGATCTTGTGGTGAAATCATTTTTACGAAAATTTAATTTTTTTTTGTTTGTCATATTCCTTATTATCCTTGTTGACATTAAAAACATCTCCTTTATCATTTCCTCTTATTTCCTTGACAAATTTTTCGGAATGTTCAATAGATTTAGCTATGTCAATAGCTGAATTGAGAGATAAATCAGACGTAGTCCATAACCTTTCTTGTACTTTTTTGTTATTTGTTCTCATAAGAATTTGGTCTCTAAGAACTTGTTCATACGATATATGCTCAAAATCACAGGAAACAGCTAGAGACCTAAGTGCGGAAACAAAGTCTTCAATTGACTCATCAGTATGTTGTTTGCGTGAATAAAATATAAATCTCTCCATAACTATATTTTTCTTCTTACCAAAACGAATGTTGAGTTGTAAAGAAGCATATTGGTAAACATTAATATTGCCAGGATTGAGTAAGGAAGGTAACGTAGCAAATTCTTTTAATCCAATACCCCTAAGCAATGTTTTAAAAGAGAGAGTTTTCTTTCTGGTTCACAATCATTACCTTCCAACACTTCCACGTAAGCCAAGAACACTGGTTCCCAAATTTCCCATGCCATGGGAGGTTCACCTGGAGCGTTGAGAAAAGAAGGAGGAGGTAGTATACCTGACATAGTAGACACAGATGGTCCAAAATAATAATGTGGTGTGCGTGTCACGGTAGGAGTAACTTACAAAAGAAAAATAAACAAATAATTATAACTATCACTAGCCTTTCCTCCAAAATTTTGCCTTAAAGATGTGCTTGTACCAGATGTACAAACGATGCAATTATTGGAGTATGACAGTACCTTCAATGGTGTGCTTGTCACCGATGTACAAGCGCTGATGTAATAAGGTTTTCTCTGATGTGATTCCTCCGATCCGACCTGAAATGGGACCTGAAATCTGACCTCCGATCCGACTTGAAAAATAACTTCTTTTAACGTTGCACGCAACGGCGTGTTTAAGCGCGATGATGTCATACGTTGATACGGGCTTACGAAGCATGCGCAGTGTTGCGAAACCTGTGATGGCTCCAAGAAGACTTACATTCCAGGTTCCGATGGCGGTTCGATGGAGATCGATGCAGGTCAGTGTATTCGAATATACACAGCTTAAATCCCTCGATGCTGACAATCCAGAAAGCAACCATAAGTTGGGCAGTTAAAACGAAAGTGAAATAGGCTGATTCTCCTCTCAAGTAAATTATCCGCAGGAGAGAAAAAAAAAAAATGAATAAAATCCAAGGTAGCGTGATAATCCAAGGTAGCGTGATGTAAGGGCAGTGGATGCGTGCCCGCTCGTCGCCAGTGTAAAGAAGATAAAGGAGTAATATCAGGAAGCACACGCAGGGCTAGGATAGAGGAGAAGTTTATTCCGTGCGTACAAGTTAGAATCCAGCCTCTGAATGCCCAACCGCTTCACCCGTCACAACTCCCCCAAAACGCTATACACTTGAAATATGCCCCAAGGCAAAGAACGCAATGACACACGGCACTGAGCGAGACAACCACGAGCTGTGACGAGAATCACACTCGTGACAGCCACGCTCCGAGTACCTAACAGACAGGACTTGCAGAGTGCTGACCGGAAGACTCAGCACTTGCTGAGGAACCTATTTCAACTGTTTCTAGGGGTTTGGTGTCCTTATGACCCCAGAGCTCGGCGCCATAGAGCGTCGCACCAAGTGCTTGGTGGGTGTATATTTGGACCGTCGGTGTAACTGGTTTTAAAACGGAGCTCCGGTGTACTTTCAGCAACCCTCCTACATATTGCTCCAATTTGAGTCTACGTTTCAAAATGTGTGCCACCCGATCGAGCTTCTCGTTCAGGGTAATGCCGAGGTACTCAAACAAATGGAACTGCTCTAGCGGGGACCCATTCAAGGTGGGTTTGGCACATATTGTACGACACAGATTAAACCCCAAAGTCTCGGTTTTGCTCATGTTTATTTCCAATTCCCTCTTTATATAGAAGCTTCTGGATTCATCCAGGATTCTCTGTATGCCCATGGGTGGTTTGGATAGGAGTAATGTGTCGTCCGCAAACATTAGCGCCGGGACCCTCATGTTAGCTAATCTAGGGGTCACATTATCACAGGAATTCAGGTGGGCAACCAGGTCATTGACAAACAGTGTAAAAAGTGTAGGAGCAAGAACACAGCCTTGCCTGACGCCACGATTGACTTGGAAGAGTTCTGTTACTTCTCCCAGTTGACCACATCGAACCTGGGCAAAGTTCTGTTCATGCAGACATAATATGGCATAAGTAGCTGGGGACACCCATCTCAGCCAGCACTACCCATAACACATTTCTGGGAACCAATTTGAATGCAGATCGAAGATCAACAAATACCATGTAAAGTCTGCTCTTCTCAAGGACGTTAGTTTTCCAGTATATCAGCTGCAGCCTAAACACTTGTTCGATTGTTGATGTACAATTGTGGAATCCTGCTTGCATGGGGCTTAGGATGTCGTTCGCCTCTAGCCACTCTTGTAATCTTAGTAAGATAATTCTGTAAAGAGTTTCTGTGTGTTGTCAATTAGGCTGATGGGCCTATAGTTTACTGGTACCATATATGGGGATTATTTTTTTCCCTGCTCAAGAATGGGGGTTTGGTAGCCCACTCATGACGGCATTAAAGAATACCGAGGTAGGAACCCCATACATCAGACTCTGCTAGAAAGAGGCTGTCTGGAATTTTGTCTAGGCCGCCGGCTTTGTGCAGGACAATCTTCCTAATGCCCTGGGCTACTTCATTACAAGTAATGATCGGATACTCTGGTGCAGCTTGTAGGCGCTCCATGGCTAGTAAACGAGGCCTTCTAATCGGCACAGAAAGTACACTGTCACCCGGGATTGGAGCGTAGAGATTCGAGACGTGTGTGATCCAGTCACCAGCGCCAATGTTACTTCCGATGGTGACAGTCCCCTGAGTCTTCCCATTGGCTACTATAATCCAGAATGTTGCTTTATCCTTCTCCCTGGAGGCTGCAAGAAGAGCCTCCACCTTCCTTAGTCCTGTTCCCTCTTGGCATTATTTATTTATTTGAAAAGTTTTATAAAGCGCGAACAAGAACCAACCGGGTATCAGAGCGCTGTACAAAGAGGAAAGCTGACGTATACGTACAGAGACAATATAAATACACTTACAAAAAAGGAAATATGAGAGGAGCCGGAAGCAAAAAGTAAATGAGGGTGCTAGGGGAAGAGTAGGTAGCAAGGGAACAAACAGGTAACAGCCCACCTAGATGAGGCCAAGCAGTTTCATCATAGACTTACTTCAAAGACAAACGAAATAAGTTTAAACCCCCAGTAGAAATGATTGTCAAGCTCAAGTTTCAAACATAAAGTGAAAGTACATTGTTAAGCATACAATAAAACACCCAAGCACACCCCATAAGGCAACATGAGAGGAACCTGAGGCATAAAATAAATGAGGACGCTAGGGGAAGAGTAGGTAGAAAATGAACAGACAATAAACAGCCCACCCAGATGAGGCCGAACAGATTCATGAACAGCCTTCTTGAAAGCCGCCCTTAAATTGCCCTCCTGTCCTGTGTTTTTATTTTTGTAATGAGAGCGAGCTTGGCAGACCTGAAATGGCTGTTAAACCACAAGGGTGGGTTCCTTCTTGCTCCCTCACGCCTAGCTTCTGCAGAAAAATGCATTTTTAAATCTTCAAAGAGTTGTTTATGTACCTCCCCGATCTTTACTAGAGAAGTTTCCTGGCCCGGGCTGTAATTTATGTTCCACAGGTGTCCCAGGCTCTTTGCCACTAACTTGTAATGGACTTTACTGAGTTCTGGGAACGCGCCACTGCACGCCAGGTTATCCTACGCCTATGTGTTGCTAGTTGGTGTCTACCATCAAAGGGACGCGCTATTGTGGCTGTGAGCTTGGTACGGGGGAGGTTCTGGTCTAGGGCAAGCGGTCTGTGGTAGCTGTCGTGCTTTGTGATAGCTGTCATGTGTGTATCAAAAGGCCAGAAATAATTTGGCAGCATATTTCTTTGCTGTTTAAAAGTGTACACACTACATAAAATGAATGCAAATATATACATTTCCATTAACAATAAATCTTGAATGTTCGAAAATTAGACTGCTCAATTTATAATACTAGTAACACATTAATTTCCTTAAAGGTGGTTTGTAGGAAGGTGGAATCTGACTATATGGTTGCCCCCACTTTTTTTATGGTGTTTTGCTGGTTTATGACTTAGTTGGACTGGGATCCTGCTATTCAGGGCCCCAGTCTATCTGCTTTCTCTGTAAAATGGATTCCATGTGCCTTAGGCACATCTCTGATTGGGATCTGGAGTGCCCTTATAAGTCCCTAGTATATGGTATACTATGTACCAAGGGCATAGGTACCTCAGAGGCCTGCCAGGGGCTGCAGCATGTATTATGCCACCCCTGGAAGGCCATCCAAACTGACACCACAGGTCTGCTACTGCAGCCTGGGTAAGGTGGTGCATGCACCCCTTACTGTGATATAGGTTACCTATATCACGAAATACATACACACCTAGAAACCTATAAGTCACTCCTAAGGCAGGCTTTATCAATCCTAAAGGCAGAGTGCATGGTTCCTATGTGAGAGGGTGCCCCTGCATGAGCAGGGCCCCTCTGCAGCGTTCGGAGACCATCTCTGATGCTGTTTGTAGTGCAGCCTGACCATATACTCTTAAGCGCATTATATCCTCGCGGTAAAATGCTAACTTTGGAATGGCTGCACCTAAACATGTCGTGTTTGGTGTCAAACATCTTGGAATACTACCCCCCGCCAATCCTGGCGGCGGGGGTAGCATTCCACCCTTCTAGAGGGAAAGACATGTTAACTCTGGCTTACCCGGTAACTTCTTTCTGAAGCCCTGGCATCACAAAATGGATGCTGCTGCCACAGACACAAGTCTGGCCTCCTGCTGCTGGACGAAACTCCGGCAGGGGAGGCCTGGACAATAGGTTTCCTGTTGCAGGGAGGTGTGACCACCTCCCCAGACAGGATAGTGTGTATTGGGGCTGGGTGGGTGCACTCTTAGAGTGCTTTGAAGTCCTG
Organism: Calotriton arnoldi; assembly: GCA_963921515.1. Classification (NCBI taxonomy): domain Eukaryota; kingdom Metazoa; phylum Chordata; class Amphibia; order Caudata; family Salamandridae; genus Calotriton; species Calotriton arnoldi. The sequence continues at coordinate 98,566 of CAWUFW010010548.1, forward strand.
CACTGGGGGAGCAAAAGGCTCCTCTGTGCATATGCCAGTTCAAACCAGCTCAGCGGCTACCTGCCCCTGCTCTGGCGCGAAACTGGACAAAGGGAAGTGGGTGTAGCCACCCCCTCCCTTGACCCTCCCATAGGTGGGGTCATAGAGTTAGTCCCTCCCTGTTTTACTAGTTAAAATGGGGAACCCTTGCCACAGCAAGATTAGATATCCCTAGACTAAACTTTGAAACTGAATCCTGGACCTTCGACGCTCTACATCACGATTAGAGGACTGAAGAATCTCCCTTGGGGTCAAGGAGTGACTCCCCTGCTTGGCAGGCACCAAAAACGATAACGACGGTCGCAAACTACGCCGCTCCCGCCGGAGTCCGAAGTCCCTGCAGCCCAAGAAGTGGATTTCCTGACTTCTCCAAGGCCATCATGAGTCCCCAGCGAAGCTGAGGCAAGTGGACCCCACGAGTGACGAGGAACCATGACCCCTGGGTACCGTGCACTATTATCGAGTGCAACCACTTCACAACGTTCTACGAACCTGTGCTTTGGACCACGTGTGGTCCCAACCTCCAGCAGGAATCCCTCCGAAGATCAGAGGCCTACACCGTCCTGAGTGACCGTGGGCCCCTGTTGAGTGATTCCGCCCGAGGTGTCTTCGCGATCCCTTGCCAGCCGGCTCGTGGGTCCCCAGAAGACTTTCTAAAGAAACCAAAGGGCTCCCCTGGTTGCTCCAGGCCTGCCCTGACTTACCTTCGCTGGGTGAGTTCCCCAGCCCTTGCTGGTCTGCACCATCGACGATCTTCAGCTACATTGAGACTTGCCGTTGCCAAGGCTTGTTGGGTCCAATCCGGTCGCCGACACCGCAGCACTCGACAGACATCGTGTACCAGCCCGAATCCTGCTCCTGGTCGCCAACAACGCCTCCTGGACCTCGTGGCTGCAGAAACGAGACGACCGTCAACGCACCTGAAGCACTCGACATCGGTGGGCATCTGTCCATCGCCTTCCTGGTCACTGGCTAGTGACCCAGACTCTGTCCCCTCTGCTTTCAGGTTCTTCAGAACTCCGATCCACTCTTGGATCCACCCGGACACTTTTCTCCTGGTCGCCAGCAGCACTTTGCAGCAGATCGCCATAAGAACCGACGACGAAACCCGACCCCGAAAGGCACCTATGCACCCGGCTTCCCTGGGTGAGGTAACACGAGTACTCCGGTGCTCCCGTGGGTAGAGACTCTTCAAAGTCCTAGATCTCAAAGGGTTTTGTCCTAGTCCTCTTTAAAGTGTCCCTTTCCTCTATTTTCCCGAGCCCGACTTTCTCCATAGAAGTTAACGGCGTATCGCGGTTGTGTATTTACACTGCACGCGTCTCCCGTGGGTCCCCTGTGTCACTACCTTGGGTGGTTCCTTGTGGTCCAAGCACTTCTAGAGGCTCTAGGCCTAGTGTCTAGTTCAGTCGTGGTTCGCATACCACTTTATTGGTATATGGTTTGGTACGCCCCTAGGGCCCAAACGTGTATTTGTGCTATTACTGTGATTTAAGATCTTATAACCTATGTACTTCGAACTCTAGCCTCATAAAGAGACTAGAGGGGTGTGTTTAGTAATAAATACATATATTTTGAATATATACCTGGTGTGGTGCTCTTTCATTTGGTCACTCAAGAGATTATAGACTGGTAAAACAAGCTGCTTTACATTCCTTCAAGACTTAGCCTGAAGGCTGCTCTCCACAGCTACCACTAGGATAGCTTTCAATAAGGTTGTCTTTAACCTACCTACCATAAGAGTCGATTTGGACTGGTGCAAGGTGCCCACTATAATTAGTGGACAGCATATGCCAGGCCAACTTCTCACATTGGTGTGCAGCGTGTGGGATTCCAGCTTGCTATTGTTTTACCAGATAATCTCAATTGAATTGATCAACTGAAAACCACTAAAGGTACCTAAGGTACATATAATTTAAGCTTAGAATATCAGTAAGTTCTACTGAACTTAGAGTTGTGTGTTAAGGGATAGCACAACCCTTTCTACAACTCAAGAGAGTTTAGTAGGCCACACTAGAGTAGGTAGTGCATACACCACACCACACTAGTAATGTCTTTAAAAGCAGGATCTAGAGATGCCCTGCAGGAAGCCATTGAGCTTCCCCCTCCAAGTATGACACACTCCCATTCTTGGAACTGAGAGCTTTGTGTAACGTGAGGAAATTAAGGACAGGCCAAAGTCCCACCACCCAACACCTCCAGGAGTTGTTGGTGGCTTATGATCTTAGTAAGTCTTCAGAGACTGAAGGGGCAGGAGCAGAGGGTGGGCCAGCAGATGAGGAAGGGGCCAGGGGTACTACTACCCCCAGCCCCCCTCTGAAACTGACCAGGAGGGTGACAATGACCCTGACCTGGAAAACCCAATCCCTTCTGGGGAAGATGAAGATGAGGATCTGGAGAACCACACCTTTGTCCCCCAGGAAGGATTATGAGTGTGCTCAGAAAGTCTAGGTCTCCTTCTCAGGAGTCTAACCACTCTGGCACCTCAATAGGGAGCTCTGTTTCTTCTCACAGGAGGGAATCCTCTCATGAGAGAAGAAAGAGACTGGTCCAGTATGAGGAAACTCAACTGGAGATCAGGAAGAAGCAATTGGCTTTAGATAGAGAATCCCTAGATCTCCTTAGAGAGAGAAGAAAGTTGGGACTAGAGTCCCATGGTGGCAGCAATATCCCTAGAGATAGGGACAGGTCTTATGACCATAGAAACCTAAACAAGATTGTCCCTCCCTACCAGAGTGGGGATGACATCCACAAATGGATAACTGCACTGGAGAGGGCCTGTAAAGTTCAGAAGGTCCCCCAGAGGCAGTGGGCAGCAATCTTGTGGCTCTCCTTTGCAGACAAAGGTAGAGACAAGCTCCTCACTGTAAGAGAAGAGGATGCTGACAATTACACAGTCTTGAAGAGTGCTCTGATAGATGGGTTTGGCCTAACCACTGAACAGTATAGGTTGAAGTTCAGAGACACCCAAAAAGCTCAGACTCAAGACTGGGTTGATTTTGTAGATTGTGCTACAAAGGCTCTGGAAGGTTGGATACATGGCAACAAAGTGCATGACTTTTTAGGATTGTACAATTTGATTATGAGGGAGCAGATCCTTAATAATTGTCAAAACCAGCTTTTGCACCAGTATCTGGTGGACTCTGATCTGACCTCTCCCCAAGAATTGGGAAAGAAGGCAGACAAATGGGTCAGAACCAGAGTAAAAACTAGAAATCAGGGTGGTGACCAGAAGAAAGATTCTACTAAGTCCCAAGAGAAAGGTGGGGATAAATCTAAGGATAAGTCCCCTACAGGGCCCCAAAATTCCTCTTCTGGGGGTGGGTCCCAAACTCCTTCCTCTCCTGAAAAGAAACCATATTGCCATGTCTGTAAAAAGCCTGGGCACTGGAAAACTGATCCCAGTTGCCCCAGGATTGGCAATAAAGAAAATGTTCCTCCCACAACTACTACCAACCCTCCTGGTACTACCAGTAGTAATCCTCCAGTTGGGAGTAGTGCACCCAAAAGTTGGGTGCTTTTGCAAGAGGAACAGAGGTGGGCCCTAGTTTAGACAGGGACCCCTCAACAGACTCCTCTGACTCTGATGGTGGTATAGGATTTGCCACCTTTACCATGGGTCCCATAGCATTGGGCAGGTACAGACTGGAGCCAATGATTAATGGTCAGAAAGCTGTGGCATTTAGGGACACAGGGGCTAGTGTCACCATGGTGGCAGGGAAACTAGTCCCCCTCACCAGCTTTTACCTGAGTTTAAATACCAGGTGACCAACATTGATGGTGTCAGAACAGATCACCCCATGGCCATAGTCAATCTCAGCTGGGAGGGGGTCACAGGCCCAAAAAGAGTGGCAGTGTCCCCAACCCTACCTGTAGATTGCCTGATGGGCAATGATTTGGAAATTTCAGCCTGGGCTGAAGTTGAACACCAAACCCATCTTAGGATGTTGGGCGTCCCTGCAAAGGTTAGTGGGGCTGTGATGGCCACAGCCCCAGCCCAAGACTTTGGAGAGATGGAGCCTGAAAGAATGGCCCACTCTCCCCCAAAAGAGAGCAAAAGGGTTGAAGAAAAGTCTTCTTCCCCCCAGACAGTAGGTAAGGGTCAGCCTCCTCAGGGAACTGACCCTACCCCTAGTGAAGGAACTGCCACAGAGGTAGTCAGGTCTGGCCTGGCCACACCCCTGATGGCAGAGGACCCTTCCACGGTGGTACCCAGTCTGGAGCAGGTAACCTGCCCCTCTCTACCCTGCCTCAGTCAGCCCAGGGCTGCAGAGGGCAGGGAGGTCAGTGGACCCCCCGGGCCCCCTGTCCAGAGGAAGCCCCCATCAGCAGATTAGGGGCAGCCAGTCTAGTAGCCCTAGCCAGGTGAAAATTCCTCTACACACTGAGGGATCCCCCATACCTTTATGTAGGGACCTCCCCAGAAGGACTCTGGTAGGCAAGGGCAAACCTGGGACCAGAAGGTTCCAAACCTGCCATGTCCCTCCAGTGTTCCATCCAAAGGGACCCAACCCCCAGCTGTAGGCAGCCAAAGGTTGACCCTTAGAGCAAAGTGCAACTCAGTCATGGAAAGACAGGCATACATGGTGACCAGTGATCTGAGGAAACTGAGGCCAACATTCCTAGGGCCTCACTTCCCTACTCAGACACCTCACCAGCCTTGTACTTTACCTAAGCACACCAGAGGTAGTGATTCCCCATGGTGGAGACCCTCTCATACCCTTAGGGTGAGGGATTGCTTAGTGGACCATAACATAGGGGGCAACCATGCTAGTGCAGGTGCTTCCTTATATGGCCACTTAGTCAATATAGGCTCAACTGGCCAAGGTTAGCCTTATCTCCTTTCGTTTGGGGGGGTTATGTAGGAAGGTGGAATCTGACTATATGGTTGCCCCCACTTTTTTTATGGTGTTTTGCTGGTTTATGACTTAGTTGGACTGGGATCCTGCTATTCAGGGCCCCAGTCTATCTGCTTTCTCTGTAAAATGGATTCCATGTGCCTTAGGCACATCTCTGATTGGGATCTGGAGTGCCCTTATAAGTCCCTAGTATATGGTATACTATGTACCAAGGGCATAGGTACCTCAGAGGCCTGCCAGGGGCTGCAGCATGTATTATGCCACCCCTGGAAGGCCATCCAAACTGACACCACAGGTCTGCTACTGCAGCCTGGGTAAGGTGGTGCATGCACCCCTTACTGTGATATAGGTTACCTATATCACGAAATACATACACACCTAGAAACCTATAAGTCACTCCTAAGGCAGGCTTTATCAATCCTAAAGGCAGAGTGCATGGTTCCTATGTGAGAGGGTGCCCCTGCATGAGCAGGGCCCCTCTGCAGCGTTCGGAGACCATCTCTGATGCTGTTTGTAGTGCAGCCTGACCATATACTCTTAAGCGCATTATATCCTCGCGGTAAAATGCTAACTTTGGAATGGCTGCACCTAAACATGTCGTGTTTGGTGTCAAACATCTTGGAATACTACCCCCCGCCAATCCTGGCGGCGGGGGTAGCATTCCACCCTTCTAGAGGGAAAGACATGTTAACTCTGGCTTACCCGGTAACTTCTTTCTGAAGCCCTGGCATCACAAAATGGATGCTGCTGCCACAGACACAAGTCTGGCCTCCTGCTGCTGGACGAAACTCCGGCAGGGGAGGCCTGGACAATAGGTTTCCTGTTGCAGGGAGGTGTGACCACCTCCCCAGACAGGATAGTGTGTATTGGGGCTGGGTGGGTGCACTCTTAGAGTGCTTTGAAGTCCTGCACTGGGGGAGCAAAAGGCTCCTCTGTGCATATGCCAGTTCAAACCAGCTCAGCGGCTACCTGCCCCTGCTCTGGCGCGAAACTGGACAAAGGGAAGTGGGTGTAGCCACCCCTCCCTTGACCCTCCCATAGGTGGGGTCATAGAGTTAGTCCCTCCCTGTTTTACTAGTTAAAATGGGGAACCCTTGCCACAGCAAGATTAGATATCCCTGGACTAAACTTTGAAACTGAATCCTGGACCTTCGACGCTCTACATCACGATTAGAGGACTGAAGAATCTCCCTTGGGGTCAAGGAGTGACTCCCCTGCTTGGCAGGCACCAAAAACGATAACGACGGTCGCAAACTACGCCGCTCCCGCCGGAGTCCGAAGTCCCTGCAGCCCAAGAAGTGGATTTCCTGACTTCTCCAAGGCCATCGTGAGTCCCCAGCGAAGCTGAGGCAAGTGGACCCCACGAGTGACGAGGAACCACGACCCCTGGGTACCGTGCACTATTATCGAGTGCAACCCCTTCACAACGTTCTACGAATCTGTGCTTTGGACCACGTGTGGTCCCAACCTCCAGCAGGAATCCCTCCGAAGATCAGAGGCCTACACCGTCCTGAGTGACCGTGGGCCCCTGTTGAGTGATTCCGCCCGAGGTGTCTTCACGATCCCTTGCCAGCCGGCTCGTGGGTCCTCAGAAGACTTTCTAAAGAAACCAAAGGGCTCCCCTGGTTGCTCCAGGCCTGCCCTGACTTACCCTCGCTGGGTGAGTTCCCCAGCCCTTGCTGGTCTGCACCATCGACGATCTTCAGCTACATCGAGACTTGCCGTTGCCAAGGCTTGTTGGGTCCAATCCGGTCGCCGACACCGCAGCACTCGACAGACATCGTGTACCAGCCCGAATCCTGCTCCTGGTCGCCAACAACGCCTCCTGGACCTCGTGGCTGCAGAAACGAGACGACCGTCAACGCACCTGAAGCACTCGACATCGGTGGGCATCTGTCCATCGCCTTCCTGGTCACTGGCTAGTGACCCAGACTCTGTCCCCTCTGCTTTCAGGTTCTTCAGAACTCCGATCCACTCTTGGATCCACCCGGACACTTTTCTCCTGGTCGCCAGCAGCACTTTGCAGCAGATCGCCATAAGAACCGACGACGAAACCCGACCCCGAAAGGCACCTATGCACCCGGCTTCCCTGGGTGAGGTAACACGAGTACTCCGGTGCTCCCGTGGGTAGAGACTCTTCAAAGTCCTAGATCTCAAAGGGTTTTGTCCTAGTCCTCTTTAAAGTGTCCCTTTCCTCTATTTTCCCGAGCCCGACTTTCTCCATAGAAGTTAACGGCGTATCGCGGTTGTGTATTTACACTGCACGCGTCTCCCGTGGGTCCCCTGTGTCACTACCTTGGGTGGTTCCTTGTGGTCCAAGCACTTCTAGAGGCTCTAGGCCTAGTGTCTAGTTCAGTCGTGGTTCGCATACCACTTTATTGGTATATGGTTTGGTACGCCCCTAGGGCCCAAACGTGTATTTGTGCTATTACTGTGATTTAAGATCTTATAACCTATGTACTTCGAACTCTAGCCTCATAAAGAGACTAGAGGGGTGTGTTTAGTAATAAATACATATATTTTGAATATATACCTGGTGTGGTGCTCTTTCATTTGGTCACTCAAGAGATTATAGACTGGTAAAACAAGCTGCTTTACATTCCTTCAAGACTTAGCCTGAAGGCTGCTCTCCACAGCTACCACTAGGATAGCTTTCAATAAGGTTGTCTTTAACCTACCTACCATAAGAGTCGATTTGGACTGGTGCAAGGTGCCCACTATAATTAGTGGACAGCATATGCCAGGCCAACTTCTCACATGGTTGACAATATATATGAATGAATTGGGCAATTTGTATCCCATGAACCATAGTCTGTGCAAAGAAACAACATTATGAACCTATGGCTCTGGTTAAGCATAAGTGTGTTATGCATGGAAGTGTGATGGTTCCAGAGTAGACAAATCGAAGTGATGCACTGCATAGTGCAGGCTTGGCTTTCCTTCGCGTGGGAGTGGTATACACATGCATCCACCCAAGTATTTGCCACCAATCACAGACTGCCATTGCATAGACTTCAAATGCTGGGCTGCTGTGGGTCTGGATGTAAACAGGTTTTTGAATGAGGAGTAAAACAGCTCCATGACCACACACCGATTCTTATTATTCCAGGTCTTGAAGTGGCACATACCAAAACACCATAGTGCTATAGGCCTACATTATTGGTCAGCTGTACATTATGTGCAGACAGTCAGCCACATTCCCTAACATATGTGATTATTTCTATGTGAAACATACATCTTGGATCTGCACACACTAGTTAGCTCACGATTGATTTAGACTCCGCAAAGGTAGTTGTTTTTAGCAGAAACATACTCTTTGAAGAAATATGGAACCTACAGAGTGACATCACGATCTTGATGAGTGATATCATATACATACCAATGAGTGGGATAGTAACTGTAATTAGCTCAGATTAAAAAAATGTCTCGAAATAGTCTGTTTATGGCTTCCTGATACAGTTCATTGAGCACATGAGCATATCTGAAATGATCACATGGGGCAGCATGTGTCTTCCAAGGCAATCATGTTAACAGAGACAGGTATCCCACATCACTCCACATGAAGGCCAGCTGTGGGAGCAACAACGTACACACTTTTCACATACACAGTGCATGAAGAGCTATAGGGGCCAAGATTACTGATGTGTCACACAATGCAGAGTAGCAAACCATCTTGCAGCATTGTGTTGCCGGATTCCTTACTAGATGCTGTAATTAATAGTTCACCAATACTATGTACAATTGCTGAAAATTCATTATAATCTTCATTGGGAATACCTACAAAACACTCCTATAACTCAAATGTAATTACTCAGGTTATAAAATGTCAGTACATTACATGCACAACATTAAAGAGGTTTTGCTAAATTTTATTTCAACATTCAGCAATATTAGCACTTAAATACCATACATAGCAACTGGTCCAGCAACCTCAAGGCCCAGATGCACAAACAAGTCTGCCTCATGCGACACAACATCCACACAACAGTGCAGCAGTTGGTGGACGGAGCGTTCCACCGAGCTCCCTGGGAGCACACGCTTGTGTATCGTCTCACGCCGCGCTTGTCTCTCCATCGAGTGGCTAGGCCTGACGGACTCGGGCACCAGCCCCAAGCATTCGAGGGAGGTAGTGCACTCATAGCCACATCAATGCACCTACCATCTCTCACATCAAACTCTTTCACAAGCCCCTTATCGGATATATACTATACAGAACACCAATAAAATATATATAAAATCATACTCCAACTAACTACAAATATTGAAAAACATACGTAACCTAACAGTCATTCAAAACATACACTCAAATCGCAATAAAAAAATACACATTCACACAAATACAACAAATTATCAAATACAAGGTACACAAAACTATTAGGAACACATTACAACAGGACTCACACAGCTACAGATCATGAGACACACCAATGTAATTGTAAAACACACCTCCACATACGCCAAAGCATCATGACCAGTGTGTAACTTGTCAATTTGCGTAGATTTGCGTTGATATTTTCCAAACGCAATGTGACGCAACACGTTTGCGTGATGCAGAGTAGTATAAAACAACACTGCGGCATGCAAATATGTCTTGTTTGGCCTTGCATAGTAAAAAATGATGCTGTGGAACCCAAACATGTCTCATATGGCCTTGCGTGGTACAAAAATGATAGGCTCTCCGGCACAGGGAGGCAGGGAAAAACAGGGTAGTTCCAGCATGATTGTAGGATAGCAAACAAGCGACTTAGAGAGGCTCTTAATGCCAAGCCAAAACTTCAAGCAGATGTTACACAGGTTAGAGCAACTTATAGGCCGGCCCTAAAACATAGGAAGCAAAACCTGAAGAAAGAGACATGGGATAGACTAATGAATGTGTGTGCCAAGGGAGATTCCTGGGGTTTCTGGGAGATAGTTAAGGGCAATAGCTAGCTGCTAGATGTCCCTGAGGATATAGGCACAACTATCTCACCGGAGCAGTGGTTAACTAATTTCTCCGCTATCTATTCAGTGGACCCGAGTGGGCCCATCGAAAATGGGGAGGATACAATCAAGTTCCCCCTTGCAATTAGCTTTGGGATGGAGGAGGTTTGGGAGGCTATTAACCCCAGCCCTGCTTACAATGCCCCCGGCCCCGACGGGGTACCCTTGGATCTATATACATTAAACATCCCATTCTGGGCCCCGCTACTTACTAACATCCTCAATGGAGCTGCAGAAAGAGGTATTCCTAAGGAGGGGGAACTAGCCACACTAGTGCCTGCCTTTAAAAAACTGGACAGGCAAGACCCTGGTTGCTATAGGCCCATCTCCCTGTTAAATTCAATTATAAAGGTGGCAGTAAGAATTATTAAGGGGCGGATTGACGAGTGGGCCCTGGCTAGCTGCATTTTAAGGCCCGTCCAGTATGGCTTTAGGGAGGGCAAGGGAACAATGGAGCAATGTCTCCACCTAAATCTGCTGATTGGGAAATATGTGGTGACAAAGAATAGCACGGTCCATTAGCATTCCTGGATTTAAGTAGAGCTTTTGACCCAGTAAATAGGTCAAAGTTGTGGCCTTTATTAGCTGACCTGGGATTGCCTAAAACCCTGTTGGCTTTGGGGTTCCTAGAAGAGTTCACACAACTAGCACCACTTCGCTTATGGATCTCCGTCTGGTGCGGGGACCATACAGCCTTTAATAGGGAAGTAATCCAGGATTGCCTCAACTGTGATTTGGGGCACAACATCCCATGGCTGGCTTATATCAGAGATATATCAGAGATCTGGCTATTAAATTGGAGCATCCTGAATTGTACTATGCTCCTCAGTTTATTGTTTAAGATGACGAGATAAGGATGAAAGAAAAGTTTTTTAGCTTAGTCTTTGAAGTTAGGGAAACTAGGGCCCTGGAGAAGCTGATTATGAGACCATGTAAGATAATAAAAAAATAAAATCTACTCTGGTTTTGAGTTATATCTCACCCTGGTTAAAAATCCTCTCACGAACTAACATGGCCGATCGGACGGGTTCCTGATCGGCTCCGTCCTACGCTCCGTGTAATCCATTTAAAGAAAGCGTACTTACAGGTATCCGACGAGGACTGCACAACCCCATGGGCGGTGGGCTGTCGAGGATCGCCTGGGGCCAGCTGTAAGATTTCTACGCATAGGGAAAGCCACTACGGAGTGCTGAGGGCGTCCGGATCGCCGTCCACCATGGCGGACCCCCGGTAGCGCGCTGGCCAGACCTCCGGAGCTCCCTTTGTGACAGCAGCCGTCCAGACAGCCAACTAGGAGACGGTGAAGGTACCCCCGGTGCGAACTGCACGCTACAGCGCACTCGGGAAAAGTGGCGGATGCGGCGGGAGGCAAATTGACAGGGGAGCCCGGCACCAAAATGGCGGGATCGGCGCAATAATGACACAGCTGCCTGCATCGGGATGCCCCCAGTTCTGCAGATACGCCGGCTCCTCAGCGGAGTAATGCACAGCTCTTGCCCGACACAGCATTAGTGCAGCCAGCTTCGAGGCAGCCCAGCACGGAGAACCCGATACACTGGCCAGTCATTACTGGGAGGATGCCAGAATCGACGTCACCGCTCCAATAACCACCCAACAGGCAAGCGTGGCACACAGTGGGGGCGGTTGTATGTTGGCCAAGGGACTCGAATTTCTGAGGCTCCCCTCCTGAGGAGGCCGAGTGCCTGACCTTAACATGGCCGCCTGACTGGAAAGGTATTCACTCGCAGAGGAGACTGTGTGCCCTCAAGCTTACCCAGTGTAGTTACACCCGCAGTGGAGCTCCTCCTGCTAAAGACACACATACCGTGATCTGTGTTGAGACCTTTGAAGGAGGCGGCGACTCAGCGACGGGGGTCAATAAGTGACCGGAGACACTGCTCTCTGCACGAGAACTCCACACCGCTTCTACGAGATGGAGGGACGGCCTGGAGCTGACCACGTCGCCGTTCCTCCTATGCCACCCAAAAAGACCCCCAACAACAAAGTCTCCAACTATTTTGCCTCTTCCAGCATGGGAACGTCAGGCGAAGAGACAACACCGCCAGCAGGGGTAATGGCGCTAACCAAAGAGGATCTCCTTTCGTCCCTGCGGGACTTTAAGAAAGAACTCAGGGCAGAGATCAAGGCGGACATGGATGCCTCCTTCGAGTCCTTCCGTGCAGAGATGAGAGAGAAATTGGTTTCTTTACAAGCCGACGTGGACTTGGTGGGTACCCGCACGCTCGATCTAGAGGCACAACATCAAGAGTTAGTCGGCCGCCTCGCACCCTTGGAGGAAGACTCGGCCAATCTACGTAGCCAACTACGAGCCACCGTGCTTAAATGCGAAGACCTCGAGAATCGCTCCCGCCGCGACAACATCCGAGCCAGGGGCCTGGAAGAAAACTGCGAGGGCCCCGACCTGGAGGCATTCATGGTGGGCCTGTTCTCCTCGGTGCTCGGTGAGGCGGGCCCGGAGGTCCAGCTGGAAAGAGTCCACAGAGTTGGTCCGAGGCCGCCGGGAGACACCCGTCGACCCAGGGACGTGCTGGCGAAGTTCAGTTCATTTAAAGTTAAGGAATTTGTCCTCCAAAAGGCAAGATTAGCTGATAAGGTCTACTTTCAAAATGTCTCTTGTGAGCTCTACCAAGATGTATTGCAGGCCACGCTCCTCCGACGCCAACCGTTCCGTCCGATCACCGAGTTCCTAAGAGACAAGAGAATCAGATACCGATGGACATATCCCTTTGGTATAACTTTCCAATTGGACAGTAAACCTCATCACTGCACGACGTTCCAAGAAGCAGCGGAGCTCCTGGGAATTGAGTCGTCCTCCTCTACTGACATGTCCTCTTCACAAGACCTGGAGGGCGATTGGCGCCGACAACGACAAGGTGGACACCAATGGCGTACAATGGGCCCTGGAAGCAAGAAATCCACAGAGTAGGCCGCCTGTTGCTGAACGTTGTCCGTCTTTGAGGACCCACCTATCTCGCACAGTGATGTGGTCAACTAGAGGCTGGCTGGAGTGAAAGACTTGCAATTTCCTGACTGAGGGGCCCCCACCGGGTCCCCATCCCTGGGGACGCCCAGTTGTCCTCGTCGGGATTTGGGAGGTGCGAGGGTGCCGCAAGAATAATTCCTTTGAAGAGACCAACTGATGGGACCCCACAGGGCGATCCGCTCACAGGCCATGTCCCTGGGTCCGTCTAGCTACACGACGCCCACCACGTGATGCAGGAGGGGCTGCTCTTTCTCCACGGTGGTAAGGGGGCCCCATGAGGAGAGTGCTGACTGTGGAGATCTTGCTTTTTGCCTCCCTGCCACATGAGGCGTCACTGGGATATCTTAATGGGTCTGCTTATTCTTGTTGTTTGCTGGGGCCTTCACCCATGGGTGCTTTGATAACCGGTTGCATACTGTTATAAGCCATATGCCTTGTATTTTGCTTATGTTCATACGAGGGGCATAGGAAACGGGAATGGTAACGTTTCTCATGAGTGTACTTAAAGGGACTCCCACCTATGGAAGGAGGCTCCTCCACACTCATTTTCACTGGTTCTTATGGGTAATTCAGTTAATTCTTTGTCAAGATGTTCTTTTTCTTTTTTCTAGGGGTCAGGGGGTGGGAAGGGGTGGTGTGGTGATGACATGGTGGTGGCATACGCAGCTCCGGCGACAACAGGGAGGTGAGGGTGAAGCTTGCACATTTAACGAGGGACAGGGAGTTACTCTTTTCACACTGTGGTACACGATGACACGGCGGTTGGCCGCTAGGCTTCAGAGGAGGGAGGCTCATTGGGAAAGATGGTAATTACTATAGCTTCATGGAACGTTAGGGGCCTCAACTCCCCGCAGAAAAGGCAAAAGGTATGGAAATACCTCACAGATCACCACTTTGACATAGTGGCTCTCCAAGAGACTCACTTACGGAAGGCTGACGAACTGAGGCTGAAGCACAAAATGTACCCCCTTATTTATAGAGCCTCAGCACATACCAAACATCGAGGGGTAGCACTATTATTCCACGCAGCGACAAAATTCCAACCTCTAGACATTCAATCAGATAAGGATGGGAGGATGGTCATGGTCAAAGGCATGCTGAGGGGAACTCTTTGCACCTTTATAGCAGCTTACGTGCCTAACGCGGGTCAAACAAGCTTTCTTCATACCCTGCTTGATAAAATGGAGTACTTTGTGGAAGGGCCTACAATACTAATGGGTGACTTCAATCTTACCTGGCAACCCGATTTAGATAGCACTCACGCACACAGATCCGAAACAGGCTCTTTCCCGGCAGAACTTAAACAGAGAATGCGCGACTTTGGGCTACAGGATGCATGGCGCTCCTTATACCCCCAGACTAGAGACTACACATTTTATTCACACATACACCACACCTACTCACGCCTCGATATATTTTTATTAATCAACGCCTGATGGGTAAGCTCACTGAGGCCAAGATTTTCCCCCTTGCTCTCTCGGATCATTGTCCGCTTTCAATCGGCCTACAATGGGGATCAGCCCCCACCACGACCCGCAAATGGTACTTCCCGGCCTCCCTCACACGAGATAGTGTCTTATGGACGGAATTGCGAGCAGCAATCACAGACTACTTTAAGGTGAACAAACCGGAAGATACCTCCCCGGGTAACACTTGGGACGCCTTTAAGGCGGTCATCCGAGGGAAGTGTATAGAACTTAACTCCACCCTGAACAAACAGCGGGCGCGGGAGAGAGAAGCTCTAGAGAAGGAGTTAGAACAGGCAGAGCAAGTACATAAGGACAAACCCTCCAGAGTGACCCTGCGCTCTCTTACTGCACTACGAGGCAAGCTCAAAGCTATCTATAACAACAGGGCGGAATACACGCTTTTAAAACTTCGCAACATCTCCTACACTCAAGGGAATAAGATTGGCAAACACTTAGCAAGACAGCTGAGAGTAAAACGAGAGAAGGAATACGTTGGGGACATTCGCGATGGGAATATGGGCCTAGTACACGCAGACAAAGAAAAGGGTGATCTCTTTGGGTCACTCTACAAGACTCTCTAAACTAAGGAACCCAGAGACCCGGACTTGCAGGACGGCTACCTCAAAGCCCTGCGACTCCCCCGAATCTCACAAACAACGAACGATATGCTTACGGCCCCTAACACTGTAGACGAGGTGAGAGCGACCATCTCAGCTCTTAAATTACACAAGGCCCCAGGGCCAGATGGCCTCACCGCCCATTTTTATAAAACCTTTGCCCCCGATCTTATACCTCACCTCACAAGCCTTTTTAATCAGATGGCGGAGACAGGTGCTGTAACCCCGTCGATGTCTGAAGCGGTGGTAACAATCATCCCCAAGCTCGGAAAAAATGTACAGCTCTGTGCCTCCTATCGTCCAATAGCTCTCCTCAATCTAGATGCGAAGATGTACTCCACCATTCTTACGAACCGGTTACAAGACCTGATGCCAGATCTGATCCACCCGGATCAGTCCGGCTTTATCAAAGGGCGGCAGACTCACGATAACATCAGAAGTACAATACACCTCATCGAGAAAGCCCACACAAAAGAGATACCAGCAGTATTGCTAGGGCTGGATGCCGAAAAGGCATTCGACCGGGTCGATTGGGCATTCCTCTTTCGGGTTCTTTCAGCTTACGGCTTCGCAGACAAATTCATTTGCATGATTAAGGCCAACTACGCTCAACCACGCTCCCAAGTCCAGGTCAATGGGGTACTATCGGCCCCGTTTTCTCTCACAAGAGGCACTAGACAGGGTTGTCCCTTATCACCCCTTCTTTTTGCGCTGAGTATTGAACCTTTTGCAATGTCCATTCGCAATAACCCAACGATACAGGGTATACCCTTTGGAGGGGACGATCACAAAATCTTGCTCTTTGCAGACAACGTGCTACTGACACTCGCGGATCCGTTACATTCCCTTCCGGCCTTGCAGCTCGAACTCGCCAAATTCGAGGTTGTAGCCGGCTTTAAGGTTAATCTTGACAAATCCTACGTCCTTAACCTCACTCTTCCGGACGCGTTGGCACGTGCAGTCCAGTCCCAGTCTCCCCTACAATGGTCGACCCGCTCCCTTCAATACCTAGGGATCCAGCTAACGCCTCATGTAGAGGGGCTTTATAAAGCTAATTTCCCGAGCACACTCCTACAAATACAGAATGACCTTAAATGATGGAAGCCCCTATTAATTTCTTGGCTGGGTCACATCCACGCGATCAAGATGACTCTGCTACCCAAATTACTGTACCTCTTCCAAGCCCTGCCCATAGACCTCGATGCGACCTTTCTACCTCGAATCAAATCTCTGCTCACGAGGTTTATTTGGCAGGGAGGACGAACCCGTTTATCCTTCTCCATCCTGCGTCGTCCCAGAACGAAGGGACCGGTAGGTTTGCCAGATATCGGCTTATATTACAAAGCGGCGCAACTGCGGATTGTGACGGAGTGGTTTAAACGCGAGTCAGGGAAACACTGGCTTCATATGGATAGGGGAGTGACGGGTAGGACGATATGGGATTTG
The DNA here is from genome assembly GCA_963921515.1 of Calotriton arnoldi. Classification (NCBI taxonomy): domain Eukaryota; kingdom Metazoa; phylum Chordata; class Amphibia; order Caudata; family Salamandridae; genus Calotriton; species Calotriton arnoldi. The sequence continues at coordinate 114,980 of CAWUFW010010548.1, forward strand.
ATTTGGAAACCCAAGAAAGAGCGTCCTGCGAATGTGTACATCAGTACCCCCACGCGCACCGTCCTGAAGGTGTGGGATTCCATATCAGGAGATGAGGCTTGGACCTCGTTCCCTTCCCCTTACACCCCAATACACTTTAATCCGGCCTTCCCACCAACCCTGCATGAAGGCCCATTTGACGCCTGGAGGGAGGGAGTCTGTCTTATGCTTGACCACTTATTCCATAATTACGACATCTTAACCTTTGATAACTGTAGACGGGATTTCACTTACCGCCAGAAGAACACTTTCACTATCTCCAACTTCGACATTGGGCTCTCAACCCCCATATACGGGATAAGGCTACTAGGAAGAAGACATGGTTTGAAAAGTATGTCCGAACAGTGGGTTCGATGAAAGGGGTGATATCCTTCCTCTACAATTACTTACTCTCCTCTACGCCGTCAGCCCAACCGCGATACATGTCCATGTGGGAAGGCCTGCTGCAACGGGACATACAAGATAAGGACTGGGTGGCGCTATGGTCTGACATCTCGAAATGTAATCACTCCCTAGAACTCAGGGAAGCACATTTAAAAACTCTAATGGACTGGTACCTACACCCGGCCAAACTCAAATGAATGTTCCCGAACTCGTCAGATAGGTGTTGGAGGGGCTGTGGGCTCTTAGGCGATTTCCAGCACATCTGGTGGGATTGTCACACTATACGGCCCTTCTGGGAGGAAATCCTGGCTCAACTTTAAAACTATGCTGGGTTATCCTGTCCCGACCACCATGGAAGGAGTCCTCCTAGGTTTACGAGACCCCACTCTAGAGCACCAGACAAAGGCTGATAAATCCATCATGTGGACCTGTATAGGTGCAGCGAAAATAACACTAGCAGCAGCGTGGAAGAGGAAGATGGCCCCCACCACCTCAGTCTGGCATGCACGACTTTGGAAAATCCTTTGCCTAGAAAGAATGGCGGACATATTCCGTTATGATTATAAAAGCTTTGAATATAAATGGGGTCCTCTGGTCGCCTTTCTCACGCGGGGCCTGCCGCTGGCGGTATGCCCCCCGACCATTAGAGACATGCATCTCTTTCAGTTCTAACACCCTACACTTCGACCGAGCCACACACCCGGCCATCATATGTAGAGTCACCACCACACACCTTGTTAGTGGGAGGGGGGAGGGTATGGGGAATCATTTTAGTCGCTTTTCTATCTTTTTTGTTTTGCCTTTGGAGCACCTTCCCAGTTGGAAGGCTGGAGCATCAATTTGCCACGGCGTTAGAGACTGACATTGTTTCGAGGAGGGAAAGACTTATTCAGCCTTCAAACTGTTTGAAACTGTACAAATCTTTATAGAAGGTCTCCCCTCCACCGATGGACACGGCAGCCGGTGGACGGTGGTCCTCGGCCATGCTTCCTTGCACTATGTCATACTGTTATATATGATACTGATGCTCCTGTATCTGTAACGCCATTATTGTGTTTGTACCAAAATGCCAATAAACATACGTTTTATTTAAAAAAATCCTCTCACTGCTTACATGGTTGCCATTGGGCTCGATACGATGCAGATTATGTTTCCCTCCTGCACAATTTGACTGTCATTTTATTTTAACCTGTTCTTGTAATGACACTGCACTAGAAACCTTGGATCATCTGGTGTTATTTTGTCCGATGAACCACTACCCGCAAAAGAGCTATTTGCTGCCATTTTAAGATCTAGGGGTTTTTACCGGTTTAGACCAGCTCTCCTCCATCTATTATAGCTGCAGTTGTGTCCTTTGTAAAGAGTGCCCTGTATTTGAATGAGGCTATTAACATGTAAGTATTTAGCTATATGCACTAAAAGCAGGATGTTTTTTATTCTGGGTTTTATATTTTTTTAAAGATATTCACTATTGTTCGGTACTTATGACTTCCGGGTTTCATGATATGTGCTACATCGACTGTGATTTTAACTGTACTTTTATGATTATTGATCAATAATCGAATAAAGATTTAAAGAATACGATAGAAACACCCATGAAATCACGCAAGAGGCGCGGCAGCATAGCAGCAAGTTTTTGGAAATGAGTTTCACATTCTCGTTTTGCTTGGTGCTTGTTGGTGGTGTTAGAGCTGTGAGGGATTTTGGATTGTGTTGTGAATTGTGTGGCTTGTCTGAATTATTTTGTTTGTGCAAAGTATTGTCTGTGAATATTGCCTTTGTGTTATTTGTGTGTTAAAAAGTCTTGTGCATTGCTAAAAATTATTTGTCTGCCTGTTTGGAGTTTATTAGGGGCATAGGTGTAGTGTTTAGGGTGCTAAGGGGTGTGTGTGAGAGTTAGATATTTTTTGTTTTACAAATATTATGGGGTTAGGCAAGGGGAGAGATGCCAATTTTGACGAGAGGGAGGTAGGTGCCTTAATATGGCTGATCATGCACTACCTCCCTCGTTTCCTGGGGGCAGGAGGGAGAGTGAGTAAGGGCTATGCGGTCACAGAGCGAGGTGCACGGTAGGAGCTCACCCGCAATCACTCGCTCCTAGTGACACTCCATCAAATCCAGTACCGAAGGACTGATGTCGTCTCAAGGGGAGGCCGGCCTACTGGACCATATGAGACTTGAGGTTGCTGGGCCTGTTGGTATGTATGTGCTTCCTGACAATGCTAAAAAGTGTAATTGTATACTGTACTCTAAATGTTAGGTGCATATGCATTCCCCATTAAAGTAAAATAAAGTCTCCTAAAGTGATATTCATAATCAGCCCAGGATGTGGAACCTCTTTAAGAAAAATCTGTGCTAAGGGCCATGTTGTTAATTTACAGCAGTAAACTTGTTATGTACCATGGAGTGGAGATGTGAGTTTAAACTTCATTCAACCCCAAAAAAGAAAAATGTAAATAATCTTATATGTGCAAAATTCCAACTGATATCTCTGTGTGTGGAGTACGGCAAGATGTCTGTCTCCCATCCTACACAGCGCAAGGATCCAAGGACCACAATGATAACAATTTTATTTCTATCCTGCACAACTACAAATTGTGCTCTACTGCAGGTGAAAAGGCCGTGATTTATATTGGATGACGACAGTCTGGTAGCCAATAAATATCTTTACTGTTCTCTACTCCATTGGCTTCCTCCTGCAGTGGTCCAAGAAACAACATAGAATCAAATACATCAATTCCAGTCCGCGAGCAAAAGGAATGTTGAAGGCGTGATATGTACCATACAGAACTAGTGTAGTTGTGAAATATGTGATACATACTGACAAGACATATATCTGATTCATAAATATCTGCCATGATCTATAAAACGATGGTGTATGTGAGATGTCGGTAAATCTAACATCTATCTCCTATTATATATTTCAGGTGGACACAAAATTGGCAAATTTTCTGATCCAACTGCCGAAGGTATGTGTCAGTACTTTCACAGATGATTCACAGTACATGAGTAAGTGGTGTTGGAATAAAAATGTTCTGGCTGTATTGTTCATGCATTGTACGACTTAAGTTAGCATTCGCAGCACCATTTTATATTCAGCCGCCATTTTGAGCCATGATCGAAACTAACTTCGGTCTCTCTGCCCCAGCTGAAAGCAGCTGCGGTAGTTTTCGTTTCTCCAAGGTTGAGCCTTGCCGTACTAATGAATACACTGTTCTTGTTAATGCATACCTTTCCCACTAGATAGGCCTGCTCCCACCCTTAGAGCGGCGGGCACAGGCAGAGTGACCTTGGCGCTGAGCTAGCATGTGTCCGGTCTCAGGATCGAAACTCATCGCTCTGTATCCCCTTTGTTCACCAGCTACCAACTGGAAATTACCAGTCAGGGCTTGTCTTTATTGGTTCTGAATTGTACATAATGTATCCTGTAAAGTTCCTAGGGCAACTTCAAAACATGTTTAAAAATACATCATAATATTCTAATCAAGGGAAGAGACCATCACTCATTATTAGAAAAGTACAAAATTGTAGTTTATTTAAATATATTCAACAATGATTTTGTGATATGTTAGACAGAGAAAAGGAAAAGGCAACGAACTGCAAACATTCCACATTCATTCAATTTATCCAATCATACAAATCACATACATATTAGGCTTGTTTTCATATATTCTGTTCATTTGATATGCAATGATTGTGAACAGACCATAATACGATCTCAGTATGATGACATGATTGTGTTAATTTATAAATCCAAAACAAAGTTTGCATCAATCAAGGTTGTGGCAATATTCATCTACGCGCGTTTCGGCAGAGAACTGCCTTCATCAGGAAAGCCACTTCCTATATTGTTTCTCTGTAAATATAAATGACAATAACAAGAGTGAAAGTCTCTTCTGAAAAAATGGGCAAATAGCCTTGATCAATGTGTACATGTTCTATACTGACTCCCCACATTAAAAAACCTGGATGCCAGTCCAAGGTTAGAACAGTGTAGATGAGAAAGACAAGGATGTAGCCAGCACCCTTCTGCTCACCATGGATAAATCAGCCTTTATCTGTATACAGATGATACCCGCTATATTATATGCTGTTGCATAAATATATATATATACGCTATTTTTGGCTTTCCAGCCTCAGCAAACTCCAATGCTGTGGGTGGCACTTGGCATGCCTGCTCATTATAGGCCCATATATAATCTTCCATTAAGCAAATTAAATTTTGGTTAAATCTCCATAGTCGCATTATAGTTTCACACACATGAATCCTATGTCTGCAGGTTCATCATCCTCTGAGCAGAGCGCCCTTTTTTCAAAAATGGATATCCAGCTCGATGCTTCATGGTAAAACAAGTATCCCCCAGGTATGCAGGATTTTATATATGATATCTGCACTCTTTATCGTCTCTATTCTTATCACATTTCAAGTAACTTTTTTACCTCTGCTCCACCAGTTACCAGAGACCCTGCCCACATAAAGATTGTTACGAGCCCATTCGTGTGATAGGAGGCACGCTCCTGTTCCTTAGACACCTATATTTGGGTACGCCGTCATACAATCCTTGTAATTCTGCAGCTTGCACTACATCTGCACTTTAAAATGCTCTTAGCCCCACCAATATCCCTGAGTTACAATTAACCTCCTTGGAACACAGGCCGCTCCACTACGTGGTCGGTCTTTACAGTCAATGGTATAGCAATTTTCTAGGCAGTGGATAAACGGCTAGATAGATAGGATCCTGATTACCTTAATATCACTGCCATATTACTCATAAGCATGTCCATTTGTCAATGCAGGATCTTCTTCTCATCACACCCAGGAACCCTCGTTATCTAGCGTTCACTTTATTTGGAGGACAGTTCATCTTATTCCGTGTGACCAGCACCTTCTGGTAAGCTATATTCATGAATAGCCAGTACAGTCATGGTCAGCGCCATGACTCATATACTTTACTCGGTAGAGTAACAAAAGATCACCAGTCACTTTTCTCAAAATATTGGGTGCACTTACAATAAGCATCATTTCATCACTACCTTCCCACTATCCTTGTTTGGGGAAAGTTTGGACTTTGCTCTTCTTCTTCTTCTTTTTCTACATCCTTGTCTTTCTCATCTACACTGTTCTAACCTTGGACTGGCATCCAGGTTTTTTAATGTGGGGAGTCAGTATAGAACATGTACACATTGATCAAGGCTATTTGCCCATTTTTTCAGAAGAGACTTTCACTCTTGTTATTGTCATTTATATTTACAGAGAAACAATATAGGAAGTGGCTTTCCTGATGAAGGCAGTTCTCTGCCGAAACGCGCGTAGATGAATATTGCCACAACCTCGAATGATGCAAACTTTGTTTTGGATTTATAAATTAACACAATCATGTCATCATACTGAGATCGTATTATGGTCTGTTCACAATCATTGCATATCAAATGAACAGAATATATGAAAACAAGCCTAATATGTATGTGATTTGTATGATTGGATACATTGAATAAATGTGGAATGTTTGCAGTTCGTTGCCTTTTCCTTTTCTCTGTCTAACATATCACAAAATCATCGTCGAATATATTTAAATAAACTACAATTTTGTACTTTTCTAATAGTGAGTGATGGTCTCTTCCCTTGATTAGAATATTATGATGTATTTTTAAACATGTTTTGAAGTTGCCCTAGGAACTTTACAGTATGTATTTCCCTGCCTTGGTGAACTTCTCATTAGTAGCAGGGGGCCTCTAATCTTTACAGTTGTACATAATGTATCACCATGCTTGCTGAAGTCAGTCCCTCTGCAGCAATCCCAGGAGGCTGGTCAGACTGGACTCCGCTCGAGTGTACCTGAATAAAATATACTTGGTTTGTATTCTCTACTGTCTGACCGACTCTTCATTTGTATGGAAGGCTGAGAGGTGGTCGCGAGTGACCCGGGTGGCCCTAATCGAGTCACTTCCTTCAGCGGGTGGGTCCATCATAAGCAGAGGCATCAGGTTTTGATGTCTACATGACACCTGGAGATCTTTAAACATGACTAGTGCACCCAGATGGGAGACATCCATTACCACGCGGGCATTGCATCGCAATGCCTTTACATCGCTGGTATTACAACGCAAGTCGTTACAACGACTTGCGCTGGATGGCGCTCTAACCTAAGGAATAGTATGATTTACTATTCCAAAACCTTCCCTACTGTACGTAGACTGGTGTTGGAATAGTAAATCATACTATTCCTAAGTCCAGCGCCCTCCAGCGCAAGTCGTTGTAACGACTTGCGTTGTAAAAACTGCGATGTAACGTACCGCGATCATTTTGATCGCGTTGTAACGTCACATATTCCACCCAGATTGTTTTTTTCTCATGTGTATGCTATCACCGTAAAGTCTTCACAAGGCCATGTCAACAAGGTTACGTTGGTAAGGATTAATTTTCTAGCATACTGAGCATGACTGTGGGAACCACAAACACAGGCACCACAGCAGCACGCCTCACAAGTTCATGTGTAAGCCCTGTCTTCACATATTTGTTCAACGTCCCTGTGTCCTGCCCGCCATCGTGCATTGTGTCCATATTGGCCTGGGTACGTCTGCTGCATTCACCTGTGCACTGTGAAATGCATCAGGTGTAGGCAAAGCACACACTCATTCTGTATCACCACAGTACACTCTGGATGGTGTATATGTGTCACTTGTCTCACGTGGACCCTGACAAACTACCACTTACCACCCACACAACGCACACCATCACGGGTGGATGCATGAGTAGTCCCATGCTTAGACACATACATTCCTTTCCAAGCCTAGACCAAAGGTACTCTTTGTATATCACATATATCCAGTTCTACGGCCACGAAACCATATAAAATGGCTTGCTAGGGCTCTGTACTTCACACTACATATAATTCTTATCTTCCTGACATTAGCCACCTACAAGGGAAGGTTTCTCTCGAACAATTAAAGATATATGTCAGCTTGACAGTCCTGGCCTCACAGAACATAAAGTTATAGAGACATATATGTCAAATATGGCTTTGCCCTTTCCCAGCATGTCTTCCCCAGGGATGGTTCATTACTTCTATGTGGCATCTGCAGAGATCATGAGATCAACTCGAGTGACATTTAAGTAGAAGACTCCCAACACCATAGCAGAATACTCTCTGTCTTGCATGAGAACTTGAGAATAGGAATAAGGCGTAAATAGGGATAATGTGTGCTTCTATGATATCACCTAGAGAAGGCCTCTGCGTGCTACACGGTGCATACACAGGTAGTCTACAGCCATAGTGCAAGTGTGGCTGCATTACAGCCTCCATTGTGTTTGTGAGGGAAGGGGTTCCTCCGTTAACGATTATCCAAAGTTGCTCTATACATCTATGTGTGTAGGTAATTGCCGGGCAATTGGAAATATGTTGTAGATAACCTCCATATTTGTGCTCCTCCCCTTCACAACTGGGCCTAGGAGGGTCACAAATCTGACAAATTAACTTGTCACCTGACCTTCATCAATTTTTTTCATTTTATACATTTGCATGGATGGTTGCATGGGAACACCCATTGTCCACCCATTTGGTCCTGAGTGTCTGCTGTGTCAAGGCTGGGGTATGTGCAGCCTAGCAAAACTCTGGGTGTACTCAATAACCCAGAGCCACTTATGGTGACTTTGTGTGTGTTGTCGTCAACATCAGTTAGGTACTTACATCGCCCTTCATTCCCTTGCATGTGGCAATGGTTACTTGATTCATTTGTATATCTGGTCCCTGTTGACTCAAGCAACACCTCCCCAGAACATGCCAGTAATGTAGTCTACATTGATTGGTTCACCTCTGTCTGCCGCACTGTTATCATGGACATGGCAGGAATGTAGTCTACATCGAATGGTTCTTCGCTGAGTGCCGCACTGCGATCATGGACTTGGCAGGAATGTAGTCTACATCGATTGGTTCACCTCTGTCTGCCGCACTGCTATCATGGACTTGGCAGGAATGTAGTCTACATTGATTGGTTCACCTCTGAGTGCCTCACTGCTATCATGGACATGGCAGGAATGTAGTCTACATCGATTGGTTCTCCGCTGAGTGCTGCACTGCTATCATGGACAGTGCAGGAATGCAGTCTACATCGATTGGTTCACCTCTGTCTGCCGCACTGCTATCATGGACATGGCAGGAATGTGGTCTACATCGATTGGTTCACCTCTGAGTGCCGCACTGCTATCATGGACATGGCAGGAATGTAATCTACATCGATTGGTTCGCCTCTTAGTGCCTCACTGCTATCATGGACATGGCAGGAATGTAGTCTACATCGATTGATTCGCCTCTGAGTGCCGCACTGCTATCATGGACATGGCAGGAATGTAGTCTACATCAATTGGTTAACCTCTGAGTGCTGCACTGCGATCATGGACATGGCAGGAATGTAGTCTACATCGATTGGTTCTCTGCTGAGTGCCGCACTGCTATCATGGACATGGCAGGAATGTAGTCTACATCGATTGGTTCACCTCTGTCTGCCGCACTGCTATCATGGACATGGAAGGAATGTAGTCTACATCGATTGATTCGCCTCTGAGTGCCGCACTGCTATCATGGACATGGCAGGAATGTAGTCTACATCAATTGGTTCACCTCTGAGTGCCGCACTGCTATCATGGACATGGCAGGAATGTAGCCTACATCGATTGATTCACCTCTGTCTGCCGCATTGCTATCATGGACATGGCAGGAATGTAGTCTACATCGATTGGTTCACCTCTGAGAGCCGCACTGCTATCATGGACATGACAGGAATGTAGTCTACATCGATTGGTTCACCTCTGTCTGCCGCATTGCTATCATGGACATGGCAGGAATGTAGTCTACATCGATTGGCTCACCTCTGTCTGCCGCATTGCTATCATGGACATGGCAGGAATGTGGTCTACATCGATTGGTTCACCGCTGTCTGCCGCACTGCTATCTTGGACATGGCAGGAATGTAGTCTACATCGATTGGTTCTCCGCTGAGTGCCGCACTGCTATCATGGACATGGTAGGAATGTAGTCTACATCGATTGGTTCACCTCTGTCTGCCGCACTGCTATCATGGACATGGCAGGAATGTAGTCTACATTGATTGGTTCTCTGCTGAGTGCCTCCCTGCTATCATGGACATGGCAGGAATGTAGTCTACATCGATTGGTTCGCCTCTGAGTGCCTCATTGCTATCATGGACATGGCAGGAATGTAGTCTACATCAATTGGTTCACCTCTGAGTGCTGCACTGCTATCATGGACATGGCAGGAATGTAGTCTACATCAAGTGGTTCACCTCCGTCTGCCACACTGCTATCATGGACATGGCAGGAATGTAGTCTACATCAATTGGTTCACCTCAGAGTGCTGCACTGCTATCATGGACATGGCAGGAATGTAGTCTACATCAAGTGGTTCACCTCCGTCTGCCACACTGCTATCATGGACATGGCAGGAATGTAGTCTACATCAATTGGTTCACCTCAGAGTGCCGCACTGCGATCATGGACATGGCAGGAATGTAGTCAACATCGATTGGTTCACCTCTGTCAGCTGCACTGCTATCATAGACATGGCAGGAATGTAGTCTACATCGATTGGTTCACCTCTGAGTGCCGCACTGCTATCATGGACATGGCAGGAATGTAGTCTACATCGATTGGTTCACCTCTTAGTGCCTCATTGCTATCATGGACTTGGCAGGAATGTAGTCTACATCGATTGGTTCACCTCTGTCTGCTGCACTGCTATCATGGACATGGCAGGAATGTAGTCTACATCGATTGGTTCACCTCTGAGTGCCGCACTGCTATCATGGACATGGCAGGAATGTAGTCTACATCGATTGGTTCACCTCTGTCTGCCGCACTGCTATCATGGACATGGCAGGAATGTAGTCTACATCGAGTGGTTCACCTCCGTCTGCCACACTGCTATCATGGACATGGCAGGAATGTAGTCTACATCAATTGGTTCACCTCAGAGTGCCGCACTGCGATCATGGACATGGCAGGAATGTAGTCAACATCGATTGGTTCACCTCTGTCAGCTGCACTGCTATCATAGACATGGCAGGAATGTAGTCTACATCGATTGGTTCACCTCTGAGTGCCGCACTGCTATCATGGACATGGCAGGAATGTAGTCTACATCGATTGGTTCGCCTCTTAGTGCCTCACTGCTATCATGGACTTGGCAGGAATGTAGTCTACATCGATTGGTTCACCTCTGTCTGCTGCACTGCTATCATGGACATGGCAGGAATGTAGTCTACATCGATTGGTTCACCTCTGAGTGCCGCACTGCTATCATGGACATGACAGTGGATGCAGCAACTCGTAATTTGTATGTGGGATAGGTGGCCATAGAGCACACACATGTTTGCAACACGTATGTAAAGAGCTAAGTTCATGTGATCTTTGTTAGTACTGGTAGGGGGAGCTTTGTAAGTGATCTACTGTGATCCAGCATGTGGGACATCGGTAGCACTAAGTAATCTTGAAGTGATCATGACATACAAAAGCAGGGAATGCATCTGTTACCATAACAAGGCAAGTGTAATCACCAGAAACATTTTGTATTGTCTGAACAACGTCATATTTATTTTTATTTTGTCTAGAGTTGTAGCCAGTCTGAATGCTGATCAGAAGAAATAATTTGCTGCCTGCAAGGCCAGATATGACTGTATCCAGAAAAGTTAAATGAAGTCTCCTACAGTGATTTTCATAATCAGCCCAGTATGTGGACCCTCTTTAAGAAGAATCTGTGCTAAGAGCCATGTTGTTAATTTACAGTAGCACAGAATATAGGCAGTAAACTTGTTATGTACCATGGAGTGGAGATGTGAGTTTAAACTTTCAACCCCAAAAGAAAACACATTAAAATAATCTTATATTTGGTGCTTGTTGGTGGTGTTAAAGCTGTGAGAGATTTTGGGTTGTGTTGTGGATTGTGTGGCCGGTCTTGTATGAACAACACCATATTTATTTTTATTTTGTCTTGATTTGTAGCCAGTATGAACGCAGATCAGAAGAAAAAAATGTGCTGCCTGCAAGGCCAGATATGACCGTATCCAGGTGGCTCAGGGTTTTAGGAAGATGGGCAAGATGAGCCAGGTCTGGTGGCTTAGTGGACTAACGCGCACACTGTAGGGGCCTATGTTTGACCTCATGGTCACAGGTTCAAATCCCGGCAGGTCCACTCAGCCTTTCATCCTTCTGAGGTCGATAAAATGAGTACCGTTGGATAACAATAAACATCTGTTATTCAGCGCCAAGATGCCCCTGGGTGAACGTGTACCTTACTAATGCACATATTATGTTATCTACCTGGAGGAAAAACAACACAGAACATGGGCCAGAGCAACTACCCCACACCTGCCTTCAACCTTCACAGAATCACACACACCACATGGGACAAGGAAGACCAGCTCCCAAATCACACAGGTGCAACCAGCAATGTCTCAACGACAAGAGTCCTGCACCAAGATGGCCGACAAGGGACTGACAGTGATGAGGATGCTGGCAAGAAATCAGGTAAGCGTGCACACCCTCCCATCCAAATGAGGAAGTTGAAGAGAGTAATGTTGGACAACAATAGACTCCTGCATGGTTGCCAGCAGGGGCTGTACATAAATGCCCAAAGGTAACCCCATCCTCGCTCTCCCTCATAATCCTCCCCTCTGAATAGTGCATAGTTCTAGATTGTATCATATAGTTAGTTAGGCGTAGTATTTTTATTGATGTAGGTTATGTATTAGCTAGAGTTATGTAGTTGTAAGTTTTAGATGTATAGACGGATATTTAGGATAGTGGGAGGGGTTTGTGTAAGATGTTTAGTGTATATGTTTAGTAATGAACGTTTAGATAGTTGATGTGTAGTATGTGGTATGTGTAGGTCTTGTCTATGTTGGTGTACATTAAGGTGGTGGAGGGTTGATGTTTTTAAGATGTGTGGTCTTAGCTGTAGTTAAGTAGGTATACGTTTTAGCGTGAGTAGTGTAGTGTATATTGTAGATTTAAGATATAAGTTTTAGTTAGTGTTAATTTGGAATGTGTTAGTGGGCTGTGTTTTAAATAAATAATATAATTCTTTACATTAGTTCCTTGAGTGCTTGATATGTTTATCTAGTTGAGGACACATTACCCATACGAATGGGTAATATGGCAAGATGTCTACTGCTAAGACAAGGATTTAGTAGTGCTAGCTTTTATGTTGCAACACAACATGATTTTAACATATATTTATTCATATTATCAGACTCAGACATAGGACACATGCCCATATTAGGGTCACTTTTACACGTCACAGCCACGCTTCTCAGCATCCTCTGCTGTGTTACGTGAAAGGTAAAAGAGAAGACAGATTTTGATATTATTACGCATGGACCATTTTAACAATTTACTTGCAGTGGTACACTGTGTGCTGGCTAGTGTAACTCAGGGAATCTTTGTCCATAGTTGCAGGCGGTGGGAAGTTACAGAGACTATAATTTGTAGTCCCGAAGGGGTAGATTTCTGCACATACACATGTGTTTGACCTCTTAGTATGTTATTATGTGTGTTGCACAACACACATGGCAACAAGGATGACAGTCAATACAATAAATTTGCTGTGACTTATAATGGAAGTAACTTTGAGTATTTAAGAATAGCGCATAATTTACATAATCCATATCTTGTTAAGACCCATGCATAATCCATGGACTGGCTCCCAGGTAGCAATGTGACATCACGCTACACAACTTGCTGGATACTAGTCACTTTTGTTAATGCTATCAGCAAAGGGCGCCCAACGCACGCTGTGAGGCTCAGATGGAATGGTCATTAAGGACATCTCTCATCCTTCCTTTGCCTTGCATGACGCAAATTTAACACTCCAACTTCCTAAATGTGGCACCCTAGTCAAAATGTGTTCCCCATAAATGAGATGGTACAGAAGTGCCCTTGATAGTAAAAGTACATACGTATTTATGTGTCATTGACGGTGAGTAGACACCTGTTAATACATAGTCAGTACACAGCCTTCTTAAGCAGGACTTGGAGATGTACGTGATGTTCTCATTTACAATTTTAGACAATATGACAGATAATTGCCAACAAATTTATATAGGCTTCCAGCTGATTGGCACTTTTATGTTTGGTCCTAAACACTGCATCCACTGAAAGTAAACATCATGATGACTGCACAGTATAGTGAGATATTTACCATGCTTAAGGGAGGTGTGTAGTTCATCTAAAACATGACCCTGTGAACAGATGTTTCTGATTTGAAGACTTAACGTTACACAGTGAGTAGAATGCAACATACTTCACTCTGTGTACAGATCTCGACCACCCTATGAGAAAGGTAGCCTTGCATTATCATTATTTACTATTAAAACAAACAGACACACAAGTCATCTATTTCTTAAATGGTGTCAACAAATTATGGATATTAATTCATAATGCAGTGGCAACATGATAACATGTGATGCGTGATAACCTTTATTTAGTGCATTACCAATCAATCAATCAGTAAATTTGTAGAGCGCTTCTTGTCACCCGTGAGGGTATCCAGGCGCTGGCAGGCTCCAGTTGGTTAGCCAGATAGCGAGGTCTTCAGGGACTTTCGGAACTCTGGAAGAGATAGGGTGGTCCGGAGATGAAAGGGTAGCTCGTTCCATGTCTTGGCTGCTAGGTAGGACAAGGAGCAACCTCTGCATCTGCTACGTTGGATGGGGGGTCAGGGTTGGAGAAAGGGAAGCGGAGTGGAGGTGTCTGGTGGGCTGATGGAAGTTCAGGTGGTTGATTCAAGTAGGCGGGTCCGCAGTTGTGTAGGACCTTGTATGCATGGGTCAGGAGCTTGAACTGGCATCATTTGAAAACAGGGAGCCACTGGAGTTTCCTGAGGTAGGGGGTGATGTGGGTTCGTCTAGGGAGATCCAGGATGTGTGTGCTTGCGGTGTTCTATATGGTCAGTAGTCGTCTGAGGAGGTGAGCTGTGATCCCAGCGTAGAGAGCGTTGCCTTAGGCCAGGTGGCTGGAGATGAGGGCCTGGGTGATGATGCACCTTGAGCTTTGGGGTAGCCATTTGAATATCTCATGAAGCATGCAGAGTATGAAGAAGGGGGATGAGGAGATGGAGTTGCCCTGAGTCATCATGGTTAGCTTGTTGTCCAGAATGATGCCTCGGATCCTTGTGTGGTCAGTAGAGGTAGGAAAAAGACTGAGTTCTGAGGGCCACCAGGATGGGTCCCATGGGGAGTTTCTGTTTCCGAAGATCACTACCTCTGTCTTGTCTGTGGTGAACTTCAGGCAGTTGCCCTTCATCCAGTTGGTAATGTCTGCCATGCAGTTGTGGAAGTTGGTCTTGGTGTTTGTTGGTGGTGTCTTTGGAGAGGATGAGTTGTGGGTCATCGGCGTAGCATGTGAGAAGTTGGCCTGGTATATGCTGTCCACTAATTATAGTGGGCACCTTGCACCAGTCCAAACAACCCCTTATTGGAGATAGGTTAAAGACAACCTTATTGAAAGCTATCCTAGTGGTAGCTATGGAGAGCAGCCTTCAGGCTAAGTCTTGAAGGAATGTAAAGCAGCTTGTTTTACCAGTCTATAATCTCTTGAGTGACCAAATGAAAGAGCACCACACCAGGTATATATTCAAAATATATGTATTTATTGCTAAACACACCCCTCTAGTCTCTTTATGAGGCTAGAGTTCGAAGTACATAAGTTAGAAGTTATTTAAACACAGTAATAGCACAAATACACGTTTGGGCCCTAGGGGCGTACCAAACCATATACCAATAAAGTGGTATGCGAACCACGACTGAACTAGACACTAGGCCTAGAGCCTCTAGAAGTGCTTGGACCACAAGGAACCACCCATGGTAGTGACACAGGGGACCCACGGGAGACGAGTGCAGTGTAAATACACAACCGCGATACGCCGTTGACTTCTATGGAGAAAGTCGTGATCGGGAAATTAGAGAAAAGGGACACTTAAAAGAGGACTTGGACCAAACCCTTTGAGATCTAGGACTTTGAAGAGTCTCTACCAACGGGAGCACCGGAGTACTCGTGTTACCTCACCCAGGGAAGCCGGGTGCATAGGTGCCTTTCGGGGTCGGGTTTCGTCGTCGATTTGAATGGCGATCTTCTGCAAAGTGCTGCTGGCGACCAAGTAAAAAGTGTCCGGGTGGATCCAAGAGTGGATCGGAGTTCTGAAGAACCTGAAAGCAGAGGGGACAGAGTCTGGGTCACTAGCCAGTGACCAGGAAGGCGATGGACAGATGCCCACCGATGTCGAGTGCTTCAGGTGCGTTGACGGTCGTCTTGACTCTTCAGCCACGAGGTCCAGGAGGTGTTGTCGGTGACCAGGAGCAGGATTCGGGCTGGTACATGAAGTCTGTCGAGTGCTGAGGTGTTGGCGACCGGATTGGACCCAACAAGCCTTGGCAACGGCAAGTCTCGATGCAAGGAAGATCGTCGATGGTGCAGACCAGCAAGGTCTGGGGAACTCACCCAGCGAGGGTAAGTGAGGGCAGGCCTGGAGCAACCAGGATGCCAAGTTAGGAAAAGATTGGCCTTCGTTAGGGCTACTAGCCAACGGGCTAGCGACCGCAAAGGAGCCTCATGACGCCGCACGTGGATCTGGCTTACAGGACACTCGTGGAGTGGGGGCCAGTGATCTTCGGTGCAGGTGGTGCTGGAGGCTAGGGCTACTTGGAGCCCAAAGCACGACTTCTTGGGAGACCCAGAAGAGGATGCACTTGCAAATGTGCTCGGTGTCCAGGGGTCACGGTCTCAAGTCACCCACGATAGCCACGGGCCTCAACTTTGCTGGGGACTCAGGGTAGCCTCGGGGAAGTCTGAGAATCCACCTCTGGTGATGCGATGACTTCGGCGTCCGACGGGAGCTTCAGAAATGCGAACCGGACAGATGCTTTGTTGGTGCCTGCCAAGCAGGAGTCACTCCTTGACCCCAAGGGAGATTCTTCTGTCCTCTAATCGTGAGTAGAGCGTCGAAGGTCCAGGATTCAGTTTCAGAGTTTCGTCCAGGGATAATCTAAAGTCCTAAGGACTGGGTTCCTATACTTATACTAAGTATAGGGGTTGGACTACTCTGTGGCCCCACCTATGGGTGGGTCAGGGCATGGGGTGGCTACACCCCTTTCCCTTTGTCCAGTTCGCGCCAAAGCAGGGGCTGGAAGCCCCTGATCCGGTTTGAACTGGGGTATGCACAGGGACACCAAATGTGCCCCAGTGCAGGACTTCAAAGCACACAGATGGTGCTCCCGCCCAGCCCCAATACACATTATCCTGTCTGGGGAGGTGGTCACACCTCCCTGGGACTGTCACAGATTCCGGAACGGTCCGGGCAGAACGCGGAAGATCTACTGACAGAAGCGTACCTGAGGGCAAGGGGGTCGCATCGCTGGTCTCCCGTGGCTGCGACACCTGGTCGTGGCTATCCGAATGGTGGTCTCAGGGAAGGGCCGCGTTGATGATGGCTGGATCAGCGGGAGAATGGCGCTGCAACGCGATCAGCGCTGGGTGTAGAGCATCAAAACCTACAAATCCCAGGATGCCTAGGGAACGTTTCCGCTTTAGCCCCGATCACGTGGGGTCCTTGCCGGAAGAGGAAGACCGGTTAAAGGCAGCCTCAGGGAAGGAACAAACTGCTGGTTATTCTTCGTTTGTACAGCGCCGGCCGCGCTGCTGATTCTCACGTCGGTTGGAGTAGGGTAAGGGTGCACTTGCACCATTTAGACCGGGATTGTTACCGCTCAGACTCTTCCAGCTGTATCTCAGCGGAAGGGGGCCCAAACGAGCTCCTCTTTCAGAAAATAGCCACCTGGCTTAGTGGGATCATTGTTTTCACCAAAACCCACTTCATTGTTAGTTGGAAAGGATTATGTTACCTCCAGGCAAAGATACTACCAAGGATTTAGGTATCTAGGTAGAACGTTTCAAGGAGGTGAATTCCGTTTGTGCACATGACTGTAATAACATGCTGAAATATATTATTGGAAATCAAAAGAAGTATTTTGATCGTTTTGTGTTTGGTTTACATTAACAGGGGGTTCAAGAGGCGGCATTCTGCTCTTCCCCTGTGACGTGGGACAAAGTGTATGTACTGGTGTGTATGCTCTTTGAGTGCCTGGCAAAGTTAACAGTGGCTGAGTGTTTCTTTAACCTCATGGCTTTATGATTCCCTTGTACTCTATCCTTTCCATAGCGCTTTATCGTCATTTCCGAGCAATAATATTGAACTGTTGAATTCCTGAATGACCTACATGAAAGAAATGTGTTTATTTATATTTTACAGGTAGGGGTGGCTCATTGGAATAAATAAGAGAATTCGTGTATCCCAACTGATGCTAACCTTTGAGTTCTTTTACCTTTTCAGATCTCCCTCCCTGCTGACCCCTTCCTTTCCTTCCCCCGCTTGACCATCCCATTCACCTGTGCTGTAATAGCATTCAGGGTTGGGGCTGTCGAGAGGTGGACCCCTTTTGGCATCGAACCGTTCCCGAGGAATCGACGAGCTGACAGAATAACCAGCCCACGTATCTAATTCCTCCTGGGCGGGTCGATACAAAACATGGCCACTTTAGAGGACGTCATAGGTGCTCTGGCAACAATACAACAGGAGTTAGCAAACTCTCGGGCCGAAACGGCCGATTTAAAGCAAAGGATGGAGGGCATGCAGCGTAACCCTTTTGACATAGGAACCGGAAGGTTCTCAGGGGGTGGCTTCCCAAATCACACCACCCCGGTTAGCGTAGAGATGCCTGTCCCTATACCATTGGCGGCACCCGAAAGGTTTTCAGGAGAGAACCACAAGGTCCAGGTGTTTCTCACGCAGATCTTACTCCACTTTACTTGTAAACCTAAAGCTTTCCCCACTAACCAGTCCAGAGTAGCATTTACCATCTCATATTTAGTGGGTGACGCCGCTCAATGGGCTGTCCCCTTGGTGAGGCGTGACGACCCGTTGTTGTATGATTGGGATGCATTCCGGGTAGAATTTGAACGAGTGTTTGACCGCAGAGCTGCTGCCTTCACAGCTGATCGTGAGTTACTGGAGCTGAAACAGGGGAATAAAGAGCTGTTGGTCTATATAAATACCTTCCAACGTTTGGTAGCGGAAACCGACTGGCCGGAAACTAAACAAGCTGCATTGTTCTATCAAGGACTTAAGGACGATTTAAAAGATGTGTTAGCTCCTATTGAACCACAACCCACCTCGTGTATGGAGCTCATCAACCTAACCTTGAGACTAGACCATCGGTTGTCTGAACGTCGGTATGAAAAGAAGCGAGGGGATAGACCTGCTCTCAGATTCGAGAGAAACAGAACCAACACAGGAAGCGGCAATAACACCTCCGAACCCATGGAGATAGGTACAGTACGAGCTTCTCTCACAGCAGAAGAAAGGGAACAACGACGTAAAAATGGCCTATGTCTATACTGTGGCAGGAAGGGCCATTACGTCAAGGATTGTTTGGTGAAACCAAGAGGGAGGACCAGAGAAACACAGGCCAATGCCATTATGGAAGGAAAAAAGATGGAAAACCCCAGGGCCCAAGAAAACCGGAAGGGAGATTCTTGGGCATAAAAGTGGTCCCTTCTGTTTATGGAGATCTTTCGGTACATTTTTATGTGACCTTAGAAGTCGACATTAATCAGCAACAACACACCCTTAGGGCCATGGTAGATTCAGGGGCCACGGGTCTCTTTATGGACGAGGAGCTAGCTCGCAAATTACAAGTGGACCTTATTACTAAACAAGAACCAGAAACAGTGGTAGCAGTGGACGGACGACAATTGGTTTCTGGACCCATCTGTTACAGCACCAACGAACTCGAGGTTGTATGTGGGGGGAATCACAGGGAGGAGTTGTCATTTAACATCATTCGAGCTCCACAATACGGCATTATTTTGGGTCTTCCCTGGCTCCGCAAACACAATCCTGTTATCGATTGGGAGAAAGAGATACTAGAGTTCACTTCCCTGTATTGCATGGAACACTGTAAACCCATACGAGTCAGTCCAGCAAAAGAGCTTTCAAAAAGCCATATAATTGCTACAGCCGAAGAGAAGGATATAGACCTACCACCACAATACCATGAGCTACTGGATGTTTTCAATGAGGAGCAAGCAAATATACTGCCCCCTCATCGCATCTACGATTGTCAGATCAATTTAATCCCCGGAGCAGTGATTCCTTGTGGACGAATCTACGCCCTCACGGAACCTGAGAACGAACACCTAAGACAGTACCTAGACGCGTACCAAAAGAATGGGTTCATAAGGCCCTCAAAGTCCCCCGCAGCATCGCCTTTGTTTTTTATTCCTAAGGCTAACCACGAGTTAAGGGCTTGTGTGGACTTTAGGGCCTTGAACAATGTTACAATAAAGAACCGGTATCCGCTGCCACTCATTCCGGTTCTCCTAGACCAGGTACGCCAAGCGGTTATTTACACCCGGTTAGATCTCAAAGGGGCATACCATCTCGTACGGATGCGGAAAGGCGATGAATGGAAAACAGCCTTCCGTACTCGATACGGGCTCTTTGAGTACCGGGTCATGCCCTTTGGATTATGCAACGCCCCGGCAGCGTTTCAGTTCTTTTTGAACAATGTGCTTCGTGAATTCCTGGACCTCACTGCCATTGTATATATTGATGATATCCTGGTGTATTCCAGTAGAGAAGAAGATCACACCGCCCATGTGCGTGCCATCCTCTTGACGCTCCGAAAGAACCATCTGTACTGCAAACTAAGTAAGTGTGAGTTCCACGTGAAGAGGGTAGAATTCCTGGGGGTCATGCTGTCAATGGAAGGCCAGGAAATGGCACAACGTAAAATACAAGCCGTTCTGGACTGGTCACCTCCACAGAACATGAAGGAACTACAATGCTTTTTAGGTTTTGCGAACTTTTACAGGCGTTTTATCAACCAATTTTCACACGTAGTGGCGCCTCTCACAAGACTCCTACGGAAGAATGTATCCTACCAATGGTCTGACGAAGCTCAGCACGCATTCATGGAATTGAAGAAGGCTTTCACCTCCGCCCCCGTCTTAGCACATCCTGACAACAACATACCCTATCTGGTAGAAGCGGACGCATCTGATGTGGCCATAGGGGCTATACTGTCGCAAAGAAACAAAGATAATGGACAGCTACATCCGGTGGCTTATATGTCACGGAAACTAAACATAGCAGAGTCTCATTACACAATAGCCGAGAAAGAACTTTTGGCGATTAAAGAAGCTTTCGGGGAGTGGAGGCATTACCTGATGGGGGCAAGACATACTATTACAGTATACACCGATCACAGAAATTTGCAATTCATGAAGTCAGCACGGTTACTTACTCCTCGGCAATTGAGATGGATGTTGTTCTTCGCCGAATATGATTTCATCGTCACATACCGTCCGGGGGTGGACAATAGGAAAGCAGACGCCCTTTCTCGTCGAGACAACGCTCCCGAATCAGCTAAACAGGAAGTAAAAGCCATCATTCCCTCCAGTCAAGTGATCTGCCTGTTACAAACCGACCATTTCCTGGAACAGGTACAACAATGCTTGAAGAAAACCACCTGGAAAAAATGGAGGGACAAGAACCCAGATTGGCATATGAAGAACGGGCTCCTCATGCGAGGACAGCAGTTGTTAGTACCCTGTGTCGCCTTACGGCAGTCGGTCTTTCAGTCGTGTCATGTGAACCCTTGTGCAGGACATACCGGAAGAGACAAAACCTTGGAAAAGGTATTACGGCAGTTCTGGTGGCCCACGGTCAGACAAGATATATACACTCAGGTCCAACAATGTGTGACGTGTAATCAAGCCAAATCAGATCATAGGAAACCCCAGGGTTTACTTCAACCGTTACCTACCCCCGAAACTCCATGGGAGCATATATCGCTGGATTTTATCGTCTGTTTGCCACCAGATCAAGGGTATACTACGATACTGGTAGTTGTGGATAGCCTCACCAAGTTGGGTCACTTCATCGCGTGTCCAGCCCTTCCTACTTCTGCCCAGCTGGCCACGTTGCTACTCACTCACGTAGTCCGTTTACATGGCTTACCGTCTGTGATCGTGTCTGACAGAGGGCCTCAATTCACTAGCCAGTTCTGGAAGACATGGTGCGCCACCCTACGTATAACCTCCAACACATCCACTGCCTTCCACCCGCAAACCGATGGACAAACAGAACGTTTGAATCAAACTTTAAAACAGTACTTACGGTGCTATGTAGATCAATCAACGAACAAGTGGGTAGACCTTTTATGGCTGGCAGAGGTAGCGTATAATAACGCTCAACATAGTTCAATCAAGATGACTCCGTTCTTCTGTACATTTGGTTTCCATCCTAGATTCCTCCCATTGGCTCAACCAAAAAACACGGACCACATCCCTGACCTGAAGAATCGCTCCAGAAGGATACAAGACACTCTTAGAGTGGCAAGGAAGAATCTATTGAAGGTCAAAAAACAGTATAAAAGGTATGCCGATATCCATCGTCGCCCTGGTCCCGAATACAAACAAGGAGATTACGTGTGGTTATCTACAAAAAATATACGATTTAAGAGGTATAGCGTATTCAACCCGCGGTACATTGAGCCTTACCGAATAGTGCGACGTATCAACCCGGTGGCAGTGAAGCTGGCTTTACCAGCAAACATGAGGATCCATCCGGTATTCCATGTCTCATTGCTGAAACCTTCGGCTACGTCTGCAAAGAAGAAACAGAAACCCATCTGGGTAGACAATGAACCCGAATATGAGGTGAACAAGATACTAGATTCTAGAACAAGGCGGAATACTTTATGGTATCTCATTTCATGGAAGAATTATGGACCAGAGGAGAATTCGTGGGAACCCGCGTCTAATGTGCATGCGCCTCGTCTCACATATGCATTTCATAGAGCCAATCCTGGAAAGCCTGGTCCTGGAAGAAGGCCCGCGGAGGAGGGATGTGCTGTCACAGATTCCGGAACGGTCCGGGCAGAACGCGGAAGATCTACTGACAGAAGCGTACCTGAGGGCAAGGGGGTCGCATCGCTGGTCTCCCGTGGCTGCGACACCTGGTCGTGGCTATCCGAATGGTGGTCTCAGGGAAGGGCCGCGTTGATGATGGCTGGATCAGCGGGAGAATGGCGCTGCAACGCGATCAGCGCTGGGTGTAGAGCATCAAAACCTACAAATCCCAGGATGCCTAGGGAACGTTTCCGCTTTAGCCCCGATCACGTGGGGTCCTTGCCGGAAGAGGAAGACCGGTTAAAGGCAGCCTCAGGGAAGGAACAAACTGCTGGTTATTCTTCGTTTGTACAGCGCCGGCCGCGCTGCTGATTCTCACGTCGGTTGGAGTAGGGTAAGGGTGCACTTGCACCATTTAGACCGGGATTGTTACCGCTCAGACTCTTCCAGCTGTATCTCAGCGGAAGGGGGCCCAAACGAGCTCCTCTTTCAGAAAATAGCCACCTGGCTTAGTGGGATCATTGTTTTCACCAAAACCCACTTCATTGTTAGTTGGAAAGGATTATGTTACCTCCAGGCAAAGATACTACCAAGGATTTAGGTATCTAGGTAGAACGTTTCAAGGAGGTGAATTCCGTTTGTGCACATGACTGTAATAACATGCTGAAATATATTATTGGAAATCAAAAGAAGTATTTTGATCGTTTTGTGTTTGGTTTACATTAACAGGGGGTTCAAGAGGCGGCATTCTGCTCTTCCCCTGTGACGTGGGACAAAGTGTATGTACTGGTGTGTATGCTCTTTGAGTGCCTGGCAAAGTTAACAGTGGCTGAGTGTTTCTTTAAGCTCATGGCTTTATGATTCCCTTGTACTCTATCCTTTCCATAGCGCTTTATCGTCATTTCCGAGCAATAATATTGAACTGTTGAATTCCTGAATGACCTACATGAAAGAAATGTGTTTATTTATATTTTACAGGTAGGGGTGGCTCATTGGAATAAATAAGAGAATTCGTGTATCCCAACTGATGCTAACCTTTGAGTTCTTTTACCTTTTCAGATCTCCCTCCCTGCTGACCCCTTCCTTTCCTTCCCCCGCTTGACCATCCCATTCACCTGTGCTGTAATAGCATTCAGGGTTGGGGCTGTCGAGAGGTGGACCCCTTTTGGCATCGAACCGTTCCCGAGGAATCGACGAGCTGACAGGGACAGGAAACCTATTGTCCAGGCCTCCCCTGCCGGAGTTTCGTCCAGCAGCAGGAGGCCAGACTCGTGTCTGTGGCAGCAGCATCCATTTTGTGATGCCAGGGCTTTGGAAAGAAGTTACCGGGTTAGTTAGAGTTAACATGTCTTTCCCTCTAGAAGGGTGGAATGCTACCCCCGCCGCCAGAATTGGCGGGGGGTAGTATTCCAAGATGTTTGACACCAAACACGACATGTTTAGGTGCAGCCATTCCAAAGTTAGCATTTTACCGCGAGGTTATAATGCGCTTAAGAGTATATGGTCAGGCTGCACTACAAACAGCATCAGAGATGGTCTCCGAACGCTGCAGAGGGGCCCTGCTCATGCAGGGGCACCCTCTCACATAGGAACCATGCACTCTGCCTTTAGGATTGATAAGGCCTGCCTTAGGAGTGACTTATAGGTTTATATGTGTGTATGTATTTAGTGATATAGCTAACCTATATCACAGTAAGGGGTGCATGCACCACCTTACCCAGGCTGCAGTAGCAGACCTGTGGTGTCAATTTGGATGGCCTTCCAGGGGTGGCATAATACATGCTGCAGCCCCTGGCAGGCCTCTGAGGTACCTATGCCCTTGGTACATAGTATACCATATACTAGGGACTTATAAGGGTACTCCAGATCCCAATCAGTGATGTGCCTAAGGCACATGGAAACCATTTTAGAGAGGAAGCAGCTAGGCTGGGGTTCTGATTAGCAGGGCCCCAGCCAGACTAATGTCGAAAAATAGTGAAGCATCAGCAAAAAGTGGGGGTACCCATGTGAAGCAGATCCTACTCTCCTACACAACCCCCCAAACGTAGGGACATTAAACTAACCTTGCCCAGTTAAGTCTTCATGTTCTAAGTGGAAGTACCTAGAGAGTCCATCTGCATTGGCATGGTTACTCCCAGGTCTATGTTCCACTGTAAAGTCCATCCCCTGTAGGGAAATGGACCACCTAAGCAGTTTGGGGTTTTCACCCTTCATTTGTTTTAGCCATAAGAGGGGCTTATGGTCTGACTGAACCAGGAAGTGTGTACCAAACAAGTATGGCCTCAACTTCTTCAGAGCCCAGACCACAGCAAAGGCCTCCCTCTCTATGGCTGACCAACGTTTCTCTCTAGGGGTCAGCCTTCTGCTAATAAAAGCTACTGGCTGATCCTGACCTTCTTCATTCAATTGTGACAGTACAGCCCCTACCCCCAATTCAGATGCATCAGTTTGAACAATGAACTTCTTGGAGTAATCAGGACTCTGTAGAATGGGAGCAGTGCACATGGCCTGCTTCAGGTCATCAAATGCCTTTTGACAGCTAACTGTCCACTGAGCCTTTTTGGGCATTTTCTTAGAAGTTAAGTCATTCAGGGGTGTCACTATTGATCCATACCCCTTGACAAATCTCCTATAGTACCCAGTCAGGCCTAAGAAGGCTCTCACCTGAGTCTGGGTAGTGGGAGCAGTCCAGTCCATGATGGTCTGGATCTTGCTCTGCAAAGGTTGAACCTGGCCTCCACCCACAAGGTGGCCCAGGTACACAACCTGACTCTGCCCTATCTGGCACTTAGTGGCCTTGATAGTCAGGCCTGCCTTTTGCAGGGCCTGTAAAACATTCCTGAGGTGGACCAGGTGATCCTCCCAGGTGGAGCTAAAGACAGCAATATCATCTAGATATGCTGCACTATAGGCTTCCAGACCTGTGAGAACTGTATTCACCAACCTCTGGAAAGTGGCAGGTGCATTCTTCAGACCAAAGGGCATTACCACAAATTGATAATGCCCACTAGGGGTTGAGAATGCTGTTTTGGGCTTTGCAGTATCAGCTAGTCTGATCTAACCGATACAAAAGGGGATGATGGACGGAACGCTTGAGCCAATCAAACACTCACCCCCAGTCAACTGATCTGGGTTTAATCCATCATCATTCTTTAGCTCACTCCACCACCCCAGTTCAGACATGGCCATATGCAAATCAGTCTGACCCTGTGCCTCATGGGAACAGTCCAGCACGAACTGCCAAGCCATGTCTTCCCTGGACCGGAAACAAGCATCCTAGGACCGGTTTCTGGCATTCCAGCCGTCATCAGCCAGGCTTGCTTGAATCCAGTGGCAAAGTGAGCAAGGGACCCACGTCTGGGCATACCCCCACCAACTTATGGCGAACAAAGCGATACAAAAGGGGATGATGGACGGAACGCTTGAGCCAATCAAACACTCACCCCCAGTCAACTGATCTGGGTTTAATCCATCATCATTCTTTAGCTCACTCCACCACCCCAGTTCAGACATGGCCATATGCAAATCAGTCTGACCCTGTGCCTCATGGGAACAGTCCAGCACGAACTGCCAAGCCATGTCTTCCCTGGACCGGAAACAAGCATCCTAGGACCGGTTTCTGGCATTCCAGCCGTCATCAGCCAGGCTTGCTTGAATCCAGTGGCAAAGTGAGCAAGGGACCCACGTCTGATCTGCCAGTAGCCAGCTGTTAGGTCAAATGTGCTGAGATATTTGGCAGAGGCCAAAGTATCTATGAGCTCATCTGCCCTGGGTATTGGATGGGCATCAGTCCTAGTGACTGCATTGAGACCCCTGTAGTCCACACAAAACCTCATCTCTATTTTTCCACCACTGGTGTGAGGTTTTGGTACAAGGACCACTGGGCTAGCCCAGGGGCTATCTGAGGGTTCAATAACTCCCAATTCCAACATTTTCTGGACTTCAGTCCTGATACAGTCCCTGACATGGTCAGGTTGCCTATAAATCTTGTTTTTAATAGGCAGACTGTCCCCAGTGTCCACTTCATGAGTGCACCAGGTGGTCTGACTGGGTGTCAGTGAAAACATATGTCTAAACTGATTGAGAACTTGCCTGCAATCAGTTTGTTGCTGGGTAGTGAGGCTGCCTGCCAAGGCTACACCATCAACTGACCCATCGTCAGGGTTCTGTGAGAGCAGGTCAGGGAGTGGGTCACTCTCTTCCTCCTGCCCTTCATCAGTAGCCATGAGCAAGCCCATGTCTGCCCTGTCCACATATGGTTTTAACCTGTTGACATGGAGAACCCTGTGGGGACTCCTTGGTGTTCCTAGGTCTACTAAGTAAGTGACCTCACCCTTCTGCTCAACAATAGTGTGGGGTCCACTCCATTTGTCTTGGAGAGCTGCTGGGGCCACTGGCTCCAACACCCACACCTTCTGTCCTGGCTGGTAAACAGTCAGAACAGCCTTTGGTCATGCCAGGCCTTTTGAAGTTCCTGGCTAGCCTCAAGGTTTTTGGTTGCCTTTTTCATGTACTCAGCCATCCTGGAGCGGAGACCAAGTACATAGTCCACTATATCTTGCTTTGGGGGCTTGAGAGGTAACTCCCATCCTTCCTTCACCAAGCACAGTGGACCCCTCACAGGGTGGCCAAACAGAAGTTCAAAAGGGCTGTAACCAACCCCCTTCTGAGGCACCTCCCTATATGCGAATAAAAGGCAGGGCAAGAGTATGTCCCATCTACGCCTAAGCTTTTCTGGGAGACCTTTAATTATGCCCTTCAAGGTTTTGTTGAATCTCTCAACTAAACCATTGCATTGTGGGTGATAGGGTGTGGTGAACTTATAAGTCACTCCACACTCCTTCCACATTGCTTTTAAGTACCCAGACATGAAGTTATTACCCCTGTCTGAGACTACCTCCTTAGGAAAGCCCACTCTTGAGAAGATTCCCAGGAGGGCCCTTGCCACCACAGGTGCTGTAGTGGTCCTGAGGGGAATAGCTTCTGGGTACCTGGTGGCATGATCCACTACCACCAGGATAAACCTGTGCCCAGAGGCTGTTTGGGGATCCATGGGACCAACAATGTCAATCCCTACCCTTTCAAAGGGCACCCCCACCACAGGTAGTGGTATCAGGGGGCCTTTGTAGTGCCAGCTGCCTTGCCACTGGCTTGGCAGGTTACACAGGAGCGACAAAACTCCTTGCTGTCTTCAGACATGTGGGGCCAGTGAAAGTGAGGGACAATTCTGTCCCAAGTCTTGTTCTGGCCCAGGTGACCTGCTAAGGGAATATCATGGGCTAGGGTCAATAGGAAGCCCCTGAACTTCAGAGGTATAACCAACCTCCTGGTAGCACCAGGCTTGGGGTCTCTACTCTCTGAGTACAGGAGTCCATCATCCCAATACACTGTATGGGGACCACTAGCTTTCCCAGCAGCCTCAGCAGCAGCTTGCTGTCTGAGGGGTTCAAGGGAGGGGCAGCTCTGCTGCTCCTGGCTCAGATCTGCCCTAGAAGGTCCCCCTGTCCCCAAGAACTCATCCTGGTCAGGTTCCAGTTCCTCTGGGACAGTTCCTTCTTCAGGGCTGAGATCATCCCCCTCAAGGGACTGATCTTCCTCCTGAGCCAAGGGGAAGGCACTGCCTTAACCCTACTACTCCTCCTCTTGAAAGGCACTTGGTCCATTCTTCCAGAATCCAAGGCCTGTTCAGTGCTAGACATTTTGGCTTGTGACCTGGTCACAGCAAACACATCTGCAGGGATCCCCAGCATTTCTGCATGGGTCCTGAGCTCCACTTCTGCCCAAGCAGAAGTCTCTAAGTCATTGCCAAGCAAGCATTCGACTGGTAGGTTTGCACTTACCACAACCTTT
The DNA here is from genome assembly GCA_963921515.1 of Calotriton arnoldi. Classification (NCBI taxonomy): domain Eukaryota; kingdom Metazoa; phylum Chordata; class Amphibia; order Caudata; family Salamandridae; genus Calotriton; species Calotriton arnoldi. Next base: position 143,232 of record CAWUFW010010548.1, read on the forward strand.
TTAAGGCCAGTTACCCCTCCCCAGGAGAAGTTAACAACTGCCAGAGTATGGTCTGTTCTGACATTGCTAGCATTGGTCACTTGGTACATCTCACCAAGTATAACTTGCCCAGGATTCACAAGGTCTTGTGTCACCATTGTGACACTTGCCCCTGTGTCCCTAAATGCCAAAGCCTCACGTCCATTGATTAAAGGCTGTTGTCTGTACTTGCCCAGATTACTGGGACTCACAGAGGAGGTCACATCCATGCCTCCATCACAGACTAACACAGCCTGAGTCAGTTCTCTGACTAGGTCAGAGCCCAACTCAGTACCCAGGGTGAACCCTACTAAACCGTTGGCTGGAGCACTCCCACCAACTGTACTAGGGGGAACAGGTGCCTTAGGGGCATTGGTGGGGGCTGGACTTGAGTCTTTGGACTTGGTGCAATCACTGGTCCAGTGGGTCTTTTGCTTACAGACCTTGCACCATGGTTTTCTTTGGCCTTTCCCTTTGGTAGACTGTGAATCCCCACCAGAAGAAGATTTTTGGGGGCCTGATGAAGACTTTTGATCTTTACCCTTCTCCCCACCCTTTTCAGAGTTCTTAGCATCTTGCTTCTTGGTTTCCCCACCTTGGTTCTGTACCTTCTGCTTCACCCTGGTTCTGACCCATTTGTCTGCCTTCTTTCCCAATTCTTGGGGAGAGGTCAGATCAGAGTCTACCAGGTATTGATGCAACATCTGATTTTGACAGTTATTAAGAATCTGCTCCCTCATTATCAGATTGTACAATCCTGAGAAGTCACACACCTTACTGCCCATCAACCAGCCTTCCAGAGCCTTGGCAGAACAATCCACATAGTCTACCCAGTCTTGAGTCTGTGCTTTTTGGGTATCTCTGAACTTCAACCTGTACTGTTCAGTGGTTAGGCAAAACCCATCAATAAGAGCACTCTTCAAGACCTTGTAATTATCAGCATCCTCCTCTCTAACAGTGAGGAGCTTATCTCTACCTTTGTCAGCAAAGGAGAGCCACAAGATTGCTGCCCACTGCTCCTGAGGGACCTTCTGTACTTTACAGGCCCTCTCTAGAGCAGTCATCCACTTGTGGATGTCATCCCCATTCTGATAGGGAGGGACAATCTTGCTCAGGTTCCTATGGTCATAGGACCTTTCCCTATCTCTAGGGACATGGCTGCCACCATGGGACTCTAGTCCCAACTTTCTTCTCTCTCTAAAGAGATCTAGGGACTCCCTGTCTATGGCTAGTTGCTTCTTTTTGAGTTCAAGCTGAGCTTCCTCATATTGAACCAGCCTCTTTCTTCTCTCATGAGAGGATTCCCTCCTATGAGATGAGACAGAGCTCCCTATTGAGGTGCCAGAGTGGTTAGACTCCCGAGAAGAAGATCTAGACCTTCTGGGCACACTCACAATCCTTCCTGGGGGGACAAAGGGGGCATCATTCTGATCCTCCTCTTCATCTTCCTCAGGAGGGGTTGGATTATCCAGGTCAGGGCCATTGTCGCCCTCCTGGCCAGTTTCAGAGGGGGGGCTGGGGGTATTGGTACCCCTGGTCCCATCCTCATCATCTGCCCCACCCTCAGCTCCTGCCCCTTCAGTCCCCAAGGGCCTACTAAGGTCATAAGCCACCAACAACTCCTTGAGGTTTTGGGTGGTGGGGCTTTGGCCTGTCCTTATTTTTCTCAAGTTGCATAAAGCTCTCAATTCCAAGAATGGGAGTGTATCATACTTGGAGGGTGGAAGCTCAATGGCTTCCTGTAAGGATTCTTTAGATCCTACCCTTAAAGACATTACTAGTGTGGTGTGGTGTATGCACTACCTACTCTAGTGTGGCCTACTAAACTCTCTTGAGTTGTAGAAAGGGTTGTGCTATCCCTTAACACACAACTCTAAGTTCAGTAGAACTTACTGTATTCTAAGCTTAAATTATATGTACCTTAGGTACCTTTAGTGGTTTTCAGTTGATCAATTCAATTGAGATTATCTGGTAAAACAATAGCAAGCTGGAATCCCACACGCTGCACACCAATGTGAGAAGTTGGCCTGGTATATGCTGTCCACTAATTATAGTGGGCACCTTGCACCAGTCCAAACAACCCCTTATTGGAGATAGGTTAAAGACAACCTTATTGAAAGCTATCCTAGTGGTAGCTATGGAGAGCAGCCTTCAGGCTAAGTCTTGAAGGAATGTAAAGCAGCTTGTTTTACCAGTCTATAATCTCTTGAGTGACCAAATGAAAGAGCACCACACCAGGTATATATTCAAAATATATGTATTTATTGCTAAACACACCCCTCTAGTCTCTTTATGAGGCTAGAGTTCGAAGTACATAAGTTAGAAGTTATTTAAACACAGTAATAGCACAAATACACGTTTGGGCCCTAGGGGCGTACCAAACCATATACCAATAAAGTGGTATGCGAACCACGACTGAACTAGACACTAGGCCTAGAGCCTCTAGAAGTGCTTGGACCACAAGGAACCACCCAAGGTAGTGACACAGGGGACCCACGGGAGACGCGTGCAGTGTAAATACACAACCGCGATACGCCGTTGACTTCTATGGAGAAAGTCGTGATCGGAAATTAGAGAAAAGGGACACTTAAAAGAGGACTTGGACCAAACCCTTTGAGATCTAGGACTTTGAAGAGTCTCTACCCACGGGAGCACCGGAGTACTCGTGTTACCTCACCCAGGGAAGCCGGGTGCATAGGTACCTTTCGGGGTCGGGTTTCGTCGTCGATTTGAATGGCGATCTGCTGCAAAGTGCTGCTGGCGACCAAGTAAAAGTGTCCGGGTGGATCCAAGAGTGGATCGGAGTTCTGAAGAACCTGAAAGCAGAGGGGACAGAGTCTGGGTCACTAGCCAGTGACCAGGAAGGCGATGGACAGATGCCCACCGATGTCGAGTGCTTCAGGTGCGTTGACAGTCGTCTTGACTCTTCAGCCACGAGGTCCAGGAGGCGTTGTCGGTGACCAGGAGCAGGATTCGGGCTGGTACACGATGTCTGTCGAGTGCTGAGGTGTCGGCGACCGGATTGGACCCAACAAGCCTTGGCAACGGCAAGTCTCGATGCAGAGGAAGATCGTCGATGGTGCAGACCAGCAAGGTCTGGGGAACTCACCCAGCGAGGGTAAGTGAGGGCAGGCCTGGAGCAACCAGAATACCAAGTTAGGAAAAGATTGGCCTTCGTTAAGGGCTACTAGCCAATGGGCTAGCAACCGCGAAGGAGCCTCATGACGCCGCACGTGGATCTGGCTTACAGGACACTCGTGGAGTGGGGGCCAGTGATCTTCGGTGCAGGTGGTGCTGGAGGCTAGGGCTACTTGGAGCCCAAAGCACGACTTCTTGGGAGACCCAGAAGAGGATGCACTTGCAAATGTGCTCGGTGTCCAGGGGTCACGGTCTCAAGTCACCCACGATAGCCACGGGCCTCAGCTTTGCTGGGGACTCAGGGTAGACTCGGGAAGTCTGAGAATCCACCTCTGGTGATGTGATGACTTCGGCGTCCGACGGGAGCTTCAGAAATGCGAACCGGACAGATGCTTCTTTGGTGCCTGCCAAGCAGGGAGTCACTCCTTGACCCCAAGGGAGATTCTTCTGTCCTCTAATCGTGAGTAGAGTGTCGAAGGTCCAGGATTCAGTTTCAGAGTTTCGTCCAGGGATAATCTAAAGTCCTAAGGACTGGGTTCCTATACTTATACTAAGTATAGGGGTTGGACTACTCTGTGGCCCAACCTATGGGTGGGTCAGGGCAGGGGTGGCTACACCCCTTTCCCTTTGTCCAGTTCGCGCCAAAGCAGGGGCTGGAAGCCCCTGATCCGGTTTGAACTGGGGTATGCACAGGGACACCAAATGTGCCCCCAGTGCAGGACTTCAAAGCACACAGATGGTGCTCCCGCCCAGCCCCAATACACATTATCCTGTCTGGGGAGGTGGTCACACCTCCCTGGGACAGGAAACCTATTGTCCAGGCCTCCCCTGCCGGAGTTTCGTCCAGCAGCAGGAGGCCAGACTCGTGTCTGTGGCAGCAGCATCCATTTTGTGATGCCAGGGCTTTGGAAAGAAGTTACCGGGTTAGTTAGAGTTAACATGTCTTTCCCTCTAGAAGGGTGGAATGCTACCCCCGCCGCCAGAATTGGCGGGGGGGTAGTATTCCAAGATGTTTGACACCAAACACGACATGTTTAGGTGCAGCCATTCCAAAGTTAGCATTTTACCGCGAGGTTATAATGCGCTTAAGAGTATATGGTCAGGCTGCACTACAAACAGCATCAGAGATGGTCTCCGAACGCTGCAGAGGGGCCCTGCTCATGCAGGGGCACCCTCTCACATAGGAACCATGCACTCTGCCTTTAGGATTGATAAGGCCTGCCTTAGGAGTGACTTATAGGTTTATATGTGTGTATGTATTTAGTGATATAGGTAACCTATATCACAGTAAGGGGTGCATGCACCACCTTACCCAGGCTGCAGTAGCAGACCTGTGGTGTCAGTTTGGATGGCCTTCCAGGGGTGGCATAATACATGCTGCAGCCCCTGGCAGGCCTCTGAGGTACCTATGCCCTTGGTACATAGTATACCATATACTAGGGACTTATAAGGGCACTCCAGATCCCAATCAGTGATGTGCCTAAGGCACATGGAAACCATTTTAGAGAGGAAGCAGCTAGGCTGGGGTTCTGATTAGCAGGGCCCCAGCCAGACTAATGTCGAAAAACAGTGAAGCATCAGCAAAAAGTGGGGGTACCCATGTGAAGCAGATCCTACTCTCCTACATAGCATATGATGTTTAGTCTGTGAGTTTCGATGATGCTAGCCAGGCATGTCATATAGTTGTTGAAGAGGATGGAGCTGAGCAAGGATCCTTGGGTACTCTACAGATAATTTCCCTGAGTTTGGAGGTGAGGGGGAGGCGTACTTTAGCGTTCTTCCGGTGAGGAAAGAGTTGATCCATCTGAGAGTGGCTCCTTGGATGCCTATGTTGTGCAGCCTTGTGATGAGTGTGTGGTGGAAGACTGAATTGAAGGCTGCCGAGAGGTCTAGGAGGATCAGAGCCACAGTCTTTTCTCGGTCGAGTAGGGCTCGGATGTCATGCTATGAGGGCTGTCTCAGTGCTGTGGTTGCTGAGGAATCCGGATTGGGAGAAGTGGATGTAGGAGGTTCCGTTCAAAATGTAAAGAGAGTTGTTGGTTGTCTTTTTCTAATACTTTTTCCGGGAACAGGAGCAGGGAGATCGGTCGGAAATTGTTGAGTTTGCTGGAGTCTGCCACTGGTTTCTTAAGTAGAGAATTGACTTCTGCGTGTTTCCAGTCCCCTGGGAAGCCGGCCATGGCAATTGAGGTATTGAACAAGGATGTGAGTACGTGGCTAGTTCTGGCTTCACCTAGGTTTAAGACGTGGTGAGGGCATGGGTCGGTTGGGGCCCCTTAGTGGACCATGGTCATGATGGAGGCGGTGTCCAGCGGGGCAAGCTGGCTTCATTCAGTCAGTGGGATGTCTGTGGTGGAGGCGGGGTCATTGTGTTGCTTGAAGAAGTCGGTGGCCTTGGACTGGGGTTTGAAGCTTCTATAGAAGTTGGCGATCTTGCCGTAGAAGACGTTTACAAGATTGTTGCAGAGTTCCTGTGAGGGGGTAATGTTGTTTGTTGCAGCTGAGGATTGGAGAATTCTTTGACAATGTTGAAGAGTTATTTGTTGTTATTGGAGCTCGATTTGATGCGTGAGGCTAAGGTCTTTTTCTTCAATTCTCCCAACTGTCTGTGGTAGAGGTTGAGGGCTGTCTGGAAGGCAGTCTTGTCGGTCTTGTCCTTGCTGGTGCGCCATCTCCTTTCCAGTTGTTTACAGTGTCCTTTAGCGGTTCTGAGGTGTAGGACGGTAGGATCCTTCTAGCATGGTTGCCTCCACTTTTTGTTTGGTGTCAGTGCGTTTTTGACTTAGTCTGACTGGGATCCTGCTGCTCAGGACCCCATTCACTGTGCTTCCTCCCTAAATTGACATGGTAAGTACTTTTTGTACCTCCACAATTGGCTACTGCTGTACCCTTTTAAGTCTCTAGTATGTGGCACTAAGGTACCCAGTGCATAGGTACACCAGAGGTCTCCCATGCGCTGCAGCATTTATTGTGCCACACATGGGAGTCCACTTAAACTTGATTACAGGCCTGCCATTGCAGCCTGTGCGTGTTGGTGCTTGAACCTCTCACAACAGGTATAAGATTTCTTATATCTAAGGTCACTACACTTAAAACCTATAAGTCACCCCTATGGCAGGCTCTTCAGTCCTGAGTGCAGGGTGCTTTGTTATAAGTGTGAGGGCTCCCCCTGCATGAGCAGGACACCCCATACAAACCCCAGAGTCGATTCTCCAGGCTTTGTAAGTACAGTCAGCCATTTTTAGATATATAGTGGACATCAGTCATTACGAGATGTCTAACTATAAAGTGGCTGCACCAAACTCGGTCATGTTTGATATCCAACATGTGGAAGCATACCCCAACACTGATTCTAGTGTTGGAAGTATGATCCTATGTACTGGGGGGCTCCTTAGAGGACACCCTGTGTTCCCGGTACCAGCCTTTCAGGGTCTGCAAGCAAGCTGGTGCTGCTGCCGACCACAGACATGATTCTGCCCTCCTGCTGCTGAGCTGAGCTCGAGCAGGGAAAGGTAGAACAATAGGTTTCCTGTCACAAGGAGGTGTAACCACCTTCCATCCAGGGGTAACTAGTCACAATATCGAAAAAAAAATATCGACTGGACAGAATATCGAGTTTTTTATATAGAATGGACAGAATATCGAATTGCAAAAATATAGTGGTGCAGAATATCGAAATGCAGGTAAGAAATATCGATTTCCAAAATATCAAAGTTAGTAATATCGATTTTTTTTTTTTAGTGTTTTAAGTGTTGGTATATGTGTTAAAAGTATGTATTATTTTTGTCATGTATGTTTGAATTTTGTAAAAGTAAGGAATTTTATGTTAATTAATTTTTGTGTAATTTAATTCCGTAGCGGGTTGTGGGTTTATAGGGAATAGGGTGGGAAGTAATTTAATTATAATATATATTTTTAGCATTATTTATAATTAATTATATGTTTAATATTTTTTGCGTAATTTAAGTCTGTAGCGGGTTGTGGGTTTATAGGGGAACAGGGTGGGAAGTACTTTATTTTTATGTATTTTTTATTTGTTATATTATAATTTTTTTAAGTTATTTTATAGTGTTAATTGTGTGAATTAATTTAGATTTGATTGTTATTAATTATATTGTTAATTGTAATTAGTTAATTAATTAATTTTTAATTAATTATGTTAATTTATGAATATGTTACAATATTGTAGGTCATGTTTATAGGAGAAAATGGTGGGAGGTAAATTAATTTAAAAAAAATATTAATTGTTAATTAATTTTAATTATATTGCAGGAGTGGGTATATTAAATTATTTCCCTACGCTATCCAACACTTTCCCTACTGTTGCACTCACTGGAGTGGGAATAGTAATTTTACCCTCCCGCTATCCAACGCTTTCCCTACTGTTGCACTCACTGGAGTGGGAATAGTAATTTTTACCCTCCCGCTATCCAACGCTTTCCCTACTGTTGCACTCACTGGAGTGGGAATAGTAATTTTTACCCTCCCGCTATCCAACGCTTTCCCTACTGTTGCACTCACTGGAGTGGGAACAGTAATTTTTACCCACCCGCTATCCAACGCTTTCCCTACTGTTGCACTTACTGGAGTGGGAATAGTAATTTTTACCCTCACGCTATCCAACGCTTTCCCTACTGTTGCACTCACTGGAGTGGGAATAGTAATTTTTACCCTCTCGCTATCCAACGTTTTCCCTACTGTTGCACTCACTGGAGTGGGAATAGTAATTTTTACCCACCCGCTATCCAACGCTTTCCCTACTGTTGCACTCACTGGAGTGGGAATAGTAATTTTTACCCTCCCGCTATCCAACGCTTTCCCTACTGTTGCACTCACTGGAGTGGGAATAGTTATTTTTACCCTCCCGCTATCCAACGCTTTCCCTACTGTTACACTCACTGGAGTGGGAATAGTAATTTTTACCTCCCGCTATCCAATGCTTTCCCTACTGTTGCACTCACTGGAGTGGGAATAGTAATTTTACCCACCCGCTATCCAACGCTTTCCCTACTGTTGCACTCACTGGAGTGGGAATAGTAATTTTACGCTCCCGCTATCCAAAGCTTTCCCTACTGTTGCACTCACTGGAGTGGGAATAGTAATTTTTACCCTCCCGCTATCCAACGCTTTCTCTACCGTTGCACTCACTGGAGTGGAAATAGTAATTTTTACCCTCCCGCTATCCAACGCTTTCTCTACTGTTGCGCTCACTGGAGTGGAAATAGTAATTTTTACCCTCCCGCTATCCAATGCTTTCCCTACTGTTGCACTCACTGGAGTGGGAATAGTAATTTTTACCCTCCCGCTATCTAACGCTTTCCCTACTGTTGCACTCACTGGAGTGGGAATAGTAATTTTATCTTTTACGCTATGCAATCTTTTAATTTTTAATGTTTTAACTTATTATATATAATTTATTTTTATATTTATATTATAGGTTTATTTATATATATATATGTAATTATATTTAAAATTATGTTTTTAACATTTAATTATTAAAAATATTGATTTTTTAAATATTATTAAGTTAATATATATGTAATAAAAATTTAAATGCATGTTTATTTTTGTATTAACTTACATTTATTATTTATTAATTTTAAGGTTATTTAAGTATTTTTTAGATAAGTTTTACTTAATTATATTTATTATTTCATTGATTTTACATTACTTTTTTGACATTTATAAAAAGTCGATATTTTATCAAACTATATTATTTACAACGATATTTTGGATTCGATATTTTTGTACTTACCTGTTTGTAGATAGGAATTCGATATTCTGGTAGTCGATATTTTGTCACCGATATTTTTGTAGGTCGATATATAGCTCCTCGAAATTCTGTCAGTGATTCCCATCCTGGACTTAGTGTATTGGGATGGGGTTGGGGCACTTGCCAGCGCCACCAGACTGCTTTGAAGGGCACATTTGGTGCCCTCCTTGCATACTCCAATTTGAGCCAGTTCAGGGAGCCCTTGGCTCCCACTCTGGTGCGAAACTGGACAAAGGACATGGGAGTATCCTCCCCTCTGTCCAGCTCTTCCTCTGAGAGGGACCCTTGAGTTGTTCCAACACTTACCTTAGGGTATTTAAGGGCTTACCTGGGTGGGTCCTTAGATTCGTCGTGGGACAAGACTCAAACCTGAAACTACATCGTTCTTCACTTGTCTGGACACTTGGACTTCATTGGACTTTGACTGGAACTGAGATTGCACCAAGGAAGATTCCTGCGCTCCTGGTCTCGCTGTTCTTCAAGTCTTCTTCATTGTCTGTGTCTGGGTTTCTTTCAGGTTCTTCAAAAGACCCGTGGCCATCAAGGACACCCAAAGAAATCTCCCCTGGAGTGAAGGTCTCACTCCCCTGCATCTGCAGGCACTGCAATGAAGCTGACCGGTCTGCTTCTCCTGTCATCCTATGGACTTCCAGAGGCTCAGCAACACAAGTGATGGTTCTGCAACTCCCTTGAGGCCTGACCTGTCCTCTCTTCAATTTTCAGGCCAGTATCACTCGTCGGAACCACTGGGACCAGACCCCTGTGCACCACGTCGACTTGCTGTTGCCAAGGCTTGTTGGCTCTGCACTCCATAGATCTTAGGGCTACAAGAAGCTCCAGCCTCCAGCACCTCTTCCTTCCAAGATAAGTGTCCTCACCGCATCCTATGCACTGTGGGCCTTCATCTTTGGTGAGCTGCTTGAGGTCCTCTTGTGACTCCCATGCCTTCAGCCTGTGGGTCCTCCTGAGGGTCTTCTCTTTCTTCAGGGGGCTCCCCTGCTTGCTCAGGGCCTGCTCTGACCCTCCTGCTGTTGGTAAGTCCTTTATACCTCGCTGGTCCCAACATTGCTCCTTTTTCATCTTCCATGCCATTTGCTGCTACCAAAGCTTGTTGGTGCTCCTGTCAGACACCAACCACATAGTCACCAACATCCAACGTGGGACAGCTCGTACATGGCTCCTGGTCTTCCTTAGTATCGCCCGGTCCTCACAGCTGCAGAGACAAGGTCACTGTTGACTCTTCAGAACCTCTGAAATCGGTGGGCATTGTGTCTCCGTGCTTCCTGGTCACTCCTGAGTGGCATAGACTCTGTCCCCTCTGCTTGCAGGTTCTTCACTTCCATAATCCACCCTTGGATTCCACCGGACTCCTTCACAGTCTTCTACAGAGGCATCTTCTTCATAGTTGTCCATTGTTGTCTATGGCAGAATCCGACGTCACTTCACCCATATGCACCCGGCTTCCCTGGTGCAGGTATCCTAGTTCCTGGGGTATCCATGGGTGGGGCAGCTCGCCAACCTTCTGTCTTCCAAAGAGTTTCTTCGTGGTCCTGTGATAAGGGTCCTTCTTCTTCAAAACTGCAACCAGGACCTCTCAATTGACTTCTATTGGGCACGCGGCTGTGTTTCTACTATGCACACAGCCTCCGTGGGGTTCCCGGGTACTTACCTTGGGTGTTTTCTTGTGTCCCCGGCCCCACTGGGTCTTCTAGTCCAAGTCCCGTCCTCCGTTGCAGTTCGCATTCCACTTTCTTAGTATATGGTTTTGTCTCTCCTTGGAGACCACTGTGTTGTGTGCTACTTACTTGATTGCTTTTGAAGTATTCTTGTGTATTGTGTTGATATCTCCAGGTAGGAGATATACCAATGTGACAGTGATATTGTGTTGTAATAAATAGACTTATTTTTGCTAAACACTGAGGGCCTCTTTCATGAGGTTTTGACGCAGGGCAGCACCGCAAGGAATCTTGCTGCTCTGCCTGACGTCAAAACAAAAGGGCAGGAATGCATCGTATCTATGAGATACGGCGCATTCCTGTCCTTTTCCCCTGCGCAGGCGCACAATGGGCTGCCATGAACCAACACAGGCAAACTTGCAACATGGTGCAAGGGTGCCTGCGTGTGGGGCTGATTGATTTTGTGCAGGAAAGGACACCTTCCTGCACAAAATCAATCAATTCAGGCAATTTCCTCTTTCTATGTGTGTAGCAGAAAAGGAAAAAACAAGGAGAAATGAAAACATTTCTCCTCATTGCACCTCCTTCTTGTAAACCTGGGAATGATTCAGATTCCATGGGTGTTGCGTGGGAACATCCACAGCAACACCCATGGAACGCCCCTTTCATGCAGTTCTGCGTGAAAGGGGCACATATTTCAAGGCCATGAAAAGCCACGTAAAGTGGCTTTACGTGGCCTTGTAAATATGCCGGGGCACAGTGCGCCATCGGACGACATTCCGGCGGCGCAAAATATGCTCATAAATGAGGCCCTGTGTGGTTTCTTTTCATTTAACTTACACTACAGATTAACCTGATAAAACAAGCTGCTTAACACTCCTTCAAGATAAGCCTGAAGGCTGCTCTCCACAACTACCACTTTTAGAGCTTTCTATGGTTATCAAAGACCACTAAAACCACCATAAGGCTTGCCTGGATTAGTTCAAGGTGTGCCACTTGAATAAGTGTGCACCATATACTAATCCAGCCTCCTACATGAGGTCTTCAGTGTACCAGCTACCCTGCGTGGTGGACCTTCTATGGGGGTTGTTGCTGACACTGTCGGCACAGTTGGTGATCCAATTGTTGAAGTTTCCGACGTTTTGGTCTAGTTTGTTGGAGGAGATGGGGTGGATGGTGTTGAGGGCATTGATCCATGTGTCCTTTGGGACTTTGCTCCAGCTGCAGTTGGGGGCGTTGTGTAGACTGGGGGCGGAGGTCCAGCTTTGATCACTAAATTTGTTCACCTGTGTGGATCACTTTGATGAGAGCACCAAGCACATTTCTCACTACACACCCACTGCACTGTTACAAACTTATTCTTTTTTTTATAAAAGTTCTTTATTTATTATAACTAATTATTAAAATAACCATTTCGTTCCTTTGTATTGATTGTATTGTTTTCATCCATGGGACCAGTGTTTATTGTACATGTACTTACCAAGCTCCCCGGTGATCCTCGGGTTCCCTTGTTAACTGCAACTCTACAAGAAGCACTATTGATAGTCAGCACTCTACCAGGTAGCAGGATCTGATAGTCGGCACTCTACCAGGTAGCATGTTCTGATAGTCGGCACTTTACCAGGTAACTGATCCGATAAGCTGCACTCTACAATGTAGCAGAATCCTATAGTCCACACTCTAAAAGGTAGCAGGAGCCTATTGTCCACACTGTACCAGGTAGTATGATCTGATAGTCGACTCAGAGTGTTTTTCCCCACTCGCGCTCGCCAACATTAATTTGGCGAGTGCGAGCTGCCACTCGGGTAGAATTTCTACCCGAGCGGCAGGTAGATCAGTGCGAATGGCAGTTTGCGCCGCACTCCGCTGTTTGCGGAACTCCGCAGAGATTTTTGGCACTTCGCGGAGTCCGTGAACTCCGCCCAGGTCTAATTTAGCAGTTCTGAGGACTTCAGTTCACAAACTAGCCTGCTCGGTGGACCTTCTGTGGGTGTTGTTGCCATTGGGAGAGACACTGTTGGCGCAGTTGGTAATCCAATTGCTGAAGTTTCTGACGTTCTGGTCTAGGTTGCTGCAGGAGATGGGATGGGTGGTGTTGAGGGCATTGATCCATGTGTCCTTTGAGCCTTTCCTCCAGCTGCGATGGGGGGTGTTGGGCAGACTTGGGGCAGAGGTCCTTGTGCTGGTGAGGACGACATATTGTCCACACTCTACTAGGTAGCATGATCTGACAGTTTACATTCTACCAGGTAGCATTATCTGACAGTTTACATTCTACCAGGTAGCATGATCTGACAGTTTACATTCTACCAGGTAGCATTATCTGTTAGTCCGCACTCTACCAGGTAGCATGATTTGATAGACTGCACTCTTCAAGGGAGTGTGGCCCAATAGTCCACACTCTACAAAGTAGCAGGATACTATCACCCGCAGTCTACCAGGTGGCATGATCTAATAGCCCACACTCTACCAGGTAGCATGATCTGAAAGTCCACACTCCATCATGTAGCATGAACTGATAGCCCACACTCTACCAAGTAGCATGATCTAATAATCCGCACACTATCAGGTAGCATGGTCTGATAGCCCACACTCTACCAGATAGCACGATCTGATAGTACACACTTTTTACCAGGTAGCATGATCTGATAGGACACACTCTACTAGATAGAACAATTTGATAATTGCCATTCTACCAGGTAGCAAGGTCTGATAGTCAGCACTTTACCAGGTAGCATGATCTGATAGGTCGAAATCTACCATGTAGCATAAACTGATAGACTGCAAACTACCAGGTAGCATGATCTGATAGTCCACATTCTATCAGACAGCACGGTCTGAAAATCGTCACTCTACCAGGTGCCATGGTCTGAAAGTAAGCACTCTACCAGGTAGCATGGTCGGATAGTTGACACTACTAGGTAGCATGATCCGATAGTCTGCACTCTACCAGGTAGCATAATCTGAGAGTCTGTACTCTACTAGGCAGCTGATCCAATAATCTGCAGTCTACCTAGTAACAGGATCCTATAGTCCACACTCTACAAGGTAGGAAGAGCCTATCATCCGCACTGTACCAGTTAGCATATACCCATAGTCAGCACTGTACCAGTTAGCATGAACCCATAGTCAGCACTGTACCAGGTAGCATGAACCCATAGTCAGCACTGTACCAATTAGCATGAACCCATAGTCAGCACTGTACCAGGTAGCATGAACCCATAGTCAGCACTGTACCAGTTAGCATGAACCCATAGTCAGCACTGTACCAGTTAGCATGAACCCATAGTCAGCACTGTACCAGTTAGCATGAACCCATAGTCAGCACTGTACCAGTTAGCATGAACCCATAGTCAGCACTGTACCAGTTAGCATGAACCCATAGTCAGCACTGTACCAGTTAGCATGATCCCATAGTCAGCACTGTACCAGGTAGCATGATCCCATAGTCAGCACTGTACCAGGTAGCATGATCCCATAGTCAGCACTGTACCAGGTAGCATGATCTGACAGTCCACACTCTACCAAGTGGCATAATCTGATAGATCAATCAATCAATCAGGGAATTGTAAGCGCGCTACTCACCCGTGAGGGTCTCAAGGCGCTGAGGGGGGGGGTCCGGAGATCTGTTTAGCCGAAGAGCCAGGTCTTGAGGGTCTTCCTGAAGGTGTTCAGGGAGGGGGCGCATCTGATGTCTGCCGGTAGCTCGTTCCAGGTCTTGGCTGCAATGTGAGAGAAGGATCTTCCGCCTGCTCTGGCTCTGTAGATGCGCGGGGTTTCGGCCAGTGCGAGGTTGGAAGATCGGAGGTTTCTTTTGGGAAGTTGATTCTGTCATTGAGGTATTTGGGTCCGTTGTTGTGTAGGCATTTGTAGGCGTGAGTGAGGATTTTGAAAGTGACTCTTTTCTCCATGGGGAGCCAGTGGAGACTTCGTAGGTGTTGGATGAGCTGGGTGTCGTCGGCGTAGGATACGATGTTGAGGCCGTGTTGTCGGACGATGGCTGCGAGGGGGGCCATGTAGATGTTGAAGAGGGTGGGGCTCAGTGATGAACCCTGTGGGACTCCGCAGGTGATTTTCGTGGGGTCAGAGAGGAATAGATAGCCCGCACTCTACCAGATAGAACAATCTGATAATCGCCATTCTACCAGGTGGCATAATCTGATAGTCAGGACTCTACCAGGTAGCATGATCTGACAGTCCACACTCTACTAGGTGGCATGATCTCATAGTCCACACTCTACTAGGTGGCATGATCTGACAGTCCACACTCTACTAGGTGGCATGATCTGACAGTCCACACTCTACTAGGTGGCATGATCTGACAGTCCACACTCTACTAGGTGGCATGATCTCATAGTCCACACTCTACTAGGTGGCATGATCTGACAGTCCACACTCTACTAGGTGGCATGATCTGACAGTCCACACTCTACTAGGTGGCATGATCTCATAGTCCACGCTTTATCAGGTAGCATGATCTGATAGTCCACACTCTACCAGATAGCATGATCTCATAGTCCACGCTTTATCTGGTAGTATGACCTGATAGTCAAAATCACTAGAGAGTAACTGTTCCTGTGAGTAAGTGCTAGCCTATTCGGCAGAGGAGAGTGTGAGAAAAAGGAGGGAAGTTGATAGTAACCTGTCTTAATAAATGAATATAAGGTTGGATGCAAGGGAATTTATCAAATTTGAAGAGTTGCCCTCACACACCCGTTAAGGTGTCATGCTTCATCATTGGGTGTTTTGCTCCCCGTGGGGGTGGTGCTGCAGTCCCCCACGGGCCCCGCGAGAGGGCTCTTTAGCGGAGATCTTTTGAGAGGAACGCCACAGTTGTGAGTGCGATATGTGGGGAGTGTGCAAGTGAATTAAAAATAACGTAACTGTGCCCTTGGTAGTATTTATTCTTGGGTCCGTTCGGTATAATTAAAATCAGGAAAAAGAACTTGTGTACCCTTACTCCAGTGAGGAGGGTCGGTTCGCTTTTTCAAAATAGGTGAGTGGTGATAAAAATTAATAGCGGGGTCGACATGTTTCACGCCCTGTTAGTCCCTATTGGATCCGATGGCGTTTCACCAGGACCGGAAGGAAGTTAAAGTGCGAAGATAAACGTTAAACAAGGGTTTGAAAGAGACAAACAATACCCATCTGTTTGAGACCACTCCTAGGTATAGATCCAACCCCAAATAATATCCCGGAATGCCTCAACGGCGTAAGCAAATGTCTCAGAAGGTTACATTGACCTTCGGCTTAAGGGCAGCGAGCGGCTGAGGGCAGGTACGAATGCCTCTACCAGGTAGCATGAGGGAGAGAAGGGGGTTGATACTGACAGCTAACCTCAGCAAGATGTGCGTTACAGTCAGTGCGGGTGGGGGGCAATCAGGGTGTAGTGCAGACAAGAGGGTTTCATTGAAATATATTTTCAAAGAGAAGGGCTACCAAGTTAAAGCCTGTCCCCTTGTCCTCGCCCAGTGATCTGCCGCTCCCTGATGCAGAGCAGAGATGAAGGTGTCCTTTCGGAAAGACCTTTTTTTTTTTAGTTCACATCCACTGTAAAATAAACGATGTCTTTGCCCCCCATTAGATTCAGCGTCCCAAAAAGTGGAACATGCCTGCCTTCTTCAAATCCAAGGCAGAGTCCTGTTCGCCTAGACAAGATGAAGCCATGGTGTGTGAACTGGAAGGTGTTATCCTGCTGGGCCCACCCTGTTAGAGGAACGTCCCGGCCCACCCCTGGCTTCCTCACTGTCAATTAGCACCAATTACAGGGCTGTTGTCTTTGTCAGCTGCAGTCAGGGCTCTGAGGGACCGTTTGTCCCTCTAGTTTGTCTGAAAAACAAACTTTCCTTTGATGCCAACTGGCTGCTAAAGACATTTGTGCGTCTTTACAAGTAGAGCTACACAAACAGCCCTGCCCCTCTGCCTGACGCCCCAAGGTGTCACCTCTGTCACTCCTGACAGCTGGGGAGGGGCTTCAGAGAGTGCAGCCCCCAGACATGTCCACTGCCAGGGCCCATCTGGTTGCAATGATGCTATTGTAAGACTATTTATTATTTATGCATTTTTATATAGCGCGGACTTTACCCGAGGGTGTCAGAGCGCTTCACAACAGGATTAGCAACATTACATAAGGAGGAGGATACAAATGAGCATAATACAAAGGCAAGCGTTACATTGCATGAAGAAAAGTGACAATTGTGCAAAAACAAAGACTAGAGCAACATCTGGCACCTGGAGGTCCTGCAGAGGGGTTAACTGGATCAGGGGTGGTTTTATGCACCCGAGAGACAGGCAGGGAGACGAGGGGCTAAGACAGCCCCCCTGTTTCACCCTCACGCACGGACAGGGCGTGAAACAGGGGGCGCTGTCTGGGTACCGCTCGCTTTAATCCCTACATGAATGGCCCGCCTGCTCCTTTGGAGGAGCCATCTGCCCCGGACTGATTCTTAGGGGTGGAGACTGGTATAACTGCCCCCCGTATCCTGAACATGTCGCTCTTTTCTCGCCCGCAGAAGAGGGTGGACACAGCTGTGATATCCGACAAATGTCCTGAGTTTACGGCCCCTAAAAATAAATGTAAAAGAAACCTGGCTGATAATCTTAAGGATCCTAAGGAAAAAAATGAAAAACATGAAATCCCACGTTTAACTTCAGGCTCGCGCTCCTGGGACGAACGATGAACCGTCCGGGCTCTGCGTCATGTTCTTAGTACCCCCAGAGACTTCCCACAGGTCATGGAAGCCCCCCCCCAGGGGGGGGGGGGGGGACGGTTTCCGCTCTGCAATAAATTCACACACTTTCAAGCTGGACTGATCACGCGTCCCAGATCTGTCCTGGTAAATTTCAGCACATTATAAAGCACATGCTCTGGTTTTCAGTAACTGTCGACGTAGCCCAGTAGGAGGCGAGTTTTCATGTGTTCCACTGCAGGATTGGTCCGCAGACCCTGTCAGATGATGCTGTGTGCACGTGCCGTTTATTTTCCCTTAGTTTGCATTTGTCTGTGTTTTTTGTGTGTGTGTGTGCTGGTAAGTGCTATCAATTGTCCTTCTGTGCCCCACTTTCACAGCAAATTGTAGTCCTACTTCTATGTTTGTGGAATGTCCCTTTTTAGGTCGAGCCTAGCAGCGTGCATTCGCTGCTCTGCGAGGCTTCTTGTAGCTACTCCGTGTGGGTCTGACTCCTCCCACACATTTGATTGGCTTTTGCGTGTGTCTTTCAAGAATGAAAGCACGCAAATGGCTAAAGGTGGGTGCATGTCCCACCTCTTCTGAAAAGGTTCACTCCCACGGCGTTTTGCTGCCGGAGTGAGCAGCGGCGCGCAGGGCGGCAGCTGCAGTGCCGAGACACGTGAGCCTAATTACCAGCTGCGAAGATCAGAAACCACGCTTTAAAATCCCGGCTCCCTCAACTGGCCACACTGCCTGACCCTGGGGGTAAATACTTTATCTTTTAAGGCTCACTTGCACTCTGTAAACTGGGAGATAACTTTAATCTCGGCTTCCGCTTTTGCCCACATCGGAGTCACCCCGAGCACAGCACATGTGATTACTAAATGTGCGCTTGTGGTGGGTGAAGATCTCTTCTCTAATCCCGTCTTTGCCTCTTAACTGTGTTCGATGATCTTGGACAATTCTTTTCACCTCAAATGCGCTGGTATGTGTACGCGCCTGTATTAAGCACCATTTGAAAGCGTGCTCCTTTACAGAAGAGTCTACTTCAAAGAACGAGCCTCCCCGAACCCGACCGAATGTTCACCATGTATTAGTAATTTTTGTATAGCGCAGGTAGGAGAAGACGAAACACAAGCTCGTGCACATCAAGTGGGGACTACACAAATATATGTCTCATTGTTAGGCACAAGGAGATTAAGTGATTTGTCCAGAATCACACCGTGTTGCTCCAAGAGCGCAGCTAGGATTCGAGCCTCGGCCGCGAAGTTTCAAGTTCTGCAGCTCTAGCCACTAGGCCACACCTCCTCCCATTTGCAACATTGGCAGTTACACTTAGGGGGCCAGTTTAATTATTCCAGGCACTTCATTCATTCATTTATTCACTCGCTCTGTGGAACAGGGTGATTAGCAGACAGTCTGGAGACTCCTACAGGTCCAGAGAGACTGGTGCTGCTAGTGTGACTGGTTCCTTGCAGTGAGACATGGCTGCAGCCCGGGATGAGAGAGTTCCCTTCCAGAGAGACCTGTCCCTGTGCACAGAGACCTGTGCACCAGTGAAGCACGAGTGTACAAACTTCCTTGTAACAGATAGCTATCTGATACAGATAGAACTTGGCTCGCAGGTGGGAGGATGCCGAACCTAACGTGGGAAAAGCGTGGGGTATTTTAGGAACATTGCTTTTGGATGACTACATAACACTAAAGTGAAGCAGTGCGTCGGAATAATTCGAGTTTTACTGGCGCGCCATCCCCATTCCCCCAAACAAGGTGAGCTATATCCGCTCCCCCTACCCTCTACTGTGGCTTTAGCTCCCATCCCACCCACTGCTGTGGCTAAAACCCTCCATCCCACCCACTGCTGTGGCTAAAACCCTCCATCCCACTGTCTGTTTTAGGTATATCCCTCCCCCATCCTGCCTGTTTTGGATATATCCTCCCCATTCCACCAATTCCATGTGTGGGCTTTCTGCTTGTATGCCACTCGTTACTTCTGTGCTAGTCTCTGTCAAAACACTTATAAGGTCACAAAGGCGAGACCTATTGGGTATGCCAATGCTTGTTTACTTTCAAAAGCTGCTTGTTGTGATCCAGGCGCTAAGAGATGAACTAAAGATTGAAGTCCTGATAATGGTTGAAAACCGAGACTGCTGCAGACGCTGCTGCTGAATACTGGGCAGTGCGAGGCGTCCATAGGCACAGAGATGGGCTCCAGAAGGCCTGAGAGATGCAAACCAATAAGGACCCAAACGCACAAAGATAGGGCTGCAGAAGGCCTGAGAGATGCAATCCTATCAGAACCCAAAGGCACAGAGATAGGGCTGCAGAAGGCAAGAGAGATGCAATCCTATAAGGACCTAAAGGCACAGAGATGGGCTCCAGAAGGCCTGAGAGATGCAAACCAATAAGGACCCAAAGGCACAAAGTTAGGGCTGCAGAAGGCCTGAGAGATGCAATCCTATCAGAACCCAAAGGCACAGAGATAGGGCGGCAGAAGGCCTGGGAGATGCAATCGTGTAAGGACCCAAAGGCACCGAGATGGGGCTGCAGAAGGCCAGAGAGATGCAATCCTATAAGGACCCAAAGGCACCGAGATGGGGCTGCAGAAGGCCACAGAGATGCAATCCTATAAGGACCCAAAGGCACCGAGATGGGCTCCAGAAGGCCTGAGAGATGCAAACCTACAAGGACCCAAAGGCACAAAGATAGGGCTGCAGAAGGCTTGAGAGATGCAGCCCTATAAGGACCCAAAGGCACAGAGATAGGGCTGCAGAAGGCCTGGGAGATGCATTCATATAAGGACCCAAAGGCACCGAGATAGGGCTGCAGAAGGCCACAGGGACGCAATCCTATAAGGACCCAAAAGCACCGAGATGTGCTGCAGAAGGCCTGAGAGATGCAATCCTATAAGGACCCAAAGGCACCGAGATGGGCTGCAGAAGGCCTGAGAGATGCAATCCTATAAGGACCCAAAGGCACAGAGATAGGGCTTCAGAAGGCCTGAAAGATGCAATCCTATAAGGACCCAAAGGCACAGAGATAGGGCTGCAGAAGGCCTGAGAGATGCAATCCTATAAGGACCCAAAGGCACAGAGATAGGGCTGCAGAAGGCCAGAGAGATGCAATCCTATAAGGACCCAAAGGCACAGAGATAGGGCTGCAGAAGGCCAGAGAGATGCAATCCTATAAGGACCCAAAGGCACTGAGATGGGCTCCAGAAGGCCTGAGAGATGCAAACCAATAAGGACCCAAAGGCACAAAGATAGTGCTGCAGAAGGCCTGAGAGATGCAATCCTATAAGGACCAAAGCCACAGAGATAGGGCTGCAGAATGCCTGGGAGATGCAATCCTATAAGGACCCAAAGGCACAGAGATAGGGCTGCAGAAGACCAGAGAGATGCAATCCTATAAGGACCTAAAGGCACGGAGATGGGCTCCAGAAGGCCTGAGAGATGCAAACCTACAAGGACCCAAAGGCACAAAGATAGGGCTGCAGAAGGCCTGAGAGATGCAATCCTATAAGTACCCAAAGGCACAGAGATAGTGCTGCAGAAGGCCTGGGAGATGCAATCGTATAAGGACCCAAAGGCACCGAGATAGGGCTGCAGAAGGCCACAGGGATGCAATCCTATAAGGACCCAAAGGCACCGAGATGGGCTGCAGAAGGCCTGAAAGATGCAATCCTATAAGGACCCAAAGGCACAGAGATAGGGCTGCAGAAGGCCTGAGAGATGCAATCGTATAAGGATTCAAAGGCAAAGAGATAGTGCTGCAGAAGGCCAGAGAGATGCAATCCTATAAGGACCCAAAGGCACAGAGATAGGGCTGCAGAAGGCCTGAGAGATGCAGTCCTATAAGGACCTAAAGGCACAGAGATAGGGCTGCAGAAGGCCTGAGAGATGCAATTGTGTAAGGACCCAAAGGCACCAAGATCGGGCTGCAGAAGGCCACAGACATGCAATCCTATAAAGACCCAAAGGCACCGAGATGGGCTGCAGAAGGCCTGAAAGATGCAATCCTATAAGGACCCAAAGGCACAGAGATAGGGCTGCAGAAGGCCTGAGAGATGCAGTCCTATAAGGACCCAAAGCCACAGAGATAGGGCTGCAAAAGGCCAGAGAGATGCAATCCTATAAGGACCTAAAGGCACGGAGATGGGCTCCAGAAGGCCTGAGAGATGCAAACCTATAAGGACCCAAAGGCACACAGATAGGGCTGCAGAAGGCCAGAGAGATGCAATCCTATAAGGACTCAAAGGAACAGAGATAGGGCTGCAGAAGGCCAGAGAGATTCAATCCTATAAGGACCAAAAGGCACGGAGATGGGCTGCAGAAGGCCTGAGAGATGCAATCCTATGAGGACCCAAAGGCACCGAGTTGGGCTGCAGAAGGCCTGAGAGATGCAAACCTACAAGGACCCAAAGGCACAGAGATAGGGCTGCAGAAGGCCTGAGAGATGCAAACCAATAAGGACCCAAAGGCACAAAGATAGTGCTGCAGAAGGCCTGAGAGATGCAATCCTATAAGGACCCAAAGCCACAGAGATAGGGCTGCAGAAGGCCTGGGAGATGCAATCCTATAAGGACCCAAAGGCACAGAGATAGGGCTGCAGAAGACCAGAGAGATGCAATCCTATAAGGACCTAAAGGCACGGAGATTGGGCTGCAGAAGGGCTGAGAGATGCAAACCTACAAGGACCCAAAGGCGCAAAGATAGGGTTGCAGAAGGCCTGAGAGATGCAATCCTATAAGGACCGAAAGGCATAGAGATAGGGCTGCAGAAGGCCAGGGAGATGCAATTTTATTTTATTTATTTTATTTAATGAATTTATAGAGCGCCTGAATCACCCCCTGAGGGGTATCTCTGCACTAGGGACAAAGCTGCTGGCAGGCTGAAATAAAAGGAGTTAAAACAAAGTGGATTTAAGAAGTTTCCTAAAGCGAAGGTAATCAGGACAGAGCCTCACATGGATGGGCAGCTGGTTCCTGTAGAAGGGAGCGAGGTATGAAAAGGATTTACCACCAAATCTTGCTTTACTAATTCTGGGGATATATAAAAGTGATTTGCTTCCTGACCTGAGAGTTCTTGAGGGAGCGTAAGGCTTAATCTTCCTAGTAATATAGGATGGGCCTATGTTATGTAAGGCTTTGTAGACTGTGCAGCAAACCTTGAATTTTACGCGCTTGCGAATTGGAAGCCAATGAAGTTTTTGTAGTAGAGGGAAGGACTGAGTTTTGAATGGGGAGTTCGTAACAAGTCGCGCAGCAGTATTCTGAACCACCTGTAGCCTGCTGAGGGACGACTCATTGGCAGAGACCAGGAGAGCATTGCAGTAATCGAGACAGCTCATGACCATGGTCTGGATGAGAGTTTTCCGCGTGTAATCAGGCAGAAGTGGAAAAACTCGGCGTAACAGACCCAACACATAAAAGCAAGTGCTAGCAGTGTGAGTGACATGCTCTTTTAATGTTAGCGCACGATCAAGGCGAATGCCCAAATTTTTGACTAAAGATTTGGGATTAGGGCACGTGCCGAGCGCTACCGGTCACCAATTCGGGGACCAGAGAAGAGGGGCGTCTCCAAAGAGCATTATCTCTGTTTTACCCGCATTAAGCTGTAAGAAATTACTTTTCATCCATTCTGCAATAGCAGCCATTCCTTCCGAGAAAATGGACACGGCCTGGGAAGAAGATTTCTCAAAAGAGAAGAGAAGCTGAGTGTCATCAGCATAAGAGATGGGCAGAAAACCATGGGACCTAAGAAGGTTGGCCAAGGGGGCAATATAGATGTTGAACAATGTAGGGCTCAAACAAGAGCCCTGAGGAACACCCTTGGTCACTTCCAGTGTTTTTGACCGGAAAGGACCCAGATTAACAGTCTGAGTGCGAACGGACAGGAAGCTGGTCATCCACTGCAAGGCCATTCCACCGAGTCCAATCTCCTTCAGTCTCCTCAGCAGAATCGAATGCGACACCGTGTCGAATACTGCGGAAAGGTCCAACAGCACAAGAATGGTGGAGTGGCCACTATCTAAGGTCATTCTGATGTTATCCGTGACCTCGAGTAGGGCCAACTCCGTGCTGTAATTGGGCCTAAAGCCAGATTGAGAGAGGTCCAGGCAGCTATTATTTTCGACATGGGCGGATAGATGTTGATTAATGTATTTTTCTAAGATTTTGCTGAGATGAGGTAATAGAGAGATGGGGCGGAGATTGGATAGATCTTCCATGGAGGCTTTGGTATTTTTTCGAATGGGGATGACCTGAGCCGCCTTCCAGGCCAGTGGAAGATGTCCTTCCATGGACAGGTTTAATATGGTGCCTACTGGTGAGGATAGTTCGTTGAAAAGGGAGGAGGCAACTTTAGCTGGAATAACATCCATGGGAGAGCTCGATTTGACCGCACGAAGTAGGGCAGCTGCCACCTCATTTGAAATAGGGGGAAAACTGTCAAGCACTAGTGAGGTAGTAAAATCATTAAATGTAGGCGCAGATGTAATCAGTTGTTGACTCCCCAAGGGGGCGATCTTATCATAAATAAGCATAAACAATCCTATAAGGGCCCAAAGGCACCAAGATGGGCTGCAGAAGGCCTGAAAGATGCAATCCTATAAGGACCCAAAGGCACAGAGATAGGGCTGCAGAAGGCCTAGGAGATGCAATCGTATAAGGACCCAAGGGTACAGTGATAGGGCTGCAGAAGGGCTGAGAGATACAATCCTATAAGGACCCAAAGGTACAGAGATAGGGCTGCAGAAGGCCTGAGAGATGCAATCCTATAAGGACCCAAAGGCACAGAGATAGGACTGCAGAAGGCCAGAGAGATGCAATCCTATAAGGACCCAAAGGCACAGAGATAGGGCTGTAGAAGGCCAGAGAGATGCAATCCTACAAGGACCTAAAGGGATGGAGATGGGCTCCAGAAGGCCTGAGAGATGAAAACCTATAAGGACCCAAAGGCACAAAGATAGGGCTGCAGAAGGCCTGAGAGATGAAATACTATAAGGACCCAAAGGCACAGAGATAGGGCTGCAGAAGGCCTGGGAGATGCAATCGTATCAGGACCCAAAGGCACCGAGATAGGGCTGCAGAAGGCCACAGAGATGCAATCGTATTAGGACCCAAAGGCACTGAGATGGACTGCAGAAGGCCTGAAAGATGCAATCCTATAAGGCCTCAAAGGCACAGAGATAGGGCTGCAGAAAGCCTGAGAGATGCAGCCCTATAAGGACCCAAAGGCACAGAGATAGGGATGCAGATGACCTGAGAGATGCAATCCTATAAGGACCCAAAGGCACAGAGATAGGGCTGCAGAAGGCCAGAGAGATGCAATCCTATAAGGACCTAAAGGCACGGAGATGGGTTCCAGAAGGCCTGAGAGATGCAAACCTATAAGGACCCAACGGCACAAAGATAGGGCTGCAGAAGGCCTGAGAGATGCTATCCTATAAGGACCCAATGGCACAAAGATAGTGCTGCAGAAGGCCTGAGAGATTTAATCCTATAAGGACCCAAAGGCACAGAGATAGGGCTGCAGAAGGCCTGGGAGATGCAATCCTATAAGGACCCAAAGGCACAGAGATAGGGCTGCAGAAGGCCAGAGAGATGCAATCCTATAAGGACCTAAAGGCACGGAGATGGGTTCCAGAAGGCCTGAGAGATGCAAACCTATAAGGACCCAAAGGCACAAAGATAGGGCTGCAGAAGGACTGAGAGATGCAATCCTGTAAGGACCCAAAGGGACAGAGATAGGGCTGCAGAAGGCCTGAAAGATGCAATCCTATAATTTTTATTTTTTATTTGCAAAGTTTTATATAGCGCTGGCTAGACCCGGAGGTATCAGAGCACTTTACATGAGGATCAGCACTTTACAGGTTACATAATTACTTCAGTTACCGGTTCCAAGTATAGACATAGGAGAAAGGTAGAGGGAAGGAAACATAGCGGGGAGACGAGGAAAACAATGTCAGATATCCGGCTGGGTAGGTGACGGCCGAGGGGGTGAACCAGGGCCAAACTCCTCTATAGCTGCATAGGACAGCTCCACCGGGCATCGGCCAAGGTTGCTCTGACTCCGCGGTGAGAACAGACAGTAGAAAAACATGAGATTACACAATAACATAAGTTCTTTTCGCGTTGCATAGCAAAGACAAAACGTCTTATGTGGAATGGAAGGTAGAGGGGGAAAGGTAAACAGGGGAAAGGAATGCAGATAGCGTCAGGCAGATCAGAGGGGGGAAGGGACTTCAGGGGAAACAATCAGTCAAAGTGAAAGACAGACAAAACCGTGAAGCTCCGTTAAAAACAATATCCGATGTCCGGCTGGGTAGGTGACGGCCTAGGGGGTGAACCAGAGCCAGACTCCTCTATAGCTGCATAGGACAGCTCCACCGGGCAACAGTGGTAAGTAAAACAGATTCGGTTTTCGCCCATGGGGCATCATCATAGTTCAATCGAAGGCATTGGTCCCGGTGTAATTGGGAAACACCCTCCGCCTCGTCCTCCCGCTAGCCCCATGAGAGAAGAGGTGGAAGAGACAGATTATCAGTCCTCAGGGGGCTCGCTCCCAAAAGCGGTGGCCCAATGCTGAGCGCTATCAGTGTTTGATGGCCTATGGGGAAGGCCATGATCCCCTCCTTCTTTACATCCCTCATGCTGCACTGCGGAGCTAGATGCCACAGAGGCACTTTAATGCGGCATCCCCTTCAATTAGAAAGAACCTTGGCAGCGTGTCGGCCGCCATCTTGGGGTCAGGCATGGCCAGGCATGGATCTGTTAAGCTGCCGTAGCTAGCCTGAGGCGGGTTGACCATTCCTGATAATGCTCCTGCTGCTGATCCCAACCAGCTGTAGAGTTATGCCCAAGCTTGCACACCGCGAGGTCTGGAGCCGCGCGTAGGCCTGTTCTCCACTGCCTCCACTATGCAGTTATACACGCCCGGTTTGTCATGAGCTTTCCTTTTCTTTCTCCCCCCTGTCAAGGGAGGTATGTCGCACATCGCAGCGCGGTCTCTGTGTTCTGCGTGCCGCCCCGCAATCAATGCACATACATCAAGGCCTTCCCAGCTTTTATATTGCATGCTTGCGGCGGTCGCTTAAATCCATACCCCTGCAATCGTCGTACCTCCACATCGTGGGGATCCCTGTGTTCTGGAGGCCTCTGAGTTGTGAGTCGCAGGGCAGGGGAGGACTTTCAATTCGCCACTGGGCACTGTACGCTTCTCGCAAACAACTGCGAGTCCTCTCCTGGTGCCGGTTCGTGCTCCTACAGCCATCCCGCGGCTCAAGTTCGTGCCACAGGCCCGCGATGATCTCTAGAGCCCGGGGGCCTCCACAGCAGCCCCAGGAGTAAGTCGCATGGCAGAGGGGGAGCCGAGGCAACGTTCTCCGCACGGATTTGGTGCCTCCGGTTACTGAACTGCTGCCGCTGGGGATCCCAACGATCACGGGGCAGGGTTTCCCCAGCTGCTATAATTCGCGCCTCGGCGTTTTCCCAAGGCCGTCACTCTCCGCCTCTTGTCTGTGGCTCTGGGAGTCCTCAGCGGCCTTGAAGCAGGGCTTCCCCCAACTTTTTTATTGCGTGCTGCGGGGGCCTTTCCCAGGCCATCTCCCCTCCGGCGCTGCACCCTCACTCCACAAGACAATCCCTTAGTTATATCGCGGGGCAGGGGCCAGGCCTTAGCAACACTTACGGTTCCTTTGCAAGCGGCTCCCTCTGTGTCCTATCTGCAGCTACGAGGGCCTCCGCACCCCCAGCGCGAAAGCCCGCAGCCGTCAGTGCCGTTCCGCCATTTTCAGCTACCGGCAGGACAGTTAATTCGTTCTGTTTTTCGGCGTGCCTCAGTTGTGGAGTTGCCACTGGCGCTTCTTGTGGTGTCTCGCTCGCCTCCCACATCAGGCAGCCCTCTGTCAGCGCCCCGGTTTCAGCAAGGGAGCTTCGCTCTGGCAGCCGCCATTTTGGGAGAACAGCGCCGCTGATCGTTTTTCACGTTTACTCGCCTCAGACCATTTCTTCTGGCTGCTACGATCCGCCAACAAGGTCGCAAGTGGTTTTCTGTTGTTTTCCGCTCTTTTGAGCGCCTATGACGAACGGATGGGGCAGGATGTTGGTGTTTATTCGGCCCAGCCGGCAAGAGCCTCACTCAAGTGAGAGGGTCTCCTCGAAGCTTGTCGGCTTCCAGAGACAGCGACGGCCCCCAACCAGGAAGGAAGGCGAGGAAGGCGTTTCCGGGGCCCGATCCCCCCCTGGGGCCTGCAGTCGTGGGAGGCAGCAATCCGGAAGGAAAAAACACAGGGCCTGCAAAGCGAGAGGGTCCTCTCGAGGCTTGTCGCCTCAAGAGACGGCGCCTGCCCCAACTAGCGAAGCCCCGCAAGATGACGAGGGCCCCTCCTCTGTAGGGTGGACCCAGGCAGGTCGACCCAGGCAGTGATCGGGGTCGGACCCAACTAAGCCTCCGGTCGGATGGCAGAGGGCGCCGGGCGAGGAAGGTGTCTCCGGTGCTCGATCAAGCCCTAGTCCCGTTGTCGATTGAAGGCGTCGCTTCGATCTTGCCAAAGAGAGAGCAGCCTCGGGGGATCCATGCAGAGGTAATCTGCCAGCACAGGATCGGATGTCGAGAGGTCCGAGATCGTCGCAGTGTGACCGGTGATGGGGGTCGTATCTAAAATCCTCCGTATTGTGAGTCCGGTGAATCCAAGGTGCAGGTAAGGAATAATTTAATTTACTACTAAACCTAGTAGCTTGGATTGTTTGGCTCGATGGGCTGGGTTTACCAGGGATTTACGCCGATGGCGATCCCATACCTCAGGAGCCCGCAGGAAGAGCTCCTTCTCCATCGGCCATCTTAGCATATAAGGACCCAAAGGCACAGAGATAGGGCTGCAGAAGGCCTGAGAGATGCAGTCCTATAAGGACCCAAAGGCACAGAGATAGGGCTGCAGAAGGCCTGAGAGATGCAATCCTATAAGGACCCAAAGGCACAGAGATAGGGCTGCAGAAGGCCTGAGAGATGCAATCCTATAAGGATCCAAAGGCAAAGGGATAGGGCTGCAGAGGTCCAGAGGGATGCAATCCTATAAGGACCCAAAGGCACAGAGATAGGGCTGCAGAAGGCAGGAGAGATGCAATCCTTAAAGGACCTAAAGGCACAGAGATAGGGCTGCAGAAGGCCAGAGAGATGCAATCCTACAAGGACCCAAAGGCACAGAGATAGGGCTGCAGAAGGCCTGAGAGATGCAATCCTATAAGGACACAAAGGCACAGAGATAGGGCTGCAGAAGGCCTCAGAGATGCAATCCTATAAGGACCCAAAGGCACAGAGATAGGGCTGCAGAAGGCCAGAGAGATGCAATCCTATAAGGACCCAAAGGCACAGAGATAGGGCTGCAGAAGGCCAGAGAGATGCAATCCTACAAGGACCTAAAGGGACGGAGATGGGCTCCAGAAGGCCTGAGAGATGCAAACCTATAAGGACCCAAAGGCACAAAGATAGGGCTGCAGAAGGCCTGAGAGATGAAATACTATAAGGACCCAAAGGCACAGAGATAGGGCTGTAGAAGGCTTGGGAGATGCAATTGTATCAGGACCCAAAGGCACCGAGATAGGGCTGCAGAAGGCCACAGAGATGCAATCCTATAAGGACCCAAAGGAACTGAGATGGGCTGCAGAAGGCCTGAAAGATGCAATCCTATAAGGACCGAAAGGCACAGAGATAGTGCTGCAGAAGGCCAGAGAGACGCAATCCTATAAAGACCCAAGGGTACAGAGATAGTGCTGCAGAAGGCCTGAGAGATGCAATCCTATAAGGATCCAAAGGGATAGGGCTGCAGAAGTCCAGAGAGATGCAATCCTATAAGGACCCAAAGGCGCAGAGATAGGGCTGCAGAAGGCCTGAGAGATGCAATCCTATAAAGACCTAAAGGCACAGAGATAGGGCTGCAGAAGTTCTGGGAGATGCAATCGTATAAGGACCCAAAGGCACAGAGATAGGGCTGTAGAAGGCCTGGGAGATGCAATTGTATCAGGAGCCAAAGGCACCGAGATAGGGCTGCAGAAGGCCACAGAGATGCAATCCTATAAGGACCCAAACGCACTGAGATGGGCTGCAGAAGGCCTGAAAGATGCAATCCTATAAGGCCTCAGAGGCACAGAGATAGGGCTGCAGAAAGCCTGAGAGATGCAGCCCTATAAGGACCCAAAGGCACAGAGATAGGGCTGCAGAAGGCCTGAGAGATCCAATCCTATAAGGACCGAAAGGCACAGAGATAGGGCTGCAGAAGGCCTGAGAGATGCAATCCTATAAGGACCCAAAGGCACAGATATAGGGCTGCAGAAGGCCTGAGAGATGCAATCCTATAAAGACCTAAAGGCACAGAGATAGGGCTGCAGAAGGCCTGGGAGATGCAATCGTATAAGGACCCAAGGGTACAGAGATGGTGCTGCAGAAGGCCTGAGAGATGCAATCCTATAAGGACCCAAAGGCACAGAGATAGGGCTGCATAAGGCAAGAGAGATGCAATTCTATAAGGACCCAAAGGCACAGAGATAGGGCTGCAGAAGGCCAGAGAGATGCAATCCTACAAGGACCTAAAGGGACGGAGATGGGCTCCAGAAGGCCTGAGAGATGCAAACCTATAATGACCCAAAGGCACAAAGATAGGGCTGCAGAAGGCCTGAGAGATTAAATACTATAAGGACCCAAAGGCACAGAGATAGGGCTGTAGATGGCCTGGGAGATGCAATCGTATCAGGACCCAAAGGCACCGAGATAGGGCTGCAGAAGGCCACAGAGATGCAATCCTATAGGGACCCAAAGGCACTGAGATGGGCTGCAGAAGGCCTAAAAGATGCAATCCTATAAGGCCTCAAAGGCACAGAGATAGAGCTGCAGAAAGCCTGAGAGATGCACCCTATAAGGACCCAAAGGCACAGAGATAGGGCTGCAGATGGCCTGAGAGATGCAATCCTATAAGGACCCAAAGGCACAGAGATAGGGGTACAGAAGTCCAGAGAGATGCAATCCTATAAGGGCCTAAAGGCACGGAGATGGGTTCCAGAAGGCCTGAGAGATGCAAACCTATAAGGACCCAAAGGCACAGAGATATGGCTGCAGAAGGCCTGGGAGATGCAATCGTATACGGACCCAAAGGCACCAAGATAGGGCTGCAGGAGGCCACAGAGATGCAATCCTATAACTACCCAAAAGCACCGAGATGGGCTGCAGAAGGCCTGAAAGATGCAATCCTATAAGGACCCAAAGGCACAGAGATACGGCTGTAGAAGGCCTGAGAGATGCAGTCCTATAGGGACCCAAAGCCACAGAGATAGGGCTGCAGAAGGCCTGAGAGATGCAATCCTATAAGGACCCAAAGGCACAGAGATAGGGCTGCAGAAGGCCAGAGAGACGCAATCCTATAAGGACTCAAAGGCACAGACTTAGGGCTGCAGAAGGCCTGTTAGACGCAATCGTATAAGGACGCAAGGGTACAGAGATAGGGCTGCAGGAGGCCTGAGAGACGCAATCCTATAAGGACCCAAAGGCACAGAGATAGGGCTGCAGAAGGCCTGAGAGACCCAATCCTATAAGGACCAAAAGGCACAGAGATAGGGCTGCAAAAGGCCTGAGAGATGCAATCCTATAACGACCCAAAGGCACAGAGATAGGGCTGCAGAAGGCCTGAGAGATGCAATCCTATAAGGACCCAAAGGCATAGAGATAGGGCTGCAGAAGGCCAGAGAGATGCAATCCTATAAGGACCCAAAGTCACCGAGATGAGCTGCAGAATGCATGGGAGATGCAATCCTATAAGGACCCAAAGGCAAAGAGATAGGGCTGCAGAAGGCCAGAGAGATGCAATCCTATAAGGACCCAAAGGCACAGAGATAGGGCTGCAGAAGGCCTGAGAGATGCAATCATATAAAGACCCAAGGTTACAGAGATAGGGCCACAGAATGCCTGAGAGATGCAATCCTATAAGGACCCAAAGGCACAAAGATAGGGCTGCAGAAGGCCTGAGAGACACAAACCTATAAGGACTCAAAGGCACAGAGATAGGGCTGCAGAAGGCCTAAGAGATGCAATCCTAAATGGACCCAAAGGCACAAAGATAGGGCTGCAGAAGGCCTGAGAGATGCAATCCTATAAGGACCCAAAGGCACAGAGATAGGGCTGCAGAAGGCCACAGAGATGCAATCGTATAAGGACCCAAAGGCACCGAGATGGGCTGCAGAAGGCCACAGAGATGCAATCCTATAAGGAGAAAAAAGTGCAGAGATAGGGCTGCAGAAGGCCTGAGAGATGCAATCCTTTAAGGACCTAAAGGCACAGAGATAGCGCTGCAGAAGGCCTGAGAGATGCAATCCTATAAGGACCCAAAGGCACAGAGATGGGCTGCAGAAGCTGGGGAGATGCAATCGTATAAGGACCCAAGGGTACAGAGATAGGGCTGCAGAAGGCCTGAGAGATGCAATCCTATAAGGACCCAAAGGTATAGAGATAGGGCTGCAGAAGGCCTGAGAGATGCAATCCTATAAGGACCCAAAAGCAAAGAGTTGGGCTGCCGAAGGCCTGGGAGATGCAATCGTATAAGGACCGAAGGGTACAGAGATAGAGCTGCAGAAGGCCTGAGAGATGCAATCCTATAAGGACCCAAAGGCATAGAGATAGGGCTGCAGAAGGCCTGAGAGATGCAATCCTATAAGGACTCAAAGGCACCGAGATGGGCTGCAGAAGGCCAGGGAGATGCAATCCTATAAGGACTCAAAGGCACATAGATGGGCTGCCGAAGGCCTGGGAGATGCAATCGTATAAGGACCCAAGGGTACAGAGATAGGGCTGCAGAAGGCCTGAGAAATGCGATCCTATAAGGACCCAAAGGCATAGAGCTAGGGCTGCAGAAGGCCTGAGAGATGCAATCGTATAAGGACCCAAAGGCACAGAGATAGGGCTGCAGAAGGCCTGGGAAATGCAATCGTATAAGGACCCAAAGGCACAGAGATGGGCTGCAGAAAGCCTGAGAGATGCAATCGTATAAGGACCAAAAGGCACCGCGGCCTGAGAGATGCAATCACATAAGGACCCAAAGGCACCGAGATAGGGCTGCAGAAGGCCTGAGAGATGCAATCCTATAAGGCCCAAAGGCACAGAGATAGGGCTTCAGAAGGCCTGAGAGATGCAATCCTATAAGGACCCAAAGGCACAGAGATCGGGCTGCAGAAGGCCAGAGAGATGCAATCCTATAAGGACCCAAAGGCACATAGATGGGCTGCAGAAGGCCTGAGAGATTCAATCCTATAAGGACCCAAAGGCACAGAGATGGGCTGCGAAGGGCAGAGAGATGCAAACCTATAAGGACCCAAAGGCACAGAGATGGGCTGCCGAAGGCCTGAGAGATGCAATTCTTTAAGGACCCAAAGACACAAAGATAGGGCTGCAGAAGGCCTGAGAGATGCAATCCTATAAGGACCCAAAGGGCTGCAGAAGGCCTGAGAGATTCAATCGTATAAGCAACCAATGAGTACCGAGATAGGGCTGCAGAAGGCCTGAGAGATGCAATCCTATAAGGAACCAAAGGCACAGAGATAGGGCTGCAGAAGGCCTGAGAGATGCAAACCTATAAGGACCCAAAGGCACAGAGATAGGGCTGCAGAAGGCCAGAGAGATGCAATCCTATAAGGACCCAAAGGCACAGAGATAGGGCTGCAGAAGGCCAGAGAGATGCAATCGTATAAGGACACAAAGGCACCGAGATAGGGCTGCAGAAGGCCACAGAGATGCAATCCTATAAGAACCCAAAGGCACTGAGGTGGGCTGCAGAAGGCCTGAAAGATGCAATCCTATAAGGACCCAAAGGTACAGAGATAGGGCTGCAGAAGGCCTGAGAGATGCAGTCCTATAAGGAACCAAAGTCACAGAGATAGGGCTGCAGAAGGCCAGAGAGATGCAATCCTATAAGGACCCAAAGGCACAGAGATAGGGCTGCAGGAGACCGGAGAGATGCAATCCTATAAGGACCTAAAGGCACGGAGATGGGCTCCAGAAGGCGTGGGAGATGCAATCCTATAGGGACCCAAAGGCACCGAGATGGGCTGCAGAAGGCCTGAAAGATGCAATCCTATAAGGACCCAAAGGCACAGAGATAGGGCTGCAGAAGGCCTGAGAGATGCAATCCTATAAGGACCCAAAGGCACAGAGATAGGACTGCAGGAGACCAGAGAGATGCAATCCTATAAGAACCCAAAGGCACTGAGGTGGGCTGCAGAAGGCCTGAAAGATGCAATCCTATAAGGACCCAAAGGTACAGAGATAGGGCTGCAGAAGGCCAGAGAGATGCAATCCTATAAGGACCTAAAGGCACAGTGATAGGACTGCAGAAGGCCAGAGAGATGCAATCCTATAAGGACCTAAAGGCACGGAGATGGGCTCCAGAAGGCCTGAGAGATGCAAACCAATAAGGACCCAAAGGCACAGAGATCTGCTCCAGAAGGCCGGAGAGATGCAGTACTATAAGGACCCAAAGGCACAGAGATAGGGCTGCAGAAGGCCTGAGAGATGCAATCCTATAAGGACCCAAAGGCACAGAGATAGGACTGCAGAAGGCCAGAGAGATGCAATCCTATAAGGACCTAAAGGCACAGTGATAGGACTGCAGAAGGCCAGAGAGATGCAATCCTATAAGGACCCAAAGGCAGAGAGATAGGACTGCAGAAGGCCAGAGAGATGCAATCCTATAAGGACCTAAAGGCACGGAGATGGGCTCCAGAAGGCCTGAGAGATGCAATCCTATAAGGACCCAAAGGCACAAAGATAGAACTGCTGAAGGCCTGAGAGATGCAATCCTTTAAGGACCTAAAGGCACAGAGATAGGGCTGCTGAAGGCCTGAGAGATGCAATCCTTTAAGGACCTAAAGGCACCGAGATAGGGCTGCAGAAGGCCACAGAGATGCAGTCCTATAAGGACCCAAAGGCACAGAGATAGGGCTGCAGAAGGCCTGGGAGATGCAGTCGTATAAGAACCCAAAGGCACAGAGTGTCACGATTCACTCCCTGCATTCTCGTGCCCACCACCAGGGGGCTGAATTGTGGGGCTTTCCAGTGTTCTAATATGCTTCCAGACACTCCCCTGCATGCATATCCTGACTTCCAGGCATTTGGACACCATTTGGGAATTGACATCCATTCCCCATCCATGCCCGGTTTTGTGGAAGCCAGTCCTCTCATGCTGCAAACTACAATCAATCAATCAATCAATCATGTCACTTATAAAGCGCACTACATACCCGCGAGGGTCTCAAGGCGCTGGGGGAAGAGGGGGGTGGTGCTGCTACTGATCGAAGAGCCAGGTCTTGAGGAGTCTTCTGAAGGCCAGTAGGTCTTGGGTCTGTCGGAGGTTGGTGGGGAGGGTGTTCCAGGTCTTGGAACCTATAATCCCCTGCTCACTGCTTTGTCTCCACCCCTGCAGGCCAAGGATGGGTGGAGGAATTCAGCTCACCTGTGGCTAGCTGCTGCTAGCCTGCTCACACCTGATGCATGTGATTACTGTGAGCTCTTTTAAGCCTCAGCTCCCTTCAGTCCAGTGTTGGTCATTGTAGCTGTTATCCGGTGAGACCGATCCTTGTTCCTGAGCTTTTGCTATTCCTGAGCTATAGCCATTCATTGTGCCTGATTTAGCACTGCCTGCAGTGCTACCTTGTTTCCTGAGCTTTAGTTAGTCTTTGTTCCTGTTCCTGGGCTTCAGCTATTTCTTGTTCCTGATTTGCACTGCTTGCAGTGCTCTCTTGACTCCATGTTTCCTGAGCTGTAGCTATTTCCTGTTTCCTTCAACTAGCACTGCCTGCAGTGCTACCTTGACTCCTGAGCTTTAGTAATTCCCTTCTCCTGAACCAGCACTGCCTGCAGTGCTACCTTAACTCCTGAGCTTTAGTAATTCCCTTCTCCTGAACCAGCACTGCCTGCAGTGCTACCTTAACTCCTGAGCTTTAGTAATTCTCTGTTCCTGAACCAGCACTGCCTGCAGTGCTACCTTAACTCCTGAGCTTTAGTAATTCCCTGTTCCTGAACTAGCACTGCCTGCAGTGCTACTTTGACTCCTGAAGCTTTAGTAATTCCCTGTTCCTGAACCAGCACTGCCTGCAGTGCTACCTTGACTCCTGAGCTTTAGTAATTCCCTGTTCCTGAACCAGCACTGCCTGCAGTGCTACCTTGACTCCTGAGCTTTAGTAATTCCCTTCTCCTGAACCAGCACTGCCTGCACTGCTACCTTGACTCCTGAGCTTTAGTAATTCCCTGTTCCTGAACCAGCACTGCCTGCAGTGCTACCTTAACGCCTGAGCTTTAGTAATTCTCTGTTCCTGAACCAGCACTGCCTGCAGTGCTACCTTGACTCCTGAGCTTTAGTAATTCCCTTCTCCTGAACCAGCACTGCCTGCAGTGCTACCTTAACTCCTGAGCTTTAGTAATTCCCTTCTCCTGAACCAGCACTGCCTGCAGTGCTACCTTAACTCCTGAGCTTTAGTAATTCTCTGTTCCTGAACCAGCACTGCCTGCAGTGCTACCTTGACTCCTGAAGCTTTAGTAATTCCCTGTTCCTGAACCAGCACTGCCTGCAGTGCTACCTTGACTCCTGAAGCTTTAGTAATTCCCTTCTCCTGAACCAGCACTGCCTGCAGTGCTACCTTGACTCCTGAGCTTTAGTAATTCCCTGTTCCTGAACCAGCATTGCCTGCAGTGCTACCTTAATTCCTGACCTTTAGTAATTCTATGTTCCTGAACCAGCACTACCTGCAGTGCTACCTTAACTCCTGAGCTTTAGTAATTCCCTTCTCCTGAACCAGCACTGCCTGCAGTGCTACCTTAACTCCTGAGCTTTAGTAATTCCCTTCTCCTGAACCAGCACTGCCTGCAGTGCTACCTTAACTCCTGAGCTTTATTAATTCTCTGTTCCTGAACCAGCACTGCCTGCAGTGCTACCTTGACTCCTGAAGCTTTAGTAATTCCCTGTTCCTGAACCAGCACTGCCTGCAGTGCTACCTTGACTCCTGAAGCTTTAGTAATTCCCTTCTCCTGAACCAGCACTGCCTGCAGTGCTACCTTGACTCCTGAGCTTTAGTAATTCCCTTCTCCTGAACCAGCACTGCCTGCAGTGCTACCTTAACTCCTGAGCTTTAGTAATTCTCTGTTCCTGAACTAGCACTACCTGCAGTGCTACCTTAACTCCTGAGCTTTAGTAATTCCCTTCTCCTGAACCAGCACTGCCTGCAGTGCTACCTTGACTCCTGAGCTTTAGTAATTCTCTGTTCCTGAACCAGCACTGCCTGCAGTGCTACCTTGACTCCTGAAGCTTTAGTAATTCCCTGTTCCTGAACCAGCACTGCCTGCAGTGCTACCTTAACTCCTGAGCTTTAGTAATTCTCTGTTCCTGAACCAGCACTGCCTGCAGTGCTACCTTAACTCCTGAGCTTTAGTAATTCCCTTCTCCTGAACCAGCACTGCCTGCAGTGCTACCTTGACTCCTGAGCTTTAGTAATTCTCTGTTCCTGAACCAGCACTGCCTGCAGTGCTACCTTGACTCCTGAAGCTTTAGTAATTCCCTGTTCCTGAACAAGCACTGCCTGCAGTGCTACCTTGACTCCTGAAGCTTTAGTAATTCCCTGTTCCTGAACCAGCACTGCCTGCAGTGCTACCTTGACTCCTGAAGCTTTAGTAATTCCCTTCTCCTGAACCAGCACTGCCTGCAGTGCTACCTTGACTCCTGAAGCTTTAGTAATTCCCTGTTCCTGAACTAGCACTGCCTGCAGTGCTACCTTGACTCCTGAAGCTTTAGTAATTCTCTGTTCCTGAACCAGCACTGCCTGCAGTGCTACCTTGACTCCTGAAGCTTTAGTAATTCTCTGTTCCTGAACCAGCACTGCCTGCAGTGCTACCTTGACTCCTGAGCTTTAGTAATTCTCTGTTCCTGAACCAGCACTGCCTGCAGTGCTACCTTGACTCCTGAAGCTTTAGTAATTCCCTTCTCCTGAACCAGCACTGCCTGCAGTGCTACCTTGACTTCTGAAGCTTTAGTAATTCCCTGTTCCTGAACCAGCACTGCCTGCAGTGCTACCTTGACTCCTGAGCTTTAGTAATTCTCTGTTCCTGAACCAGCACTGCCTGCAGTGCTACCTTGACTCCTGAAGCTTTAGTAATTCCCTTCTCCTGAACCAGCACTGCCTGCAGTGCTACCTTGACTCCTGAAGCTTTAGTAATTCCCTTCTCCTGAACCAGCACTGCCTGCAGTGCTACCTTGACTCCTGAGCTTTAGTAATTCTCTGTTCCTGAACCAGCACTGTCTGCAGTGCTACCTTAACTCCTGAGCTTTAGTAATTCCCTTCTCCTGAACCAGCACTGCCTGCAGTGCTACCTTGACTCCTGAGCTTTAGTAATTCTCTGTTCCTAAACCAGCACTGCCTGCAGTGCTACCTTGACTCCTGAGCTTTAGTAATTCTCTGTTCCTGAACCAGCACTGCCTGCAGTGCTACCTTGACTCCTGAAGCTTTAGTAATTCCCTTCTCCTGAACCAGCACTGCCTGCAGTGCTACCTTGACTCCTGAGCTTTAGTAATTCTCTGTTCCTGAACCAGCACTGCCTGCAGTGCTACCTTGACTCCTGAGCTTTAGTAATTCTCTGTTCCTGAACCAGCACTGCCTGCAGTGCTACCTTGACTCCTGAAGCTTTAGTAATTCCCTGTTCCTGAACCAGCACTGCCTGCAGTGCTACCTTAACTCCTGAGCCTTAGTTCAATTCTTGTTCCTGCCCCAGCACTGCCTTCTATGCTACTTTGTTTTCTTGATTCCTGAACCTGCACTATTCTAGTATACCCTTGTAGCCTCCCTTCTGTATATCCTTTTCCAGTCCCTGCCTTTCTTCCCATTTCCTTGGTTCCAGTTCTAGTTTGCTGTCTTTCTATTCTGCTGTCTTGCTTCTGTTACCTTGTATGTTTGTTACCTGCTTTCTGCCAAGTGTGCCCTGTGATTTCCTTCCTTTCCTGTTAAGCACTCCTCCTTGCTAGCTCCTTGTCTATTGTGCTTGTGTTTAGTTCTACCCCTTTGCTGTTACTGCCTTGCGTGTTCCTGTTTGATCGCCAGGATCCGTGGGCACAGCTGACTACCTAGGTGGTGTTTCTTGTTCACTGTGAGTATTGTCTTTGAGTTACTGTTATAACATCACCATAGGTATAAGCTCCACAGACCCTGCCTTTGCATACATATCCTATATGTGGGTATTTTCAGTCAGTATCTGTGACAGCAATTGTGGGTGAGGAACTTATTGAGCTTCAGTCTTACCGTGTGGAGCTCCTGAGTGCTTTACCCCACTTTCCCTTTATTGTTAATGTTGTATTATATATGTCTTGCACGTTCGCCCTGGGTGTAGTTAGTCTGAATGCTAAATCACCTCTGAGGGCCTGTCCTTTCTGAGTCTTACCTCTCTTATTCTCTTATACAGAGCTTCCTCTTTGGAATCCCATTCTCCTTTGACTCGCTGTGTGATCTTGGGCAGCTCTGTACCTAGTATTCTGCCTATTTTGTCTTCCCTGGCACCAGTCATTGCCAGAGTCCCTGACACATGCCAGTGTCCCGGACTGAGTCCTGACACAGAGATAGGGCTGCAGAAGGCCAGAGAGATGCAATCCTATAAGGACCCAAAGGCACAAAGATATGGCTGCAGAAGGCCACAGAGATGCAATCCCATAAGGACCCAAAGAAACTGAGATGGGCTGCAGAAGGCCTGAAAGATGCAATCCTATAAGGACCCAAAGGCACAGAGATAGGGCTGCAGAAGGCCTGAGAGATGCAGTCCTATAAGGACCCAAAGACACAGAGATAGGGCTTTCAGAAGGCCAGAGAGATGCAATCCTATAAGGACCCAAAGGCACAGAGATAGGGCTGCAGAAGACCAGAGAGATGCAATCCTAGAGGGACCTAAAGGCACGGAGATAGGCTCCAGAAGGCCTGAGAGATGCAAACCTATAAGGACCCAAAGGCACAGAGATAGGGCTGCAGAAGGCCAGAGAGATGCAATCCTATAAGGACCCAAAGGCACAGAGATAGGGCTGCAGAAGGCCTGGGAGATGCAATCGTATAAGGACTCAAAGGCACCAAGATATATTTGCAGAAGGCCACAGGGATGCAATCCTATAAGGAACCAAAGGCACCGAGATGGGCTGCAGAAGGCCTGAAAGATGCAATAATATAAGGACCCAAAGGCACAGAGATAGGGCTGCAGAAGGCCTGAGAGATGCAGTCCTATAAGGACCCAAAGTCACAGAGAAGGGCTGCAGAAGGCCAGAGAGATGCAATCCTATAAGGACCCAAAGGCACAGAGATAGGGCTGCAGAAGACCAGAGAGATGCAATCCTATAAGGATCGAAAGGCACGGAGATGGGCTCCAGAAGCCCTGAGAGATGCAAACCTATAAGGACCCAAAGGCACAGAGATAGGGCTGCAGAAGGCCAGAGAGATACAATTCTCTAAGGACCCAAAGGAACAGAGATAGGGCTGCAGAAGGCCAGAGAGATGCAATCCTATAAGGACCGAAAGGCAAGGAGGTGGGCTCCAGAAGGCCTGAGAGATGCAAACCTACAAGGACCCAAAGGCACAAAGATAGGGCTGCAGAAGGCCTGAGAGATGCAATCCTATAAGGACCGAAAGGCATAGAGATAGGGCTGCAGAAGGCCTGGGAGATGCAATCATATAAGGACCCAAAGGCACCGAGATAGGCCTGCAGAAGGCCACAGGGATGCAATCCTATAAGGACTCAAAGGCACCGAGATCGGCTTCAGAAGGCCTGAAAGATGCAATCCTATAAGGACCCAAAGGCACAGAGATAGGGCTGCAGAAGGCCTGAGAGATGCAGTCCTATAAGGACCCAAAGGCACAGAGATAGTGCTGCAGAAGGCCAGAGAGATGCAATCCTATAAGGACCTAAAGGCACAGAGATAATGCTGCAAAAGGCCTGAGAGACGCAATCCTATAAGGACTCAAAGGCACAGAGATAGGGCTGCAAAAGGCCTGTTAGACGCAATCGTATAGGGAGCCAAATGTACAGAGATAGGGCTGCAGAAGGCCTGAGAGACGCAATCCTATAAGGACCCAAAGGCAAAGAGATAGGGCTGCAGAAGGCCTGAGAGACGCAATCCTATAAGGACCAAAAGGCACAGAGATAGGACTTCAAAAGGCCAGAGAGATGCAATCCTATAAGGACCCAAAGGCACAGAGATAGGGCTGCAGAAGGCCAGAGAGATGCAATGCTATAAGGACCCAAAGTCATAGAGATAGGGCTGCAGAAGGCATGGGTGTTGCAATCCTATAAGGACCCAAAGTCCCCGAGATGGGCTGCAGAAGGCCTGAGAGATGCAATCCTATAAGGACCCAAAGGCACAGAGATAGGGCTGCAGAAGGCCTGAGAGATGCAATCCTATAAGGACCCAAAGGCACAGAGATAGGGCCACAGAAGGCCTGAGAGATGCAATCCTATAAGGACCCAAAGGCACAGAGATAGGGCTGCAGAAGGCCTGAGAGATGCAAACCTATAACGACCCAAAGGCACAGAGATAGGGCTGCAGAAGGACTAAGAGATGCAATCCTATAGGGACCCAAAGGCACAAAGATAGGGCTTCAGAAGGCCTGGGAGATGCAATCGTATAAGGACCCAAAGGCACCGAGTTGGGCTGCAGAAGGCCTGAGAGATGCAATACTATAAGGACCCAAAGGCACAGAGATAGGGCTGCAGAAGGCCTGAGAGATGCAATCATATAAAGACCCAAAAGGCACAGAGATAGGGCTGCAGAAGGCCTGAGAGATGCAATCGTATAAGGACCCAAAGGCACCGAGATGGGCAGCAGAAGGCTTGAGAGATGCCATTCTATAAGGACCCAAAAGGCACAGAGATAGGGCTGCAGAAGGCCTGAGAGATGCAATCCTATAAGGACCCAAAGGCACAGAGATAGGGATGCAGAAGGGCTGAGAGATGAAATCCTATAAGGACCAAAAGGCACCGAGATGGGCTGTTGAAGGCCTGAGAGATGCAAACCTATAAGGACCAAAAGGCACCGAGATGGGCTGCTAAAGGCCTGAGAGATGCAAACCTATAAGGACCCAAAAGCACAGAGATAGGGCTGCAGAAGGCCTGAGAGATGCAATCCTATAGGGACCCAAAGGCACAGAGATGGGCTGCCGAAGCCGGGGAGATGCAATCGTATAAGGACCCAAGGGTACAGAGATAGGGCTGCAGAAGGCCACAGAGATGCAATCCTATAAGGACCAAAAGGCACCGAGATGGGCTGCTGAAGGCCTGAGAGATGCAAACCTATAAGGACCCAAAGGCACAGAGATGGGCTGCCGAAGCCGGGGAGATGCAATCGTATAAGGACCCAAGGGTACAGAGATAGGGCTGCAGAAGGCCTGAGAGATGCAATCCTATAAGGACCCAAAGGCACAGAGATAGAGCTGCAGAAGGCCTGAGAGATGCAGTCCTATAAGGACCCAAAGGCACAGAGATAGTGCTGCAGAAGGCCAGAGAGATGCAATCCTATAAGGACCT
Source organism: Calotriton arnoldi (assembly GCA_963921515.1). Lineage (NCBI taxonomy): Eukaryota > Metazoa > Chordata > Amphibia > Caudata > Salamandridae > Calotriton > Calotriton arnoldi. The sequence goes on from CAWUFW010010548.1 coordinate 185,080, forward strand.
AAAGGCACAGAGATTGGGCTGCAAAAGGCCTGAGAGACGCAATCCTATAAGGACTCAAAGGCACAGAGATAGGGCTGCAAAAGGCCTGTTAGACGCAATCGTATAGGGAGCCAAATGTACAGAGATAGGGCTGCAGAAGGCCTGAGAGACGCAATCCTATAAGGACCCAAAGGCAAAGAGATAGGGCTGCAGAAGGCCTGAGAGATGCAATCCTATAAGGACCCAAAGGCACAGAGATAGGACTGCAGAAGGCCAGAGAGATGCAATCCTATAAGGACCTAAAGGCACAGTGATAGGACTGCAGAAGGCCAGAGAGATGCAATCCTATAAGGACCCAAAGGCAGAGAGATAGGACTGCAGAAGGCCAGAGAGATGCAATCCTATAAGGACCTAAAGGCACGGAGATGGGCTCCAGAAGGCCTGAGAGATGCAATCCTATAAGGACCCAAAGGCACAAAGATAGAACTGCTGAAGGCCTGAGAGATGCAATCCTTTAAGGACCTAAAGGCACAGAGATAGGGCTGCTGAAGGCCTGAGAGATGCAATCCTTTAAGGACCTAAAGGCACCGAGATAGGGCTGCAGAAGGCCACAGAGATGCAGTCCTATAAGGACCCAAAGGCACAGAGATAGGGCTGCAGAAGGCCTGGGAGATGCAGTCGTATAAGAACCCAAAGGCACAGAGTGTCACGATTCACTCCCTGCATTCTCGTGCCCACCACCAGGGGGCTGAATTGTGGGGCTTTCCAGTGTTCTAATATGCTTCCAGACACTCCCCTGCATGCATATCCTGACTTCCAGGCATTTGGACACCATTTGGGAATTGACATCCATTCCCCATCCATGCCCGGTTTTGTGGAAGCCAGTCCTCTCATGCTGCAAACTACAATCAATCAATCAATCAATCATGTCACTTATAAAGCGCACTACATACCCGCGAGGGTCTCAAGGCTCTGGGGGAAGAGGGGGGTGGTGCTGCTACTGATCGAAGAGCCAGGTCTTGAGGAGTCTTCTGAAGGCCAGTAGGTCTTGGGTCTGTCGGAGGTTGGTGGGGAGGGTGTTCCAGGTCTTGGAACCTATAATCCCCTGCTCACTGCTTTGTCTCCACCCCTGCAGGCCAAGGATGGGTGGAGGAATTCAGCTCACCTGTGGCTAGCTGCTGCTAGCCTGCTCACACCTGATGCATGTGATTACTGTGAGCTCTTTTAAGCCTCAGCTCCCTTCAGTCCAGTGTTGGTCATTGTAGCTGTTATCCGGTGAGACCGATCCTTGTTCCTGAGCTTTTGCTATTCCTGAGCTATAGCCATTCCTTGTGCCTGATTTAGCACTGCCTGCAGTGCTACCTTGTTTCCTGAGCTTTAGTTAGTCTTTGTTCCTGTTCCTGGGCTTCAGCTATTTCTTGTTCCTGATTTGCACTGCTTGCAGTGCTCTCTTGACTCCATGTTTCCTGAGCTGTAGCTATTTCCTGTTTCCTTCAACTAGCACTGCCTGCAGTGCTACCTTGACTCCTGAGCTTTAGTAATTCCCTTCTCCTGAACCAGCACTGCCTGCAGTGCTACCTTAACTCCTGAGCTTTAGTAATTCCCTTCTCCTGAACCAGCACTGCCTGCAGTGCTACCTTAACTCCTGAGCTTTAGTAATTCTCTGTTCCTGAACCAACACTGCCTGCAGTGCTACCTTAACTCCTGAGCTTTAGTAATTCCCTGTTCCTGAACTAGCACTGCCTGCAGTGCTACTTTGACTCCTGAAGCTTTAGTAATTCCCTGTTCCTGAACCAGCACTGCCTGCAGTGCTACCTTGACTCCTGAGCTTTAGTAATTCCCTGTTCCTGAACCAGCACTGCCTGCAGTGCTACCTTGACTCCTGAGCTTTAGTAATTCCCTTCTCCTGAACCAGCACTGCCTGCACTGCTACCTTGACTCCTGAGCTTTAGTAATTCCCTGTTCCTGAACCAGCACTGCCTGCAGTGCTACCTTAACGCCTGAGCTTTAGTAATTCTCTGTTCCTGAACCAGCACTGCCTGCAGTGCTACCTTGACTCCTGAGCTTTAGTAATTCCCTTCTCCTGAACCAGCACTGCCTGCAGTGCTACCTTAACTCCTGAGCTTTAGTAATTCCCTTCTCCTGAACCAGCACTGCCTGCAGTGCTACCTTAACTCCTGAGCTTTAGTAATTCTCTGTTCCTGAACCAGCACTGCCTGCAGTGCTACCTTGACTCCTGAAGCTTTAGTAATTCCCTGTTCCTGAACCAGCACTGCCTGCAGTGCTACCTTGACTCCTGAAGCTTTAGTAATTCCCTTCTCCTGAACCAGCACTGCCTGCAGTGCTACCTTGACTCCTGAGCTTTAGTAATTCCCTGTTCCTGAACCAGCATTGCCTGCAGTGCTACCTTAATTCCTGACCTTTAGTAATTCTATGTTCCTGAACCAGCACTACCTGCAGTGCTACCTTAACTCCTGAGCTTTAGTAATTCCCTTCTCCTGAACCAGCACTGCCTGCAGTGCTACCTTAACTCCTGAGCTTTAGTAATTCCCTTCTCCTGAACCAGCACTGCCTGCAGTGCTACCTTAACTCCTGAGCTTTAGTAATTCTCTGTTCCTGAACCAGCACTGCCTGCAGTGCTACCTTGACTCCTGAAGCTTTAGTAATTCCCTGTTCCTGAACCAGCACTGCCTGCAGTGCTACCTTGACTCCTGAAGCTTTAGTAATTCCCTTCTCCTGAACCAGCACTGCCTGCAGTGCTACCTTGACTCCTGAAGCTTTAGTAATTCCCTTCTCCTGAACCAGCACTGCCTGCAGTGCTACCTTGACTCCTGAGCTTTAGTAATTCTCTGTTCCTGAACCAGCACTGTCTGCAGTGCTACCTTAACTCCTGAGCTTTAGTAATTCCCTTCTCCTGAACCAGCACTGTCTGCAGTGCTACCTTGACTCCTGAGCTTTAGTAATTCTCTGTTCCTAAACCAGCACTGCCTGCAGTGCTACCTTGACTCCTGAGCTTTAGTAATTCTCTGTTCCTGAACCAGCACTGCCTGCAGTGCTACCTTGACTCCTGAAGCTTTAGTAATTCCCTTCTCCTGAACCAGCACTGCCTGCAGTGCTACCTTGACTCCTGAAGCTTTAGTAATTCTCTGTTCCTGAACCAGCACTGCCTGCAGTGCTACCTTGACTCCTGAGCTTTAGTAATTCTCTGTTCCTGAACCAGCACTGCCTGCAGTGCTACCTTGACTCCTGAAGCTTTAGTAATTCCCTGTTCCTGAACCAGCACTGCCTGCAGTGCTACCTTAACTCCTGAGCCTTAGTTCAATTCTTGTTCCTGCCCCAGCACTGCCTTCTATGCTACTTTGTTTTCTTGATTCCTGAACCTGCACTATTCTAGTATACCCTTGTAGCCTCCCCTTCTGTATATCCTTTTCCAGTCCCTGCCTTTCTTCCCATTTCCTTGGTTCCAGTTCTAGTTTACTGTCTTTCTATTTCAGCTGTCTTGCTTCTGTTACCTTGTATGTTTGTTACCTGCTTTCTGCCAAGTGTGCCCTGTGATTTCCTTCCTTTCCTGTTAAGCACTCCTCCTTGCTAGCTCCTTGCCTATTGTGCTTGTGTTTAGTTCTACCCCTTTGCTGTTACTGCCTTGCGTGTTCCTGTTTGATCGCCAGGATCTGTGGGCACAGCTGACTACCTAGGTGGTGTTTCTTGTTCACTGTGAGTATTGTCTTTGAGTTACTGTTATAACATCACCATAGGTATAAGCTCCACAGACCCTGCCTTTGCATACATATCCTATATGTGGGTATTTTCAGTCAGTATCTGTGACAGCAATTGTGGGTGAGGAACTTACTGAGCTTCAGTCTTACCGTGTGGAGCTCCTGAGTGCTTTACCCCACATTCCCTTTATTGTTAATGTTGTATTATATATGTCTTGCACGTTCGCCCTGGGTGTAGTTAGTCTGAATGCTAAATCACCTCTGAGGGCCTGTCCTTTCTGAGTCTTACCTCTCTTATTCTCTTATACAGAGCTTCCTCTTTGGAATCCCATTCTCCTTTGACTCGCTGTGTGATCTTGGGCAGCTCTGTACCTAGTATTCTGCCTATTTTGTCTTCCTGGCACCAGTCATTGCCAGAGTCCCTGACACATGCCAGTGTCCCGGACTGAGTCCTGACACAGAGATAGGGCTGCAGAAGGCCAGAGAGATGCAATCCTATAAGGACCCAAAGGCACAAAGATATGGCTGCAGAAGGCCACAGAGATGCAATCCCATAAGGACCCAAAGGCACTGAGATGGGCTGCAGAAGGCCTGAAAGATGCAATCCTATAAGGACCCAAAGGCACAGAGATAGGGCTGCAGAAGGCCTGAGAGATGCAGTCCTATAAGGACCCAAAGACACAGAGATAGGGCTTTCAGAAGGCCAGAGAGATGCAATCCTATAAGGACCCAAAGGCACAGATATAGGGCTGCAGAAGACCAGAGAGATGCAATCCTAGAGGGACCTAAAGGCACGGAGATGGGCTCCAGAAGGCCTGAGAGATGCAAACCTATAAGGACCCAAAGGCACAGAGATAGGGCTGCAGAAGGCCAGAGAGATGCAATCCTATAAGGACCCAAAGGCACAGAGATAGGGCTGCAGAAGGCCTGGGAGATGCAATCGTATAAGGACTCAAAGGCACCAAGATATATTTGCAGAAGGCCACAGGGATGCAATACTATAAGGAACCAAAGGCACCGAGATGGGCTGCAGAAGGCCTGAAAGATGCAATAATATAAGGACCCAAAGGCACAGAGATAGGGCTGCAGAAGGCCTGAGAGATGCAGTCCTATAAGGACCCAAAGGCACAGAGAAGGGCTGCAGAAGGCCAGAGAGATGCAATCCTATAAGGACCCAAAGGCACAGAGATAGGGCTGCAGAAGACCAGAGAGATGCAATCCTATAAGGATCGAAAGGCACGGAGATGGGCTCCAGAAGGCCTGAGAGATGCAAACCTATAAGGACCCAAAGGCACAGAGATAGGGCTGCAGAAGGCCAGAGAGATACAATCCTCTAAGGACCCAAAGGAACAGAGATAGGGCTGCAGAAGGCCAGAGAGATGCAATCCTATAAGGACCGAAAGGCAAGGAGGTGGGCTCCAGAAGGCCTGAGAGATGCAAACCTACAAGGACCCAAAGGCACAAAGATAGGGCTGCAGAAGGCCTGAGAGATGCAATCCTATAAGGACCGAAAGGCATAGAGATAGGGCTGCAGAAGGCCTGGGAGATGCAATCATATAAGGACCCAAAGGCACCGAGATAGGCCTGCAGAAGGCCACAGGGATGCAATCCTATAAGGACTCAAAGGCACCGAGATCGGCTTCAGAAGGCCTGAAAGATGCAATCCTATAAGGACCCAAAGGCACAGAGATAGGGCTGCAGAAGGCCTGAGAGATGCATTCCTATAAGGACCCAAAGGCACAGAGATAGTGCTGCAGAAGGCCTGAGAGATGCAATCCTATAAGGACCTAAAGGCACAGAGATAGGGCTGCAAAAGGCCTGAGAGACGCAATCCTATAAGGACTCAAAGGCACAGAGATAGGGCTGCAAAAGGCCTGTTAGACGCAATCGTATAGGGAGCCAAATGTACAGAGATAGGGCTGCAGAAGGCCTGAGAGACGCAATCCTATAAGGACCCAAAGGCAAAGAGATAGGGCTGCAGAAGGCCTGAGAGACGCAATCCTATAAGGACCAAAAGGCACAGAGATAGGACTGCAAAAGGCCAGAGAGATGCAATCCTATAAGGACCCAAAGGCACAGAGAAAGGGCTGCAGAAGGCCAGAGAGATGCAATGCTATAAGGACCCAAAGTCATAGAGATAGGGCTGCAGAAGGCATGGGTGTTGCAATCCTATAAGGACCCAAAGTCCCCGAGATGGGCTGCAGAAGGCCTGAGAGATGCAATCCTATAAGGACCCAAAGGCACAGAGATAGGGCTGCAGAAGGCCTGAGAGATGCAATCCTATAAGGACCCAAAGGCACAGAGATAGGGCCACAGAAGGCCTGAGAGATGCAATCCTATAAGGACCCAAAGGCACAGAGATAGGGCTGCAGAAGGCCTGAGAGATGCAAACCTATAACGACCCAAAGGCACAGAGATAGGGCTGCAGAAGGACTAAGAGATGCAATCCTATAGGGACCCAAAGGCACAAAGATAGGGCTTCAGAAGGCCTGGGAGATGCAATCGTATAAGGACCCAAAGGCACCGAGTTGGGCTGCAGAAGGCCTGAGAGATGCAATACTATAAGGACCCAAAGGCACAGAGATAGGGCTGCAGAAGGCCTGAGAGATACAATCGTATAAAGACCCAAAAGGCACAGAGATAGGGCTGCAGAAGGCCTGAGAGATGCAATCGTATAAGGACCCAAAGGCACCGAGATGGGCAGCAGAAGGCTTGAGAGATGCCATTCTATAAGGACCCAAAAGGCACAGAGATAGGGCTGCAGAAGGCCTGAGAGATGCAATCCTATAAGGACCCAAAGGCACAGAGATAGGGATGCAGAAGGGCTGAGAGATGAAATCCTATAAGGACCAAAAGGCACCGAGATGGGCTGTTGAAGGCCTGAGAGATGCAAACCTATAAGGACCAAAAGGCACCGAGATGGGCTGCTGAAGGCCTGAGAGATGCAAACCTATAAGGACCCAAAAGCACAGAGATAGGGCTGCAGAAGGCCTGAGAGATGCAATCCTATAGGGACCCAAAGGCACAGAGATGGGCTGCTGAAGCCGGGGAGATGCAATCGTATAAGGACCCAAGGGTACAGAGATAGGGCTGCAGAAGGCCACAGAGATGCAATCCTATAAGGACCAAAAGGCACCGAGATGGGCTGCTGAAGGCCTGAGAGATGCAAACCTATAAGGACCCAAAGGCACAGAGATGGGCTGCCGAAGCCGGGGAGATGCAATCGTATAAGGACCCAAGGGTACAGAGATAGGGCTGCAGAAGGCCTGAGAGATGCAATCCTATAAGGACCCAAAGGCACAGAGATAGGGCTGCAGAAGGACTGAGAGATGCAGTCCTATAAGGACCCAAAGGCACAGAGATAGGGCTGCAAAAGGCCTGTTAGACGCAATCGTATAGGGAGCCAAATGTACAGAGATAGGGCTGCAGAAGGCCTGAGAGAAGCAATCCTATAAGGACCCAAAGGCAAAGAGATAGGGCTGCAGAAGGCTTGAGAGACGCAATCCTATAAGGACCAAAAGGCACAGAGATAGGACTGCAAAAGGCCAGAGAGATGCAATCCTATATGGACCCAAAGGCACAGAGATAGGGCTGCAGAAGGCCAGAGAGATGCAATCCTATAAGGACCCAAAGTCATAGAGATAGGGCTGCAGAAGGCATGGGTGTTGCAATCCTATAAGGACCCAAAGTCCCCGAGATGGGCTGCAGAAGGCCTGAGAGATGCAATCCTATAAGGACCCAAAGGCACAGAGATAGGGCTGCAGAAGGCCTGAGAGATGCAATCCTATAAGGACCCAAAGGCACAGACATAGGGCCACAGAAGGCCTGAGAGATGCAATCCTATAAGGACCCAAAGGCACAGAGATAGGGCTGCAGAAGGCCTGAGAGATGCAAACCTATAACGACCCAAAGGCACAGAGATAGGGCTGCAGAAGGACTAAGAGATGCAATACTATAGGGACCCAAAGGCACAAAGATAGGGCTTCAGAAGGCCTGGGAGATGCAATCGTATAAGGACCCAAAGGCACCGAGTTGGGCTGCAGAAGGCCTGAGAGATGCAATACTATAAGGACCCAAAGGCACAGAGATAGGGCTGCAGAAGGCCTGAGAGATGCAATCGTATAAAGACCCAAAAGGCACAGAGATAGGGCTGCAGAAGGCCTGAGAGATGCAATCGTATAAGGACCCAAAGGCACCGAGATGGGCAGCAGAAGGCTTGAGAGATGCCATTCTATAAGGACCCAAAAGGCACAGAGATAGGGCTGCAGAAGGCCTGAGAGATGCAATCCTATAAGGACCCAAAGGCACAGAGATAGGGATGCAGAAGGGCTGAGAGATGAAATCCTATAAGGACCAAAAGGCACCGAGATGGGCTGTTGAAGGCCTGAGAGATGCAAACCTATAAGGACCAAAAGGCACCGAGATGGGCTGCTGAAGGCCTGAGAGATGCAAACCTATAAGGACCCAAAAGCACAGAGATAGGGCTGCAGAAGGCCTGAGAGATGCAATCCTATAGGGACCCAAAGGCACAGAGATGGGCTGCCGAAGCCGGGGAGATGCAATCGTATAAGGACCCAAGGGTACAGAGATAGGGCTGCAGAAGGCCACAGAGATGCAATCCTATAAGGACCAAAAGGCACCGAGATGCAAACCTATAAGGACCCAAAGGCACAGAGATGGGCTGCCGAAGCCGGAGAGATGCAATCGTATAAGGACCCAAGGGTACAGAGATAGGGCTGCAGAAGGCCTGAGAGATGCAATCCTATAAGGACCCAAAGGCACAGAGATAGGGCTGCAGAAGGCCTGAGAGATGCAGTCCTATAAGGACCCAAAGGCACAGAGATAGTGCTGCAGAAGGCCAGAGAGATGCAATCCTATAAGGACCTAAAGGCACAGAGATAGGGCTGCAAAAGGCCTGAGAGACGCAATCCTATAAGGACTCAAAGGCACAGAGATAGGGCTGCAAAAGGCCTGTTAGACGCAATCGTATAGGGAGCCAAATGTACAGAGATAGGGCTGCAGAAGGCCTGAGAGACGCAATCCTATAAGGACCCAAAGGCAAAGAGATAGGGCTGCAGAAGGCTTGAGAGACGCAATCCTATAAGGACCAAAAGGCACAGAGATAGGACTGCAAAAGGCCAGAGAGATGCAATCCTATATGGACCCAAAGGCACAGAGATAGTGCTGCAGAAGGCCAGAGAGATGCAATCCTATAAGGACCCAAAGTCATAGAGATAGGGCTGCAGAAGGCATGGGTGTTGCAATCCTATAAGGACCCAAAGTCCCCGAGATGGGCTGCAGAAGGCCTGAGAGATGCAATCCTATAAGGACCCAAAGGCACAGAGATAGGGCTGCAGAAGGCCTGAGAGATGCAATCCTATAAGGACCCAAAGGCACAGACATAGGGCCACAGAAGGCCTGAGAGATGCAATCCTATAAGGACCCAAAGGCACAGAGATAGGGCTGCAGAAGGCCTGAGAGATGCAAACCTATAACGACCCAAAGGCACAGAGATAGGGCTGCAGAAGGACTAAGAGATGCAATCCTATAGGGACCCAAAGGCACAAAGATAGGGCTTCAGAAGGCCTGGGAGATGCAATCGTATAAGGACCCAAAGGCACCGAGTTGGGCTGCAGAAGGCCTGAGAGATGCAATACTATAAGGACCCAAAGGCACAGAGATAGGGCTGCAGAAGGCCTGAGAGATGCAATCGTATAAAGACCCAAAAGGCACAGAGATAGGGCTGCAGAAGGCCTGAGAGATGCAATCGTATAAGGACCCAAAGGCACCGAGATGGGCAGCAGAAGGCTTGAGAGATGCCATTCTATAAGGACCCAAAAGGCACAGAGATAGGGCTGCAGAAGGCCTGAGAGATGCAATCCTATAAGGACCCAAAGGCACAGAGATGGGCTGCTGAAGGCCTGAGAGATGCAAACCTATAAGGACCCAAAAGCACAGAGATAGGGCTGCAGAAGGCCTGAGAGATGCAATCCTATAGGGACCCAAAGGCACAGAGATGGGCTGCCGAAGCCGGGGAGATGCAATCGTATAAGGACCCAAGGGTACAGAGATAGGGCTGCAGAAGGCCACAGAGATGCAATCCTATAAGGACCAAAAGGCACCGAGATGGGCTGCTGAAGGCCTGAGAGATGCAAACCTATAAGGACCCAAAGGCACAGAGATGGGCTGCCGAAGCCGGGGAGATGCAATCGTATAAGGACCCAAGGGTACAGAGATAGGGCTGCAGAAGGCCTGAGAGATGCAATGCTATAAGGACCCAAAGGTATAGAGATAGGGCTGCAGAACGCCTGAGAGATGCAATCCTATAAGGACCCAAAGGCAAAGAGTTGAGCTGCCGAAGGCCTGGGAGATGCAATCATATAAGGACCCAAGGGTACAGTGATAGGGCTGCAGAAGGCCTGAGAGATGCAATCCTATAAGGACCCAAAGGCACAGAGATAGGGCCGCAGAAGGCCTGAGAGATGCAATCCTATAAGGACCCAAAGCCACAAAGATAGGGCTGCAGAAGGACTAAGAGATGCAATCCTATAGGGACCCAAAGGCACAAAGATAGGGCTGCAGAAGGCCTGGGAGATGCAATCGTATAAGGACCCAAAGGTACAGAGATAGGGCTGCAGAAGGCCTGGGAGATGCAATCGTATAAGGACCCAAAGGCACCGAGATGGGCTGCAGAAGGCCTGAGAGATGCAATCCTATAAGGACCCAAAGGCACAGAGATAGGGCTGCAGAAGGCCTGAGAGATGCAATCCTATAAGGACCCAAAGGCACAGAGATGGGCTGCAGAAAGCCTGAGAGATGCAATCGTATAAGGACCCAAAGGCACCGCGGCCTGAGAGATGCAATCACATAAGGACCCAAAGGCACCGAGATAGGGCTGCAGAAGGCCTGAGAGATGCAATCCTATAAGGCCCAAAGGCACAGAGATAGGGCTTCAGAAGGCCTGAGAGATGCAATCCTATAAGGACCCAAAGGCACAGAGATCGGGCTGCTGAAGGCCAGAGAGATGCAATCCTATAAGGACCCAAAGGCACATAGATGGGCTGCAGAAGGCCTGAGAGATTCAATCCTATAAGGACCCAAAGGCACAGAGATGGGCTGCGAAGGGCAGAGAGATGCAAACCTATAAGGACCCAAAGGCACAGAGATGGGCTGCCGAAGGCCTGAGAGATGCAATTCTTTAAGGACCCAAAGGCACAAAGATAGGGCTGCAGAAGGCCTGAGAGATTCAATCGTATAATGACCCAAAAGCACAGAGATGGGCTGCAGAAGGCCTGAGAGATGCAATCGTATAAGCAACCAATGAGTACCGAGATAGGGCTGCAGAAGGCCTGAGAGATGCAATCCTATAAGGAACCAAAGGCACAGAGATAGGGCTGCAGAAGGCCTGAGAGATGCAAACCTATAAGGACCCAAAGGCACAGAGATAGGGCTGCAGAAGGCCAGAGAGATGCAATCCTATAAGGACCCAAAGGCACAGAGATAGGGCTGCAGAAGGCCAGAGAGATGCAATCGTATAAGGACACAAAGGCACCGAGATAGGGCTGCAGAAGGCCACAGAGATGCAATCCTATAAGAACCCAAAGGCACTGAGGTGGGCTGCAGAAGGCCTGAAAGATGCAATCCTATAAGGACCCAAAGGTACAGAGATAGGGCTGCAGAAGGCCTGAGAGATGCAGTCCTATAAGGAACCAAAGGCACAGAGATAGGGCTGCAGAAGGCCATAGAGATGCAATCCTATAAGGACCCAAAGGCACAGAGATAGGGCTGCAGGAGACTGAAGAGATGCAATCCTATAAGGACCTAAAGGCACGGAGATGGGCTCCAGAAGGCGTGGGAGATGCAATCCTATAGGGACCCAAAGGCACCGAGATGGGCTGCAGAAGGCCTGAAAGATGCAATCCTATAAGGACCCAAAGGCACAGAGATAGGGCTGCAGAAGGCCTGAGAGATGCAATCCTATAAGGACCCAAAGGCACAGAGATAGGACTGCAGGAGACCAGAGAGATGCAATCCTATAAGAACCCAAAGGCACTGAGGTGGGCTGCAGAAGGCCTGAAAGATGCAATCCTATAAGGACCCAAAGGTACAGAGATAGGGCTGCAGAAGGCCAGAGAGATGCAATCCTATAAGGACCTAAAGGCACAGTGATAGGACTGCAGAAGGCCAGAGAGATGCAATCCTATAAGGACCTAAAGGCACGGAGATGGGCTCCAGAAGGCCTGAGAGATGCAAACCAATAAGGACCCAAAGGCACAGAGATGTGCTCCAGAAGGCCGGAGAGATGCAGTCCTATAAGGACCCAAAGGCACAGAGATAGGGCTGCAGAAGGCCTGAGAGATGCAATCCTATAAGGACCCAAAGGCACAGAGATAGGACTGCAGAAGGCCAGAGAGATGCAATCCTATAAGGACCTAAAGGCACAGTGATAGGACTGCAGAAGGCCAGAGAGATGCAATCCTATAAGGACCCAAAGGCAGAGAGATAGGACTGCAGAAGGCCAGAGAGATGCAATCCTATAAGGACCTAAAGGCACGGAGATGGGCTCCAGAAGGCCTGAGAGATGCAATCCTATAAGGACCCAAAGGCACAAAGATAGAGCTGCTGAAGGCCTGAGAGATGCAATCCTTTAAGGACCTAAAGGCACAGAGATAGGGCTGCTGAAGGCCTGAGAGATGCAATCCTTTAAGGACCTAAAGGCACCGAGATAGGGCTGCAGAAGGCCACAGAGATGCAGTCCTATAAGGACCCAAAGGCACAGAGATAGGGCTGCAGAAGGCCTGGGAGATGCAGTCGTATAAGAACCCAAAGGCACAGAGTGTCACGATTCACTCCCTGCTTTCTCGTGCCCACCACGGGGCTGAATTGTGGGGCTTTCCAGTGTTCTAATATGCTTCCAGACACTCCCCTGCATGCATATCCTGACTTCCAGGCATTTGGACACCATTTGGGAATTGACATCCATTCCCCATCCATGCCCGGTTTTGTGGAAGCCAGTCCTCTCATGCTGCAAACTACAGTACCTATAATCCCCTGCTCACTGCTTTGTCTCCACCCCTGCAGGCCAAGGATGGGTGGAGGAATTCAGCTCACCTGTGGCTAGCTGCTGCTAGCCTGCTCACACCTGATGCATGTGATTACTGTGAGCTCTTTTAAGCCTCAGCTCCCTTCAGTCCAGTGTTGGTCATTGTAGCTGTTATCCGGTGAGACCGATCCTTGTTCCTGAGCTTTTGCTATTCCTGAGCTATAGCCATTCCTTGTGCCTGAATTAGCACTGCCTGCAGTGCTACCTTGTTTCCTGAGCTTTAGTTAGTCTTTGTTCCTGTTCCTGGGCTTCAGCTATTTCTTGTTCCTGATTTGCACTGCTTGCAGTGCTCTCTTGACTCCATGTTTCCTGAGCTGTAGCTATTTCCTGTTTCCTTCAACTAGCACTGCCTGCAGTGCTACCTTGACTCCTGAGCTTTAGTAATTCCCTTCTCCTGAACCAGCACTGCCTGCAGTGCTACCTTAACTCCTGAGCTTTAGTAATTCCCTTCTCCTGAACCAGCACTGCCTGCAGTGCTACCTTAACTCCTGAGCTTTAGTAATTCTCTGTTCCTGAACCAGCACTGCCTGCAGTGCTACCTTGACTCCTGAGCTTTAGTAATTCCCTTCTCCTGAACCAGCACTGCCTGCAGTGCTACCTTAACTCCTCAGCTTTAGTAATTCCCTTCTCCTGAACCAGCACTGCCTGCAGTGTTACCTTAACTCCTGAGCTTTAGTAATTCTCTGTTCCTGAACCAGCACTGCCTGCAGTGCTACCTTGACTCCTGAAGCTTTAGTAATTCCCTGTTCCTGAACCAGCACTGCCTGCAGTGCTACCTTGACTCCTGAAGCTTTAGTAATTCCCTTCTCCTGAACCAGCACTGCCTGCAGTGCTACCTTGACTCCTGAGCTTTAGTAATTCCCTGTTCCTGAACCAGCATTGCCTGCAGTGCTACCTTAACTCCTGAGCTTTAGTAATTCTATGTTCCTGAACCAGCACTACCTGCAGTGCTACCTTAACTCCTGAGCTTTAGTAATTCCCTTCTCCTGAACCAGCACTGCCTGCAGTGCTACCTTAACTCCTGAGCTTTAGTAATTCCCTTCTCCTGAACCAGCACTGCCTGCAGTGCTACCTTAACTCCTGAGCTTTAGTAATTCTCTGTTCCTGAACCAGCACTGCCTGCAGTGCTACCTTGACTCCTGAAGCTTTAGTAATTCCCTGTTCCTGAACCAGCACTGCCTGCAGTGCTACCTTGACTCCTGAAGCTTTAGTAATTCCCTTCTCCTGAACCAGCACTGCCTGCAGTGCTACCTTGACTCCTGAGCTTTAGTAATTCCCTTCTCCTGAACCAGCACTGCCTGCAGTGCTACCTTAACTCCTGAGCTTTAGTAATTCTCTGTTCCTGAACCAGCACTACCTGCAGTGCTACCTTAACTCCTGAGCTTTAGTAATTCCCTTCTCCTGAACCAGCACTGCCTGCAGTGCTACCTTGACTCCTGAGCTTTAGTAATTCTCTGTTCCTGAACCAGCACTGCCTGCAGTGCTACCTTGACTCCTGAAGCTTTAGTAATTCCCTGTTCCTGAACCAGCACTGCCTGCAGTGCTACCTTAACTCCTGAGCTTTAGTAATTCTCTGTTCCTGAACCAGCACTGCCTGCAGTGCTACCTTAACTCCTGAGCTTTAGTAATTCTCTGTTCCTGAACCAGCACTGCCTGCAGTGCTACCTTAACTCCTGAGCTTTAGTAATTCCCTTCTCCTGAACCAGCACTGCCTGCAGTGCTACCTTGACTCCTGAGCTTTAGTAATTCTCTGTTCCTGAACCAGCACTGCCTGCAGTGCTACCTTGACTCCTGAAGCTTTAGTAATTCCCTGTTCCTGAACCAGCACTGCCTGCAGTGCTACCTTGACTCCTGAAGCTTTAGTAATTCCCTGTTCCTGAACCAGCACTGCCTGCAGTGCTACCTTGACTCCTGAAGCTTTAGTAATTCCCTTCTCCTGAACCAGCACTGCCTGCAGTGCTACCTTGACTCCTGAGCTTTAGTAATTCTCTGTTCCTGAACCAGCACTGCCTGCAGTGCTACCTTGACTCCTGAGCTTTAGTAATTCTCTGTTCCTGAACCAGCACTGCCTGCAGTGCTACCTTGACTCCTGAAGCTTTAGTAATTCTCTGTTCCTGAACCAGCACTGCCTGCAGTGCTACCTTGACTCCTGAAGCTTTAGTAATTCTCTGTTCCTGAACCAGCACTGCCTGCAGTGCTACCTTGACTCCTGAAGCTTTAGTAATTCTCTGTTCCTGAACCAGCACTGCCTGCAGTGCTACCTTGACTCCTGAGCTTTAGTAATTCTCTGTTCCTGAACCAGCACTGCCTGCAGTGCTACCTTGACTCCTGAAGCTTTAGTAATTCCCTTCTCCTGAACCAGCACTGCCTGCAGTGCTACCTTGACTTCTGAAGCTTTAGTAATTCCCTGTTCCTGAACCAGCACTGCCTGCAGTGCTACCTTGACTCCTGAGCTTTAGTAATTCTCTGTTCCTGAACCAGCACTGCCTGCAGTGCTACTGTTATATCGTAGGTAAGTAGTTCCAGTAGTCTTGGTTAGGTTACAGATGATAAGTTTATTGATCTTAGATGTTCAGATAGGTTTTCCAGTATAGATGTAATAAAGCCCCACCAGGAGCAGCTTCTCTGCCGCTCAGCCCAGGATCCAACTGACAGTCCCACTCACAGCATACCCAACATTCCAATGACATCACATTCACACTAACATTCTACTCTCACTGGCTGAACAGCAGAGGCAGAGAAACAGGGAAGATGTAAGGTAGAAACCTAGATATAACACACCTTCCCTCTTTATAAAATGAACAAAGAGAAAGCAAATATAAATAGTAACATTGCAGTAACATCACAGTAATACTGAAGAAACTTGCCAGAAGAAGTATAGCAAATTGCACATAAGTTATGAAAAACATGCTAAAATAAGCAAGTAGAAAGGTGATGTAAAAGGAAGCAATAAGGAAAAGAAATTGCAAAATGTAAACGGTAATGCAATGAGTAAACACGAAGATAGAGTAAAGGAAATTGAAAACTAGAAAAGACACACATCTCCTTCCTTAGCAGAGCAAAAAATTGAAGCAAGAAGTTTCAAAAGGAAGGAAATAGTAAAAGAACGTACATACATGAACAAGAAAGAGGTATACCACGAAAAATTAACAAAGAAATAGTGCACCAATGTAACCACCACAACCACACCAACTGGCCAGACTGGCGAGGAGGATGGAAACACTGAACACAGCAGGAAGAAGGAAAACGACAAGAACAAATGTAAGCAAAAGGTGACCAGCACCCAAAACAGAAAGCAAGCAAAGGTGAATTCCAAAAGCAGGAAGAGAAAAACACCCAAACAGAAAGCAATCATAAGTAAATAACGGGTGACTTACACCCTACCAGAAATCAAGCAGAGGTGAAAACACAAAATAGTGAATCCCCAAGCAGTAAATGCAAGGAAAATGCGATCTGGGTGAGCTGCACCACACGTAAATCAAAAGTACAGTCACACCTCAAGTTAGACCATGCATGAAAGTGCAAGGAAAATGCGATCTGGGAGAGCTGCACAACATATAAAGCAAAAGTACAGTCACACCTCAAGTTAGACCATGCATGAAAGTGCAAAGAAAATGCGATCAGGGAGAGCTGCACAACATAAAAATTAAAAGTACAGTCACACCTCAAGTTAGACCACATATGAAAACCTGCGCACAATAAAACAAAATCATGTAAAGAATCAGAGGAAAAGAAAAATGCTCCAGGGAAAGTGCGATCTGGGTGAACTGAACTACACAGCAAATAAAATTCAGTCACACCTCAAGTTAGACCACTTATGAAAACTTGCGCACAATATAACAAATGCACCGTAAGTAAAAATCATGTAAAGAATCAAAGGAACAAGAAAAATGCTCCATAACAAAGTACAGACTGCAAAACGTAAGAACCTGCATGCCATGCAACAAATACATTACTAACACAGTAGCATGTATAAAGTAATATGATCAAAGGTACATCCAAGAATAAATCAAAACAGGTAAATAAGTAAACTTTAGCATGGTAACATAGCAAAAAATCAATGTAGGTATACGTAGAAACATAAAAATGCATAATAATAGAGCACCGTAGTAATGGGAGCCAAAGATGAGAAAATGAACATGGAATAGGCAATATGGCAGTACATTAAAGAAATGTAGCACAGTATTAGTTACAGAAATAAAAATGATAAAGTTGGTATAAGTCTCAAAACAATGAACTAAAACAAATAAAGTAGTCACCGTGGTCCGTAAGAAAACATGCTGGGCTTACAGAAGATGTAGCGATAAGAAAACAGTACCTTGGTTGAAGATTACCCTATAGAGGACGCTGGCAGTAAGCGCTGTAAGGTAAAAATGAAGAAGAGTGACTTCACTCCTTGAGATATGTCACATCTAAATAAATACAATTGCTCCGGCATGTAGAATGTAAGGCAAAGTGACAGCTCCAAATAAATGATGGATCCCTTGAAAATTCAGTTTCTCAGACGAGAAGTACGGAGGCAGTGTAACTGAAGCGCACTGCGGAGGTGCACAAGACAGCAAGGCCAGGAGAGGGAAACTGTCAGCAAAGCCCAGGTGCTGCATGACATCAACGCTTGAAATACTTTATTGGCACGCAAGAAAAGAAAAACGTGGTTGGCAAGATGCTGAAGTACGTTGAATCCTGCGAGACACTTCATATGCTGAGAACAGCTTGATGAGTCCAACCGCAAGATGGCGGCACGTTCGGTGACGCAGTGCTGGGTGGTTGTAGGCAAGTGCGTGCACCCAAAATTGCTGCACGGTAACGCTGAGACGGAGAAGGATTCGAAAGCGTCACTGAAGATCAGAGGATCCACGAGAAGGTAAGAGCGCGTGCTGAGCATGGCGCGCGTTGTTTTTCAAACCACGACAGGACGGTTGAACTGCCAAATGTAGAGGGGAAACCGAGGCCCATAATTAAATCAATTATGATTTACCTCAAAATGTTCACAATACTTGCCACCAAACAGGATCCATGTAAAGTGTCAGCGAGTAAGCAAAGCTCAGTCTCTGGGGTGTCCAAAGTTGATTCTTGGCATAGTTGATGCTAGTCACTGGTTCCACGAAAGCATCCCAAAATACACAACGGGTTTGGGAAGTGCTCCTCCTACACCTCTGATGTAGAGCCAGGGTACATCGGCAGTTTGTATGGATGGCGCTTGCTCAAATTGCTTGCTGGGTGCAACGTTAGTGTTTCCCATGTAGAAAGAGTAGGTACACAGGATGAGGTACAGGCAGTATTTGGCAGACAAAGGCAGCAGGAATCAGGCAGGAAGAAGATGTAGCAGGAAACATGCGTCCTGTAAAATGGGTTCTTAGATATAGTGCCAATCTTTGAAGATGCCGGATCCACACAATGGTAGAAATTTTAAAGTAGCAGGAATCAGGTTGGAAAGACATGTAGCAGGAAACATGCCCAGAAAGAAGCAGGCAGTAGAAATCAGGCAGGAAGAAGCAGGTAGCAGGAAATTTACGCCTTGTCTATGGGCTGTCCGGTGAATATGGACACTGGTGGGGCGGGAGGGCGTAAGATCCTTAGGTAAGTTCTTTTTTAAGTAAAATCTTGTATAAAAGTACCTTTTCAAGCTTGAAGTAAGTCCTCACGCATGGTTTTGAATCCAACTCGTCGCCAATTTATGTTATATCGTAGGTAAGTAGTTCCAGTAGTCTTGGTTAGGTTACAGATGATAAGTTTATTGATCTTAGATGTTCAGATAGGTTTTCCAGTATAGATGTAATAAAGCCCCACCAGGAGCAGCTTCTCTGCCGCTCAGCCCAGGATCCAACTGACAGTCCCACTCACAGCATACCCAACATTCCAATGACATCACATTCACACTAACATTCTACTCTCACTGGCTGAACAGCAGAGGCAGAGAAACAGGGAAGATGTAAGGTAGAAACCTAGATATAACAGCTACCTTGACTCCTGAAGCTTTAGTAATTCCCTTCTCCTGAACCAGCACTGCCTGCAGTGCTACCTTGACTCCTGAAGCTTTAGTAATTCCCTTCTCCTGAACCAGCACTGCCTGCAGTGCTACCTTGACTCCTGAGCTTTAGTAATTCTCTGTTCCTGAACCAGCACTGTCTGCAGTGCTACCTTAACTCCTGAGCTTTAGTAATTCCCTTCTCCTGAACCAGCACTGCCTGCAGTGCTACCTTGACTCCTGAGCTTTAGTAATTCTCTGTTCCTGAACCAGCACTGCCTGCAGTGCTACCTTGACTCCTGAGCTTTAGTAATTCTCTGTTCCTGAACCAGCACTGCCTGCAGTGCTACCTTGACTCCTGAAGCTTTAGTAATTCCCTGTTCCTGAACCAGCACTGCCTGCAGTGCTACCTTGACTCCTGAAGCTTTGGTAATTCCCTGTTCCTGAACCAGCACTGCCTGCAGTGCTACCTTGACTCCTGAGCTTTAGTAATTCTCTGTTCCTGAACCAGCACTGCCTGCAGTGCTACCTTGACTCCTGAAGCTTTAGTAATTCCCTGTTCCTGAACCAGCACTGCCTGCAGTGCTACCTTGACTCCTGAAGCTTTAGTAATTCCCTGTTCCTGAACCAGCACTGCCTGCAGTGCTACCTTGACTCCTGAAGCTTTAGTAATTCTCTGTTCCTGAACCAGCACTACCTGCAGTGCTACTTTGACTCCTGAGCCTTAGTTCAATTCTTGTTCCTGCCCCAGCACTGCCTTCTATGCTTTGTTTTCTTGATTCCTGAACCTGCACTATTCTAGTATACCCTTGTAGCCTCCCCTTCTGTATATCCTTTTCCAGTCCTTGCCTTTCTTCCCATTTCCTTGGTTCCAGTTCTAGTTTGCTGTCTTTCTATTCTGCTGTCTTGCTTCTGTTACCTTGTATGTTTGTTACCTGCTTTCTGCCAAGTGTGCCCTGTGATTTCCTTCCTTTCCTGTTAAGCACTCCTCCTTGCTAGCTCCTTGTCTATTGTGCTTGTGTTTAGTTCTACCCCTTTGCTGTTACTGCCTTGCGTGTTCCTGTTTGATCGCCAGGATCCGTGGGCACAGCTGACTACCTAGGTGGTGTTTCTTGTTCACTGTGAGTATTGTCTTTGAGTTACTGTTATAACATCACCATAGGTATAAGCTCCACAGACCCTGCCTTTGCATACATATCCTATATGTGGGTATTTTCAGTCAGTATCTGTGACAGCAATTGTGGGTGAGGAACTTACTGAGCTTCAGTCTTACCGTGTGGAGCTCCTGAGTGCTTTACCCCACATTCCCTTTATTGTTAATGTTGTATTATATATGTCTTGCACGTTCGCCCTGGGTGTAGTTAGTCTGAATGCTAAATCACCTCTGAGGGCCTGTCCTTTCTGAGTCTTACCTCTCTTATTCTCTTATACAGAGCTTCCTCTTTGGAATCCCATTCTCCTTTGACTCGCTGTGTGATCTTGGGCAGCTCTGTACCTAGTATTCTGCCTATTTTGTCTTCCCTGGCACCAGTCATTGCCAGAGTCCCTGACACATGCCAGTGTCCCGGACTGAGTCCTGACACAGAGATAGGGCTGCAGAAGGCCAGAGAGATGCAATCCTATAAGGACCCAAAGGCACAAAGATAGGGCTGCAGAAGGCCACAGAGATGCAATCCCATAAGGACCCAAAGGCACTGAGATGGGCTGCAGAAGGCCTGAAAGATGCAATCCTATAAGGACCCAAAGGCACAGAGATAGGGCTGCAGAAGGCCTGAGAGATGCAGTCCTATAAGGACCCAAAGACACAGAGATAGGGCTTTCAGAAGGCCAGAGAGATGCAATCCTATAAGGACCCAAAGGCACAGAGATAGGGCTGCAGAAGACCAGAGAGATGCAATCCTAGAGGAACCTAAAGGCACGGAGATGGGCTCCAGAAGGCCTGAGAGATGCAAACCTATAAGGACCCAAAGGCACAGAGATAGGGCTGCAGAAGGCCAGAGAGATTCAATCCTATAAGGACCCAAAGGCACAGAGATAGTGCTGCAGAAGGCCTGGGAGATGCAATCGTATAAGGACTCAAAGGCACCAATATATATTTGCAGAAGGCCACAGGGATGCAATCCTATAAGGAACCAAAGGCACCGAGATGGGCTGCAGAAGGCCTGAAAGATGCAATAATATAAGGACCCAAAGGCACAGAGATAGGGCTGCAGAAGGCCTGAGAGATGCAGTCCTATAAGGACCCAAAGGTTCAGAGAAGGGCTGCAGAAGGCCAGAGAGATGCAATCCTATAAGGACCCAAAGGCACAGAGATAGGGCTGCAGAAGACCAGAGAGATGCAATCCTATAAGGATCGAAAGGCACGGAGATGGGCTCCAGAAGGCCTGAGAGATGCAAACCTATAAGGACCCAAAGGCACAGAGATAGGGCTGCAGAAGGCCAGAGAGATACAATCCTCTAAGGACCCAAAGGAACAGAGATAGGGCTGCAGAAGGCCAGAGAGATGCAATCCTATAAGGACCGAAAGGCAAGGAGGTGGGCTCCAGAAGGCGTGAGAGATGCAAACCTACAAGGACCCAAAGGCACAAAGATAGGGCTGCAGAAGGCCTGAGAGATGCAATCCTATAAGGACCGAAAGGCATAGAGATAGGGCTGCAGAAGGCCTGGGAGATGCAATCATATAAGGACCCAAAGGCACCGAGATAGGCCTGCAGAAGGCCACAGGGATGCAATCCTATAAGGACTAAAAGGCACCGAGATCGGCTTCAGAAGGCCTGAAAGATGCAATCCTATAAGGACCCAAAGGCACAGAGATAGGGCTGCAGAAGGCCTGAGAGATGCAGTCCTATAAGGACCCAAAGGCACAGAGATAGTGCTGCAGAAGGCCAGAGAGATGTAATCCTATAAGGACCTAAAGGCACAGAGATAGGGCTGCAAAAGGCCTGAGAGACGCAATCCTATAAGGACTCAAAGGCACAGAGATAGGGCTGCAAAAGGCCTGTTGGACGCAATCGTATAGGGAGCCAAATGTACAGAGATAGGGCTGCAGAAGGCCTGAGAGACGCAATCCTATAAGGACCCAAAGGCAAAGAGATAGGGCTGCAGAAGGCCTGAGAGACGCAATCCTATAAGGACCAAAAGGCACAGAGATAGGACTGCAAAAGGCCAGAGAGATGCAATCCTATAAGGACCCAAAGGCACAGAGATAGGGCTGCAGAAGGCCAGAGAGATGCAATCCTATAAGGACCCAAAGTCATAGAGATAGGGCTGCAGAAGGCATGGGTGTTGCAATCCTATAAGGACCCAAAGTCCCCGAGATGGGCTGCAGAAGGCCTGAGAGATGCAATCCTATAAGGACCCAAAGGCACAGAGATAGGGCTGCAGAAGGCCTGAGAGATGCAATCCTATAAGGACCCAAAGGCACAGAGATAGGGCCACAGAAGGCCTGAGAGATGCAATCCTATAAGGACCCAAAGGCACAGAGATAGGGCTGCAGAAGGCCTGAGAGATGCAAACCTATAACGACCCAAAGGCACAGAGATAGGGCTGCAGAAGGACTAAGAGATGCAATCCTATAGGGACCCAAAGGCACAAAGATAGGGCTTCAGAAGGCCTGGGAGATGCAATCGTATAAGGACCCAAAGGCACCGAGTTGGGCTGCAGAAGGCCTGAGAGATGCAATACTATAAGGACCCAAAGGCACAGAGATAGGGCTGCAGAAGGCCTGAGAGATGCAATCGTATAAAGACCCAAAAGGCACAGAGATAGGGCTGCAGAAGGCCTGAGAGATGCAATCGTATAAGGACCCAAAGGCACCGAGATGGGCAGCAGAAGGCTTGAGAGATGCCATTCTATAAGGACCCAAAATGCACAGAGATAGGGCTGCAGAAGCCCTGAGAGATGCAATCCTATAAGGACCCAAAGGCACAGAGATAGGGATGCAGAACGGCTGAGAGATGAAATCCTATAAGGACCAAAAGGCACCGAGATGGGCTGCTGAAGGCCTGAGAGATGCAAACCTATAAGGACCAAAAGGCACCGAGATGGGCTGCTGAAGGCCTGAGAGATGCAAACCTATAAGGACCCAAAGGCACAGAGATGGGCTGCCGAAGCCGGGGAGATGCAATCGTATAAGGACCCAAGGGTACAGAGATAGAGCTGCAGAAGGCCTGAGAGATGCAATCCTATAAGGACCCAAAGGCACAGAGATAGGGCTGCAGAAGGCCTGAGAGATTCAGTCCTATAAGGACCCAAAGGCACAGAGATAGTGAGGCAGAAGGCCAGAGAGATGCAATCCTATAAGGACCTAAAGGCACAGAGATAGGGCTGCAAAAGGCCTGAGAGACGCAATCCTATAAGGACTCAAAGGCACAGAGATAGGGCTGCAAAAGGCCTGTTAGACGCAATCGTATAGGGAGCCAAATGTACAGAGATAGGGCTGCAGAAGGCCTGAGAGACACAATCCTATTAGGACCCAAAGGCAAAGAGATAGGGCTGCAGAAGGCCTGAGAGACGCAATCCTATAAGGACCAAAAGGCACAGAGATAGGACTGCAAAAGGCCAGAGAGATGCAATCCTATAAGGACCCAAAGGCACAGAGATAGGGCTGCAGAAGGCCAGAGAGATGCAATCCTATAAGGACCCAAAGTCATAGAGATAGGGCTGCAGAAGGCATGGGTGTTGCAATCCTATAAGGACCCAAAGTCCCCGAGATGGGCTGCAGAAGGCCTGAGAGATGCAATCCTATAAGGACCCAAAGGCACAGAGATAGGGCTGCAGAAGGCCTGAGAGATGCAATCCTATAAGGACCCAAAGGCACAGAGATAGGGCCACAGAAGGCCTGAGAGATGCAATCCTATAAGGACCCAAAGGCACAGAGATAGGGCTGCAGAAGGCCTGAGAGATGCAAACCTATAACGACCCAAAGGCACAGAGATAGGGCTGCAGAAGGACTAAGAGATGCAATCCTATAGGGACCCAAAGGCACAAAGATAGGGCTTCAGAAGGCCTGGGAGATGCAATCGTATAAGGACCCAAAGGCACCGAGTTGGGCTGCAGAAGGCCTGAGAGATGCAATACTATAAGGACCCAAAGGCACAGAGATAGGGCTGCAGAAGGCCTGAGAGATGCAATCGTATAAAGACCCAAAAGTCACAGAGATAGGGCTGCAGAAGCCCTGAGAGATGCAATCGTATAAGGACCCAAAGGCACCGAGATGGGCAGCAGAAGGCTTGAGAGATGCCATTCTATAAGGACCCAAAAGGCACAGAGATAGGGCTGCAGAAGGCCTGAGAGATGCAATCCTATAAGGACCCAAAGGCACAGAGATAGGGATGCAGAAGGGCTGAGAGATGAAATCCTATAAGGACCAAAAGGCACCTAGATGGGCTGTTGAAGGCCTGAGAGATGCAAACCTATAAGGACCAAAAGGCACCGAGATGGGCTGCTGAAGGCCTGAGAGATGCAAACCTATAAGGACCCAAAAGCACAGAGATAGGGCTGCAGAAGGCCTGAGAGATGCAATCCTATAGGGACCCAAAGGCACAGAGATGGGATGCCGAAGCCGGGGAGATGCAATCGTATAAGGACCCAAGGGTACAGAGATAGGGCTGCAGAAGGCCACAGAGATGCAATCCTATAAGGACCAAAAGGCACCGAGATGGGCTGCTGAAGGCCTGAGAGATGCAAACCTATAAGGACCCAAAGGCACAGAGATGGGCTGCCGAAGCCGGGGAGATGCAATCGTATAAGGACCCAAGGGTACAGAGATAGGGCTGCAGAAGGCCTGAGAGATGCAATCCTATAAGGACCCAAAGGTATAGAGATAGGGCTGCAGAACGCCTGAGAGATGCAATCCTATAAGACCCAAAGGCAAAGAGTTGAGCTGCCGAAGGCCTGGGAGATGCAATCATATAAGGAGCCAAGGGTACAGAGATAGGGCTGCAGAAGGCCTGAGAGATGCAATCCTATAAGGACCCAAAGGCACAGAGATAGGGCCGCAGAAGGCCTGAGAGATGCAATCCTATAAGGACCCAAAGCCACAAAGATAGGGCTGAGGAAGGACTAAGAGATGCAATCCTATAGGGACCCAAAGGCTCAAAGATAGGGCTGCAGAAGGCCTGGGAGATGCAATCGTATAAGGACCCAAAGGTACAGAGATAGGGCTGCAGAAGGCCTGGGAGATGCAATCGTATAAGGACCCAAAGGCACCGAGATGGGCTGCAGAAGGCCTGAGAGATGCAATCCTATAAGGACCCAAAGGCACAGAGATAGGGCTGCAGAAGGCCTGAGAGATGCAATCCTATAAGGACCCAAAGGCATAGAGATAGGGCTGCAGAAGGCCTGAGAGATGCAATCCTTTAAGGACCTAAAGGCACAGAGATAGGGCTGCAGAAGGCCTGTTAGACGCAATCGTATAGGGAGCCAAATGTACAGAGATAGGGCTGCAGAAGGCCTGAGAGACGCAATCCTATAAGGACCCAAAGGCAAAGAGATAGGGCTGCAGAAGGCCTGAGAGACGCAATCCTATAAGGACCAAAAGGCACAGAGATAGGACTGCAAAAGGCCAGAGAGATGCAATCCTATAAGGACCCAAAGGCACAGAGATAGGGCTGCAGAAGGCCAGAGAGATGCAATCCTATAAGGACCCAAAGTCATAGAGATAGGGCTGCAGAAGGCATGGGTGTTGCAATCCTATAAGGACCCAAAGTCCCCGAGATGGGCTGCAGAAGGCCTGAGAGATGCCATCCTATAAGGACCCAAAAGCACAGAGATAGGGCTGCAGAAGGCCTGAGAGATGCACTCCTTTAAGGACCTAAAGGCACAGAGATAGGGCTGCAGAAGGCCTGAGAGATGCAATCCTATAAGGACCCAAAGGCACAGAGATGGGCTGCCGAAGCCGGGGAGATGCAATCGTATAAGGACCCAAGGGTACAGAGATAGGGCTGCAGAAGGCCTGAGAGATGCAATCCTATAAGGACCCAAAGGTATAGAGATAGGGCTGCAGAACGCCTGAGAGATGCAATCCTATAAGGACCCAAAGGCACAGAGATAGGGCTGCCGAAGGCCTGGGAGATGCAATCATATAAGGACCCAAGGGTACAGAGATAGGGCTGCAGAAGGCCTGAGAGATGCAATCCTATAAGGACCCAAAGGCATAGAGATAGGGCTGCAGAAGGCCTCAGAGATGCAATCCAATAAGGACTCAAAGGCTCCGAGATGGGCTTCAGAATGCCTGAAAGATGCAATCCTATAAGGACCCAAAGGCACAGAGATAGGGCTGCAGAAGGCCTGAGAGATGCAATCCTATAAGGACCCAAAGGCATAGAGAGAGGGCTGCAGAAGGCCTGAGACATGTAATCCTATAAGGACCCAAGGGTACAGAGATAGGGCTGCAGAAGGCCTGAGAGATGCAATTCTATAAGGACCCAAAGGCATAGAGATGGGCAGCAGATGGCCTGGGAAATGCAATCGTAAAAGGACCCAAAGGCACCGCGGACTGAGAGATGCAATCCTATAAGGACCCAAAGGCACACAGATAGGGCTGCAGAAGGCCTGAGTGATGCAATAATAAAGGGACCCAAAGGCATATAGATGGGCTGCAGAAGGCCTGAGAGATGCAATCCTATAAGGACCCAAAGGCACACAGATAGGGCTGCAGAAGGCCTGAGAGATGCAATAATAAAGGGACCCAAAGGCATATAGATGGGCTGCAGAAGGCCTGAGAGATGCAATCCTATAAGGACCCAAAGGCACAGAGATAGGGATGCAGAAGGGCTGAGAGATGAAATCCTATAAGGACCAAAAGGCGCCGAGATGGGCTGTTGAAGGCCTGAGAGATGCAAACCTATAAGGACCAAAAGGCACCGAGATGGGCTGCTGAAGGCCTGAGAGATGCAAACCTATAAGGACCCAAAAGCACAGAGATAGGGCTGCAGAAGGCCTGAGAGATGCAATCCTATAGGGACCCAAAGGCACAGAGATGGGCTGCCGAAGCCGGGGAGATGCAATCGTATAAGGACCCAAGGGTACAGAGATAGGGCTGCAGAAGGCCACAGAGATGCAATCCTATAAGGACCAAAAGGCACCGAGATGGGCTGCTGAAGGCCTGAGAGATGCAAACCTATAAGGACCCAAAGGCACAGAGATGGGCTGCCGAAGCCGGGGAGATGCAATCGTATAAGGACCCAAGGGTACAGAGATAGGGCTGCAGAAGGCCTGAGAGATGCAATCCTATAAGGAGCCAAAGGTATAGAGATAGGGCTGCAGAACGCCTGAGAGATGCAATCCTATAAGGACCCAAAGGCAAAGAGTTGAGCTGCCGAAGGCCTGGGAGATGCAATCATATAAGGACCCAAGGCACAGAGATGGGCTGCCGAAGCCGGGGAGATGCAATCGTATAAGGACCCAAGGGTACAGAGATAGGGCTGCAGAAGGCCTGGGAGATGCAATCGTATAAGGACCCAAAGGCACCGAGATGGTCTGCAGAAGGCCTGAGAGATGCAATCCTACAAGGACCCAAAGGCACAGAGATAGGGCTGCAGAAGGCCTGAGAGAAGCCATCCTATAAGGACCCAAAAGCACAGAGATGGGCTGCAGAAGGCCTGAGAGATGCAATCCTATAAGGACCCAAAGGCACAGAGATAGGGCTGCAGAAGGCCTGAGAGATGCCATCCTATAAGGACCCAAAAGCACAGAGATAGGGCTGCAGAAGGCCTGAGAGATGCAATCCTTTAAGGACCTAAAGGCACAGAGATAGGGCTGCAGAAGGCCTGAGAGATGCAATCCTATAAGGACCCAAAGGCACAGAGATGGGCTGCCGAAGCCAGGGAGATGCAATAGTATAAGGACCCAAGGGTACAGAGATAGGGCTGCAGAAGGCCTGAGAGATGCAATCCTATAAGGACCCAAAGGTATAGAGATAGGGCTGCAGAACGCCTGAGAGATGCAATCGTATAAGGACCCAAATGCAAAGAGTTGGGCTGCCGAAGGCCTGGGAGATGCAATCCTATAAGGACCCAAAGGCACAGAGATAGGGCTGCAGAAGGCCTGAGAGATGCCATCCTATAAGGACCCAAAAGCACAGAGATAGGGCTGCAGAAGGCCTGAGAGATGCACTCCTTTAAGGACCTAAAGGCACAGAGATAGGGCTGCAGAAGGCCTGAGAGATGCAATCCTATAAGGACCCAAAGGCACAGAGATGGGCTGCCGAAGCCGGGAGATGCAATCGTATAAGGACCCAAGGGTACAGAGATAGGGCTGCAGAAGGCCTGACAGATGCAATCCTATAAGGACCCAAAGGTATAGAGATAGGGCTGCAGAACGCCTGAGAGATGCAATCCTATAAGGACCCAAAGGCACAGAGATAGGGCTGCCGAAGGCCTGGGAGATGCAATCATATAAGGACCCAAGGGTACAGAGATAGGGCTGCAGAAGGCCTGAGAGATGCAATCCTATAAGGACCCAAAGGCATAGAGATAGGGCTGCAGAAGGCCTCAGAGATGCAATCCAATAAGGACTCAAAGGCTCCGAGATGGGCTTCAGAAGGCCTGAAAGATGCAATCCTATAAGGACCCAAAGGCACAGAGATAGGGATGCAGAAGGCCTGAGAGATGCAATCCTATAAGGACCCAAAGGCATAGAGAGAGGGCTGCAGAAGGCCTGAGACATGCAATCCTATAAGGACCCAAGGGTACAGAGATAGGGCTGCAGAAGGCCTGAGAGATGCAATTCTATAAGGACCCAAAGGCATAGAGATGGGCTGCAGAAGGCCTGGGAAATGCAATCGTAAAAGGACCCAAAGGCACCGCGGACTGAGAGATGCAATCCTATAAGGACCCAAAGGCACACAGATAGGGCTGCAGAAGGCCTGAGAGATGCAATAATAAAGGGACCCAAAGGCATATAGATGGGCTGCAGAAGGCCTGAGAGATGCAATCCTATAAGGACCCAAAGGCACAGAGATAGGGATGCAGAAGGGCTGAGAGATGAAATCCTATAAGGACCAAAAGGCGCCGAGATGGGCTGTTGAAGGCCTGAGAGATGCAAACCTATAAGGACCAAAAGGCACCGAGATGGGCTGCTGAAGGCCTGAGAGATGCAAACCTATAAGGACCCAAAAGCACAGAGATAGGGCTGCAGAAGGCCTGAGAGATGCAATCCTATAGGGACCCAAAGGCACAGAGATGGGCTGCCGAAGCCGGGGAGATGCAATCGTATAAGGACCCAAGGGTACAGAGATAGGGCTGCAGAAGGCCACAGAGATGCAATCCTATAAGGACCAAAAGGCACCGAGATGGGCTGCTGAAGGCCTGAGAGATGCAAACCTATAAGGACCCAAAGGCACAGAGATGGGCTGCCGAAGCCGGGGAGATGCAATCGTATAAGGACCCAAGGGTACAGAGATAGGGCTGCAGAAGGCCTGAGAGATGCAATCCTATAAGGACCCAAAGGTATAGAGATAGGGCTGCAGAACGCCTGAGAGATGCAATCCTATAAGGACCCAAAGGCAAAGAGTTGAGCTGCCGAAGGCCTGGGAGATGCAATCATATAAGGACCCAAGGGTACAGAGATAGGGCTGCAGAAGGCCTGAGAGATGCAATCCTATAAGGACCCAAAGGCACAGAGATAGGGCCGCAGAAGGCCTGAGAGATGCAATCCTATAAGGATCCAAAGCCACAAAGATAGGGCTGCAGAAGGACTAAGAGATGCAATCCTATAGGGACCCAAAGGCACAAAGATAGGGCTGCAGAAGGCCTGGGAGATGCAATCGTATAAGGACCCAAAGGTACAGAGATAGGGCTGCAGAAGGCCTGGGAGATGCAATCGTATAAGGACCCAAAGGCACCGAGATGGGCTGCAGAAGGCCTGAGAGATGCAATCCTATAAGGACCCAAAGGCACAGAGATAGGGCTGCAGAAGGCCTGAGAGATGCCATGCTATAAGGACCCAAAGGCATAGAGATAGGGCTGCAGAAGGCCTGAGAGATGCAATCCTTTAAGGACCTAAAGGCACAGAGATAGGGCTGCAGAAGGCCTGAGAGATGCAATCCTATAAGGACCCAAAGGCACAGAGATGGGCTGCCGAAGCCGGGGAGATGCAATAGTATAAGGACCCAAGGGTACAGAGATAGGGCTGCAGAAGGCCTGGGAGATGCAATCGTATAAGGACCCAAAGGTATCGAGATGGGCTGCAGAAGGTCTGAGAGATGCAATCCTATAAGGACCCAAAGGCACAGAGATAGGGCTGCAGAAGGCCTGAGAGAAGCCATCCTATAAGGACCCAAAAGCACAGAGATGGGCTGCAGAAGGCCTGAGAGATGCAATCCTATAAGGACCCAAAGGCACAGAGATAGGGCTGCAGAAGGCCTGAGAGATGCCATCCTATAAGGACCCAAAAGCACAGAGATAGGGCTGCAGAAGGCCTGAGAGATGCAATCCTTTAAGGACCTAAAGGCACAGAGATAGGGCTGCAGAAGGCCTGAGAGATGCAATCCTATAAGGACCCAAAGGCACAGAGATGGGCTGCCGAAGCCAGGGAGATGCAATAGTATAAGGACCCAAGGGTACAGAGATAGGGCTGCAGAAGGCCTGAGAGATGCAATCCTATAAGGACCCAAAGGTATAGAGATAGGGCTGCAGAACGCCTGAGAGATGCAATCGTAGTAAGGACCCAAAGGCAAAGAGTTGGGCTGCTGAAGGCCTGGGAGATGCAATCCTATAAGGACCCAAAGGCACAGAGATAGGGCTGCAGAAGGCCTGAGAGATGCCATCCTATAAGGACCCAAAAGCACAGAGATAGGGCTGCAGAAGGCCTGAG
Source organism: Calotriton arnoldi (assembly GCA_963921515.1). Lineage (NCBI taxonomy): Eukaryota > Metazoa > Chordata > Amphibia > Caudata > Salamandridae > Calotriton > Calotriton arnoldi. The sequence goes on from CAWUFW010010548.1 coordinate 215,663, forward strand.
AGATGCAATCCTTTAAGGACCTAAAGGCACAGAGATGGGATGCAGAAGGCCTGAGAGATGCAATCCTATAAGGACCCAAAGGCACAGAGATAGGGCTGCAGAAGGCCTGAGAGATGCAATCCTATAAGGACCCAAAGGTATAGAGATAGGGCTGCAGAACGCCTGAGAGATGCAATCCTATAAGGACCCAAAGGCACAGAGATAGGGCTGCCGAAGGCCTGGGAGATGCAATCATATAAGGACCCAAGGGTACAGAGATAGGGCTGCAGAAGGCCTGAGAGATGCAATCCTATAAGGACCCAAAGGCATAGAGATAGGGCTGCAGAAGGCCTCAGAGATGCAATCCAATAAGGACTCAAAGGCTCCGAGATGGGCTTCAGAAGGCCTGAAAGATGCAATCCTATAAGGACCCAAAGGCACAGAGATAGGGCTGCAGAAGGCCTGAGAGATGCAATCCTATAAGGACCCAAAGGCATAGAGAGAGGGCTGCAGAAGGCCTGAGACATGCAATCCTATAAGGACCCAAGGGTACAGAGATAGGGCTGCAGAAGGCCTGAGAGATGCAATTCTATAAGGACCCAAAGGCATAGAGATGGGCTGCAGAAGGCCTGGGAAATGCAATCGTAAAAGGACCCAAAGGCACCGCGGACTGAGAGATGCAATCCTATAAGGACCCAAAGGCACACAGATAGGGCTGCAGAAGGCCTGAGAGATGCAATAATAAAGGGACCCAAAGGCATATAGATGGGCTGCAGAAGGCCTGAGAGATGCAATCCTATAAGGACCCAAAGGCACAGAGATAGGGATGCAGAAGGGCTGAGAGATGAAATCCTATAAGGACCAAAAGGCGCCGAGATGGGCTGTTGAAGGCCTGAGAGATGCAAACCTATAAGGACCAAAAGGCACCGAGATGGGCTGCTGAAGGCCTGAGAGATGCAAACCTATAAGGACCCAAAAGCACAGAGATAGGGCTGCAGAAGGCCTGAGAGATGCAATCCTATAGGGACCCAAAGGCACAGAGATGGGCTGCCGAAGCCGGGGAGATGCAATCGTATAAGGACCCAAGGGTACAGAGATAGGGCTGCAGAAGGCCACAGAGATGCAATCCTATAAGGACCAAAAGGCACCGAGATGGGCTGCTGAAGGCCTGAGAGATGCAAACCTATAAGGACCCAAAGGCACAGAGATGGGCTGCCGAAGCCGGGGAGATGCAATCGTATAAGGACCCAAGGGTACAGAGATAGGGCTGCAGAAGGCCTGAGAGATGCAATCCTATAAGGACCCAAAGGTATAGAGATAGGGCTGCAGAACGCCTGAGAGATGCAATCCTATAAGGACCCAAAGGCAAAGGGTTGAGCTGCCGAAGGCCTGGGAGATGCAATCATATAAGGACCCAAGGGTACAGAGATAGGGCTGCAGAAGGCCTGAGAGATGCAATCCTATAAGGACCCAAAGGCACAGAGATAGGGCCGCAGAAGGCCTGAGAGATGCAATCCTATAAGGACCCAAAGCCACAAAGATAGGGCTGCAGAAGGACTAAGAGATGCAATCCTATAGGGACCCAAAGGCACAAAGATAGGGCTGCAGAAGGCCTGGGAGATGCAATCGTATAAGGACCCAAAGGTACAGAGATAGGGCTTCAGAAGGCCTGGGAGATGCAATCGTATAAGGACCCAAAGGCACCGAGATGGGCTGCAGAAGGCCTGAGAGATGCAATCCTATAAGGACCCAAAGGCACAGAGATAGGGCTGCAGAAGGCCTGAGAGATGCCATCCTATAAGGACCCAAAGGCATAGAGATAGGGCTGCAGAAGGCCTGAGAGATGCAATCCTTTAAGGACCTAAAGGCACAGAGATAGGGCTGCAGAAGGCCTGAGAGATGCAATCCTATAAGGACCCAAAGGCACAGAGATGGGCTGCCGAAGCCGGGGAGATGCAATAGTATAAGGACCCAAGGGTACAGAGATAGGGCTGCAGAAGGCCTGGGAGATGCAATCGTATAAGGACCCAAAGGTACCGAGATGGGCTGCAGAAGGCCTGAGACATGCAATCCTATAAGGACCCAAAGGCACAGAGATAGGGCTGCAGAAGGCCTGAGAGAAGCCATCCTATAAGGACCCAAAAGCACAGAGATGGGCTGCAGAAGGCCTGAGAGATGCAATCCTATAAGGACCCAAAGGCACAGAGATAGGGCTGCAGAAGGCCTGAGAGATGCCATCCTATAAGGACCCAAAAGCACAGAGATAGGGCTGCAGAAGGCCTGAGAGATGCAATCCTTTAAGGACCTAAAGGCACAGAGATAGGGCTGCAGAAGGCCTGAGAGATGCAATCCTATAAGGACCCAAAGGCACAGAGATGGGCTGCCGAAGCCAGGGAGATGCAATAGTATAAGGACCCAAGGGTACAGAGATAGGGCTGCAGAAGGCCTGAGAGATGCAATCCTATAAGGACCTAAAGGTATAGAGATAGGGCTGCAGAACGCCTGAGAGATGCAATCGTATAAGGACCCAAAGGCAAAGAGTTGGGCTGCTGAAGGCCTGGGAGATGCAATCCTATAAGGACCCAAAGGCACAGAGATAGGGCTGCAGAAGGCCTGAGAGATGCCATCCTATAAGGACCCAAAAGCACAGAGATAGGGCTGCAGAAGGCCTGAGAGATGCAATCCTTTAAGGACCTAAAGGCACAGAGATGGGATGCAGAAGGCCTGAGAGATGCAATCCTATAAGGACCCAAAGGCACAGAGATGGGCTGCCGAAGCCGGGGAGATGCAATCGTATAAGGACCCAAGGGTACAGAGATAGGGCTGCAGAAGACCTGAGAGACGCAATCCTATAAGGACCCATAGGCACAGAGATAGGGCTGCAGAAGGCCTGAGAGACGCAATCCTATAAGGATCCAAAGGCAAAGAGATAGGGCTGCAGAAGGCCTGAGAGATGCAATCCTGTAAGGACCCAAAGGCACAGAGATAGGGCTGCAGAAGGCCAGAGAGATGCAATCCTATAAGGACCCAAAGGCATAGAGATAGGGCTGCAGAAGGCCTGAGAGATGCAATCGTATAAGGACCCAAAGGCACTGAGATAGGGCTGCAGAAGGCCTGAGAGATGCAATCCTATAAGGACCCAAAGGCACAGAGCTAGGGCTGCTGAAGGCCTGAGAGATGCAATCCTATAAGAACCCAAAGGCACAGAGATAGGGCTGCAGAAGGTCTGGGAGATGCAATCGTATAAGGACCCAAAGGCACCGAGATAGGGCTGCAGAAGGCCACAGAGATGCAATCCTATAAGGACCTAAAGGCACGGAAATGGGCTCCAGAAGGCCTTAGAGATGCAAACCAATAAGGACCCAAAGGCACAAATATAGGGCTGCAGAAGGCCTAAGAGATGCCATCCTATAAGGACCCAAAGGCACAGAGATAGGGCTGCAGAAGGCCAGGGAGATGCAATCGTATAAGGACCCAAAGGCACCGAGATAGGGCTGCAGAAGGCCACAGAGATGCAGTCCTATAAGGACCCAAAGGCACCGAGATGGGCTGCAGAAGACCTGAAAGATGCAATCCTATAAGGACCCAAAGGCACAGATATAGGGCTGCAGAAGGCCTGAGAGATGCAGTCCTATAAGAACCCAAAGGCACAGAGATAGGGCTGTAGAAGGCCAGAGAGATGCAATCCTATAAGGACCTAAAGGCACGGAGATGGGCTCCAGAAGGCCTGAGAGATACAAACCTATAAGGACCCAAAGGCACAGAGATAGGGCTGCAGAAGGCCTGGGAGATGCTATCCTATAAGGACCCAAAGGCACCGAGATAGGGCTGCAGAAGGCCACAGGGATGCAATCCTATAAGGACCCAAAGGCACCGAAATGGGCTGCAGAAGGCCTGAGAGATGTAGTCCTACAAGGACCCAAAGGCACAGAGATAGGGCTTTCAGAAGGCCAGAGAGATGCAATCCTATAAGGACCCAAAGGCACAGAGATAGGGCTGCAGAAGACCAGAGAGATGCAATCCTATAGGGACCTAAAGACACGGAGATGGGCTCCAGAAGGCCTGAGAGATGCACACCTATAAGGACCCAAAGGCACAGAGATAGGACTGCAGAAGTCCAGAGAGTTGCAATCCTATAAGGACCCAAAGGCACAGAAATAGGGCTGCACAAGGCCAGAGAGATGCAATCTTATAAGTACTAAAAGGCACGGAGATGGGCTCCAGAAGGCCTGAGAGATGCAAACCTACATGGACCCAAAGGCACAAAGATAGGGCTGCAGAAGGCCTGAGAGATGCAATCCTATAAGGACCCAAAGGCATAGTGATAGGGCTGCAGAAGGCCTGAGAGATGCAATTGTATAAGGACCCAAAGGCACAGAGATAGGGCTGCAGAAGGCCTGTGAGATGCAATCCTATAAGGACCCAAAGGCACAGAGATTGGGCTGCAGAAGGCTTGAGAGATGCAATCCTATAAGGACCCAAAGGCACTAAGATAGGGCTGCAGAAGGCCTGAGAGATGCAATCCTGTAAGGACTGAAAGTCACAGAGATAGGGCTGCAGAAGGACTGAGAGATGCAATCCTATAAGACCCAAAGGCACCGAGATGGGCTGCAGAAGGCCAGAGAGATGCAATCCTATAAGGACCCAAAGGCACTGAGATAGAGCTGCAGAAGGCCTGACAGTTTCAATCCTATAAGGTCCCAAAGGCACAGAGAAAGGGCTGCAGACGGCTTGAGAGATGCAATCCTATAAGGACCCAAAGGCACTGAGATAGAGCTGCAGAAGGCCTGAGAGTTGCAATCCTATAAGTTCCCAAATGCACAGAGATAGGGCTGCAGAGGGACAAAGAGATGCAATCCTATAAGGACCCAAAGGCATCGATATAGGGCTGCAGAAGGCCTGAGAAATGCAATCCTATAAGGACCCAAAGGCATAGATTTAGGGCTGTAGAAGGCCTGGGAGATGCAATTGTATAGGGACCCTAAGGCACAGAGATAGGCTGCCAAAGGCCTGGGAGATGCAATCTGTAGGAGAGTAGGATCTGCCTCTTATGTTGCCCCCACTTTTTTTCTGATGTTTACACTGGTTTCTGGCTATAGTCTGGCTGGGTCCCTGCCAATCAGGGCCCCAGCCTCTCTGTTCTCTCTAAATGACTTGGAGTGCACTCTAGGTGCACTAGTGATTGGATACTGTGGTACCTTATGAGTCCCTAGTATATGGTACCTTAGGTACCAAGGGCATAGGTACTTCACAGGCCTACCAGGGACTGAAGCATGTATTATGCCACCCCTGGGAAGCAGACTAAATCTGACACCACAGGCCTGCTACTGCAGCCTGGGTGAGGTGGTGCTAGCACTCCTCACTGAGATATAGGTTTCCTATATCTCTCCTGCACACACATTTAAACCTATCAGTCACCCCTAAGGCAGGCCCTATCAATCCTGAGGGCAGGGTGCTTGGTTCCTATGTGAGAGGGTGCCTCTGCCTGAGCAGGGCCCCTCTGCAGCTCTCAGAGTCCATTCTCTGGGGCTGTCTGTGGATGCGGTTAAACCATATACTTTTAAGTGCATTATATCCTCGCGGTAAAATGCTAACTTTGGAATGGCTGCATCAAAACATGTCGTGTTTGGTAATATTTACAAATGGTAGTGGTGGTCTTATTGGTAGCACATCACTCTCTATGTGCATTAAATATTTATTTGCAATATTGGTGCCCCTCAAGGTTAAAGGTTTACACCCCACTACCTAAGGTGTTGTCCACTGTGGTTCATAAGAACTCAGTGGTGATGTCAGAGAATATGGAAAAACCTCGGCACTGAAATCAGTTCAATTTTGATTCATACAAAAAGAATATTTGTTCAATGTTTATTTTTTAAAGGAACTTAAAGCGATTCAAAATATCAACATACAAAAAAGTTTCATGGAGCAGTTCATAATACCAACAAATCAGAAGTAAAATAAACACATCCAACAAACAGATTTCAACCATATGTTTTAAAAGCAAATGGCATAGTATTTCAATGATAGAAGGTAGATACTGTAATCCTTCCAAATAGCGTTGAACCGACAGCCGACACGTGTTTCGCTTTCAAAAGAAACTTTTTCAAGGCTTCAATAGCTTTAATAGATGATTTCTCAATGCATTCATAAAAATTCTGATCCTTTCAGCGAAAATGTTTAGTCCTAGAGAGAGTATTTTTATTCAGAACGAAGATAGTTTCCATAATTTCATAGAAATATTGTAATAGGTATTGATAATTCCACGATGAACGTCGGAGCTATGATATGCCCTGTCCTCGTAAATTTCGTCGTGTAACCGAAGAAGTTATGAATTTATTAGAAAACACATTCAGAACGTCTTCGGTTACACGACGAAATTTACGAGGACAGGGGCATATCATAGCATTGAAATACTATGCCATTTGCTTTTAAAACATATGGTTGAAATCTGTTTGTTGGATGTGTTTATTTTACTTCTGATTTGTTGGTATTATGAACTGCTCCATGAAACTTTTTTGTATGTTGATATTTTGAATCGCTTTAAGTTCCTTTTAAAAAAATAAACATTGAACAAATATTCTTTTTGTATGATAGACATGTACCTACTGTGGAAACGCGGTAGAATCCTGCAGAGTCCTGGCATCACAAAATGGATGCCACCAGTCACAGACACTGGGCTGCCCTCCTGCTGATGACCAACACTCGCAGTGGAGGGAGCCCAACAATAGATATCCTGACCCAAGGGGGTGTGACCACCTTCCAGACAGGGTTTAGTGTATTGGGGCTGGGTGGGTGCACTCTTAGAGTGCTTTGAAGTCCTGCACTGGGGAGCACTGGGGAGCAGAAGGCTCCTCTGTGCATACGCCAGTTCAAACCGGCTCAGGGGCTACCTGCCCCTGCTCTGGCGCGAAACTGGACAAAGGGAAGTGGGTGTAGCCACCCACTCCCCTGACCCTCCCATAGGTGGGGTCATAGAGCTAGTCCCTCCCTTTCTTTTAGTATAAGAGGGGGAACCTGTGCATTGCACCCTAGATCTCCCTGGACGACGCTCTGAAGAAGAATCCTGGACCTTCGACGTTCCACTACCTTTGGAAGACTGAAGAATCTCCCTTGGAGTCAAGGAGTGACTCCCCTGCTTGGCAGGCACCAAAAACTACAAACGACGGTCGCAAACTACGCCGCTCCCGCCGGAGTCCGAAGTCCCTGCAGCCCAAGAAGTGGATTTCCTGACTTCTCAAAGGCCATCGTGAGTCCCCAGCGAAGCTGAGGCCAGTGGGCCCCAAGAGTGACGAGGAACCGCGACCCCTGGGTACCGTGTACTATTGTCGAGTGCAACCCCTTCACAACGTTCTACGAACTTGTGCTTTAGACCACGTGTGCTCCTAGCCTCCAACAGGAATCCCTCCGAAGATCAGAGGCCTACCCTGTCCCGAGTGACTGTGGGCCCCTGTTGAGCGAATCCTCCCGAGGCATCTTTGCGATCCCTTGCCAGCCGGCTTGTGGGTCCCCTGAAGGCTTTCTACAGAACCAAAGGGCTCTCCTGGTTGCTCCAGGCCTGCCCTGACTTACCCTCGCTGGGTGAGTCTCTCAGACCTTGCTGGTCTGCGCCATTGCCTCTTTACACTTTCCCCAAGACTTGCTGTTACCAAGGCTTATTGGCTCCGATCGAGTCGCCGACATCGCAGTAAGCTGCAGACATCGTGGGACACGCCGAATCCAGCTCCTGGTTGTCGTCGATGCCTCCTGGACCTCGTGGCTGAAGAGTCAAGGCACCCACGAACGACCTGAATCTTGCGACGACGGTGGGCATCCATCTTCCTTGCCCCGAGTCACTGTCAAGTGACTTTGAACACTGTCCCCTCTGCTTTCAGGTCTTCCATCTTCTGAATCCAGGCTTGGATTCCACCGGACACTTCTTCGGACTTCACAGGCAGCAAGTCTTCATTGTCCTCCATTGAAAACGACGCCGCGACCCGACACCAAAGGACACCTATGCACCCGGCTTCCCTGGGTGAGGTAACTCCAGCACTACGGTGCTCCTGTGGGTGTTGGCCCTAGAACTACTTACCCTGTAAGTGACTTGCTTGTAGGTTCTCCCGAAGTATCCTAAAACTCTTAATTTCCAACCGCGACTTGCCCCATTGAAGTCAACGGCGATTCGCGCCTGTGTATCCACACTGCACGCGTCCCCCGTGGGTCCTTTACTTACCTGCCTTGGGTGGTTTCGTGAGGCCCCAGCACTTCTGAAGGCCCTAGGCCTTGTCTCTTTGCAAGTCGTTGTTTCTAAGTCTCTTTTAGTATATGGTCTGGTACGCCCCTAGGGCCCCAGCCATATTTGTGCTTAATTTATTGTGAAACGTTGATTTGTGCATATGTCCTTGACTTCTAATCTCATAAAGAGATTAGTAGAGAGTTGTTAATAATAAATACATATATATTTGATATATATACCTGTGTGGTGTCTTTTCATTTGGTGATTCAAGAGATTGTGTGGTAAAACAAGCTGCTTTACATTCCTTCAAGACTTAGCCTGAAGGCTGCTCTCCACAGCTACCACTAGGATAGCTTTCTTTAAAGGTTGTCTTAAACCTATCTACCATAAGAGTCGAATTGTACTGGTGCAAGGTGTCCACTTTAATTAGTGAACAGCATATACCAGGCCAACTTCTCACATTGGTGGGCAGCGTGTGGGATTCCAGCTTGCTATTGTTTTACCAGAAAATCTCTATTTGAATTACTAACTGAAAACCACTATAGGTACTCAAGGTACATATAAAGTCAAGCTTAGTATCAATAAGTTCTACTGAACTTAGAGCTGTGTGCCAAGGGATAGCACACCCTTTCTACAGCTCAAGCTAGTATCAGTAGGCCACAAACTAGTGTAGGTAGTACAACACTGCACAACACTAGAATGTCCTTAAAGGGTGGAACCAGTGGATCCACTCAGCCTCAGTATAAGGACATGGCTTTCTCTGACTTGAGAGCCATGTGTGTTGAAAGACACCTGAAGCTAGGACAGAGTCCCTCCACACTACACCTGATAGATCTGCTGACAGCAGATGATCTTAGATTGGCTCTAGGAGCTAATAGGTCTGAATCAGGGGTGGGTCAATTACAGTGTCTGGGTCAGATGATGAAAATCAGAATGACCAAGACTCTGTGATTGAAGGGCCAGGCTCCAAGGGGCCTGAAAAGGACAGAGGAATTCTCCCTAAGAGAACTGACAGAGTGGATGAGAGGCATAGGTCCCCTTCCAGGGAATCTGAGCACTCTTATCACTCTGGCAGAGACTTTGTCCACCAGAGGAACTCATACTTTCCCATAAGAGAGACCTCCTCTGAAAGAATGTGCAAACTGCTGCAGTATGAGGAAGCAAGAGTTGCCCTCAGAACCAAGCAGTTGGCACTGGATAGAGAAGCCCTGGAGATCCAGAGAGCTTCTAGAAGAGAGGGGTTAGAACCCCTTGGTGGCAGCAACAGTGTCCCTAGAGGCAGAGAATCTATTCCAGACCATAGGAACCTGAGCAAGGTTGTTCCTCCCTACCAGAGTGGGGATGATATCCACAAGTGGATAACTGCTATGGAGAGGGCCTGTAGAGTACAGCAGGTCCCCCAAAAGCAGTGGGCAGCAATCTTGTGGCTCTCCTTTTCAGATAAAGGTAGAGACAAGCTCCTCACTGTTAGAGAAGAGGATGCTGATGATTATGAAGTCCTGAAGAGTGCACTGATAGATGGGTTTGGCTTAACCACTGAGCAGTACAGGTTGAAGTTCAGAGACACCCAGAAGGCACAGACTCAGGACTGGACTGACTTTGTAGATTGTGCAACCAAGGCTCTGGAGGGTTGGCTGGTTGGCAGTAGGGTTACTGATTTCAAGGGATTGTATAATCTGATGATGAGAGAACAGATCCTTAATAATTGCCAGAACCAGTTGTTGCATCAATACCTGGTGGACTCAGATCTGACCTCTCCCCAAGAATTGGGAAAGAAGGCAGACAAATGGGTCAGAACCAGGGTAAGGCAGAAACCCCAGAACCAAGGGGGTGACACCAAGAAGCAAGATCCTAAGGGCTCTGAGAAAGGTGGGGATAAGTCAAAAGACCAGAAGTCTTCACAAGGGCCCCAAAAATCTGCATCTGGTGGGGAGTCACAATCCAACAAGGGAAAAGGCCAAAAGAAGCCCTGGTGCAAATTCTGTAAACAGAAAGGGCACTGGACTTCTGATTGTAACAAGTCCAAAGACCAAACCACCACCACTCCTGCCCCTAAGGCAACTGTTCCCCCTAGCTCAGCTACTGGTGGAGGTGGTACTCAGAATAAGGGTGTAGTAGGGTTGACCCTGGGTTCTGAAGTGGACTCTGACCTAGTCAGAGTACCCACTCAGGCAATGCTGATTTGTGAGAGAGACCTTAATATGTCCTTCCTAGTAAGCCCCAGTAATCTGGGCAAATACAAACAGCAGCAGCCTGTAATAAATGGCAAACAGGCTTTGGCATTTAGGGACACAGGTGCTAGTGTCACCATGGTGGCAGAGGATCTTGTGGACCCTGGACAGATCATCCTGGGCGAAATGTACCAGGTGACCAATGCAAGCAATGTCAGGACCAACCATAGTCTGGCAGTTGTGAATTTCTCCTGGGGAGGGGTAACTGGCCTCAAGAAGGTTGTAGTCAGTGCAGACCTCCCTGTAGAATGTCTATTGGGCAATGATCTAGAGACTTCAGCCTGGTCTGAAGTAGAGTTATGGACTCATGCTGAGATGTTGGGCATCCCTGCAGAGGTATTTGCTGTGACCAGGTCACAAGCAAGAATGCATGACACTGAACCAGCTCTGGATCCTGGAACAATGGACCAGATGCTTCCCAAGAGGAGGAGCAGTAGGGTAAAGGCAGTGCCTTCCCTCTGTCTCAGATCACAGATTCACCCCCAGAGGGAGGTGAAGCAGATCCTGAAGAAGGAACTGCCCCAGAGGGACTTGAGCCTGATCAGGTTGAGTTCTTGGGGGCAGGGGGCCCTTCTAGGGAAGATCTGAGTAAGGAGCAACAGTGCTGCCCCTCTCTTGAACCCCTCAGACAGCAGGCTGCTGCTGAGGCTGCTGGGAGTGCTAGTGGGTCCCATAAAGTTTATTGGGATGAGGGACTCCTATATTCTGAGGGTAGAGATCCAGCCCCTGGAGCCACCAGGAGGTTGGTAATACCTCAGAAGTTTAGGGGTTCCTCTTGACCCTAGCACATGACATCCCTTTAGCAGGACACTTGGGCCAAAACAAGACCTGGGACAGGCTTGTTCCACATTTTCATTGGCCACATATGTCAGAGGACACAAAGGAGTTTTGTCGCTCCTGTGTCACATGCCAAGCCAGTGGTAAGGCAGGTGGCACAACAAAGGCCCCCTGATACCACTACCTGTGGTGGGGGTACCCTTTGAAAGGGTAGGGATTGACATTGTTGGTCCCCTTGACCCTCAAACTGCATCTGGGCACAGGTTTATCCTGGTGGTAGTGGATCATGCCACCAGGTACCCAGAAGCAATTCCTCTGAGGACCACCACAGCCCCTGTGGTGGCAAGAGCCCTCATTGGAGTTTTCTCCAGAGTGGGTTTCCCAAAGGAGGTCATCTCTGACAGAGGTACTAACTTCATGTCAGGATATCTAAAAGCAATGTGGAAGGAGTGTGGTATGACTTATAAGTTCACCACTCCCTATCACCCACAATGCAATGGTTTAGTTGAACGCTTCAACAAAACCCTTGAAGGGAATGATTAAAGGACTCCCAGAGAAGCTTAGGCGGAAATGGGACCTTCTTCTTCCTTGCCTGTTGTTTGCATACAGAGAGGTCCCACAGAAGGGGGTTGGTTACAGCCCATTTGAGCTTCTGTTTGGGCATCCTGTGAGAGGTCCATTGTGTTTGGTAAAAGAGGGCTGGGAGTTACCTCTCAAGCCCCCAAACAAGATGTGATGGACTATGTACTTGGTCTCCGCTCCCGGATGGCTGAGTACATGAAAAAGGCAACCAAAAACCTGGAGGCCAGCCAAGAATTGCAAAAAGCTTGGCATGACCAAAAGGCTGTGCTGACTGTGTACCAGCCAGGACAGAAAGTGTGGGTGTTGGAGCCTGTGGCCCCAGCAGCCCTCCAGGACAAGTGGAGTGGCCCCCATACAATAGTTGAACAGAAGGGAGAAGTCACCTATCTGGTGAATCTTGGAACTCCCAGGAGCCCCCTGAGGGTGCTCCATGTCAACAGATTAAAGCCATATGTTGACAGGGCTGACATGGGCTTGCTCATGGCAACTGATGAGGACCAGGAGGAGGAGAGTGACCCTCTCCCTGACCTGCTCTCTCAGAACCCTGATGATGGGTCAGTAGATGGTGTTGCTTTGGCAAGCAGCCTCACTGACCATCAGCAAACTGAGTGCAGACAAGTTCTGCAACAGTACAGACATATGTTTAGCCTGACCCCTAGTCAGACTTCCTGGTGCACCCATGAGGTGGACACTGGAGACAGTCTGCCTGTCAAGAATAAAATCTACAGGCAACCTGACCATGTCAGGGACTGTATCAGGACTGAAGTCCAGAAGATGTTGGAGCTAGGTGTAATTGAGCCTTCAGATAGCCCTTGGGCTAGCCCAGTAGTCCTGGTACCCAAGCCTCATACCCAGGGTGGTAAGAAAGAAATGAGGTTTTGTGTAGACTACAGAGGCCTCAATGCAGTCACTAGGACTGATGCCTATCCCATACCAAGGGCAGATGAGCTGATTGATACTTTGGCCTCAGCCAAGTATCTAAGCACGTTTGACCTAACAGCTGGCTACTGGCAGATCAGATTAGCTGATGATGCAAACGCCAAGACAGCATTTTCGACCCCTGGTGGGCACTACCACTTTGTGGTGATGCCCTTTGGATTGAAAAATGCACCTGCCACTTTTCAGAGGTTGGTGAATAAAGTTCTGACAGGGATGGAAACTTATTGCTCAGCTTATCTAGATGATATTGCTGTCTTTAGTTCCTCCTGGCAGGATCACCTGGTCCACCTCAGGAATGTTTTGGAGGCTCTGCAGAAAGCAGGCCTCACTATCAAGGCCACTAAGTGCCAGATAGGGCAGAGTCAGGTTGTGTACCTGGGCCACCTTGTAGGTGGAGGCCAGGTTCAGCCTTTACAGAGCAAAATCCAAACCATAATGGAATGGGTTGCTCCAACCACCCAGACACAGGTGAGAGCCTTCTTAGGCCTGACTGGGTACTATAGGAGGTTTGTGAAGGGATATGGATCTATAGTGACCCCCTTGAATGATCTAACCTCAAAGAAAATGCCAAAAAGGTTCAGTGGACAGCTAGCTGTCAGAAGGCATTTGAAGACCTAAAGCAGGCCATGTGCACTGCCCCCATCTTACAGAGTCCAGACTACACCAAAAAGTTCATTGTCCAAACAGATGCTTCTGAGCTGGGTGTGGGAGCTGTACTGTCTCAACTGAATGATGAAGGTCAAGACCAGCCAGTAGCTTTCATTAGCAGAAGGCTGACCCCTAGAGAGAAACGTTGGTCAGCTATAGAGAGGGAGGCCTTTGCTGTGGTGTGGGCCCTGAAGAAGCTGAGGCCATACTTGTTTGGCACTCACTTCATAGTTCAGACTGACCACAAGCCCCTCCTATGGCTTAAACAGATGAAAGGTGAAAACCCAAAACTTTTGAGGTGGTCCATTTCCCTACAGGGGATGGACTATACAGTGGAACATAGACCTGGGACCCAACATGCCAATGCAGATGGACTCTCAAGGTATTTCCACTTTGAACACGAAGACTCAACTGGTCAAGGTTAGTTTAGTGTCCCTGCGTTTGGGTGGGGGTTGTGTAGGAGAGTAGGATCTGCCTCTTATGTTGCCCCCACTTTTTTTCTGATGTTTACACTGGTTTCTGGCTATAGTCTGGCTGGGTCCCTGCCAATCAGGGCCCCAGCCTCTCTGTTCTCTCTAAATGACTTGGAGTGCACTCTAGGTGCACTAGTGATTGGATACTGTGGTACCTTATGAGTCCCTAGTATATGGTACCTTAGGTACCAAGGGCATAGGTACTTCACAGGCCTACCAGGGGCTGAAGCATGTATTATGCCACCCCTGGGAAGCAGACTAAATCTGACACCACAGGCCTGCTACTGCAGCCTGGGTGAGGTGGTGCTAGCACTCCTCACTGAGATATAGGTTTCCTATATCTCTCCTGCACACACATTTAAACCTATCAGTCACCCCTAAGGCAGGCCCTATCAATCCTGAGGGCAGGGTGCTTGGTTCCTATGTGAGAGGGTGCCTCTGCCTGAGCAGGGCCCCTCTGCAGCTCTCAGAGTCCATTCTCTGGGGCTGTCTGTGGATGCGGTTAAACCATATACTTTTAAGTGCATTATATCCTCGCGGTAAAATGCTAACTTTGGAATGGCTGCATCAAAACATGTCGTGTTTGGTGTCAAACACCTTGGAATACTACCCCCCGCCAGTCCTGGCGGCGGGGGTAGCATTCCACCCTTCTAGAGGGATAGACATGTACCTACTGTGGAAACGCGGTAGAATCCTGCAGAGCCCTGGCATCACAAAATGGATGCCACCAGTCACAGACACTGGGCTGCCCTCCTGCTGATGACCAACACTCGCAGTGGAGGAAGCCCAACAATAGATATCCTGTCCCAAGGGGGTGTGACCACCTTCCAGACAGGGTTTAGTGTATTGGGGCTGGGTGGGTGCACTCTTAGAGTGCTTTGAAGTCCTGCACTGGGGGAGCAGAAGGCTCCTCTGTGCATACCCCAGTTCAAACCGGCTCAGGGGCTACCTGCCTGCCTGCTCTGGCGCGAAACTGGACAAAGGGAAGTGGGTGTAGCCACCCACTCCCCTGACCCTCCCATAGGTGGGGTCATAGAGCTAGTCCCTCCCTTTCTTTTAGTATAAGAGGGGGAACCTGTGCATTGCACCCTAGATATCCCTGGACGACGCTCTGAAGAAGAATCCTGGACCTTCGACGTTCCACTACCTTTGGAAGACTGAAGAATCTCCCTTGGAGTCAAGGAGTGACTCCTCTGCTTGGCAGGCACCAAAAACTACAAACGACGGTCGCAAACTACGCCGCTCCCGCCGGAGTCCGAAGTCCCTGCAGCCCAAGAAGTAGATTTCCTGACTTCTCAAAGGCCATCGTGAGTCCCCAGTGAAGCTGAGGCCAGTGGACCCCAAGAGTGATGAGGAACCGCGACCCCTGGGTACCGTGCACTATTGTCGAGTGCAACCCCTTCACAACGTTCTACGAACTTGTGCTTTGGACCACGTGTGGTCCTAGCCTCCAACAGGAATCCCTCTGAAGATCAGAGGCCTACCACGTTTCGAGTGACCGTGGGCCCCTGTTGAGCGAATCCTCCCGAGGCGTCTTTGCGATCCCTTGCCAGCCGGCTTGTGGGTCCCCTGAAGGCTTTTCTACAGAACCAAAGGGCTCCCCTGGTTGCTCCAGGCCTGCCCTGACTTACCCTCGCTGGGTGAGTCCCTCAGACCTTGCTAGTCTGTGCCATTGCCTTTTTACACTTTCCCCAAGACTTGCTGTTACCAAGGCTTGTTGGCTTCGATCGAGTCGCTGATACCGCAGTAAGCTGCAGACATCGTGGGACACGCCGAATCCAGCTACTGGTCATCGTCGACACCTCCTGGACCTCATGGCTGAAGAGTCAAGGCACCCGCGAATGACCTGAATCTTGCGACGACGGTGGGCATCCATCTTCCTTGCCCCGAGTCACTGCCAAGTGACTTTGAACACTGTCCCCTTTGCTTTCAGGTCTTCCATCTTCTGAATCCAGGCTTGGATTCCACCGGACACTTCTTCGGACTTCACAAGCAGCAAGTCTTCATTGTCCTCCTTTGAAAACGACGCCGCGATCCGACACCAAAGGACACCTATGCACCCGGCTTCCCTGGGTGAGGTAACTCCAGCACTACGTGCTCCTGTGGGTGTTGGCCCTAGAACTACTTACCCTGTAAGTGACTTGCTTGTAGGTTCTCCCAAAGTATCCTAAAACTCTTAATTTCCAACCGCGACTTGCCCCATTGAAGTCAACGGCGATTCGCGCCTGTGTATCCACACTGCACGCGTCCCCCGTGGGTCCTTTACTTACCTGCCTTGGGTGGTTTCGTGAGGCCCCAGCACTTCTGAAGGCCCTAGGCCTTGTCTCTTTGCAAGTCGTTGTTTCTAAGTCTCTTTTTAGTATATGGTCTGGTACGCCCCTAGGGCCCCAGCCATATTTGTGCTTAATTTATTGTGAAACGTTGATTTGTGCATATGTCTCTTGACTTCTAATCTCATAAAGAGATTAGTAGAGAGTTGTTAATAATAAATACATATATATTTGATATATATACCTGTGTGGTGTCTTTTCATTTGGTGATTCAAGAGATTGTGTGGTAAAACAAGCTGCTTTACATTCCTTCAAGACTTAGCCTGAAGGCTGCTCTCCACAGCTACCACTAGGATAGCTTTCTTTAAAGGTTGTCTTAAACCTATCTACCATAAGAGTCGACTTGTACTGGTGCAAGGTGTCCACTTTAATTAGTGAACAGCATATACCAGGCCAACTTCTCACACAATCCTATGAGGACCCAAAGGCACAGAGATAGGACTGCAGAAGGCCTGGGAGATGCAATCGTATAAGGACCCAAAGGCACAGAGATAGGCTGCCAAAGGCCTGGGAGATGCAGTCCTATAAGGACCCAAAGGCACAGAGATAGGACTGCAGAAGGACAAAGAGATGCAATCCTATAAGGACCCAAAGGCACAGAGATAGGCTGCCAAAGGCCTGGGAGATGCAGTCCTATAAGGACCCAAAGGGCTGCAGAAGGCCTGAGAGATGCAATCCTATGAGGACCCAAAGGCACAGAGATAGTGCTGCAGAAGGCCTGGGAGATGCAATCGTATAAGGACCCAAAGGCACAGAGATAGGCTGCCAAAGGCCTGGGAGATGCAATCCTATAATGACCCAGAGGCACAGAGATAGTGCTGCCGAAGGCCTCGGAGATGCAATCCTATGAGGACCCAAAGGCACAGAGATAGCGCTGCAGAAGGCCTTGCAGGTGGGAGAGGCTAGGACGCTGCACAGTACACAAGAGTGTGCAATCGTATAAGACACCCAAAGAGATGAAGCTGCAGAATCCCTTGCAGGTGTGAGAGTCTAAGACATCCAAAGGGACAGAGAGAAAGCTGCAGAATAACTTGCAGCATGTAAAAGTTGAAAGCACCGACAAACACAGAGAAGATGTGATCAAATACATAGGAAGTGCAACAGTATAAGACCCAATCACTCCCCAAACAGAGAGATAATCAACAGAATTCCTGTTAGCGTCTGACAGTATAAAACACCCAGAGGTGCAGGATAAAAGGGCAGAGTATGTGGCAGCATGTGACTAGGAGGAAATGCAATATGTGAGCTTTATTTGCCTTTTAGATCAGTGTGTGTTTGCCTGACCAAAACGTCACTTGATACCCTGGTCATTCTTCAGCATCTGTGCCCAGGGGTTCACTCCAAGTGCGCAATCACACAGGGAGAGACAGAGGATGGAAAACTCAGGCACCTTCTCAATTTAAAACAATGAAATCACACAAAGGGTCTTGAGTGTTAGCTGGGCCTCGGTGATGTTTTTCACCAAAGAGCTAAGGTCCTCACCCTCAGGATCAAAAAAGATATTGGAGAGGTCGCCTCACCCACAACTTATTTTGGCATGATTCATCCTGGGTGACCCCCCCACACCAGAGTAAGATGATACTATGATAACACTATTCCAGTGGACTCGGCCAAACGTGGGAGTGCTTAGATATTGTTTTCTTCAGGACAATTGGAGAGGTCCGGATATTACGTTAAAAATACCTCAGGTCATACCCAAAGGATTTCCTTTTATTTATAGGTGCCTTGCTGTATGTTGAAAACAAAACAGTGTGGTATAAGGGTGAGGTATAATGTTTCACCTAACCACCTATAACTGCCAACATGTGTTGACTGACTTGTACACCTACACTGGTCAACGGTCTTCTTCAGGGCTTAAGAACTCCCTGCCCGAATAATACATACACCCCATGCACAAATACTAGGCACTCAGCTCTCATACCTGTCTGCTGTAACTTAGTGATAAACCCTGTGAGTAAGAACAAAATATTAAGCAATATATATCCTGCAACCTTAAATGAGACATAAGTTTAAGATGTAATGTCTATTAAATGTAATGTGTTTCCCAGTACACATACACACTCATCTCACTTGTGCGCACCCCAAAGCTCTAAAAAAAAGGTGCGCGGTTCTTGTGTGTGAAGGATTCTGCAATACATGTTGTTTTCTACGGAATATTCCCCCTACTATTCATTCTAGGTTGTACCAACTACCCGTATGAGTGGCACTCATTTAGTAGACATTACCAGCCTATTCTAGCTGAAATATAAAAGTTACGCTTCCATTGTATTATATCATTTAATTTCTTGAGGTTTTTTTACCATACATCTAGTATCTGACTACAGGTGAGGTGGCCCCCACTTCGAACCATGATGCTCATGTATGTCCTAAAATAGGGTAAGTCCCCATCTTGTATTTATGACTATATTTTAACAACTTGCATATAAATACACCGTTTTTATCTTACCGTATACACACATGAATAATGCACATTTTTTTTTAGCATTGCTGTGCCCATGATTGGTGTGAGTATGCAGATAGAAATATATGTTTATTGGGAAACGCATTACAAATAATAGACATTACATTTAAAATTGATGTCTCAATTAAGGTTACGTTATATATTTTATTTCATATTTC
The DNA here is from genome assembly GCA_963921515.1 of Calotriton arnoldi. Classification (NCBI taxonomy): domain Eukaryota; kingdom Metazoa; phylum Chordata; class Amphibia; order Caudata; family Salamandridae; genus Calotriton; species Calotriton arnoldi. The sequence goes on from CAWUFW010010548.1 coordinate 234,453, forward strand.
CTTCCTACCTACAGGGTTCATTAATGAGTAACAACAGACAGGTATGAGAGCTGTATGCTCTTATTTTTGCATGGGATGTATGTATTACTCAGGCAGGGAGTTCTTAAGCCCTGAAGAAGACTGTTGACCAGTAAAGGCGTACAAATCGGTCGAAACATGTAGGCAGTCATAAGTGGTTAGGTGAACCATTATACCTCACCCTTACAGATTGCTGTTTTGTTTTTAACATAAAACAATGGTACCTATAAATAAAAGGATTTTTTGGGGGTATACCCTGAGGTATTTTTAACATACTATCTGGACCCCTGCAATTGTCTTGAAGAAAAGAATATCTAAGAAATCCCACATTTCGTCTAGTTCACTGGAGTAGTATTATCTTACTCTGGTGTGGGGATCTCCGAGGATGAACCATGCCACAATAAGTTGCGAGGTGAGGCAACCTCTCAAATATCTTTTTGTTTAATCAGAGTACCTTGTTCCTACTCTGGATATCCTCCTGGGGAGACCTGCTAAAGCCAGGTATGTTAAAAAGTTTCAGTAATGTGCACTGCTCCAGACCAGTTTGGAGTTAGCTTTCTTGGGCTATTGCAACACTATGTGCACTGGTCCCCCAGGCTGAAACAACGTCAGCGGTGGAAGAACCAATCAAAGATACAGTACAGATGCAAAGGACATTAGGAAACTCATGCACGTGTCCACCTGTAATCTGCATGTGGTAGGATATACCTAATGTTGTTTGTAAAGCACCTTGCTGGTGTCAGGTGCTGAGTCAATACTACTTAAATACCACTAATAAAAGATCTACATGGAGGGTGTATCTTAGCCCTATGCATTAACAAGGGGTCATGTTTGGGGGATATTTCACCAGCTATACATGGTAGACACTGACTTCTCACTCGTATGGTATGTTTACCCTGTTCAATGTTTTCTGAAAGTTTAATAATGAAGCATTATTTCAGAATAAAATACATCTTACTGGCCCCCATCTTTTATAAGTGAGCAGTCTGGTGTGTAATATTGCATTGGAGCCGACCCAGCTACTAGGGTAAGCTGTGACTGCTCAATCACAACTGCCACTGAGATATAACACCACAGACTTAGTCAACATTAGCATGTGATAATAGCTTCCTCTGAGATTTAATAACACAGACTTTGTCAGGGACTGTCCGGGACTATGTGGGGAACACAGTCAGGGACTTGGGCAAGGACTGGGAACTGGGTAGAAAACGTACATAGAAAGAGGAGTACAGCGCTGCCCAGGATCATACAGGGAGTCAGAGGAGAAAAAGGGATCCAAAGGGGAAGCCTGTACAAGTGAACAAGATGGGTAAGACTCAGAAAGGAAGGGCACTCACGAGGCAATTTAGCATTCAGAATAACTACACCCAGGACGAATGTGCAAGACATATATATAATACAACATTAACAATAAAGGGAATGTGGGGTAAAGCACTCAGGGGCTCCACACGGTAAGACTGAAGCTCAGTAAGTTCCTCACCCACAATTGCTGTTACAGATACTGACTGAAAATACCCACATATAGGATATGTGTGCAAAGGCAGGGTCTGTGGAGCTTATACCTATGGTGATGTTATAACAGTAACTCAAAGACAATACTCACAGTGAACAAGAAACACCACCTAGGTAGTCAGCTGTGCCCACGGATCCTGGCGATCAAACAGGAACACGCAAGGCAGTAACAGCAAAGGGGTAGAACTAAACACAAGCACAATAGACAAGGAGCTAGCAAGGAGGAGTGCTTAACAGGAAAGGAAGGAAATCACAGGGCACACTTGGCAGAAAGCAGGTAACAAACATACAAGGTAACAGAAGCAAGACAGCTGAAATAGAAAGACAGTAAACTAGAACTGGAACCAAGGAAATGGGAAGAAAGGCAGGGACTGGAAAAGGATATACAGAAGGGGAGGCTACAAGGGTATACTAGAATAGTGCAGGTTCAGGAATCAAGAAAACAAAGTAGCATAGAAGGCAGTGCTGGGGCAGGAACAAGAATTGAACTAAGGCTCAGGAGTCAAAGTAGCACTGCAGGTAGTGCTAGTTCAGGAGAAGGGAAACTGCTGCAGGTCAGGAACAAGGAATGCTAAAGCTCAGGAGTCAAGGTAGCACTGCAGGCAGTGCTAGTTCAGGAGAAGGGAAACTGCTGCAGGTCAGGAACAAGGAATGCTAAAGCTCAGGAGTCAAGGTAGCACTGCAGGCAGTGCTAGTTCAGGAGAAGGGAAACTGCTGCAGGTCAGGAACAAGGAATGCCAAGGCTCAGGAGTCAGGGTAGCACTGCAGGCAGTGTTAGTTCAGGAGAAGGGAAACTGCTGCAGGTCAGGAACAAGGAATTCCAAGGCTCGGGAGTCAAGGTAGCACTGCAGGCAGTGCTAGTACAGGAGGAGGGAAACTGCTGCAGGTCAGGAACAAGGAATTCTAAGGCTCGGGAGTCAAGGTAGCACTGCAGGCAGTGCTAGTTCAGGAGAAAGGAAACTGCTGCAGGTCAGGAACAAGGAATGCTAAGGCTCAGGAGTCAAGGTAGCACTGCAGGCAGTGCTAGTTCAGGAACAAGGGAAACTGCTGCAGTTCAGGAACAGGGACTTACTAAAGCCCAGGAGCCAAGGTAGCACTGCAGGCAGTGCTGGTTCAGGAACAGAGAATTACTAAAGCTCAGGAGTCAAGGTAGCATTGCAGGCAGTGCTGATTCAGGCACAAGGAATAGCTATAGCTCAGGAACTCAGGAAACAAGGTAGCACTGCAGGCAGTGCTGGTTCAGGCACAAGGAATAGCTATAGCTCAGGAACTCAGGAAACAAGGTAGCACTGCAGGCAGTGCTAATTCAGGTACAAGGAATAGCTATAGCTCAGGAATCAAGGAACAAGGATTAACTATAGCTCAGGAATCAAGGAATATCAAAAGCTCAGGAAACACTGGAAACAAGGGTATCAAAAGCTCAGGAAACACTGGAAACAAGGATCGGCCTTACCGGTATACAGCTACAATGACCAACCCCGGGCTGAAGGGAGCTGGGGCTTAAAAGAGCTCCCATTAATCACATGCATCAGGTGTGAGCAGGCTAGCAGCAGCCAGCTACAGGTGAGCTGAATTCCTCCACCCATCCTTGGCCTGCAGGGGTGGAGACGAAGCAGTGAGCAGGGAATTCTGGGTAATGTAGTTTCAGGCATGAGCAGGATGGCTTCCACAAAACCCGGCATGGATTGGGAATGGATGTCAATCCCAAATAGTGTCTAAATGGCTGGAAGTCAGTATGTACATGAAGGGGAGGGTCTGGAAGCTTGTTATGACACTGGAGAGCCCCACAATTTCGCCCCCTGATGGTGGGCATGAGAGCACAGGGAGTGAATTGTGACAGACTTAGTGAACACTGGCATGTGATAACAGCTTCTCCTGAGATATAACAGCACATACCTAGTGAACACTGGCATGTGATAACAGCTTCCTCAGAGATTTAATAGCACAGACTTAGTGAACACTGGCATGTGATAACAGCTTCTTCTGAGATATAACAGCACATACCTAGTGAACACTGGCATGTGATAACAGCTTCCTCAGAGATTTAATAATACAGACTTAGTGAACACTGGCATATGATAGCAGCTTCTTCTGAGATATAACAGCACATACCTAGTGAACACTGGCATGTGATAACAGCTTCTTCTGAGATATAACAGCACATACCTAGTGAACACTGGTATGTGATAACAGCTTCCTCAGAGATTTAATAACCAGACTTAGTGAACACTGGCATGTGATAACAGCTTCTTCTGAGATATAACAGCACATACCTAGTGAACACTGGCATGTGATAACAGCTTCTTCTGAGATTTAATTAGCACAGACTTAGTGAACACTGTCATGTGATAAGAGTTTCTTCTGATATATAACAGCACAGACTTTCTGAACACTGGCATGTGATAACAGCTTCCTCTGAGATATAACAGCACAGACCTAGCGAACGCTGGCATGTGATAACAGCTTCCTCTGAGATATAACAGCACAGACCTAGTGAACGCTGGCATCTAACAGCTTCCTCTGAGATTTAATAGCACAGACTTAGTGAACACTGGTATGTGATAAGAGTTTCTTCTGATATATAACAGCAAAAACTTTGTGAACATTGGTATGTGATAACAGCTTCCTCTGAGATATAATACAATGCTTAAGACGCCCTAGCAAGGGACAGCAGCTTTTTCTGGGATATAACATCACAGACTTAGTTTGATGGGTTATTAAATAGCCCAGGAACATGATGCCTTCATGTCCTGGCTCAGGTGTTTTTTTGTCGGCATGACACTCTGGGTCAGTTGGGAGATGTTTTAACAGGATATAAGTATTTGGCTGTTCTGTCTGTTCACTGCATCAGGTGCACACGTTTCTTATTCACAAATATCGGGCTTGCCACTGTACAGAAATATTGCTCCAGGGAACTGTGCTACACCCTCAAAATACTGGAATATTAGTTAACTTTCAGAACTCACAGTAAAACATATGAATTGTTGGCATTTTTAGGCCGAAGCCGACCAGACAGCGCAGCTTACCATTGGCTTTGTGGTTTGTAACTCAAATTTGTCTGCCTTCTATTTGCTGGCTTTATTAGCTTTAGGTTGACCAGCTTGCGTTTGGCCCTTCCCTTGCCCAAACTATATGTACAATACACTCTACAGCACTGCACTCTCCATCAATCTACTCTGCACCATTGCACTGTACTCCACAATACTCTTCTCTGCAACACTCTACTCTATGCCACTGCACTCTACATGACTCTGCTCTACACCATTGCACTCTATGTCACTTTATTCTGCACCACTCTACGCCACTGCACTCTACATCACTTCACTCTCTTATGTTATGTTAATCTGATTTGTAAAGGGCACGGCTACTCAGCAGAGTGCCCCGGTGCTCAGGCTAAGGGCAACAGACCATGGCACCTATATTGGCTGCCTGAAGAGCCATGTCTTCAGTTTCCTCTTGAAGGCAGCGAGATTACTGACCAAACAGAGGTCTGTTGGAAGCTTGTTCCAGTTGAGCGGCCCCAAGTATGAAAAGGATCTCCCGTCTATTCTGCGGCAATTGATCCGGGGCACTCTTGCAAGGCGCAGAGGATGAACGCAGGGTACGCGCTGGAATGTATTTGCTGACCCTCTCTCTGAGATAGACCGTGCCCGTATTATGCATGGCCGTATGTATTAAGACCATGGCTTTAAAAACAGTAGCAGTCTAGCCGCTGAGTTTTGCACCACCTGAAGTCTATTGATAAGATAGTCAGGGAGACCAGGGTAGAGGGCATTCCCATAATCGAGTCTTATCGTGATCAGGGCCTGAACCACCTGTCTACCTGCAGACTCAGATAGGAGAGGTGAAAAATGTTTTGCATACTCTACACCATTGCACTCTACGACACTCTATTCTGCAACACTGCACTCTCTGCCACTAAACTCTATGCCACTCTACTCTTTGCCACTCTAGTCTGCACCACTCTACTCTGTACCACTCTACTGCACTCTATGCTAATGCACTCTACGCCATTGCACTCTACGTCACCATACTCTACGTCGATTCACTCTATGCCAATCCACTCTACGCCACTCTAATCTACTGTTGTTGTGTGTTTCTTCCTCTGCAGCTAGAGAGCACCATCAAAGCTGTTTCTCCCCAGCTGGGGGGAGGGGGGAGACTGAGTCCACAACAGGAAACACGATCGAAATAAGTACTGTCTTTACAACCCTTATCTTCTGTAGCGGATGTGATTTATGCTGATCCACTGTCAGTGGATCTACCTCTTTTGGATTTTTTAACACATGCTATTAAACTGGAGCCTCCAACTTTCCAATTGAGTGCCTCTGGGTATTATATAGATCAAGATGATTTTTCCTCAGATAGTTCTTCTGTTTTAAACATGCCTCCAACATGGACCTGTGTCTTCATTTTATGGTTAAAACGCACTTATCTAGTCCCGCCTTGGATATATGTTTGGATCACACTTCTTTTAGTCTTCCTGTTCATGTGGATTGGATTTGTTTCCTGCTGATCAATGGCCACTACCTCCTGGAACGTTCTGCTCCAGAAAGGGTAGATGGGGTGTTGCCCCCCCCCCTTCTTCCTTCCATAACTTGAAGAGAGACTTGGCCCTCGTGAACATTTCAGCAATTCCAGTAACTGATGGAATTGTTTGAGATAAAGTTCCTTTCGATATATTCGGTCCTATGGAGATCCTGCAGATACCATATGTATTTAAATTTTCTATGTGTGATGTAATAGTACCAGGATTAGAGTCAGATGATTAGGACGTTAAAACTGTAAATTCTATGCTCTCGGAGCTGGAATATTATACTGTTTTTGAGTCAGAGGACCTGTACCTTAACTCTGCTAACTATGCTGACATGTTTTGTTATCACCATTATGGCATCATTTTCTGCACAGAACCAGTAGTCAATGTACACCTTTTAACTATACACAAAGGGAGCATTGTCCGACTCCCCACAATGGAGTTCCAAAATGTACAAAGACAAATTCACATATTTTTCAGGTTACGACACTTCAGATCCTGCATCATAATATTTTAAATTAGTTCCTACCCCACTGAAAAAATATATGCTTACATAAATTAAGCTAATATATACAGCTTTGTTTGTTAACCAGTTAGCCCTTAAAGACTATGATTATTGGAAAGAAACAATTGAATTGAAATCAATTTGGGGGCCAAACCCTAATAGGTTCAGGGGACAGTAACCTTGTTTCAAGCATTTTTAATTCCAACACGAATGATTTTTATGAATGATACCATCCAACAGACTACATGTCTGGGACTGGAAAAAATTAAAGAAATGAATGCCCCAAATATTCCCTCCTGTGCTTACTTTGATATTTGGCAAAACTTGACAAATTATACTGAAGAACAACTTAACAGCATGGTGCAGAATGGTACATTTAATTCCACACTTTCAGGTTCTCACAGGTGGTTATTGTGGCCAGTAGACACAAATGGTTGTCATGCTCATTGTAGGAAGGTAGGATCCTTTTAGCATGGTTACCCCCACTTTTTGCCTGGTGTCAGTGTGTTGTTGATTTAGCCTGCTGGGATCCTGCTAATCAGGACCCCGGCAACTGTGCTTTCTCCCCTAAATTGACCAGGTAAGTAGTATTGTACCTCCATAATTGGCTCCTGGTGTACCCTTGTAAGTCCCTAGTGTATGGTACTAAGGTACCCAGGTCATAGGTACGCCAGGGGTCTCCCATGGGCTGCAACATGTATTGCGCCACCCATGGGAGTCCACCTAAACTGTGACTATTTGCCTGCCATTGCAGCCTGTGTATGTTGGTGCTTGCACCTCTAACGACAGATATAAGTTTCCTTATATCTGAGGTCACTACACTTAAACCCTATAAGCCACCCCTATGGCAGGCTCTTCAGTCCTGAGGGCAAAGTGCTTGGTTATAAGTGTGAGGGTGCTTCTGCATGAGCAGGACACCCCTACAAACCCCAGAGTCGATTGTCCAGGCTTTGTAAGTGCTATCAGCCATTTTTAGACATATAGACATATAGACATATAGACATATAGGGGCCGATTCCGATTCGGGCCGGAAATCTCTCCGACCGAGCCGGACCCGGAGAGATTACCGACCGAATCGGACCTGTGCAGCCCGACCGAACGAGTACGATGCGCACGTATGCCATCGGACTCGAGTCGGTCGGACTCCCATTGAAGTCAATGGGAGCCTGTCGCACAACGCGTACGCGGGCTCCCATTGACTCAATGGAGTGCGAGGCGGACAAGGCGCGCCCTACAGCGTGTACGCGGAGAAGCGACTCACGCCGTACACGCACAGATAGGGGGGACCCATGGATCCCCCCTGTGTGCGACTCGCGCGGCTACGCGTACAGGGGGGTCCGACACGGACCCCCAAAGTACGGCTCCGACTGCTCTTTCGAGCCGGACGGCACGGCTTGGTCGGACTGCTCGTGGCGCGCATCGTACTTACCCGGCCGGGGAACGTCTCCATTGCGCGGTGCGAGTCGAGTCCGAGCGAGTCGGTCGGTGACGTTAGACCCGGGAACGAGTCGGTCGGAGCGGTCGGGACGCCCGGACGAGTCGGTCGGCGATTTCGCATCGTACTCGCTCGCCCGGACGCGCGTACGAATCGGTCGGGCAATAGGGCTCCGAATCGGATCCGGTTAAGCCGAATCTGATTCGGAGCCCTACCGGCCGAGATCGGAATCGGCCCCTAAGCCATTACGAGATGTCTAACTATATAGAAGCTGCACCGAACCTGGTCATGTATGGTATCAAACATGTTGGAATCTAGCTCCAACACCGATTCCAGTGTTGGAAGTATGATCCCATGTACTGGGGGGCTCCGAAGGGGACCCCACTGTACTCCCAGTAACAGCCTTTCAGGGTGTGCAAGCAAGCTAGTGCTGCTGCCGATCACAGACTCGATTCTGTCCTCCTGCTGCTGAGCTGAGCTTGAGCAGGGGAAGGTAGAACAATAGGTTTCCTGTCAAAGGGAGGTGTGACCACCTCCCAGACAGGACTTAGTGTATTGGGCTGGGGTGGGGACACTTGCTAGCGCCACCCGACTGCTTTGAAGGGCACATTTGCTGTCCTACTTGCATACTCCAGTGGGAACCAGTCCAGGGAGCCGTTGGCTCCTGCTCTGGCGCAAAACTGGACATAGGACATGGGAGTATCCTCCCCTCTGTCCAGCCCCTTCTCTGGGAGAGACCCCCGAGTTGTTCCAACCCTTTCCTTAGGGTACTTAAGGGCTTACCCGTGGGTGGGACCTTATATTCATCTTGGGACAAGACTCAACCCTGAAACTATATTGCTCTTCACTTGTCTGGACATTTGGACTTTGTTGGACTCCAACTGGAACCGAGACTGCACCAAGAAAGACTCCTGCTGCTCCTAGTGTCGCTGTTCTTCAAGTCTTCTTTGTCATCTGTATCTGTGCTTCTTCCAGGTTCTTCAACAGACCTGTGGGCATCAAGGACACGCAAAGAAATCTCCCTTGGTGTGAAGGAGTCACTCCCCTGCATCTGCAGACACCGCAATGAAGCTGACCAGTCTGCTGCTCCTGTCGTCCTACAGACCTCCCAAGACTCAGCAACACAGGTGGTGGTTCTGCAACTCTCTCGAGGCCTGACCTGTCCTGTCTGCAATTGTGAGGCCAGTATCCCTCGTCGGAACCGCTGGGACCAAACCCCTGTGCACTGCATCGACTTGCCGTTGCCAAGGCTTGTTGGCTCTGCACTCCAGAGATCTTTGGGCTACAAGAAGCTCCTGCCTCCAGCATCTCTTCCTTCTAAGATCAGTGTCCTCACCACATGCTCTGCACTGTGGGCCTTCATCTTTGGTGAGCTGCTCGAAGTCCTCTTGTGACTCCTATGCCTTCGGCCTGTGGGTCCTCCTGAGGGTCTTCTATTGCTTCAGTGGGCTCCCCTGCTTGCTTGAGAACTGCTTTGACCAGGGGCGGCTCCTCCATGTGGGTGGAGGAGAGTCGCCCCACTGCTTTCTCGCAGTGCGAGAAGCAGAAACATAAAATAGTATTATAAATACCATTTTATGTTTCTGCTTCTCACACTGCGAGAAAGCAGAAGGGTTTGGTTGGTTTTGCGGTCCTGCTCCAGAGCAGGGGAGGATTGGCTTGCCCACTGTTGTGGGCGGGGACTGTTTGGTCAGCCCCAGGGCCGACCAAACCAATCAAACGCACACTCTCTTTTCTCCATGTAGGCTGCATGCAGCCTACATGGAGAAAATGGCCTCCCCAAAGACGCCTGTGTGGACGGTGTCCCAGCCAATCACAACGCTGCCATTGCAGTGTTGTGATTGGCTATGGGGAGGGGAGGGAGGCTGCCTGCTTCCTGCGAGGACTCAGAGCAGGGATGACGCCAAGTGGGACCAGACCGGGCTGGCGAAGGTACGTTTTTATTTTTTATTTAAAATTAACCCCCTTGCGCAACCCCCTCCCCACGCAACCCCCCCCACCCGCGAGTCATGCCGGCCATGACTGGCTTTGACACTCCTGCTGTTGGTGAGTCCCTTGGACCTTGCTGGTCCCAACGATGCTCCTTTTTTGGCATCTGCACCAGTTGCGACTACCAAAGCTTGTTGGTGCTCCTGCTGGACCACCTAGTCACCGACATCCGACATGGTACAGCTCGTGTACTGCTCCTGGTCTTCCTCAGCATTGCTTAGTCCTCACAGCTGCAGCAACAAGGTCTCCGTCACCTCTACAGAACCTCCTGACATCGGTGGGCATTGTTCTTCCATGCCTCCTGGTCACCTCCTCGTACCATGGACTCTGTCCCATCTTCTTCGAAGTCTCCCATTGCTGTCTACGGCAGGTTCTGATGTCACTTCACCCCTATGCACCCGGCTTACCTGGTGTAGGTAACCTGGTTGCTGGGGCATCCAAGGGTGGGGTGGCTCTCCAACCTTCTGTCTTCCAAAGGGTTTGTTCTGGGTCCTCCGGGAAGGGTCCTTCTTCTTCAAAACTGCAACTGCGACTTCCCCATTGACTCTGCACACAGCCTCCATGGGGTTCCTGGGTACTTACCTTGTGTGGTTACTTGTGTACCCAGCTCCTCTGGGTCTTCTGGTCCAAGTCCTGTCCTCAGTTGCAGTTCGCATTCCACTTTCTTTGTTTATGGTTTGGTCTCCCCCTGGAGTCCACTGTATTTTGTGCTACTTACCTCATTACTGTTGAAGTATTCTTGTATATTGTGTGGATATCTCCGGGAAGAAGATATACCAATGTGTTAGTGAGTGTTGTGTAATAAATAGAAGTATTTATATATATATTCTGTGTGGTTTCTCTTCATCTAACTTACACTATCGATTAAACTGGTAAAACAAACTGCTTAACACTCCTTCAAGATAAGCCTGAAGGCTTCTCTCCACAGCTACCACTAAAGGTTATCAAAGGCCACTAAAATCACCAGAAGGGTTGTCTGGATTAGTGCAAGGTGTCTCACTAAAATAAGTGTGCTCCATATACTAATCCTGCGTCCTACACTATTTTTCTTAATTCCACACCGGGGTTTAAAAATCCAGGAGACCTGACCCCCAATGTGCTCATTCACAGCATTCAGATATGGCCACCACCTATTCATTGGGGAAATTATGTCAACAATGTTTGGAACATTCCACACTGTCTGCAGTGAAACAACATCTATCTCTCTTGTCCGAAGATATGGATTTATCAGATTTTTTATTAGGCCCTAAATCTCCACGATCTAAAAGATTTATTTATGCTACATACAATGAAATTTGGAAATTGTCACAAATGGAAGCTGTTGCTTATATAAGACAAATTGATCAGGACAATTTGGATAAAGTGCTTGCTGCTGTTGATAATAGTATTAATATGTTATCTTCTCATATCTACAATTTGAATAATACTGTGTTATCTGTTATTGATATTATGCAAAGTGACATTTCAACATTATATCATGGGCAGAGTCAGCTTAGATCGAACATGCAGTTTAGTTGGACACTTCAAACCCTTAAATATGGGCGCGTACCATGGCGCTCTCTGAACCCCAGTAGCTATTTTTTGCCTTTTAAATTAAGACATAAACAACTGATGGCAATGAAAGATGCAACATACATTATGTTACTTCTGGAGAATTTAGAACAACTCCCCTTTACGATAGCCGACACGTCTTCAGCTGTATGGTTAATACACAGTGTAATATCTCTACCTATTGTGACATTTCAATTCACAGCTTGCATGAAACATTTCCCAGTTGGTAGATATGAACCCCTGGAAGGCAGCTTCATTGATAAATTATGGTCACTTCCCTTCTCCTACCACTGTGAAGATGCCAGCAGTGAGGTTTTTCTTACGGGTGAGGAATGCAACTCTTTGGTCAGACATTCACGCGTTTGCAAACATATTAAAATCCACGGCACATATAATGCATTGGTGGCGAATTGGCTTGTTATCTAAAAGGAATACAAACTCCCGCTATACTCCCACTCCTGACTGTCCTCTCTAATGGAAGTTATTTAATGCTTAGCGATCAAGATTGTTGCAGAATGCGAGTCGGAATTGCTTATATTTTGTCAGTTTCCCAGCTCGTCACTTGTTGCAATAACGTTCTTTTTCTCAATCTGCAAGGCATTGTAGATAGTTCATTGTGGCCTTCCATTCCAACTTTGAAGGCAGATTTTAACAAGCTAAGCAGACTGAAAGCGTTGTTGTTTCAAAAAGAAGTCACCCTCACACCTGCCCATGAAACCTTTGAATTGCAAGTGGCCAGAACTCCCAGTGAAATGCAGTCATTGTTAAATACAAACCTCCCCCTGCATTTTAGTGAATTAGTTCATCAAATTTTTAATGCATCTAACACAGCCGGCATTGCACATTTTTTTAAGCTTTTAGGTTCTGTCCTAGTCAGTTCATTCCAAACTGTCTTTGGAGTAATAAGGCCTTTATTTATTCCCTTTGTTAGTGTGTTCGGCGGATTGTCATTGCTGTTCCTCATTTGCGGCATTGTGGTCCTATTTTTGCTTCTCCGCAATGGATGTTCCATTTGCAAGCCCCCTGGAACTACCACCACTCCAGCAGTGTGGTGAATGTATGCTTCAACTTTTTGGAATGTTATTGCTTCAAGAACTGGACCTTGATTGGTCGCTAACATTGCGGCCTGCTTAGTTTAGCTGCGTGCAACCCATGTTCCACTGCCTCTGGTGCCCCTTTGAATGGGCACTAGATATTTGCCTGGCTAGGCAGACGCCCACAACTATGAACATTGAACTGTTGATGAGTCCCTTAGTCTCCCATTATCAGGATTGTTCCTTGGGTTTGTGTCTTCTGTACCATGCAAGGTATGAGACACTCCTGAAGACAGGTGTGCAATGGCACACGAACCTCCATGTATTGGCTTTATTGACACGGATGCGGGTAGCCCGGAGATGACTTCAGCATTGGCTAAGGATGATAATCATGTTTGATTTCTTGAACTTGTGAACTGGGCTGTCGAACATCGTCTTCTGCGGAGACTGACTCCTTTTTGGAGTTCCTGGCCTTTGAATTTGCGAGTGACATCATGGATTCCTCCGACACACCGTAAATTGATTCAGCATTGGCTAAGGATGATAATCATGTTTGATTTCTTGAACTTGTGAACTGGGCTGTCGAACATCGTCTTCTGCGGAGACTGACTCCTTTTTGGAGTTCCTGGCCTTTGAATTTGCGAGTGACATCATGGATTCCTCCGACACACCGTAAATTGATTCTTTTTTTGTAAATTTACATATTGGTCATTTACTCACCAAAGATTAATTTAATGAACGTGCTCCGAGTTTGCTTATCTCTTAAATATGTTCATTTATATATAGCTATTTTTCATGCTATTGTTCTGACCAAAGGGAGGGTGTTGTGTGTTTCTTACGGAGTCCAATGTCGTTTTCTCTATGTTAGCCTGATTTTTGCACGTTGTGGGCTGCTTTTGCTTTGCGCAAGTTACCAAATATCATGCTTGTTTTTGAGCCATGATATAATTTATACATAGTCAACACGTTTTAGTATTTTCTTCTGTTCCAGGGATTTAGTCTGAACAGCCTGGGAAAGGTCAAACAACATTGCTCCTTGTTATTCGCTATGGTCCGACAGAAGCACCGAGACATAATAGAGGAATCCAGCTGCTGTTTTGAAACGTACAGGTTTTGGGACGTGTGGTTCCGAGACACAGACAGAGCCGGCGCTGTAAGGAAGAGAGGACGAGGGCCTGGGCAATGTGCCCTAAATAGGCCCCCCGCCCTCTCCTCCCCCCCATTACCGGCCCCGGCAGGAAGTGACGTCAGTTTCGCCACTGAAGTACTTCTCGCCGTTCGCGGCGACCAATCCCTCAGCCAGGAGCCACGAGGGCGTGGCCGGGATCCCGGGGGCCCGCATCCTAATGGTGCGCTGCCTTATAGTACGCGCTTTTCCATAGGACCCGGACCCCCCAGGTTGTTCCCGGCCCGCCCCCAAAAGAACCCACAGATCAAGACTTGACGACCAGAGCTGTGGGTAAAAGAGGCCATGTTTATTATAAACCATCACATATAAACATGACAATATATCATCAATAAGATTCAAATTTCATACGACATATATTTATCAACTTTGATCACTGAACGATATTTTCATTTATGTTGACCATAACTTCATAATCTATCAGCAGAAATGACAGAACTTAATTTATCGACAAAGAATGTTCTCTATCGCTCCAGCACTAAGGGGCCTTCTGGCTCGCGTCCCCCAACTGAGAACCACGCAAGGCGCAACCCACCTGCGTCCTTGAGAGGTGGGCCCCAGCCCTCTGGTCCTTGTCCGCCACCTGAGGGGCCCACCCCTCCACCACCAGGCTGCCCATCGGGGCTCGCAGGGAATAACCAGGGGCTGATGCCCCATGCCCTAGTTTGTAAACTGGGCCCTTGCCCCCAGCCGGTGTCTCCATTCTCTCTGGGGTGAGCTTACCGTATCTCCCCCTCAGTGCTGGCCTAGGGAGTATGCAGGAGGACTCCCCTTAACAATGTAAGGCAATTTATGTGGCCTCCTTACCGCCACAAGGGTGACCAGGGTCAACCGCCCTTCGCCCTCCCCACCACCAAACCACTCCTGGCCCGGATCCACCAGTCTGGGTCCCCGGTAGACATGTGCCCACCATTGCAGTGACAATACGATCCCCATGCCTAATTTGTGGGCGTATTACCAAGTAGGCCCCTGTCCTGGGCACCGCTAGGCCATTCCGGCCTTCAAGGCACTTGGCCGAAACATTAAACGGCCCTTGACCGTAGTCCTGGCCCCCAATTTCGCCATGGCACTGTGAGACCATGCTTATCCTGGAAATGTCCGATCCCAATTGGGTGTATCCAGACAGGGCCTCCCTCGGGGCCCTGTGTCCCAGCCCAAACATATCATTACCTCCTAAATGTAGGACAACCAACTCTGGGAACTGCAGTCCCCCATGGCATATGGAGTCTTCCACCCGCTGGCGAATGTGTGTGATCTGAAGGCCCTCTTCCTCCATCAAACGAAAGGGAGACACTCTCTGAGCCCCCTAGCTTCAACCCACGCTGCTGCTGCAAACCATGAGTGGCCCATCGCACGGGCAAGTGACCCACACAACTTTGAAAGACATACTATCTTAATCTCGTTCGGGCCCGCAGCTCATGTCGCAGCCCCAATTCTGTATTGAGTAACCGCCTTGATCCATCCCCCAGCTGCGATAGGTAGTCCTAACTATGCTATGCACCACCATGTCAGTGTTTGGACCTGAGGACGGATGGGCGTGTACTCCACCATGAGCCTCGACCGGCCTACTCTATCCCTTTATGCTGATTCGCGCTCCACAACCGTCCCCTTTCCAGTAGGGTCAGGTTTGAGCCCCACCCTGGGAGTGAGCCTGTCCGCCTATATCCCAGTGTCCCTGAACTGCAAACCTCTCCCGTGCACCGAGTCGCGATGCCCCTACCAATTTGATCCTTCTGCAGGCCCCCTAAAAGCCAACACACCTGCTGCGGGAATTAAGGTAGGTTCATCGGAGAACTGCCCACTAAGTGGAGGTTAATGTATTCCGCTAAGGTCTCACTCCCCCAGAAGGAATTGCCCTCATTTGGTCTCTCAGCCCTTTTGGCATAACCTCTGAGTGTGCTCATAAAGCGAGGCCCCTACCAACTGTGATAGGGCCGGACTCGCGCTGCATTCATTCCTTTACTGTACCCCATAAAAGTGCCAGTCTCGCGCTGTATTCAGTCCTTTACTGTACCCCATAAAAGTGCCAGTCTCGCGCTGTATTCAGTCCTTTACTGTACCCCATAAAAGTGCCAGTCTCGCGCTGCATTCATTCCTTTATTGCACCCCTAAATGGGGCAGCCTTACGCTGCATTCATTCCTTTATTGCACCCCTAAAAGGGTCAGCCTCACGCTGTATTCATTCCTTTACTGTGCCCCTGAAAAGTGTCAGCGTCGCGCTGTATTCATTCCTTTACTGTACCCCTAAGAAGGGTCAACCTCGTGCTGTATTCAGTCCTTTACTGTACCCCATAAAAGTGCCAGTCTCGCGCTGCATTCATTCCTTTATTGCACCCCTAAATGGGGCAGCCTTACGCTGCATTCATTCCTTTATTGCACCCCTAAAAGTGCCAGTCTCGAGCTGCATTCATTCCTTTATTGCACCCCTAAAAGGGTCAACCTCACGCTGTATTCATTCCTTTACTGTGCCCCTGAAAAGTGTCAGCGTCGCGCTGTATTCATTCCTTTACTGTACCCCTAAAAGGGTCAGCCTCACGCTGTATTCATTCCTTTACTGTACCCCTAAAAAGGGTCAGTCTCGCGCTGTATTCAGTCCTTTACTGTACCCCATAAAAGTGCCAGTCTCGAGCTGTATTCATTCCTTTATTTCACCCCTAAAAGGGTCAGCCTCACGCTGTATTCATTCCTTTTCTGTACCCCTAAGAAGGGTCAGCGTCGCGCTGTATTCATTCCTTTACTGTACCCCTAAGAAGGGTCAACCTCGCGCTGTATCAATCCCTTTACTGTACCCCTAAAAGGGTCCGCGTCGCGCTGTATTCATTCCTTTACTGTACCCCTAAGAAGGGTCAACCTCGCGCTGTATCAATTCCTTTACTGTACCCCTAAGAAGGGTCAGCCTCACGCTGTATTCATTCCTTTACTGTACCCCTAAAAAGCGTCAACGTCGCGCTGTATTCATTCCTTTACTGTACCCCTAAGAAGGGTCAACCTCGCGCTGTATTTATTCCTTTACTGTGCCCCTGAAAAGTGTCAGCGTCGCGCTGTATTCATTCCTTTACTGTACCCCTAAGAAGGGTCAACCTCGCGCTGTATCAATTCCTTTACTGTACCCCTAAGACGGGTCAGCATCGCGCTGTATCAATTCCTTTACTGTACCCCTAAAATGGGTCAACCTCGCGCTGTATTCATTCCTTTACTGTACCCCTAAGAAGGGTCAACCTCGCGCTGTATCAATTCCTTTACTGTACCCCTAAGACGGGTCAGCGTCGCGCTGTATCAATTCCTTTACTGTACCCCTAAAAAGGGTCAGCGTCGCGCTGTATTCATTCCTTTACTGTACCCCTAAGAAGGGTCAGCCTCACGCTGTATTCATTCCTTTACTGTACCCCTAAAAAGCGTCAACGTCGCGCTGTATTCATTCCTTTACTGTACCCCTAAGAAGGGTCAACCTCGCGCTGTATTCATTCCTTTACTGTACCCCTAAAAAGGGTCAGCGTCGCGCTGTATTCATTCCTTTACTGTATCCCTAAGAAGGGTCAACCTCGCGCTGTATCAATTCCTTTACTGTACCCCTAAAAGGGTCCGCCTCTCTCGCCGAGCGTCGCCTTGAACTGACTTTGAATATTTCCCTGGGCTGCCTTCAGTAGTCAGTCCTCCACCGCTCTGCCGGCAGGTATGGGGCAGAGTCAGTCACGTGTCAGACTCACGTCTGAAGCCGGTGGGCTGGTAAAGGCCTCTCGGACCCTCCTGCCCCCGCCGCCTCCTGCCCCTGCCTTTACGGGCAGGAGCTCAGAGGTGGTGGGGGGCGTGGGGGCGCAGGGCTGTGAAAAGGGCAGCCCAGAATGCGTTTAATCTCATTTCCCCGGCGGGTGAGGGCCCGTCTCTGTCTGTGGAGTGTGGGAAGAGGGCAGCGAGCGGCAGTGAATGGCGCCCCCTGAGTGGGGAACAGTGGGGCGCCCCTGATCCTGCGCCAGGCCCTGAAAGGGGGATTAAAGGCCGCTTCTGATGTGAGATTCACACCGAGGCACCCCGTGGACCCGCACAATATTGGAAGCCACGTTTTTAAGGCCGAGCCCTGGAGATGCAGAGATGCGGTATTACAGCCTCCAGCCCCCCGCGGGAAGCCCCCCTCGCCCTCGGCCCAGGATTGGGGGTTGTTTTAACCCTCTAGCACATTTGTCTTCAGTTGAATTGAGCCCCGTCCGCCAGGAGACCCCCGCCAAGCGGTCCAGATTAGCGCCACTCGGCTTTACCGCATGGACGGAGTTGTGTGGTGAGAGGCGGCCAGGCTGTTGTCCATGCGCATCCTTTTTGTGATGTTGTGTCGAGTTTTTAAGGCACCCACCGTGGAGACATATACTGTCGTATACCACGAAATACTGACTGTTCCCAGATCTCGAGCTCCCAGAAGCCCCCAAACTCACAAACAATGACCTAAGAGAAGGAACGTGGACAAAGTGAAATATTACCCTACTGGCCAATAAGAGGTAAGTCTCTGCCTGCACCTCCCGAGTCTAATGAGTGATCCATCACAGTGTATTCATCATTTATTAATTCACACATGCATATCAATGGATTCAATAATGTGTGGGATTGCTGGTACTTCCTATATTTCCCATTCCCAGTTCATCCATGCGTCCCTTCACTCATCCATTCAAGTGCCCTTCGCTCATCCACGGATTCTTTCATTTATCTGCCTCTACACTCATAAATTCACATGTCTCTTCACCCATCCACAGGCTTTTTCTTTCTTTGTGCCCTTACTCATCCATAGGCTCTGTCATTCATGTGCCTCTTCACTCATTCATAGGCTCTTTCATTCATGTGCCTCTTCACCGAACCATAGGCTCTTTCATTCATGTGCCTCTTCACCGATCCATAGGCTCTTTCATTCATGTGCCTCTTCCTCGTCCATACTCTTTCATTCATGTACCCCTTCACGCAATGGCTCTTTCATTCATGTGCCTCTTCACCGATCCATAGGCTCGTTCATTCATGTGCCTCTTCACTCATTCATAGGCTCTTTCATTCATGTGCCTCTTCACCGAACCATAGGCTCTTTCATACATGTGCCTCTTCACCGATCCATGGGCTCTTTCATTCATGGGCCTCTTCACCGATCCATAGGCTCTTTCATTCATGTGCCTCTTCACTCATTCATAGGCTTTTTCATTCATGTGCCTCTTCACCGATCCATAGGCTCTTTCATTCATGTGCCTCTTCACTCATTCATATGCTTTTTCATTCATGTGCCCCTTTACTCATCCACAGGCTCTTTCATTAATGTGCCCCTCCATTCATCCATTCTTGTGCCCCTTCGCTCATCCACAGGCTCTTTCATTCATGTGCCCCTTCACTCTCCGACAGGCTCTTTCATTCATGTGTTCATTCTGTATTCCACCCAGTCACTCATTCATTAACCTCATCTTGTGGAGTTTTCACCATAAACTCGACTGTAGCCTGTCCCTGGCCTGGTAGGGCAGCTCAGAGGTCCATCCTACCAAGAACATTATGGTGGACCCCCTCCCCTCTCCCTTTTAGACATATAAAGTTTGCAGCAAGTCATGAGCCTCACCTCTACAGCCAATCACAACAAATATAAAATGGGTGCCTAAAGAGACAGACATAGGAACTCTGGGGCTTATTTATGGGAGGTTTGCGCCCCCTAGAGCCCACTTTTTTTACACTACGGCAGTGCAAGCCTCTCAATCATATCTATGAGGCCACGGTAAGCCACTTTGCATAGCTTTGCATGGCCTCATAGATATGGAGTAAGGCGAGGCAGCGCAAGTCACTGCGTTGCCTCGCTCTGCACCAGGGAGGCATTCCATGGGCATTGCGGTGGGTGTTCCGATGCAACACCCATGGATTTTGATGCTGCCCCAGATTTACTTAATCACGTAAACCTGGGGCAGCAACAAAACCTTACGCCTCCCCAGCGCAGGTATAACGAGAAATATTTTTCTTTCTACTCGTTTTTTCCTATTTGTATGTATGCTGCATTCTGCAGCACACATAGAAAGAGGGAAACGCCTTTCAGGATTGTTTTTGTGCAGGAAGGTGCGCCTTTCTGCACAAAAACAATCATGCAAGCAACGCAGACACACTTGAACAATGGTGCAAGGGTGCCAGCGTTGGCGCTAGGCAACAAATTGTGCGCCAGCGCAGGCGGAAAGGACAGGAATGCACCGTACTTCACAAATACAATGCATTCCTGCCCCTTCACAATGGTGTAGGGCAGCACAGGGAAAAGTATTTTGGCGCTGCCCGGCGCTGATTCTCCGTAAATAAGGCCCTCTCTTTGAACATGGCTTCGGTTATGTTGCATATTCCCAGACAGAATTAAAAAATCAAGTTGCACCCACAGTTTAAAAATTGATGCCCAAAGACCACCACATTTCAATTGCCCATGTCAATTTCATACAGGTTTACACAGATGTAGTTTGGTGAACAATTGTCAAGAATTTCAACGGTTAAAATGTGACTTGGGTGCTCTTAGGAGCACGTGGTGCCCAGTCTAGTGCCAGAACTTCACAATATACAGATTGGGCGCTGGTTCCAGCCAGAGGGGTGTTATGCCTCGCCTTGTGCCACTGGCCGGTGCATTGCAAGGCATGGGGGGCTATTTTACAGCTGTAAAGTACCCAGAATCCTCACCTCCTAAACTATTTATCTCAAAAAGATGGGCTGTTTACCACAACCAAGCGTTTTTTTGTTTATTGTTTTCATTTCAGAGGGTTTTTTTAAATGTTTTTTCAGGACTCAAAATGCAATGACTTTCTTGATGCCTGTTTATTAAAGGGGGGGGGCTCGTGTGGTGCGAGGGCTGTCTTCAGCCGGGAGGGACAAGGTTTGTTCTCTCTCTTCACCCGCCTCTCCATCCCTTCAAATATATAATCAACTGTTCTTGCCAGACCAAATAAATTATTGCATAACACATGGGGTATATTTACTAAGTTTTAGCGCTGTGTTTGCGCCACAAAAATAATGCAAATCGACGTGATGTTTTTTTAAAATTAATTTACTTTCCAGCGCTAAACTTGTTTACTGCTGGAGAATCACTCAAAAGTAGCACATAGCAGCGCATAGCGCTGCTTTGCATTACTTAGCACCAAGGGGGCGTCCCATGGGTGGTGAATGAGCGTTCCCATTCAACCACCCAAGGTTTCTGATGCTAAGCCCTATTTACTTAAAATAGTAGACAGGGTTTAGCGTGAGAAAATAGTGCAAATTTCAAATAGGTGCTATGAAGGAGAAACGCTTTCATTTCTCCTTCCTTTTCCGACTTTCCATGTGCGCTGCACTGTCCAGCACATATACAAAGTGGGAAAAAGTTTAAAGTTAGTCTAAGCATAATATTTTGCTAGCCTCACTGATGTCCTTTCACCCTCAGAAGGGATTTTCCCACTACTGGTAACTTTGGAATGATTTCTGCATGCTTTGCTGTATATTTCCATTTCCATGTACCCATGTACTTTAGCTCCCTCTCTTGCCCCTCCTAATTTCCTCACTGGAGTCAGCAGAAAGCTTGCGCGCTGGATCCAACAGGAGCGATGCACTCTTCCACCCCTCACTGCACCCCCATCAACCCCACACAGTAATAAAACATAGTGAGAGTGGGGTGAGGGACTGCCATACGAGAGTAAACAGAAACACTTGATGTCTCCACTCTGACTCGTCACTCCACTGACACTGACATGTGCAGGTCCATAGACCTTCCAGCTGGAGACCCCCTTCAGGAACCAGCAATACCTGTCCAACCATGAGAGGAGGAAGCTACCAAGACAGAGCCGAGGCTGTTTGCGGGGACAGGGGTGGACAGCCAACAATGCACGATGCAGCTATACTCCTCACTCGTTTACATTAGCTATCAATAGGCATCATAAAAACCCTGCAAGTGCTACCCACAAGTCCCCATGTCACCTGCGGCCAGCATCCCACCATGCTTTGAAGCAGCCGCTCCATATTTCACATGAATGCGCTGCCCTCAGGGAAGCACAAGTTAGCGGCTGCCCCCAAGATAGCGCATTCTGCATAATAGGGCGCACTGACCCTGTTTGCGCCTAGCGCACCTTTTAAAAGGTGTGCCGTGGTGTAAACAGGGAAAGTGTGCCATATAAATAATTCGGCCCCTGGTAACATTAAGTAAAACATGTCTATTTACAAAAACAGACCCTGATAGATGTCTATTTTTCATTCTTAGACCAGTGCTAAATGTCTCCGGTGTGACTATTTCTTGAATTTAGCATTTTACTGAAATGGGGAGTAAAAATCTCAGTATTTGCACCTGTTTAGTGTTTTTTTGCAGTCCACTCCCAATTGGCACTAGCACTAAGGCTGTTTCCAGGATAACTACACCATCCTGTAACCCCAAGCTAGAATAAAATACACTCCTTCAGGTACAATTTACAACCAGCATACTCTCCTCATGTTCGCAAACACTCTGACAGCTCTATATGGGTGTTTTTAATTGCTTTTGTATTTGGGTTCTTTTATTTCAATAGTATCGTTTCAAGTACAGATTGTATATCCTATATGATGCAGATTTGATACTTCAGGATATTTTTGTATTATATGATCAAAATATCAATTTATAATTTTTTTTCTTTTTTTTTTCAACTCTATATGGGTGTTTACGCAGAATATCGGAAGCATAAATATGGTGGGACAAAATATCATGGCAAGACCAAGAAGGTAAGTTTCTATAGGTAAGTAAAGTAGTTTTACTATATTTAACTCCACATCTATGTACCTTGATGATAAATATACCGTCAAGGTACATAGATGTGGAGTTGAGAATAGTAAATCTATACCTACCTCCTTGCACTTACCTTCTCGATATTTGGGCCTCTGTATTTTAGACACAATATTCCGTCCACACGATATTTTTCGTTCCTATATTCTGTCACTGATCCCTAGTTCCCATCCCGCTTGCCTCCACTACGGGCAGCCTGAGAGGCTGTACGTGATCCGAGTGGCTCATCGCGGTCCACTTTGGTAGGACACAAGCCCAGGCTCGGAGGCCGCCATTTTGTTACAAAAGATAAATTCCCAAGATCATCCCCTTGTGCCTATTGAAACAGCAGAAAGACCATGCTTATGCCAATGGATAAACGACCGAACAAAAAGAATAACAAAATGTCTCATTAGATTGGGAATTTATTAAATCCCCTCCAGCCCAACAGACTGTCGAGATACAGAGCATCCTCAATTCCCATTGGTTCTTAGTGGGGAGGAAGAATATAATCTGTCTTTACAATTCCTCCTGAGGGTCTTATCCACCTCAAGTGAACTCGTTCGTCTATAATTCTCTGCCAATTTTCATCAGGTGATACTGACGTCTTCTGAACTACCCTCCGAACCTGTACACAGGTAAGGATCTCACAATGAATACGCTCACAGCCAGTTTTTCGTGCTCTAATTACATCTCCAGGTCAGGCCACAACTCATTGAAGATCTCTAACTCCACAAATCACTCAAATATGGCACCAAAAATGTAAACCCAAAGTTATCAGGGAATTCCCTGAGGAGCAGCTCTCTGTCCAATATCACTGTGATAGAAAGACTACCTCAAAGCAGACTTTCTCTCCACCCACCCTCCAAAGCATTTTTCAAGTCACGAGATATCACAGGTGTAAGAAACATTTCACATTGTATCAAAATATCCATGAAACCATTTCCTTTGATCCAGGGAAGGCTTCTATCTTCATAGTTAGTAATGGAAAGATCATGAACGAAGCACCGGATGACTCCCTTGCACAATTTGACTTTAAGTTTCACCTCTTCTTACGCAAAGTCTCGCTCTGACTCTGGCACTTACTTCTCTTTGACTCAAACCCTCATTCCTCTCCTCAATCGCTCCTACGCCCTTCCCCATCTGCTTCACATGCCGAGGAGCAGTGCTCTGCTGCCTCCACGTATTCCCAGGGACAGTGAACCTCGCATACCTCCCACTTATTGTACCTGTTCCTAATATCTCTTCCATGGGCCCTCCCGGATCTCTTCCTACCAGTTTCAAACCTCCACCTTGTCTCCCTCATTTACCACTAAGCCCCCTACGAGGCTCCGCCCATTTTTGCTCCTATCTCACACTTTGGCCATCCTCACAACCGCCCTATCAGGTCTTCCAACAGTCCACCATGTCACCTCCAGTCATAGTCATCGCCTCTCTAGGGCAGTGGATCCACCGTCTCTCCTCCCAACAACCCTATCCACCCCAATGCTCGTCAACCTCTCTCGGCCCTAGATATCTATTCCTTCTCAAACAAAATTGATAACCAGCCTCAACAATCCACAACTCTCTTCCTTATGTCACTTGTTGCCGCGCCTCTGCTTATCTGTGATAGCCCTTGAAGGAACCCCTAAACCTACCTTCCCTCTTGCTCCCACAATGTCTCTCCCGTATCGCACCCCAAGTCAACTCTACAAAACAAAAGTACCACCGTTGTAGATCCTACCGCTCACTTTCCAATAATGACAATTCTGATCTCATTGCCTCCTCTATGAGTTCTCATCACTCCACCCCATCATCTGCAGAGACCAAAGTCATTGCAAGCAACAGAATCACCCCAAAATCAGGATCCAGTCCTTGCACTTTTTTCAGATTTAGATTGCCATTGTTCCCATTGCCAAAATGGAACTGCCCCTTCTCGAAAGTACTCCGCACACCTTTTAACCAGCTGCCCAGCATCATCTAGAATCATGGACCCAATTACCTCATCCACCCTCGACCGACTCTTCCGAAAGGATATGTGGCCAGCAGATACCTCACAGACAATCTTGGACCTCCTTCTTCCGACATGGTAGTCTTATTACTCTGGGCCATCAGGGGAAACAGATTGAAGGCATATCTCTGATTTTTACATCCTCCATCCAATGCAGATCACTGAACCTTGATCAATTCGCCACTTTCCAGTGCATACAATTGAAGTCAAAACTGCAGAAAAACCTCCCTCTGTCTTCTACCTCATCCACCACCTCGCATGACACACGTCACTGTGTCTTCTTGTCTCTGATAGAACTCTTAGTTGTTACAACCAACTCCTCTGCAAACCACGTCTTCCTGGCTGCGTACTACCTGGAGATGTCAGAGTGACTCGAGGCCTCTCTTCCGCCCCATTTCTTAAAAAGCAATATGCAGCCACTCATGTGAAGGGTTAAACACTTGACCAGTTAATTCCCAAAAAAGACTTCATGAAATGTGAAATTGCTATTGCTGTGGACTTCCGTATTCCCTTAACTGCACAATGTTCAAAGATTCTTGGGATGGGCCAAACAAAGATACATAAGATCTGGGTGAGAGACTTCAGAGAAATCTAAATGGCATCCTTAGAGAACTACATATCGTTAAAAGTTTCAAATCCTTCTCTAGACCTGCCCTGGTCAATTGACCAGTTACTAATCTTGAAACCTAACTGTAAAATATACAAAAAGACATATTTTCAAAGCCAAGGCTGACTCCATCATATCGGAAATCAGCTCGGCTAAAAATCATCACAAGAAATGTATCAAGTTAGTAAAAAAACCATCTCCACCAGCCTTTCAGTCTCCAAGGAGCACTGCAGAAAACTCCCAGCCTCTTTCCTGGATAAAAGAAGGAAGATTGACCTCTGGCTCTTCTCTATCCCCTTAAACTTCGCCTTCAATACTCTTACCTGCAAACATTCAGGATCCTGGACATCATTTAAAGTAGGGGGTGGGTGAAAAATGCCACTCCGCCGGTGGAGTTTGCAGCGTTTTGCCCGCTCCACTTGGAGTGCGAAGTTCTGGTGAAGCTCTGCCAAGCACCGCATGGTGCACCGCATGCAGCTCGCCAATGTTAAGTTGGCAAGCGCGAGTGAGAATTTGCGTCCCCTAGCTCGATTTTCGAGCGATAAAATGCCTCCCAGTGAGATTTCTCAACGGAGGCGGTCACGGCAGGTCGCTACCGTTTGCGTTGAGAAAGCTGCTGCTCTTGTACAAAATCTGCTTGATCAGCACAAAGAAGCAGTGACCTCTGGCGTGCCGCATGGTGCCGTTTGCGAAAAAATCAGGGCTAGCAGTGCGACCTGCCAAAATTCCGCCTCTCGGGGAACTCCACGGAATCTCGCAGAGTATTTAGGTAACTCTCCTGAATTCCATGGAGTAAAACTCCACTCGTTCCGCCCACCCCTAATGTAAAGAGGTCTCCAAAGCTGAGCTCTCTAAGACTGTTACTGATTTTAAACTTCCCACCCACTTCTTAGACCACCTCTTGGCTAACCTGATGAAAACATCAGTCGCTCCCTCGTCCCATTCATGACTTTCCTGGTCAATGTCTCCCTGATGCCCTGGAAGTTGGCCAAGGCACCCTGCTACTAAGAGAAGAGGAGGCAGACCGCATGGTCGCTAATAAGTTCAGACTGGTCACAAACCTCGATTGTCTAGCTAAAATCATCGAGAGTTGTGTAGTGAAGCAACTTAACAACTTTATAATCAATAATAACGTCCTTGATGGTCTTCAGTCAGGCCTCAAATCGGGAAACAGCACAGAATCTGCCATGATGCACATAGTAGGTGGTGAACTCAAAATCCTCCTCCAGCCAGGGTCATCTCACGATTTGGGGATCCCTGGGGAAGACATATGTTGAGGGCTCATGTTCAGAACTACTTCTGATTTTATTATCCATTTCCTGCGAATTCAAGCCTGCATGATGCCAAGCTATACTTAATCACACGACAAAAACATAGTGTCACACACATAGCCCCCTAGGGCCTGATTCACAACGGTAAACTTACACTTTTCTTAAAGTTTACGATCGTTTGCTATTCACAAAGGGATTTACAAGTAGTATCTTTACTACTGCGGAGTCTCCGCACAAAAAAGGATGTGCGGAGACTCCGCAGTCGTAAAGTTACTACTCGTAAAATGCCTTTGTGAATAGCAAACAATCATAAACTTACAGTCTTGTGCAGGTTTATGATTGTTTGGGATTCACAAAGGGGTTTACGAGTAGTATCTTTACTGAGTGCAGAGTCTCCGCACAAAAAGGATGTGCGGACACTCCGCAGTCCTAAAGTTACTACTCGTAAAATGCCTTTGTGAATAGCAAACAATCGTAAACTTACAGTCTTGTGCAGGTTTATGATTGTTTGGGATTCACAAGGGGTTTACGAGTAGTATCTTTACTACTGCGGAGTCTCTGCACATAGAAAGATAGGACTGTTCAAACTTTTATGTGCGGAGACTCCGCAGTCGTAAAGTTACTACTCGTAAAATGCCTTTGTGAATAGCAAACAATCATAAACTTACAGTCTTGTGCAGGTTTATGATTGTTTGGGATTCACAAGGGGTTTTACGAGTAGTATCTTTACGAGTGCAGAGTCTCCGCACAAAAAAGGATGTGCGGACACTCCGCAGTCCTAAAGTTACTACTCGTAAAATGCCTTTGTGAATAGCAAACAATCGTAAACTTACAGTCTTGTGCAGGTTTATGATTGTTTGGGATTCACAAAGGTGTTTACGAGTAGTATCTTTACTACTGCGGAGTCTCTGCACATAGAAAGATAGGACTGTTCAAACTTTTTATGTGCGGAGACTCCGCAGTCGTAAAGTTACTACTCGTAAAATGCCTTTGTGAATAGCAAACAATCATAAACTTACAGTCTTGTGCAGGTTTATGATTGTTTGGGATTCACAAAGGGGTTTACGAGTAGTATCTTTACGAGTGCAGAGTCTCCGCACAAAAAAGGATGTGCGGACACTCCGCAGTCCTAAAGTTACTACTCGTAAAATGCCTTTGTGAATAGCAAACAATCGTAAACTTGCAGTCTTGTGCAGGTTTATGATTGTTTGGGATTCACAGAGGTGTTCACGAGTAGTATCTTTACTACTGCGGAGTCTCTGCACATAGAAAGATAGGACTGTTCAAACTTTTTATGTGCGGAGACTCCGCAGTCATAAAGATTACTACTCGTAAAATTCCTTTGTGAATAGCAAACAATCATAAACTTACAGTCTTGTGCAGGTTTATGATTGTTTGGGATTCACAAAGGGGTTTACGAGTAGTATCTTTACTACTGCGGAGTCTCTGCACAAAAAAGGATGTGCGGAGACCCCGCAGTCGTAAAGTTACCACTCGTAAAATACCTTTGTGAATAGCAAACAATCGTAAACTTACAGTTTTGTGCAGGTTTATGATTGTTTGGGATTCACAAAGGGGTTTACGAGTAGTATCTTTACTACTGCGGAGTCTCTGCACAAAAAAGGATGTGCGGAGACCCCGCAGTCGTAAAGTTACCACTCGTAAAATACCTTTGTGAATAGCAAACAATCGTAAACTTACAGTTTTGTGCAGGTTTATGATTGTTTGGGATTCACAAAGGGATTTACAAGTAGTATCTTTATTACTGCAGAGTCTCCGCACAAAAAAGGATGCGCGGAGACTCTGCAGTCGTAAAGTTACTACTCGTAAAATACCTTTGTGAATAGCAAACAATCGTAAACTTAGTTTTGTGCAGGTTCATGATTGTTTGGGATTCACAAAGGGGTTTACGAGTAGTATCTTTACTACTGCGGAGTCTCTGCACATAGAAAGATAGGACTGTTCTAACTTTTTATGTGCGGAGAATTTGCAGTCGTAAAGATACTACTCGTAAATGACCTTTGTGAATAGCAAACAATCATAAACTTACACAAAAATGTAAGTTTACCTTTGCGAGTCAGGCCCTATATATGTATTGCTCTAGACTATAAAAATGCTTTAGATGTAGGGTGACCAGAATTTTTAAATCAGAAACCAGGACATTTCCCAAAAATAGAAGGACTACAATTTTACTTCAACCGAGCGCACAGAATGACAGGGCTCCTTAGCAGAGAATTGCAGAAGAGGCAGAAGAACATACATAAAATGCAATTTTTAAACCCAGTGGCATGCCCGTTATTTAAATTGCTTTCTTATAACAGCTGCTTACTAGCCTTGCTTTGCAAAACATAAATAGATACCTCCCACCGTTTTCAGCCGACCCTCTCTAAAAACTGGGACTGGAGCTTAATTTCCTGAAATCTGCCGGGACAGCTGGCGAAAACCCGGGACTGTCCGGGCATATCCGGGACGCCCGGTCACCCTGTTTAGATGGCACTGAGTAGAGAGGAGCAGCGGCGGCAGTAAGGGCGAGGGAAGCAAGGGGTGTCTATAGTCAAATGGACCGAGTAGACAGAGGTCCAATACAGAGATTTCTGGCTACCCGGGGCGCCTTTGGAAGATGCAGGCGCTGGGCACTGCCCCCTTTGCCCATGCCTTAAACCTTCTCTGCCTACGGTGGGTTGTCCACCCGCTAACACTTCTATCCCAGCCTCATACTGGGGTTCAGAGGATTCTGGACAAGGCCTTCTTCCGCTGGACCCGGCCCTCCTGTGTCCCGGCATGCTCTTTGTTTAATTTCAGGAGAATTTTAAAGGGGAATTTTTCATAAACAAATGAACAGAGCGAAAAGCACAATCAGAGAATAGTTTGTAACCACAGAATGCACGGAAGCTCCTCTCTACTCTGTGTCTACCATAGCAACTGTAAAGCGCTTTACTGCCCAGATGGGTTTGGTTGGAGCTATACAAACCTATAAAGAAGTAAACCAAAGTCTGGAATTGTTCAAATCACAGAGGCACAAGGGCTTCGATGCCTCGTCAGGGGTAGTAAGCGCTATATAAATGGAATGTCATTGCAATCCATGTACACAAGTGCTCCCAGAGACATCTTGTGTAGATTAGTTCTGGCTTCGAGGCACCCGTGCAACGCACCGCATCTGCTCACAACTCTACCCCAACTCCAGTCCCAAGACGTGTTACACTTTACTTCAACCTTCAAGGGTTTAAGCTATTAAACGCACTCGGACGGCCCCCCCAAATGTTTGTTGGGAGTGGGGTGGGGGGATGGCAGCCCGAAGCCGCTGCTCTTTTCGTCAGGCCCTCTAATTGCAAAGTTTGCCCACAAAAGCTGCCCCGGCTTGGAGAGGCCCTAATGAGAGAGGTCCTTAATTTAAACATACCCCTCTCCCCCCAGCAGCCCGCGTGCTTTCTCCGCGCCTTTCATGCGTGGTAAAACAACTCGTAAAGTCACCCTTCAAAGGCCACAATGGGGACAAAGGAGGCCGGGTCGAGAGACGGCCATAAACCCCCCTCGTCGCCATCACGTGTGCCGAGGGGGCGGGGCGCCCCGCAGGGGGCCTGCCCATAGACTCGCCTGTCTGGGGTCTCACACACAAGAGCCGGCCAGGAACCTCCAGGCCCTTTCAGCCCCCATCAAAGGCCCTTTCATTTATTACCGACCAGTTATCTGCAGTTGTTCATTTCTCAGACTCTTTTCTGCTTTGGGGACCCAGGGCTGTGGTTTTTCTCTGAAAAGAAAATTGACAATACATGAAGCGGAAGAGAGGAGTTTGAAAGAGTTTATCGGCAGCAAAAACGGGAAATGCAGATGAAATTTGAAAGGGAATTTAAAAATAATTTTAAAGTACTCCACATTACCCTTGGGGTATACAACTTCTGTTTATATTTGCATTTAATTGTTTTCAAACTTGTGATCTTTATCTGTAATTTGCCAATACTCTCCATAAATTAAAAAACGAAATTACGAAGGAGAATTTACCTTACTACAGACCTGGGATAAACGTGTAACCAAGCCTATGTTACATATGCTTCTCTCTGCTAGATTATTTTCAGGGTTTTTTCCTTCTGCTTTGCAGGAAGATTGGACAGGAGTGATTTCCGTTTAAAGTAACCACAGAAAGTATTTCCAAATATAAAACGATTCCTGGTGTTTGTTTAGTTACTGTATGATTGATAATTTACTGAAATACATCTTTAATAACTAGTCATATATGTTAAAAGGCAAATGATGTACTTAAGTTTAAATGGTTTCGCAAATAGATAATCAGCCATTTTTTGGATTTGAATCAGCTTCCTTTAAAAAATAAAAATGTGCTGTAAAACGTTGCTTATGTCTACTGTGATTACCGACCACAGTCACTTGCAAACATGTTTTTTTGCAGTTGTGTTTAGCGTGAACGTGACCCATGCACTTTACATGTTCACCAGATTCAACTAGAGAAGGTCAGAATAATTTTTTAAACTTTAGGCACGGGGAGACTTGCCCAGAATCACAGGATGTTGAATGGAACCGAGACTGAACCTGGTCCCCCAGTTCAAAGTCAGCGTCTGTGGCTGTAACGCCACATCTCGCCCGGGGGCGGCTCCTCCATTAGGGCGGAGGAGCGTCGCCCCACTGCTTTCTCGCAATGCGAGAAGCAGAAACATAAAATGGTAAAACTACCTTTTTATGTTTCTACTTCTTGCACTGCGAGAAAGCAGAAGGGTTTGGTTGGGGGCGGGCGGGTGGGCGGGGCTGCTCTAGGGCAGGGGAGGAGTGGCTTGCCCACTGCTGAGGCCTCTGACTGTTTGGTCGGGCCTCTGGGGCCGACCAAACCAGTCATGGGCACTCCGCCTTTTCTCCATGTAGGCCGCATGCAGTCTACATGGAGAAAATGGCCTTCCCATAGGCGCCTGGCTGGTCGGCGTCCCGACTAATCACAACGCTGCCATTGCAGCGTTGTGATTGGCTTAGGGGAGGGGAGGGAGGTTGCCTGCTTCCTGTTCCGGGCCGGTAAAGGTAAGTTAACTTTTTTTTATTTTAAATGAACCCCCCGCGCGACCCCGTCCCCATGCGACAAACACCCCTTTCCACCTACAAGTCGTGCCGGCTGCGACTGATCTCGCCTCCATAAACATAGAGAGAGGCATTAATCTTCAATCCTACAGAAGTTATTAGATATTACAGGGATTGACAAATTGAACATAATGCTACGTTAGGTTTAAGATTCTATGGTGAATTTCACTACATTACTCTGAATCTAGCTCACATCTTTCTGTCTGACGTCGTCCTGTTTACAAAATGAACTAGATGTTGTTCACTGGACACGATATTTGAGATTTCACATGGAAGTAACGCACAGGTTATCAGGCAGGTAATGGAAACGGGCAGTGCCCGTGGGACCAGTCCTATCAACACGCTTGCTGCTGCCAGCCACGTTCACCACTAATCCCTCAGAAGAAAAAAAATGTATATACTAAGTAAAGAAACTCAAACCTTGGGTCCCGGAGTAGCGTCCTACTAGTCGAAAAGAGCTTCAATGACTCGTTAGGGTTAGTAAACGCTATATAGACACAATTCAGTCTACAGGAGGGAGCTGAAGGGCCGTATAACGCTCGGTATAAACACTCAAGTAATCAAAAAAATGCTGGGCTGCACACCATTCTCTTCTTGCTGCGTCCAAATTTGTCCTGAAATTATCCAAGAGTGCGTGCTCACTGGTTTCGTGCCTTGCCCTAGTGGCACACAGATAATAAACCATACTATGTGGGGCGACATTTCGCCCCAAGACCAGTTGCACAGCTAAATTTTGCAAGTATACAACGCTCAAAATTTCGAATCCATTTTACTCCGTGTACTCAATCTGTTTGTTCCTCTTTAAATGCTTTAATCACACTTGATCCACGCTTGGAATGTCATGCTATTTACTAGATTTCAAATGTTTACAATGTGCCCATCCGGACCTTCATCAAAAACACGACAGACGCATGAATCCATCCAAAGCAGTGTTCTTTATTCAAACCCAATGCATTTCGGGCTTCTCGAGCCCTTCTTCGGGGGTAACTACAAGTAACAATAAAACATTCACCGTTATAACAGTATCCTTAATTTATACATGTAATGATACATGCTAATCGTCTTATACTAATAAAATCAAAATATCCTACGGATAATCAAGCAAAATGTATTATATATATTAATCATCATTTATATGTAAAAAACATCTTTAGAAAAACACCCACATCCATCACCCAAATGACGAACCTAATCCCATTGCATCCCACCTCCTTAATCTGTCCCATTTCCTGGCCCGCTATCCAAACTACACCGTATGCGCTCACAATTCACCAAACACTCCTCCTCCTCCTCACTCCCGACACTACGAATAACCTATAACGTCCTCAATCATCCTACTGCTCTAACACACCCACCCGACTTTCCTATATAGCATTCAACACTCATCAGGTCTACTCCTATCGCGCCTGGATTATGGGAACGCCTTGTACCTGGGGGCCCCGCAATCCACTATTGGCAAACTACAAGTTATTCAAAATTGTGCAGCCCGCACTCTCCTCCAGACCCCTCCCCGACAGTCCGCAGCCCCTGCTCTGAGGAGTCTCCACTGGCTGCCAGTCAGGGAGAGAATTCAATTTAAAGCCATGTGCATTGCGCACAAGTCTTTTAGGAAGACCGGCTCGCTAATTAGTCAGTCCCTGATTACACCCTACCAACCAAATAGGCTTCTCCGATCAACCTTCTCCTCCCTTGCCCTACTGCCTACTATAAAGAGAACCAGATGCGGTGGACGATCCTTTTCCTATAACTCTGCCAAAATCTGGAATACACTCCCTCTCCGTTTGCGGACGGAACCTAATCTCTTGTCCTTCCGCAAACTCCTAAAAACTTTTCTCTTTAATAACCACTGAGTCCTTCTTCTGTCTACGTTCCGTTCACAGCGCTGGGATGCCTCAGGGTAGCTATCGCGCTATATAAATGTTTTTTTCATTTCATTTCATTTCATTTCATCTTTCACCCCTCACTCAGAGCGTTCGGTTTAAAGCAGGCGGTTACAGGGGAGTGGTAACGCTTTCCTGAAACGATATGCGGGGACGGATGTGTTGATTAGTTGTGGTAGGTATGTGAAGCCGTGCTGATGCAGCGTGGTTAGAATGTGCAACATGTTGGATTTTTTCATGAGGAGTGAAAGTGGGGGAGGTGGAGTGATTGAAACGTGTGATTTGAGTGAGGGGTGAAAGATGAGTGTTGAATGCTATATAGGAAAGTCGGGTGGGTGTGTTAGAGCAGTAGGATGATTGAGGACGTTATGTGTAGGCCAGCGGGGGTGAATGGAGCGTTGTGAGCATGATTGAGATGAGGCAAAGTAGCGAGTGGGGTTTGGGAAGAATGGGACAGTAGCACGGGGTGTTATTCGTAGTGTCAGGAGTGAGGAGGAGGAGGAGTGTTTGGTGAATTGTGAGCGCATACGGTGTAGTTTGGATAGCGGGCCAGGAAATGGGACAGATTAAGGAGGTGGGATGCAATGGGATTAGGTTCGTCATTTGGGTGATGGATGTGGGTGTTTTTCTAAAGATGTTTTTTACATATAAATGATGATTAATATATATAATACATTTTGCTTGATTATCCGTAGGATATTTTGATTTTATTAGTATAAGACGATTAGCATGTATCATTACATGTATAAATTAAGGATACTGTTAGAACGGTGAATGTTTTATTGTTACTTGTAGTTACCCCCGAAGAAGGGCTCGAGAAGCCCGAAATGCATTGGGTTTGAATAAAGAACACTGCTTTGGATGGATTCATGCGTCTGTGGTGTTTTTGATGAAGGTCCGGATGGGCACATTGTAAACATTTGAAATCTAGTAAATAGCATGACATTCCAAGCGTGGATCAAGTGTGATTAAAGCATTTAAAGAAGAACAAACAGATTGAGTACACGGAGTAAAATGGATTAGAAATTTTGAGCGTTGTATACTTGTAAAATTTAGCTGTGCAACTGGTCTTGGGGCGAAATGTCGCCCCACATAGTATGGTTCATAAACACTCAAGTGCCTTACTGTGCTGGATGGCTTAAAAGGTTTGCTGCAGCATTAGAAAGACTTCTGCACGCGTATTACCAGTTGCTGGATGGCCTATGTCATTTCAATATAATGGGACACCATGATTAAAGATCTGTTAGATTCCATTTTGGGGCGCAGGAGTCTTTTAACTCATACACAGTTACCGCAAGGCCACCCACAAAAACACCTGTTAAAACGGCACATTAATCCATCACGGAAGAACTTACGGAGGATCATCCACCTGTGTAAACTCAATCCAACGAGTAGAAATCTAAAGGAGTTAAAAGACTCACGGAGAGCCCACAAAAAGCTATCTGGGACCTCAAATTAGTACAACAAGAGGAGTGGAAAAAAATATTCGAGATACTCAAGGAAAGATCCCTAGCTCGTTTCTGGAATCATATGAACAACTTAAAACCTCCCCGGATACAAAGGGAAAACACAGTTCCAGCATCGGAAGGGGAGAAACACGTCATGGGCCAGTTTACTGCAAGCAACAATACAAACAAAATGAGGCTCAGCCCGCAGCAAGCATTAGAATATCAAGAACTAACTTCACCTTCTCAGATAGTAAAACTAATAAAGGCCATGAAAGGCGATGGAGCCCCTGGCCCAAACGCTCTTCCAGCTGGGATTTTTCAATGTGCCCCAGAAAATTGGGCAGCTCTTTTAACACCGCTTTTCAACACTGCCTACACAATGGGCCAAACTCCCGAAGCCTGGAGAGGTTCAACATTAGGCCCGATTTTCAAAAAAGGCGATTGTCCAAAGCCAAGCAACTTCCGCCTAATAGCCCAGTTAGATCTAGAGGCAAAAGCATATGCCCGAATCTTACTGAAAAATCTCGACAGTTCGGTAGAAGAAAACAAGCTGCTCCCCTTCTTTCAAACAGGCTTTCGTGGAGGAGCTGCCACTAACGACAACTTCATAGCATTATCCGCTCTCAGTCACCAAGCCATACACCATAATCAACCTCCACTTTTCTGCTGTTTCATTGATTTCACGGCAGCATTTGACAAAGTCGACAGACAGACCCTCTGGAAGAAATTAGTAAGCTGGGGCATTCCATCTCCTCTTTTTCCGGCTATAATCTCCCTCTACTCCGAAACCTGGGTCCGAGTAAAAACAGGTCCAACATCATTATTGGCCAAAATACGCTCCACTTGGGGTCTGAAACAAGGCTGCGTGTTGGCACCTCTACTTTTTAATTTATACACAGCTGACCTAGGAAAAGCCCTGACCACCAGTTGCCTGGTCCCACTTAGGCCATCGTCCCCTTCACATCCTTCAATACGCGGACAATATAGTCATTATGGACCACACTAAAGTGGGGCTCCAACGAGCCTTGACCAGCCTACATAAATACAGCTTATCAAATTCCCTCTCCATCAACCCAGACAAGAAGAAAATACTTTTCTTTGGCTGTCATAAAAATAAAAAAACAAATTTCATGTACCATGGGCCCATGGCCATCTCGTCGGCCCCTAAATATAAGTATCTGAGGGTGTGGTTCACAGAATCTGCTCAATCGTCTGCTCATAAAAACGATCTGACAAAGAAATCAACTGTAATCACCTATGGGCTAATCAAGCTTAATAAGAATCTAAAAAGCCCGTCAGCAGAGGGAATAAAGAAAGTCATTCAAGCAACCCTTCTGCCAGCACTTCACTACGGACATCAAGCTTTTCCCAGAGCCTGCTCGGAAATTATGGAGCAGGCACAGTGCGTGGGCCATAAAAAAAATCTTCCGATTACCGAAATACCTTCTTAGGGCAAGAGTCGGACTGGAATTTGGGCTGGTAAAACAAGCACTAACCATCTAGGCTGATTTTCTCAAATATTATATCCGTATTTTAAAATCTCCAGAAAGATCCCTAAAGGTTGCCGTAGAAATATATTTGAAAAAACAGGCTCCCCATGGAACAACCAGCTTAAGAGAGCTCTAGCTACCACAGAGATAAATCAATCAGCAATTGCACTGACTACCATTTCCTATACAACTTGGAAAAAGACCATCAACAGACAAGTGCAATTAGCCTCATTCAAGCAAGACCATGCTTCATTAAAATCAACATCCTTCTTGTCCCCGCTAATGCTTCGTATCTGGTAACTAAACCCCAGCCCTATCTTTCTGCTTCCCTCAACTTCAAAACTCGGAGAGAGATCATGTACATGCGTTCGCTGGCCCTACCAATACTGGACTTTAATCGAGCTTGGGCCGACCAGAAGAATGGAAGAGCCTGCAGGTTATGCAACTATAAACACAAATCATGGCTGCACCTTCTGTGTTGTTGTCCCGCCATAACCCTTCAAAGGAGAACCCTACTTAGGGAGCTATTTCTGAGGCAAAGAGCAAGTACCTGCCTAGAGGCGTCGGCAATATGCTTTTCACAGACAGAGGCCTCCTCCCTGGCCCGCTTTGGGAGATTTATGCAAACACTCAGGGATGCTCTTCAACCCCATCCTGGTCCCTCTAAACGCCTCTACAAAGTCCAGAAACTGACATCGGATTATTTCATAAAGAAACCGGGAGCTAAAGAACCCCCCACACAGCACTGAAGGTCCTAGGCTATGTTCTTGCATCATTAAAGGCAAGCCGGCGGCAGGAGCCTAGTGCACTCTTAGATCAACAATCATTCCTGAGTTAAGAACATCAGCAACAGGGATCCTCGATCGCATCCCATCTACCTCCAAACCCAAAGACAATAAATTGGCACCAGCACTTTAGCATACTTCTCTCCGTCTCAATAAAGTTTACAAATTGTCGACATCCTTAAATATGTATACACGCCAGCGTCAGACTTCAGGATTGCACAAAGCACATGCACCTCTTTAGCGGGACAGGACCATGGGTCAAATATGCGCTGGTAAAGGGACAGGGGTGAGTAATGGAAACTGATGGGACACGAACTGGTGACATAGTCACTGGGGATGAACCCATGAGCAACTGGCATTTTTCTGTATTAAATCCATGTTGCATCACCATCTATAAACAAACCTTAATGTTAGGACCAATTGTAAGGCTTTAATCAAATTTTCTCTTTTAAATGGATTCCAGATTAACTGGCTTTTAAATGTAACTGGAGGTTTAAGTAAAGGTTTCTGTTCACTTTTATGTTTTTTTATTATTATGCAATGGTTTTAATGAACTTATGCAAATAAACTTCATTGTCATTGTCATTGGATGGCTTATGTCATTTTGACCAAAATTCAGAGCTGCTGCTTTGTAAACTTGTGATCAACCAGAGACTTCTGAGATCTGGACGGTCTCTTCTTGGATTAGTCGAAGTTTGCGAGTCAAAGATCTGTGATTTGTGATACAAGGAAGCATTTCAACTTTGTTCCAATTTGTGGGCGGTTTGCCAAACCGAAGAAAAACAACAAGAGCTTTGTATTGGTGAGGTAGGGGTACACATGCATTTACTGCTTGTTATGGCTGAGAAGGAGGGTGTGTGTGAGTGTGTGTGTGTATAAATATACACAAACACATCAGAAGCTGTAGTGCACCCAGAACACCCACCATCTACTGAATGTGTGATGTCACCAAAAATACACCGAGTCTGTAATATCTCTAAAACCCACTGGACAACGTACTGGGGCGGTGTTGTCCTGTCCATATGCAGAGTTCCATATGTTTACAATCTCGCTGCATGGCCTCACACATATTGTGCACAGACTGATTCGGTCTCAATCACTCACAGTGTACATGATCATTGATTGGATCTCTCGACTGACTAGTATCTGTATTTATAACAACGAGACGGGACTATCACGATATTATCACCGTGGTCTTTGCCATGACCACACAATGCAGTTTATTTCACTCGGACACCCAGCATGATAGGTGTGTACACGTACACTTGGAGCTATCCAGACTGTTTCCCATTAAGTGGGGATAGCAGGATACCAATATGGACAGGACTCGATCGATTGAGTCCTAACTGCCGAGGCGCTATGACCGAGCCCAATGTTCGGATCTGCCGTAGGATACCAATATGGACAGGACTGGATCGACTGAGCCCTAACTACCGAGGCGCTATGGCCGAGCCCAATGTTCGGATCTGCCCTTGGATACCAAAATGGACAGGACTGGATAGACTGAGTCCTAACTACCGAGGCTTTGGCCAAGTCCAATGTTCAGATCTGCCCTTGGATAGCAATATGGACAGGACTGGATTGATTGAGTCCTAACTACCGAGGCGCTGTGGCCGAGCCCAATGTTCGGATCTGCCGTAGGATACCAATATGGACAGGACTGGATCGACTGAGTCCTAACTACCGAGGCGCTATGGCCGAGCCCAATGTTCGGATCTGCTTAGGATACCAATATGGACAGGACTGGATCGACTGAGTCCTAACTACCGAGGCGCTATGGCCGAGCCCAATGTTCGGATCTGCTTAGGATACCAATATGGACAGGACTGGATCGACTCAGTCCTAACTACCGAGGCGCTATGGCCGAGCCCAATGTTCGGATCTGCCGTAGGATACCAATATGGACATGACTGGATCGATTGAGTCCTAACTACCGAGGCGCTATGCACGAGCCCAATGTTCAGATCTGCTTAGGATACCAATATGGACAGGACTGGATCGACTCAGTCCTAACTACTGAGGAGCTATGGCCGAGCCCAATGTTCGGATCTGCCGTAGGATACCAATATGGATAGGACTGGATCGATTGAGTCCTAACTATCGAGGCGCTATGGACGAGCCCAATGTTCGGATCTGCTTAGGTTACCAATATGGACAGGACTGGATTGACTGAGTCCTAACTTCTGAGACGCTATGGCCGAGCCCAATGTTCGGATCTGTCGTAGGATACCAATATGGACAGGACTGGATCGATTGAGTCCTAACTACCGAGGCGCTATGGACGAGCCCAATGTTCGGATCTGCTTAGGATACCAATATGGACAGGACTGGATTGACTGAGTCCTAACTACCGAGGCTTTGGCCAAGTCCAATGTTCAGATCTGCCCTTGGATACCAATATGGACAGGACTCGGTCAACTTAGTCCTAACTGCTGCGGCGCTATGGCCGAGTCCAATGCTCAGATCTGCCCTTGGATACCAATATGGACAGGACTCGATCGATTGAGTCCTAACTACTGAGGCGCTATGGCCGAGCCCAATATTCGGATCTGCCTTTGGATACCAATATGGACAGGACTGGATCGATTGAGTCCTAACTACCGAGGCACAATGGCTGAGTCCAATGTTCGGATCTGCCCTTGGATACCAATATGGACTGGATTGGCTGAGTCCTAACTTCTGAGACGCTATGGACGAGTCCAATGTTCAGATCTGCCCTTGTGTGGGAACCCTTATACAAACAACCCTCGCTGTGGCTGTCATGTTATTATTGATTTATTTACTTATCAAGGGTGTTTTATATAGTGCCTCATGTCATGAGAGGCCTCTTCAGAACGCTAGAAGTACCATGTTTGAATTGCTTTACCACACAGATATGGCTTACATAATAAAGTTCTATAATGTTCAGTAAATGTATTATTGATTACTTAAAACCAATCAATAACGAAAGTAATCGCATATACAATACAACAGGTAGCATGTTCCTTGATCTAAAATATAAAATCAACTGTCAGTATCAAACAATGAAACATGTTTTTTATATATTGGCTTACATACCAATAAGTCTCATAGATATATTACAGAAGGTCCACGCAAGACAAATTCTCAATAAACTCTTAGAGAGGATTGATGATACGAAAATCTTGACCCCCCTACCAGGCAGAGTTCAAAGCGAAAACGAGTACCATGGATCAAGTCTTAAGGTTCATCATAATTATCTGGAAATATACTACGCTGAGAGATACACACCTATATATAGCTTTTGTCGACCTCAGAGCTGCCTTCGACCTAGTTCCAAGGGGGCTGTTATGGACTTCGCTCAAAAGGTTGGGGGTCCCCGAAGTGCTGCTGGTCCTATTCATAAGGCTTCATCAATAAAATTCCTCCCAAGGTCGATGGGGTTGCGTGGGGCAACTAACTGACCGAATCCCAGTGCTTAGAGGGGTGAGGTAGGGGTGTGTCTTGGCCCCCACTCTTTTCTCACTCTTCGTAAATGACGTTACATGGTCCCTAATCAAAGGCAACATAGATGCCCCTAAGTTAGATGGGGCCTGTGTGCCAGCTCTCCTATTTGCAGACAATACTTTGTTAATCTCACAAACACCCAGGGGTCTGCAAGAATTATTAAAGAACTTTCATGATTTCTGTTCATCCAAGGGGTTAGAGATTAATACATCAAAAACTAAATATATGGTAGTTAAACCCCACAAGTCCTTAAGAGGTGTCATATATTTGGACAAGGAGAAACTGGAACGTGTCTCCAGCTTTGAATATTTAGGAATCAGGCTGGACAGCAAAGCTTCATGGGAACTGCATATCCAAAAGCGGAGAGCTGCCCTCCCGCACCAAGCAGTGTCTATTCAGAAAAGACACCAGGCATCACTCACAAGCTATACTCCGTGCTATGGAAGCGTATAAACGTAAGGTACAACCTGCAGCACTTTATGGTGCCAAAAACTGGGGCCTTGCCAACTGTGAGATCCTGACCCTAAGTGAGAATAGGTTTGTTCCGTCTCTGCTGCATCTCCCTAGGAATACGCCCTGGTCCCCATGTTCTTTGATATAGCCCTTAAAAGGGGGGGGTTGCATCGTCAGGTTAAGACCTCTGCTAGACTGGGTGAGGCTTTGGTCAACTGAGGAGCTTGCACCCTATAGGAACCCCATGAAAGAACTTTTAACTCTAGATAAGAACACCATTTTCCCATGGTCAGGCTCATACAACAATGGTTCTCGAGGCCGGGTCTCGAGAGGTTCTGGACTAACCAAGAAGACTTAACTATATCTTCCAAAAAGCAACTAAAACACATCTACTGGGAGCACGTCATAGCAAAGTACCATTGTAATCCCTCGTTGGGGAGATTAACAGAATACTTTTTGTCTGTCAAGGTCACTCCATGTTATGAGACATTTTTGGACATACCGCAACAACAGAAGGCAAAAGGTTTGTACCTGAAGTTTCGCTTTGGTACATTAAAAATAAGCTCTTTCACATCTAAGTGGTCTGCAGGAAGCCAAGAAGAACTTATTGAGATGTACCCAATGTGCTCCTTACCTTGTAAGGAGAACATTGGTCATGTGCTCGTCTTCTGCACGACCTATGTTATTCCAAGAGCAAAGTGGACC
Source organism: Calotriton arnoldi (assembly GCA_963921515.1). Lineage (NCBI taxonomy): Eukaryota > Metazoa > Chordata > Amphibia > Caudata > Salamandridae > Calotriton > Calotriton arnoldi. The sequence goes on from CAWUFW010010548.1 coordinate 276,121, forward strand.
CGACCCTTATCCATCCGGCTCGGCTTTGGACGCCATAAGAAGCTTTAAGGGCCTTGAGGAGTGACACATCAATCGACGTTGTGTCCTCTTTGAGCAGGTTCTTGTTTGCGGTGCGGATACTGAGGGAAAACAGGTACCTGAAGTTTTAAGCCATATTGCACTGGACATCTATGTTCTAACTCACTCTTATTTGCTTTTGAAACCGTATATTGGTTTTAATCGACATATAGTTCTTATCTTTCTTTGATAAATGGACGAACAGAGGGAACGCACTTGCATCTTACTAGGCCCACTATTAGAACGTTAGTACAAAAACCCTCTACAATTGTTTGAAAAATCATTTTTTTAGACGGCTAAAGCACTTTATTATGATTTTAACAGATTAATATCATGTCTCCACTTTCTATAGTTTTAGTATTTGTGGAGCGGCAATCCCTGTTTTTTATTGTGAAATTGTGTTTTATTTTAATGACAGTATTAATTTATGAAGGTCTTAATTATTGTGATATTGGATTATTATTCTTTTTTATGTGCTATTTTATGGATGAAATTCCGAATAAACATTTTTGCACACTACAACAGCATGGTGTGGTATTGCATCATCATTTGCAGACAGCACATTTTCCCTTGAAATTGCTACAATATTTGCACTGACACACAGTTTTACTACTACAACTATGTAGAACACAGGGGCGTGGCTGACTGCCAAACATGGCGGACGGTATCTAGCGGAACTCCGCGCCGAGCCCCGACACTTTGCAAAAGATCCTGACACCGGGTGATCATCCCTGCTTGGAATCCCGAGTACTGAGCTGCGGACACAGCGAGGAACGCAACGCCGCTTTAACAGCTGAAATCGAGCGCGGCATTGAAGACGGAGCGCCTCATCTGCCCACGCAGCAATACTGGGCAACACACATTGGCGGTTCCGGAGACGGAGCTCCGCGGCAACGATCAGAGACCCGGCGGCGACGATAATAGCAGGCGGGAACTCCGGATCCTGTTTGTACTGCCCGCGCTGCAAGCAAGGAGACCGCGCTTGCCTTCAATCAAGGGCCAACTTGAGAGGTACGGAGTGCGCTGGCATGAAGATCAAGATGGCGGGCGCGACTATGCCGAGACGCACCGGAGCCCTGGCAGGCATGTAAAGACCTCTGAGCCAGCTGCATAGTCATGCCGAGACTGCACTGGCAAATACGCCTTACAGAACTGTAAAATACACTGGGGGAATATATATACTTACGCTCCACCCCTCCTGACGAGGCTGACCTGCACCACTTGCACACTGGCTGATGGCCCCCCCATAGCGGACTCGGAGGAGCACATGTCCGACGTCCTGGCTTCCCCCACCTTCTTGAGGGCATAAACACCTGTGCTGCTTCCTCTGCTACAGCGCTGCTATAACAGACTCTATACCAGGCACAAACTGGATGGCACACAGTGATCGTGGTGAGTGCTACGTGGGCTGCTAATTAGCATATGCTGTAACGAATCTAACGTGTGGTGACTGTTGATCGCCTCACGGGCACCCCAGAGAGCAATAATGGCCCAACAGGCGTACAGGGGTGCCGAGGAAGCATACGCATGTCGCACTCTCCCTCCTACCTCATGAACTGCATGCAAGTGGTGCGGGGAACAGCGGGGCAGTAGGTTCTTATTTCAACTGTACACCCTAGGAAGAGAGAAAGCCAATACCAACACTGCTACACGGTGGAGGGAAACAGAATCTGATAGCACCAACGGGTGTGCTTTGCGGACGGGCCAGGGACGGAGGGGAGGACAGGAGCACGCATTACCCTGAAGTAACCTGGAGGCAACGTGTGCGAATACTCTAATCAATATGGGGCGTCCTAAAACCAAACAGACGGAACCCCCGCCCTCTGACTTAACAGAACACACAACTAATATCGCCCAAACACAAACCTCGGACCTGGATGTGATACCGCCCACGGACACTGGACAACCTATAGATAAACTGGATCTGATCCTGCAGGAAATTAGGGAATCCCGTACAGCTATTGAGGCGCAAATAGGTACACTGACCACCAGCTTTACCTTGCTAAAGGCGGACCACACCAAGCTAGCGGAGAGGGTGAAAGCTAATAAGGTGATACTGGACGACCTGGCGCCTCAACAACAAACCCATGCTACCCAAATAGAACAATTGCAACGACAATTGGTGGGTCTACAAGAACGGGTGGATGATGCGGAAGGGAGGTCCCGCCGCAACAATGTTCGAATTCTGGGCATACCAGAGCGCAGCGAAGGAACCAACCCCACCCGATTTGTAGAAACATGGCTACGAGAAAGTGTTGCACCGACGGGCCTTACGGAGATGTACAGTGTGGAACGGGCACACAGAGTGCCGCCTAGACCTCCTCCTCCTGGTGCGCCACCCAGACCAATCATAGCACGCCTATTGAACTATAAAGACTGTGACACGATTCTACGTGCTGCCAGGGAAAATGCTCCAATTTCCTTCGAGAATAAACGTATTTCACTGTACCCAGACTTTACCGTGGCGGTGCAGAAGGCTAGAGCCACGTTCCAAGAGGTTAAAAAAACGCTTCAGACTCATAATCTAAAGTATGCATTGCTCTTCCCTGCCCGCTTAAAAGTTGTCTATGGTCAGAAAGCCTTGTTTTTTGATAGCCCGGATGAAGCAATGGACTGGGCAGAAATTACACTGACACCCAATACGACACAGGAATCATCCCAAACACTTCAACAGCGGCGGCCATTATCACAAAGGACACCAAGATCAAGGAAGACAAATTTGAACAACAGTCAGAAATCACGAACTATATCGGATTGGACTCCTACTCCGGAACAGATCTTGGTAAATCAGAAGGATGCTGTACGGGCTGTGGTGGAGATGGCGGAGCAAGACGAGACATCCGTCGCCGACTCAGTAGACTCTTCGGAAGATGACACTCTCCAATCAGACTCTGAGAACAGCTTGGCGTTGTTCCCCCTGGTCACTCCGCAGACCGCAAATGATTATATAGGGTGAACGCTACGCAAACCCAATGTTGACAGTACGCCTTAAACAGATGAGTATAAAATATACTGTGATATGATAATGGATGAACCCAATGTGAATTGTCTCCCCGTATAGATGGGGCTTGGGCTGGGACACCGCTAATGTACATGTTGTACGTTCTCTTATGCATGTCACTCAGTGGGTAGTTACCATGCCCCCGTGGCGACTGCACTATGTTACAAAGTTTACAAGTCGTTGGTTGAACTTGTTGTCGTTGTTTGGTCCTCTATTGTTTTGCAGGGGAACCTAGTATTGAGAGTTTCAAAGGGGTATAGGGGCACAGACTCAGACATTGTTCAGTTTCTTTTGGTCAGCAGTACGGGTTTATGGGCAGATATGTTACACTATATTATGCAGACTTAAATGGCTCAACCTGGTAAATATACATACCTATCCTGGAATGTTAGGGGTCTTGGCTCTGTGCACAAGAGACACAGAGTACTTGCGCAACTCAATCGCAGAAGGGTACAAATTGTTTTTCTTCAAGAGTCCCATCTTACTTGCGCAGAAGCCGCAAAGCTACACAAGAAATGGAGAGGGCTATTATATTTTACCTCTTATTCAGCGTTTGCCCGGGGAGCTGCAATATGATTAAGAAGCGGCGTCCCCTTTTCGCTACTTGAACAAAGGATAGACGCGAATGGCAGATATGTACTATTGCATGGTATCCTTGATGGGGAACATGTAGTATTGGGCAGCGTATATGCGCCTAACTCGGAACAGGATAAATTTCTAGGCATACTCACCAATGCACTAACAGGATGGGACACTTACCCTTGGATAATAGGAGGGGATTTTAACGCTGTTTTGGATGTGGGTTTAGATCGATCGCACCCACCATTACAAAGTACTAATTGTAAAAGGCAGGCAGACGCACTCAAGGGATGGGCAGACGGCTGGTATATAACTGATGTTTGGCGTCAGCGTAATCCTCACAACAAGGAATACTCCTTCTTCTCATCACCACACAGGTTGCATACGCGTATTGATAGAATATTTTGTTCTACGCGTTTACTTACTCATGTCACAGCCACTACATACCTCGGGAAAACACTATCGGACCACAACCCAATTGAAGTCACGCTAACATGGGGGAAGATCCCCACACCAATACCTACCTGGAAATTACACCCTTCATTACTCGAAGACCCGGTATTTCATAGCTCCCTTTCCACAGCAATTACTCATTACTTTGCAGAAAATGTAGGCACTGCTAGTACAAGACAGATGGAGTGGGACGCATTTAAAACTGTAATTAGGGGGACAGCTATAAGCATGCGAGTGGGGGGACGCTCTCATCTGATCACAGAACTAACGGTAGTGGAAAATGGCCTCGGTGAACTAGAACGCGAGACAGGCCCAAATGTCGCTAATAGTGATAAGTTGCAGGAAGCGCACATAAAACACGCTGAGCTACTAGAGGAACTTCGCATTATAGACTACCGTACATATACACAAAGGCAGCATGCGGAGGCGGACAGGGCAGGTTCACTCCTAGCTCGGATTATTAAAGATAAACCGGGAGTAATACCTATAACTGAAATTAACATACAGGGGGACCCCGGCCCGCACTCAGCTAGAGATAAATGCTGCCTTTAAGAAATATTATGAGACATTATATGCAGCGCCAATAGAACCGGGCGAGGCTGACTATGAGTCCTTTTTTGGGGAATTACGGTTTCCACAACTAACGGCAGATCAAAAGAAAGAACTAGAGGCGCCAGTAACAACAGCAGAGATTAGGGCAGCTATTAAACAACTTCCACGCAATAAGACGCCATGTACGGATGGGCTACCAGTAGAGTTTTATGCAAAATACATACAAATTTTGGCCCCTCACTTACAAAAGCTATACCAAGTCTCGCTTGACACAGGCTTTCTCCCACCCACTACAATGCAAGCAGTGGTGGTCTCGCTGCTGAAACCGGGCAGAGAGAGTAGGGACATGGCAGGCTATCGCCCCCTTTCACTGTTAAACACGGATTATAAAATATTAAGTAAATTGCTAGCAAACAGAATTCTCCAATTTATACCTAAATTAATACATACGGATCAGTGTGGGTTTGTACCCGGTAGATGCACAGCTCTTAATATCAGACGACTACACCAAGTCATGACGAGAGCAGTAATAACAGACAACCAACAAGGGTGTGTGTCTTTAGATTTACGCCAAGCGTTTGATTCATTACACTGGAGCTACATGTTACGTGCCCTTTCGAAATTTGCTATACCGGATGCTTATGTTAGATGGGTTAGCCTCTTATATACGAACCCAACGGCCCGTGCTCGTACGGGTGCCCATATTTCATCGCAATATACAGTGGAAAGAGGTACCAGGCAGGGATGCCCATTGTCACCTTTATTATTCATACTAGCACTTGAACCGTTAGCTATTAAAATACGGACTGTGGCAGCACACAAAGGTATACAAATAGGAAATGACACGCACATTATCTCTGCATATGCAGATGATCTAATACTATACTTCAATGATCTTAAGGCACCAATCCCGGCCATATTCTACGAATTTCAACTGTTATCCGGGCTCACATTAAATGTGAACAAATCATATGCATACTTCTTTACAGACACTGCACACGTCGATCCATTAAGGTTTGGCCGCTGGACGTTCCAGACAGCACCAGTCACCTTTAGATACCTCGGCATCCAAGTATACAGAGAATCTGCGAACATTCTAGATGGCAATTTGTGCCGGGCAATTACCGCACTTAAAGCACAAATAACATTCTGGACCTCACTACCAATATCGGTAGCAGGGAGAGTGGCTATCGCCAAAATGGTGATGCTCCCCAGATTGCTTTATTATTTTACTAATCTCCCAATTGTGATCCCTGCTCACGTATTCAAAACACTAGATACTCTACTGATTGAACTAATCTGGGGGAGCGGGCGCTGACGAATAGGATTGCAAAAACTTTAATTGGGGACGAAGAATGGGGGAATGGGGGTCCCTGACATGAAAGCATATTGCTATGCCAGTCAACTGCAGTGGCTTGCGTATTGGATAACAGGGCGCAATCTGCAGGAGATAGCTATGAGTACACGCGAGTGGAAGAGGGGGGAATTGCATAAACTTCTACTACCAACCAGTAGAATCCCAACAACTGCACCCCCTTTATTGACCATCGCATTGAGGTACTGGAAGAAAGCACTTCGCTATACAAAGGCCTTAGCTCCATATGCCTCTAACATCCCATTAATGGGCCTTCCGCTGCCGCAAGGTACAGTAACGTCACACCATATAACTAGCTGGGCGAAAGAGGGAGTAACTACAGTGGGAATGTTATTCATGGATCAAACATTAATGAATCATGATGCCTTTGTAAGGGAACAGGGTGTACCAAACACATCTTTCCTCCTCTACGCAAATATTAGTAGATATGTTAGGACAACATGGGCACCAGATGGGATGGAACCCCCAATACACGAACTTGTACACCTACAATATTTAATGGGGAACGGAAGCCACCTGACCCGATGGTTGTACTCGGGAATCCGAGCGCATACTGCCACCTCCTTACAAACACTTCAGGACAAATGGAATGCTGATATAGGTCGCGAGCTCACGGACAAGGAATGGGGTTATATATTAGAATATCCAAAGAAGATATCACGTAACCCAAAGTTTAAATTTATACAACTCATGATAACACACAGAGCATATTTGACTCCTCGCAGGCTAAGTTCGATGTTTCCAGATACGACAGACACGTGTCCTAGATGTCATGCCTCGAATGCAGATTTGCTTCATATGTTATGGTCATGCCCAAAACTAGCACATTATTGGTCAACTATATAGACCAGGCTAAATGCGGTTGCTCCTGGGGGAGGAAGAGATTCACTAGAGCATTGTTTATTGGGATTAAACCCCGGATGTAAGAAAGGCAGTCCTATAACCAAATTTGCAAATTTGGCACTAATATTGGCTAAACGCACGATCACAATGCGTTGGAAAGCGGCGAAACTGCCCACGATCCTAGAATGGTATAATGAAGTAGTCCGATGGGGCAGAGCTGAAAGTACAGAACTCAAACGTGAAGAACTGAGAGGATTACGGAAAAAACCTATCTCACTAGAGTGGAATGTAATGCTTGAAGAATTTATATTGACTGAATCACGGAAAAATTAGGAAAGTCATAGGTGTACATTTATTCAGAACGGGAATTCCATATAAAAGTTGTGCCGAGACCTCTATTTCATTGTATCGTATTAAATGGACCAGATTATACATTTGTGGCTAATGTATATAGTTGTACTATAAAATAATGCTGCCAATATCAGATAACTGCAAAGAAGTGCTGTGCCCGGGGAATGGGGTGGGAGAGGGACATAGTTGGGTTGTTAAAGTTGTAAGGGTGGGGGGAAGAGACTAGATTATTATGCTTCTTCTGTTATATTGTATAGACTACGATAATGACGATTTCACAAACAATGTACAAAAGATGAGACTGGAAGACCATGTAAATCACTGAACGTTATCACTGCTGAATCGTACTACTCCTCTATATGTATCTATGATCACTTAACTGAATCTCAATTTTGAATGGATATAATCTATGCTGTAAAACGTTGCAAAAGACTGTTATAAGAAAATCAATAAAATATGTTATAAAAAAAAAAAAACTATGTAGAACACAAACTATGATGTATGGAAATTGGTTTTCAGCAAATATGTACAATTTGCATATCACCAAGTAAAGTGTCTTGATTTATTTTGATCCTATTAAAACTTTGTTTCCATCACACTTCAGAATTTGAAAAATTTGATTCATTTGTGCTTTCCTAATTGCTTACATATTGTACAGTTATTTTACAGGCATTTAAATGTTGTGCTTTGGGAACAAATTGTCATCCTATATTATTTCCTTTCTTATTCCCTGTACCCCAGTAAGATTGTCACATAGTTCACTTGATAAAATCCTCTGACTAGAGAAAGAAAATTGAACACCAATCTCCATGGTAAAATAATAAGCAGCAATTTGTCAGAAGTCAGAGCCTGACATTTGACCTCTGTCTTTGAACGCACAGCAAATGTGACAAGATAAGAAGAAAATTTAAAGGCATGTTTATTGCTCATTCACCTTCTCCAGCATGGTTATTTTGGGGGTTCTGCAGCACCCCCAGCACCCATTGTCCAGGTCCTATGCAGTCATTCATAAATCTGTGCTGCTTAAAGCAAATGTAACCGTAGATTACACTTGGCGGCAACCTTTATTAAGAAATAGCAGCCGAGGCCATTTTCATTGCTGCGTCTGTGGAACAGGGCACACACGTAAAACATGGAGCAGTGATTCTCACCATGTGCCATATGAGGGACAACAGGTCATATAAACTTTGGGGCATATTTACAAACCCCTTTGCGTCGCTCTTGCACCACACAACGTGGTGCAAGAGCGACGCAAATGAAAGATGAGATTTAGGGAGCCACGCAAGGCCACCTTGCGTGGCCCTTGCGTGGCTTAATAAATCTCGAGTGATGTAATGCAGCGCCAAACGCTGCCTTGCTTTACCCTGCACCAGGGAGGCGTTTCCATGGGCGTTGCATGGGTGCTCCCTTGCAACATCCATGGATTTTGACGCAGTCCCAGATTTACAAGGACTTGAAAACCTGGGAATGCATCAAAACGATGCGCCTCCCCAGGAGAGGCGTAACGAGGAGAAAGAACTATTTCTCCTCCTTTTTCCTCTTTCTATAGAACTCTGCAATACACATAGAGAGAGGAAAAAGCCTCTTAGGATAGTTCTTGTGTAGGAAGGTGGCCTTCCTGCACAAAAACAATCATGCATGCAACATAGGCACCCTAGCACCATGGTGCAAGGGTGCCAGCGCTGGCACTAGGCTGCCAAAACATCGCGAGGGAAAAACACAGAAATGTGTCTCTTTGAGGTGCACCTTCAGTGAAGGAGCCCTCTTTGAGGTGCACTGCAGTGAGGAAGCCTTCTTTGAGGTGCATCTGCGATGAGGAGTGCTCCTCTTTGAGGTGCACCTGCAGTGAAGGAGCCCTCTTTGAGGTGCACCTGCAGTGAAGGAGCCCTCTTTGAGGTGCACCTGCGGTAAAGGAGCCCTCTTTGAGGTGCACCTGCAGTGAAGGAGCCCTCTTTGAGGTGCACTGCAGTGAAGGAGCCCTCTTTGAGGTGCACCTGCAGTGAAGGAACTCTCTTTGAGGTGCACCTGCAGTGAGGGGAGCCCTCTTTGAGGTGCACCTGCAGTGAAGGAGCCCTCTTTGAGGTGCACCTGTGGTGAAGGAGCCCTCTTTGAGGTGCACCAGTAGTGAAGGAGCCCTCCTTGAGGTGCACCAGCAGTGAAGGAGCCCTCTTTGAGGTGCACTGCAGTGAAGGAGCCCTCTTTGAGGTACACTGCAGTGAAGGAGCCCTCTTTGAGGTGCACCTGCAGTGAAGGAACTCTCTTTGAGGTGCACCTGCAGTGAATCAGCCGTCTTTGAGGTGCACCTGCAGTGAAGGAGCCCTCTTTGAGGTGCACCTGTGGTGAAGGAGCCCTCTTTGAGGTGCACCTGTGGTGAAGGAGCCCTCCTTGAGGTGCACCAGCAGTGAAGGAGCCCTCCTTGAGGTGCACCAGCAGTGAAGGAGCCCTCTTTGAGGTGCACCTGCAGTGAAGGAGCCCTCTTTGAGGTGCACCTGCAGTGAAGGAGCCCTCCTTGAGGTGCACCAGCAGTGAAGGAGCCCTCCTTGAGGTGCACCAGCAGTGAAGGAGCCCTCTTTGAGGTCACCTGCAGTGAGCAGGTTCGCTTCAAAGTGTCCCGGCAGTGAGGGTTTCCTCTTTAAGGTGCACCTGCAGTGAGGGGAGCCCTCCTTGGGTGCACCTGAAGTGAAGTAGCTCTCTTTGAGGTGCACCTGCAGTGAAGGAGCCCTCTTTGAGGTGCACCTGCGGTGAGGGGAATCCTCTTTGAGGTGCACCTGCAGTGAAGGAGCCCTCTTTGAGGTGCACCTGCAGTGAGGGGAATCCTCTTTGAGGTGCACCTGCAGTGAAGGAGCCCTCTTTGAGGTGCACCTGCAGTGAAGGAGCCCTCTTTGAGGTGCACCTGCGGTGAGGGGAATCCTCTTTGAGGTGCACCTGTGGTAAAGGAGCCCTCTTTGAGGTGCACCTGCAGTGAAGGAGTCATTTTGAAGTGCACCTGCAGTGAAAGAGTCCTCTTAGAGGTACACCTGCAGTGAAGGAGCATTCTTTCAGGTGCACCTGCAGTGAGGAAAGCCCTCTTTGAAGTGCACCTGCAGTGAAAGAGGCCTCTTTCAGCTGTACCCACAGTTTGGGGAGGTCCTCTTTGAGGTGCATCTGCAGTGAGGGTTTCCTCTTTGAGGTGAAGCTGCAGTGAAGGAACCCTCTTTGAGGTGCACCTGCAGTGAAGAGTGGCCCTCTTTGAGGTGCCGCTGCAGTGAGGGAGCCTTCTTTGAGGTGCATCTGCAGTGAGTAGTGGTCCTCTTTGAGGTGCAGTGAAGGAGCCCTCTTTGAGGTGCACCTTAACTGAAGGAGCCCTCTTTGAGGGGCACCTGAAGTGAGGGGAGTCCTCTTTGAGGTGTACCTGCAGTGACGGGGTCCTCTTTGAGGTGCACCTGTAGTGAAGGAGCCATCTTTGAGGGGCACCTGCAGTGAGGGGAGTCCTCTTTGAGATGCACCTGCAGTGAAGGAGCACTCTTTGAAGTACACCTGCAGTGAGGAAAGCCCTCTTTGAGGTGCACCTGCAGTGAAGAGTGGTCCTCTTTGAGGTGCCGCTGCAGTGAGGGAGCCTTCTTTGAGGTACATCTGAAGTGAGTAGTGGTCCTCCTTGAGGTGCAGTGAAGGAGCCCTCATTGAGGTGCACCTGCAGTGAGGGGAGTCCTCTTTGAGGTGTACCTGCAGTGACGGGGTCCTCTTTGAGGTGCACCTGCAGTGAAGGAGCCCTCTTTGAGGTGCACCTGCAGTGAAGAGTGGTCCTCTTTGAGGTGCACCTGCAGTGAAGAGTGGTCCTCTTTGAGGTGCGCCTGCAGTGAGGGAGCCTTCTTGGAGGTGCATCTGCAGTAAGTGGTGGTCCTCTTCGAGGTGCAGTGAAGGAGCCCTCTTTGGGGTGCACCTTAACTGAAGGAGCCCTCTTTGAGGTGCACCTTAACTGAAGGAGCCCTCTTTGAGGGGCACCTGAAGTGAGGGAGTCCTCTTTGAGGTGTACCAGCAGTGATGGGGTCCTCTTTGAGGTGCACCTGTAGTGAAGGAGCCATCTTTGAGGGGCACCTGCAGTGAGGGGAGTCCTCTTTGAGATGCACCTGCAGTGAAGGAGCCCTCTTTGAAGTGCACCTGCAGTGAGGAAAGCCCTCTTTGAGGTGCACCTGCAGTGAAGGAGGCCTCTTTCAGCTGTACCTACAGTTTGGGGAGGTTCTCTTTGAGGTGCACCTGCAGCAAGGGGAGTCCTCTTTGAGGTGCATCTGTACCGAGGCAAGACCTCTTTGAGGTGCACCTGCAGTGAAGGAACCCTTATGAGGTGCATCTGCAGTGAAGGAATTGTCTTTAAAGAGCACCCACAGTGAGGGGTGGTCCTCTTTGAGGTGCATCTGCAGTGAAGAGTGGTCCTCTTTGAGGTGCCGCTGCAGTGAGGGAGCCTTCTTTGAGGTGCATCTGCAGTGAGTAGTGGTCCTCCTTGAGGTGCAGTGAAGGAGCCCTCATTAAGGTGCGCCTGCAGTGAGGGGAGTCCTCTTTGAGGTGTACCTGCAGTGACGGGGTCCTCTTTGAGGTGCACCTCTAGTGAAGAAGCCATCTTTTAGGGGCACCTGCAGTGAGGGGAGTCCTCTTTGAGATGCACTTGCAGTGAAGGGGGCCTCTTTGAGGTGCACCTGCAGTGTAGGAGTCCTCTTTGAGGTACACCTAAAGTGAAGGAGCCCCCTTTGAGGTGCACCTGCAGTGAAGGAGCCCTCTTTGAGGTACACTGAAAGTGAAGGACCCCTCTTTGAGGTGCACCTGCAGTGAAGGAACCCTCTTTGAGGTACACTGAAAGTGAAGAGTGGTCCTCTTTGAGGTGCGCCTGCAGTGAGGGAGCCTTCTTTGAGGTGCAACTGCAGTAAGTGGTGGTCCTCTTCGAGGTGCAGTGTAGGAGCCCTCTTTGGGGTGCACCTTAACTGAAGGAGCCCTCTTTGAGGGGCACCTGCAGTGAGGGGAGTCCTCTTTGAGGTGTACCTGCAGTGTGGGGGTCCTCTTTGAGGTGCACCTGTAGTGAAGGAGCCATCTTTGAGGGGCAACTGCAGTGAGGGGAGTCCTCTTTGAGATGCACCTGCAGTGAAGGAGCCCTCCTTGAGGTGCACCTGCAGTGTAGGAGTCCTCTTTGAGGTACACCTAAAGTGAAGGAGCCCCCTTTGAGGTGCACCTGCAGTGAAGGAGCCCTCTTTGAGGTACACTGAAAGTGAAGGACCCCTCTTTGAGGTGCACCTGCAGTGAAGGAACCCTCCTTGAGGTACACTGAAAGTGAAGAGTGGTCCTCTTTGAGGTGCGCCTGCAGTGAGGGAGCCTTCTTTGAGCTGCACCTGCAGTGAAGAGTGGTCCTCTTTGAGGTGCGCCTGCAGTGAGGGAGCCTTCTTTGAGGTGCAACTGCAGTAAGTGGTGGTCCTCTTCGAGGTGCAGTGTAGGAGCCCTCTTTGGGGTGCACCTTAACTGAAGGAGCCCTCTTTGAGGGGCACCTGCAGTGAGGGGAGTCCTCTTTGAGGTGTACCTGCAGTGTGGGGTCCTCTTTGAGGTGCACCTGTAGTGAAGGAGCCATCTTTGAGGGGCAACTGCAGTGAGGGGAGTCCTCTTTGAGATGCACCTGCAGTGAAGGAGCCCTCCTTGAGGTGCACCTGCAGTGAAGGAGCCCTCTTTGAAGTGCACCTGCAGTGAGGGGAGCCCTCTTTGAGGTACACCTAAAGTGAAGGATCCCTCTTTGAGGTGCACCTGCAGTGAAGGAGCCCTCTTTGAGGCGCACCTGCAGTGAAGGAGCCCTCTTTGAGGCACACCTTTAGTGAAGGAGTCCTCTTTGAGGTGCACCTGCAGTGAAGAGTGGTCCTCTTTGAGGTGCGCCTGCAGTGAGGGAGCCTTCTTGGAGGTGCATCTGCAGTAAGTGGTGGTCCTCTTCGAGGTGCAGTGAAGGAGCCCTCTTTGGGGTGCACCTTAACTGAAGGAGCCCTCTTTGAGGTGCACCTTAACTGAAGGAGCCCTCTTTGAGGGGCACCTGAAGTGAGGGGAGTCCTCTTTGAGGTGTACCAGCAGTGATGGGGTCCTCTTTGAGGTGCACCTGTAGTGAAGGAGCCATCTTTGAGGGGCACCTGCAGTGAGGGGAGTCCTCTTTGAGATGCACCTGCAGTGAAGGAGCCCTCTTTGAAGTGCACCTGCAGTGAGGAAAGCCCTCTTTGAGGTGCACCTGCAGTGAAGGAGGCCTCTTTCAGCTGTACCTACAGTTTGGGGAGGTTCTCTTTGAGGTGCACCTGCAGCAAGGGGAGTCCTCTTTGAGGTGCATCTGTACCGAGGCAAGACCTCTTTGAGGTGCACCTGCAGTGAAGGAACCCTTATGAGGTGCATCTGCAGTGAAGGAATTGTCTTTAAAGAGCACCCACAGTGAGGGGTGGTCCTCTTTGAGGTGCATCTGCAGTGAAGAGTGGTCCTCTTTGAGGTGCCGCTGCAGTGAGGGAGCCTTCTTTGAGGTGCATCTGCAGTGAGTAGTGGTCCTCCTTGAGGTGCAGTGAAGGAGCCCTCATTAAGGTGCGCCTGCAGTGAGGGGAGTCCTCTTTGAGGTGTACCTGCAGTGACGGGGTCCTCTTTGAGGTGCACCTCTAGTGAAGAAGCCATCTTTTAGGGGCACCTGCAGTGAGGGGAGTCCTCTTTGAGATGCACTTGCAGTGAAGGGGGCCTCTTTGAGGTGCACCTGCAGTGTAGGAGTCCTCTTTGAGGTACACCTAAAGTGAAGGAGCCCCCTTTGAGGTGCACCTGCAGTGAAGGAGCCCTCTTTGAGGTACACTGAAAGTGAAGGACCCCTCTTTGAGGTGCACCTGCAGTGAAGGAACCCTCTTTGAGGTACACTGAAAGTGAAGGACCCCTCTTTGAGGTGCACCTGCAGTGAAGGAGCCCTCTTTGAGCTGCACCTGCAGTGAAGAGTGGTCCTCTTTGAGGTGCGCCTGCAGTGAGGGAGCCTTCTTTGAGGTGCAACTGCAGTAAGTGGTGGTCCTCTTCGAGGTGCAGTGTAGGAGCCCTCTTTGGGGTGCACCTTAACTGAAGGAGCCCTCTTTGAGGGGCACCTGCAGTGAGGGGAGTCCTCTTTGAGGTGTACCTGCAGTGTGGGGGTCCTCTTTGAGGTGCACCTGTAGTGAAGGAGCCATCTTTGAGGGGCAACTGCAGTGAGGGGAGTCCTCTTTGAGATGCACCTGCAGTGAAGGAGCCCTCCTTGAGGTGCACCTGCAGTGAAGGAGCCCTCTTTGAAGTGCACCTGCAGTGAGGGAGCCCTCTTTGAGGTACACCTAAAGTGAAGGATCCCTCTTTGAGGTGCACCTGCAGTGAAGGAGCCCTCTTTGAGGCGCACCTGCAGTGAAGGAGCCCTCTTTGAGGCACACCTTTAGTGAAGGAGTCCTCTTTGAGGTGCACCTGCAGTGAAGGAGCCCTCTTTGAGGTGCACCTGCAGTGAAGGAGCCCTCTTTGAGGCGCACCTGTAGTGAAAGAGTCCTCTTTGAGGTGCACCTGCAGTGAAGAGTGGTCCTCTTTGAGGTGCGCCTGCAGTGAGGGAGCCTTCTTGGAGGTGCATCTGCAGTAAGTGGTGGTCCTCTTCGAGGTGCAGTGAAGGAGCCCTCTTTGGGGTGCACCTTAACTGAAGGAGCCCTCTTTGAGGTGCACCTTAACTGAAGGAGCCCTCTTTGAGGGGCACCTGAAGTGAGGGGAGTCCTCTTTGAGGTGTACCAGCAGTGATGGGGTCCTCTTTGAGGTGCACCTGTAGTGAAGGAGCCATCTTTGAGGGGCACCTGCAGTGAGGGGAGTCCTCTTTGAGATGCACCTGCAGTGAAGGAGCCCTCTTTGAAGTGCACCTGCAGTGAGGAAAGCCCTCTTTGAGGTGCACCTGCAGTGAAGGAGGCCTCTTTCAGCTGTACCTACAGTTTGGGGAGGTTCTCTTTGAGGTGCACCTGCAGCAAGGGGAGTCCTCTTTGAGGTGCATCTGTACCGAGGCAAGACCTCTTTGAGGTGCACCTGCAGTGAAGGAACCCTTATGAGGTGCATCTGCAGTGAAGGAATTGTCTTTAAAGAGCACCCACAGTGAGGGGTGGTCCTCTTTGAGGTGCATCTGCAGTGAAGAGTGGTCCTCTTTGAGGTGCCGCTGCAGTGAGGGAGCCTTCTTTGAGGTGCATCTGCAGTGAGTAGTGGTCCTCCTTGAGGTGCAGTGAAGGAGCCCTCATTAAGGTGCGCCTGCAGTGAGGGGAGTCCTCTTTGAGGTGTACCTGCAGTGACGGGGTCCTCTTTGAGGTGCACCTCTAGTGAAGAAGCCATCTTTTAGGGGCACCTGCAGTGAGGGGAGTCCTCTTTGAGATGCACTTGCAGTGAAGGGGGCCTCTTTGAGGTGCACCTGCAGTGTAGGAGTCCTCTTTGAGGTACACCTAAAGTGAAGGAGCCCCCTTTGAGGTGCACCTGCAGTGAAGGAGCCCTCTTTGAGGTACACTGGAAGTGAAGGACCCCTCTTTGAGGTGCACCTGCAGTGAAGGAACCCTCTTTGAGGTACACTGAAAGTGAAGGACCCCTCTTTGAGGTGCACCTGCAGTGAAGGAGCCCTCTTTGAGCTGCCCCTGCAGTGAAGAGTGGTCCTCTTTGAGGTGCGCCTGCAGTGAGGGAGCCTTCTTTGAGGTGCAACTGCAGTAAGTGGTGGTCCTCTTCGAGGTGCAGTGTAGGAGCCCTCTTTGGGGTGCACCTTAACTGAAGGAGCCCTCTTTGAGGGGCACCTGCAGTGAGGGGAGTCCTCTTTGAGGTGTACCTGCAGTGTGGGGGTCCTCTTTGAGGTGCACCTGTAGTGAAGGAGCCATCTTTGAGGGGCAACTGCAGTGAGGGGAGTCCTCTTTGAGATGCACCTGCAGTGAAGGAGCCCTCCTTGAGATGCACCTGCAGTGAAGGAGCCCTCTTTGAAGTGCACCTGCAGTGAGGGGAGCCCTCTTTGAGGTACACCTAAAGTGAAGGATCCCTCTTTGAGGTGCACCTGCAGTGAAGGAGCCCTCTTTGAGGCGCACCTGTAGTGAAAGAGTCCTCTTTGAGGTGCACCTACAATGAAGGAGCCCTCTTTGAGGTACACTGAAAGTGAAGGACCCCTCTTTGAGGTACACCTAAAGTGAAGGATCCCTCTTTGAGGTGCACCTGCAGTGAAGGAGCCCTCTTTGAGGCGCACCTGTAGTGAAGGAGTCCTCTTTGAGGTGCACCTGCAGTGAAGGAGCCCTCTTTGAGGTACACTGAAAGTGAAGGACCCCTCTTTGAGGTGCACCTGCAGGGAAGGAGCCCTCTTTGAGGTGCACCTGCAGTGAAGAGTGGTCCTCTTTGAGGTGCACCTGCAGTGAAGAGTGGTCCTCTTTGAGGTGCGCCTGCAGTGAGGGAGCCTTCTTTGAGGTGCATCTGCAGTAAGTGGTGGTCCTCTTCGAGGTGCAGTGAAGGAGCCCTCTTTGGGGTGCACCTTAACTGAAGGAGTCCTCTTTGAGGGGCACCTGCAGTGAGGGGAGTCCTCTTTGAGGTGTACCTGCAGTGACGGGGTCCTCTTTGAGGTGCACCTGTAGTGAAGGAGCCATCTTTTAGGGGCACCTGCAGTGAGGGGAGTCCTCTTTGAGATGCACTTGCAGTGAAGGGGGCCTCTTTGAGGTGCACCTGCAGTGTAGGAGTCCTCTTTGAGGTACACCTAAAGTGAAGGAGCCCCTTTGAGGTGCACCTGCAGTGAAGGAGCCCTCTTTGAGGTACACTGAAAGTGAAGGACCCCTCTTTGAGGTGCACCTGCAGTGAAGAGTGGTCCTCTTTGAGGTGCGCCTGCAGTGAGGGAGCCTTCTTTGAGGTGCAACTGCAGTAAGTGGTGGTCCTCTTCGAGGTGCAGTGTAGGAGCCCTCTTTGGGGTGCACCTTAACTTAAGGAGCCCTCTTTGAGGGGCACCTGCAGTGAGGGGAGTCCTCTTTGGGGTGTGCCTGCAGTGTGGGGGTCCTCTTTGAGGTGCACCTGTAGTGAAGGAGCCATCTTTGAGGGGCAACTGCAGTGAGGGGAGTCCTCTTTAAGATGCACCTGCAGTGAAGGAGCCCTCCTTGAGGTGCACCTGCAGTGAAGGAGCCCTCTTTGAAGTGCACCTGCAGTGAGGGGAGCCCTCTTTGAGGTACACCTAAAGTGAAGGATCCCTCTTTGAGGCGCACCTGTAGTGAAAGAGTCCTCTTTGAGGTGCACCTACAATGAAGGAGCCCTCTTTGAGGTAAACTGAAAGTGAAGGACCCCTCTTTGAGGTACACCTAAAGTGAAAGATCCCTCTTTGAGGTGCACCTGCAGTGAAGGAGCCCTCTTTGAGGCGCACCTGTAGTGAAGGAGTCCTCTTTGAGGTGCACCTGCAGTGAAGGAGCCCTCTTTGAGGTACACTGAAAGTGAAGGACCCCTCTTTGAGGTGCACCTGCAGGGAAGGAGCCCTCTTTGAGGTGCACCTGCAGTGAAGAGTTGTCCTCTTTGAGGTGCACCTGCAGTGAAGAGTGGTCCTCTTTGAGGTGCGCCTGCAGTGAGGGAGCCTTCTTTGAGGTGCATCTGCAGTAAGTGGTGGTCCTCTTCGAGGTGCAGTGAAGGAGCCCTCTTTGGGGTGCACCTTAACTGAAGAAGCCCTCTTTGAGGGGCACCTGCAGTGAGGGAGTCCTCTTTGAGGTGTACCTGCAGTGTGGGGGTCCTCTTTGAGGTGCACCTGTAGTGAAGGAGCCATCTTTGAGGTGCACCTGCAGTGAAGGAGCCCTCTTTGAAGTCCACCTGCAGTGAGGGGAGCCCTCTTTGAGGTACACCTAAAGTGAAGGATCCCTCTTTGAGGTGCACCTGCAGTGAAGGAGCCCTCTTTGAGGTGCACCTGCAGTGAAGGAGCCCTCTTTGAGGTGCACCTGTAGTGAAGGAGCCCTCTTTGAGGCGCACCTGTAGTGAAGGAGCCTTCTTTGAGGTGCACCTGCAGTGAAGAGTGGTCCTCTTTGAGGTGCACCTGCAGTGAAGGAGCCCTCTTTGAGGTGCACCTGCAGTGAGGGGAGCCCTCTTTGAGGTACACCTAAAGTGAAGGATCCCTCTTTGAGGTGCACCTGTAGTGAAGGAGCCCTCTTTGAGGCGCACCTTTAGTGAAGGAGTCCTCTTTGAGGTGCACCTGCAGTGAAGGAGCCCTCTTTGAGGTGTACCTGCAGTGAAGGAGCCCTCTTTGAGGTGCACCTGCAGTGAAGGAGCCCTCATTGAGGTGCACCTGCAGTGAAGGAGCCCTCTTTGAGGTGCACCTGCAGTGAGGGGAGCCCTCTTTAAGGTGCACCTGCAGTGAAGGAGCCCGCTTTGAGATGCACCTGAAGTGAAGAAGCCCTCTTTGAGGCGCACCTGCAGTGAAGGAGCCCTCTTTGAGGTGCACCTGCAGTGAAGGAGCCCTCTTTGAGGTGCACCTGAAGTGAAGGAGCCCTCTTCGAGGTGCACCTGCAGTGAAGTAGCCCTGTTTGAGGTGCACCTGCAGTGAAGGAACTCTCTTTGAGGTGCACCGGCAGTGAAGGAGCCCTGTTTGAGGTGCACCTGCAGTGAAGGAACTCTCTTTGAGGTGCACCTGCAGTGAAGGAGCCCTCTTTGAGGTGCACCTGCAGTGAAGGAGCCCCCTTTGAGGTGCACCTGAAGTGAAGGAGCGTATTGGATAAATACATCGCATTCCTGCCTTTTCCCTGTGACTCAGGACCGCAAAGCAGGTGACGTGCTGTGCTGGCCTGCTACACAAAACTCATAAATACGCCCTTTGTGTGACAGTCATGCATGTCCGAACTCCAGTGAGGGAGAGCATCAAAAGTGGACACGCATGAAGTCATGGTTGGCCTGGTTGGCAGAGATGTAGGTAAGTAATTAGCCAATTTCTTTTCTGGGAAGCTGTCCAAAATGAAATCTGATTTTTTTTCTGTTCAGTGCATCCAAACCCCTGACAAAAGACATGACTTTAACCTGTTGTAGGACATTCATTTAAAGTGAGTCTTAGATGTAGGAGATTCTTGTAAATCTGCTAGATAGAAAGTGCTCAATGCCTCATATAAGTCTAGTGACCTGGGGAAAGTGAAAGTGCTCGCCCAGAAAGTGCCCGTCAGTCCACATGGTCCATCTAAGAGAGTTCACCCTAGCGTGAGACAACTGTAAACTCCAGCCTGGTTCATGACGGGCTGGATATAGATTTTCCTGACGTTGCTACTGAACCATAACCAGTGGCTGGAAGTAGTTTCTCATTTAAATGTTAAAAGAGGCATTATGGTGGAGTTTGCTGGTTGTTATAAGGACATCGATAGCACAAGTCACAGAGGCAGCTAAGTGTTCGCTCTTTCTTCGCTGTTCTTCCACCGTTGTTTATGAAATAACTCACTTCAGGTCTCGGACGAGGGGAAAGGCTTTACCCCTCAATGTGAACTAGGCAGAGCATTTTGGAAAGAGCTTCGAGGCACTATGCACTGAGCAGCTCCAAGGGCCATATTACAGTTACGTATATCCATCTCCCTCACTAAAAGTGCATTCTTTGCTGTGGCACTTGTAATAAGGTGGGCGGGATATCCACCATGCTTGTGACAAAGTGACCTGTCTGTCAAACTCTGGATGAAGACCGTAGTCTTTTCCATTTGAATTTAGTCCTTTGTTATTTTTTACTTTCTCACAGTAGACTCGCAGAATCTCCTTAAGAGGAACATTGCCTAAATTGAGATGTAGGGATACATTTTTTTCTTCAAGGTTTGTGAACACGTACCCTGAATATTGTAATACATAGCACACACAGGTACCTGCAGAGAGGGAGAGTCATGTTTAAGGTGTTACTGCACTGAGGAGGTCCTCTTTGAGGTACATCTGCATTGAGTGGGCTCCTCTTTCAGGTGTACCTTCCGGGAGGAGGTCCCCTTTGAGGCACACCTGCAGTAAGAGGCCTTCTTTGAGGTGCAGTAAGAGGCCTTCTTTGAGGTGCACCTGCAGTAAGAGGTCTTCTTTGAGGTGCACCTGTGGTGCGGAGGTCCCCTTTGAGGCACACCTGCAGTAAGAGGCCTTCTTTGAGGTGCACCTGCAGTAATAGGCCTTCTTTGAGGTGCACCTGCAGTAAGAGGTCTTCTTTGAGGTTCACCTGTGGTGCGGAGGTCTTCTTTGAGGCACACCTGCAGGGAAGGGGCCTTCTTTAAAATGCACCTGTACAGAGGGGGAATTCTCTTTGAGGTCTACCTGCAGTGAGCGGTCCTCTTTGGAGAGCAGCAGCATCAAAGAGGTCTTCTGTGGATCACCTGCCATGAGGAGGTTCTCTTTTTGGGTGCACCTGCAGTGAAGGAGCCCTCTTTGAGGCGCACCTGCCGTGAATGAGCCCTCTTTGAGGTGCACCTCCAGTGAAGGAGCCCTCTTTGAGGTGCACATGCAGTGAAGGAGCCCTCTTTGAGGTGCACCTGTAGTGAAGGAACCCTCTTTGAGGTGCACCTGCAGTGAATAAGCCGTCTTTGAGGTGCACCTGCAATGAAGGAGCCCTCTTTGAGGTGCACCTGCAGTGAAGGAGCCCTCTTCGAGGTGCACCTGCAGTGAAGGAGCCCTCTTTGAGGTGCACCTGCAGTGAAGGAACTCTCTTTGAGGTGCACCTGCAGTGAAGGAGCCCTATTTGAGGTGCACCTGCAGTGAAGGAGCCCTCTTTGAGGTGCACCTGCAGTGAAGGAACTCTCTTTGAGGTGCACCTGCAGTGAATCAGCCGTCTTTGAGGTGCACCTGCAATGAAGGAGCCCTCTTTGAGGTGCACCTGCAGTGAAGGAGCCCTCTTCGAGGTGCACCTGCAGTGAAGGAGCCCTCTTTGAGGTGCACCTGCAGTTAAGGAACCCTCTTTGAGGTGCACCTGCAGTGAGGGGAGCCCTCTTTACGGTGCACCTGCAGTGAGAGCCCTCTTTGAGGTGCACCTGCAGTGAAGGAGCCCTCTTTGAGGTGCACCTGCAGTGAAGGAACTCTCTTTGAGGTGCACCTGCAGTGAAGGAGCCCTCTTTGAGGCGCACCTGCAGTGAAGGAGCCCTCTTTGAGGTGCACCTGCAGTGAAGGAGCCCTCTTTGAGGTGCACCTGTGGTGCGGAGGTCTTCTTTGAGGCACACCTGCAGGGAAGGGGTCTTCTTTGAGATGCACCCGTAGTGAGGGGAATTCTCTTTGAAGTCTACCTGCAGTGAGGGGAGCCCTCTTTGAGGTGCACCTGCAGTGAAGGAGCCCTCTTTGAGGTGCACCTGCAGTGAAGGAGCCCTCTTTGAGGTGCACCTGCAGTGAAGGAGCCCTCTTTGAGGTGCACCTGCAGTAAAGGAGCCATCTTTGAGGTGCACCTGCAGTGTGGGAGCCCTCTTTGAGGTGCACCTGCAGTGACGGAGCCATCTTCGAGGTGCACCTGCAGTGAAGGAGCCCTCTTTGAGGTGCACCTGCAGTGAAGGAGCAATCTTTGAGGTGCACCTGCAGTGTGGGAGCACCTCTTTGAGGTGCACCTGCAGTGACGGAGCCCTCTTTGAGGTGCACCTGCAGTGAGGGGAGCCCTCTTTGAGGTGCGCCTGCAGTGAGGGAGCCCTCCTAGAGGTGTACCTGCAGTGAAGGAGCCCTCTTTGAGGTGCACCTGCAGTGACGGAGCCCTCTTTGAGGTGCACCTGCAGTGAGGGGAGCCCTCCTTGAGGTGCACCTGCAGTGAAGGAGCCCTCTTTGAGGTGCACCTGCAGTGAGGGGGTCCTCTTTGAGGTGCACCTGCAGTGAAGGAGCCCTCTTCGAGGTGCACCTGCAGTGTGGGAGTCCTCTTTGAGGTGCACCTGCAGTGTGGGAGCCCTCTTTGAGGTGCACCTGCAGTGAGGGGGTCCTCTTTGAGGTGCACCTGCAGTGAAGGAGCCCTCTTTGAGGTGCACCTGCAGTGTGGGAGCCCTCTTTGAGGTGCACCTGCAGTGACGGAGCCATCTTCGAGGTGCACCTGCAGTGAAGGAGCCCTCTTTGAGGTGCACCTGCAGTGAAGGAGCAATCTTTGAGGTGCACCTGCAGTGTGGGAGCACCTCTTTGAGGTGCACCTGCAGTGACGGAGCCCTCTTTGAGGTGCACCTGCAGTGAGGGGAGCCCTCTTTGAGGTGCACCTGCAGTGAGGGGAGCCCTCCTAGAGGTGTACCTGCAGTGAAGGAGCCCTCTTTGAGGTGCACCTGCAGTGACGGAGCCCTCTTTGAGGTGCACCTGCAGTGAGGGGAGCCCTCCTTGAGGTGCACCTGCAGTGAAGGAGCCCTCTTTGAGGTGCACCTGCAGTGAGGGGGTCCTCTTTGAGGTGCACCTGCAGTGAAGGAGCCCTCTTTGAGGTGCACCTGCAGTGTGGGAGTCCTCTTTGAGGTGCACCTGCAGTGTGGGAGCCCTCTTTGAGGTGCACCTGCAGTGAGGGGGTCCTCTTTGAGGTACACTGGAAGTGAAGGACCCCTCTTTGAGGTGCACCTGCAGTGAAGGAACCCTCTTTGAGGTACACTGAAAGTGAAGGACCCCTCTTTGAGGTGCACCTGCAGTGAAGGAGCCCTCTTTGAGCTGCCCCTGCAGTGAAGAGTGGTCCTCTTTGAGGTGCGCCTGCAGTGAGGGAGCCTTCTTTGAGGTGCAACTGCAGTAAGTGGTGGTCCTCTTCGAGGTGCAGTGTAGGAGCCCTCTTTGGGGTGCACCTTAACTGAAGGAGCCCTCTTTGAGGGGCACCTGCAGTGAGGGGAGTCCTCTTTGAGGTGTACCTGCAGTGTGGGGGTCCTCTTTGAGGTGCACCTGTAGTGAAGGAGCCATCTTTGAGGGGCAACTGCAGTGAGGGAGTCCTCTTTGAGATGCACCTGCAGTGAAGGAGCCCTCCTTGAGATGCACCTGCAGTGAAGGAGCCCTCTTTGAAGTGCACCTGCAGTGAGGGGAGCCCTCTTTGAGGTACACCTAAAGTGAAGGATCCCTCTTTGAGGTGCACCTGCAGTGAAGGAGCCCTCTTTGAGGCGCACCTGTAGTGAAAGAGTCCTCTTTGAGGTGCACCTACAATGAAGGAGCCCTCTTTGAGGTACACTGAAAGTGAAGGACCCCTCTTTGAGGTACACCTAAAGTGAAGGATCCCTCTTTGAGGTGCACCTGCAGTGAAGGAGCCCTCTTTGAGGCGCACCTGTAGTGAAGGAGTCCTCTTTGAGGTGCACCTGCAGTGAAGGAGCCCTCTTTGAGGTACACTGAAAGTGAAGGACCCCTCTTTGAGGTGCACCTGCAGGGAAGGAGCCCTCTTTGAGGTGCACCTGCAGTGAAGAGTGGTCCTCTTTGAGGTGCACCTGCAGTGAAGAGTGGTCCTCTTTGAGGTGCGCCTGCAGTGAGGGAGCCTTCTTTGAGGTGCATCTGCAGTAAGTGGTGGTCCTCTTCGAGGTGCAGTGAAGGAGCCCTCTTTGGGGTGCACCTTAACTGAAGGAGTCCTCTTTGAGGGGCACCTGCAGTGAGGGGAGTCCTCTTTGAGGTGTACCTGCAGTGACGGGGTCCTCTTTGAGGTGCACCTGTAGTGAAGGAGCCATCTTTTAGGGGCACCTGCAGTGAGGGGAGTCCTCTTTGAGATGCACTTGCAGTGAAGGGGGCCTCTTTGAGGTGCACCTGCAGTGTAGGAGTCCTCTTTGAGGTACACCTAAAGTGAAGGAGCCCCCTTTGAGGTGCACCTGCAGTGAAGGAGCCCTCTTTGAGGTACACTGAAAGTGAAGGACCCCTCTTTGAGGTGCACCTGCAGTGAAGAGTGGTCCTCTTTGAGGTGCGCCTGCAGTGAGGGAGCCTTCTTTGAGGTGCAACTGCAGTAAGTGGTGGTCCTCTTCGAGGTGCAGTGTAGGAGCCCTCTTTGGGGTGCACCTTAACTTAAGGAGCCCTCTTTGAGGGGCACCTGCAGTGAGGGGAGTCCTCTTTGGGGTGTGCCTGCAGTGTGGGGGTCCTCTTTGAGGTGCACCTGTAGTGAAGGAGCCATCTTTGAGGGGCAACTGCAGTGAGGGAGTCCTCTTTAAGATGCACCTGCAGTGAAGGAGCCCTCCTTGAGGTGCACCTGCAGTGAAGGAGCCCTCTTTGAAGTGCACCTGCAGTGAGGGGAGCCCTCTTTGAGGTACACCTAAAGTGAAGGATCCCTCTTTGAGGCGCACCTGTAGTGAAAGAGTCCTCTTTGAGGTGCACCTACAATGAAGGAGCCCTCTTTGAGGTAAACTGAAAGTGAAGGACCCCTCTTTGAGGTACACCTAAAGTGAAAGATCCCTCTTTGAGGTGCACCTGCAGTGAAGGAGCCCTCTTTGAGGCGCACCTGTAGTGAAGGAGTCCTCTTTGAGGTGCACCTGCAGTGAAGGAGCCCTCTTTGAGGTACACTGAAAGTGAAGGACCCCTCTTTGAGGTGCACCTGCAGGGAAGGAGCCCTCTTTGAGGTGCACCTGCAGTGAAGAGTTGTCCTCTTTGAGGTGCACCTGCAGTGAAGAGTGGTCCTCTTTGAGGTGCGCCTGCAGTGAGGGAGCCTTCTTTGAGGTGCATCTGCAGTAAGTGGTGGTCCTCTTCGAGGTGCAGTGAAGGAGCCCTCTTTGGGGTGCACCTTAACTGAAGAAGCCCTCTTTGAGGGGCACCTGCAGTGAGGGAGTCCTCTTTGAGGTGTACCTGCAGTGTGGGGGTCCTCTTTGAGGTGCACCTGTAGTGAAGGAGCCATCTTTGAGGTGCACCTGCAGTGAAGGAGCCCTCTTTGAAGTCCACCTGCAGTGAGGGGAGCCCTCTTTGAGGTACACCTAAAGTGAAGGATCCCTCTTTGAGGTGCACCTGCAGTGAAGGAGCCCTCTTTGAGGTGCACCTGCAGTGAAGGAGCCCTCTTTGAGGTGCACCTGTAGTGAAGGAGCCCTCTTTGAGGCGCACCTGTAGTGAAGGAGCCTTCTTTGAGGTGCACCTGCAGTGAAGAGTGGTCCTCTTTGAGGTGCACCTGCAGTGAAGGAGCCCTCTTTGAGGTGCACCTGCAGTGAGGGGAGCCCTCTTTGAGGTACACCTAAAGTGAAGGATCCCTCTTTGAGGTGCACCTGTAGTGAAGGAGCCCTCTTTGAGGCGCACCTTTAGTGAAGGAGTCCTCTTTGAGGTGCACCTGCAGTGAAGGAGCCCTCTTTGAGGTGTACCTGCAGTGAAGGAGCCCTCTTTGAGGTGCACCTGCAGTGAAGGAGCCCTCATTGAGGTGCACCTGCAGTGAAGGAGCCCTCTTTGAGGTGCACCTGCAGTGAGGGGAGCCCTCTTTAAGGTGCACCTGCAGTGAAGGAGCCCGCTTTGAGGTGCACCTGCAGTGAAGGAGCAATCTTTGAGGTGCACCTGCAGTGTGGGAGCACCTCTTTGAGGTGCACCTGCAGTGACGG
This sequence comes from Calotriton arnoldi, assembly GCA_963921515.1. Taxonomy (NCBI): domain Eukaryota; kingdom Metazoa; phylum Chordata; class Amphibia; order Caudata; family Salamandridae; genus Calotriton; species Calotriton arnoldi. Next base: position 301,706 of record CAWUFW010010548.1, read on the forward strand.
AGCCCTCTTTGAGGTGCACCTGCAGTGAGGGGAGCCCTCTTTGAGGTGCGCCTGCAGTGAGGGGAGCCCTCCTAGAGGTGTACCTGCAGTGAAGGAGCCCTCTTTGAGGTGCACCTGCAGTGACGGAGCCCTCTTTGAGGTGCACCTGCAGTGAGGGGAGCCCTCCTTGAGGTGCACCTGCAGTGAAGGAGCCCTCTTTGAGGTGCACCTGCAGTGAGGGGGTCCTCTTTGAGGTGCACCTGCAGTGAAGGAGCCCTCTTCGAGGTGCACCTGCAGTGTGGGAGTCCTCTTTGAGGTGCACCTGCAGTGTGGGAGCCCTCTTTGAGGTGCACCTGCAGTGAGGGGGTCCTCTTTGAGGTGCACCTGCAGTGAAGGAGCCCTCTTTGAGGTGCACCTGCAGTGTGGGAGCCCTCTTTGAGGTGCACCTGCAGTGACGGAGCCATCTTCGAGGTGCACCTGCAGTGAAGGAGCCCTCTTTGAGGTGCACCTGCAGTGAAGGAGCAATCTTTGAGGTGCACCTGCAGTGTGGGAGCACCTCTTTGAGGTGCACCTGCAGTGACGGAGCCCTCTTTGAGGTGCACCTGCAGTGAGGGGAGCCCTCTTTGAGGTGCACCTGCAGTGAGGGGAGCCCTCCTAGAGGTGTACCTGCAGTGAAGGAGCCCTCTTTGAGGTGCACCTGCAGTGACGGAGCCCTCTTTGAGGTGCACCTGCAGTGAGGGGAGCCCTCCTTGAGGTGCACCTGCAGTGAAGGAGCCCTCTTTGAGGTGCACCTGCAGTGAGGGGGTCCTCTTTGAGGTGCACCTGCAGTGAAGGAGCCCTCTTTGAGGTGCACCTGCAGTGTGGGAGTCCTCTTTGAGGTGCACCTGCAGTGTGGGAGCCCTCTTTGAGGTGCACCTGCAGTGAGGGGGTCCTCTTTGAGGTACACTGGAAGTGAAGGACCCCTCTTTGAGGTGCACCTGCAGTGAAGGAACCCTCTTTGAGGTACACTGAAAGTGAAGGACCCTCTTTGAGGTGCACCTGCAGTGAAGGAGCCCTCTTTGAGCTGCCCCTGCAGTGAAGAGTGGTCCTCTTTGAGGTGCGCCTGCAGTGAGGGAGCCTTCTTTGAGGTGCAACTGCAGTAAGTGGTGGTCCTCTTCGAGGTGCAGTGTAGGAGCCCTCTTTGGGGTGCACCTTAACTGAAGGAGCCCTCTTTGAGGGGCACCTGCAGTGAGGGGAGTCCTCTTTGAGGTGTACCTGCAGTGTGGGGGTCCTCTTTGAGGTGCACCTGTAGTGAAGGAGCCATCTTTGAGGGGCAACTGCAGTGAGGGGAGTCCTCTTTGAGATGCACCTGCAGTGAAGGAGCCCTCCTTGAGATGCACCTGCAGTGAAGGAGCCCTCTTTGAAGTGCACCTGCAGTGAGGGGAGCCCTCTTTGAGGTACACCTAAAGTGAAGGATCCCTCTTTGAGGTGCACCTGCAGTGAAGGAGCCCTCTTTGAGGCGCACCTGTAGTGAAAGAGTCCTCTTTGAGGTGCACCTACAATGAAGGAGCCCTCTTTGAGGTACACTGAAAGTGAAGGACCCCTCTTTGAGGTACACCTAAAGTGAAGGATCCCTCTTTGAGGTGCACCTGCAGTGAAGGAGCCCTCTTTGAGGCGCACCTGTAGTGAAGGAGTCCTCTTTGAGGTGCACCTGCAGTGAAGGAGCCCTCTTTGAGGTACACTGAAAGTGAAGGACCCCTCTTTGAGGTGCACCTGCAGGGAAGGAGCCCTCTTTGAGGTGCACCTGCAGTGAAGAGTGGTCCTCTTTGAGGTGCACCTGCAGTGAAGAGTGGTCCTCTTTGAGGTGCGCCTGCAGTGAGGGAGCCTTCTTTGAGGTGCATCTGCAGTAAGTGGTGGTCCTCTTCGAGGTGCAGTGAAGGAGCCCTCTTTGGGGTGCACCTTAACTGAAGGAGTCCTCTTTGAGGGGCACCTGCAGTGAGGGAGTCCTCTTTGAGGTGTACCTGCAGTGACGGGGTCCTCTTTGAGGTGCACCTGTAGTGAAGGAGCCATCTTTTAGGGGCACCTGCAGTGAGGGGAGTCCTCTTTGAGATGCACTTGCAGTGAAGGGGGCCTCTTTGAGGTGCACCTGCAGTGTAGGAGTCCTCTTTGAGGTACACCTAAAGTGAAGGAGCCCCCTTTGAGGTGCACCTGCAGTGAAGGAGCCCTCTTTGAGGTACACTGAAAGTGAAGGACCCCTCTTTGAGGTGCACCTGCAGTGAAGAGTGGTCCTCTTTGAGGTGCGCCTGCAGTGAGGGAGCCTTCTTTGAGGTGCAACTGCAGTAAGTGGTGGTCCTCTTCGAGGTGCAGTGTAGGAGCCCTCTTTGGGGTGCACCTTAACTTAAGGAGCCCTCTTTGAGGGGCACCTGCAGTGAGGGGAGTCCTCTTTGGGGTGTGCCTGCAGTGTGGGGGTCCTCTTTGAGGTGCACCTGTAGTGAAGGAGCCATCTTTGAGGGGCAACTGCAGTGAGGGGAGTCCTCTTTAAGATGCACCTGCAGTGAAGGAGCCCTCCTTGAGGTGCACCTGCAGTGAAGGAGCCCTCTTTGAAGTGCACCTGCAGTGAGGGGAGCCCTCTTTGAGGTACACCTAAAGTGAAGGATCCCTCTTTGAGGCGCACCTGTAGTGAAAGAGTCCTCTTTGAGGTGCACCTACAATGAAGGAGCCCTCTTTGAGGTAAACTGAAAGTGAAGGACCCCTCTTTGAGGTACACCTAAAGTGAAAGATCCCTCTTTGAGGTGCACCTGCAGTGAAGGAGCCCTCTTTGAGGCGCACCTGTAGTGAAGGAGTCCTCTTTGAGGTGCACCTGCAGTGAAGGAGCCCTCTTTGAGGTACACTGAAAGTGAAGGACCCCTCTTTGAGGTGCACCTGCAGGGAAGGAGCCCTCTTTGAGGTGCACCTGCAGTGAAGAGTTGTCCTCTTTGAGGTGCACCTGCAGTGAAGAGTGGTCCTCTTTGAGGTGCGCCTGCAGTGAGGGAGCCTTCTTTGAGGTGCATCTGCAGTAAGTGGTGGTCCTCTTCGAGGTGCAGTGAAGGAGCCCTCTTTGGGGTGCACCTTAACTGAAGAAGCCCTCTTTGAGGGGCACCTGCAGTGAGGGGAGTCCTCTTTGAGGTGTACCTGCAGTGTGGGGGTCCTCTTTGAGGTGCACCTGTAGTGAAGGAGCCATCTTTGAGGTGCACCTGCAGTGAAGGAGCCCTCTTTGAAGTCCACCTGCAGTGAGGGGAGCCCTCTTTGAGGTACACCTAAAGTGAAGGATCCCTCTTTGAGGTGCACCTGCAGTGAAGGAGCCCTCTTTGAGGTGCACCTGCAGTGAAGGAGCCCTCTTTGAGGTGCACCTGTAGTGAAGGAGCCCTCTTTGAGGCGCACCTGTAGTGAAGGAGCCTTCTTTGAGGTGCACCTGCAGTGAAGAGTGGTCCTCTTTGAGGTGCACCTGCAGTGAAGGAGCCCTCTTTGAGGTGCACCTGCAGTGAGGGGAGCCCTCTTTGAGGTACACCTAAAGTGAAGGATCCCTCTTTGAGGTGCACCTGTAGTGAAGGAGCCCTCTTGAGGCGCACCTTTAGTGAAGGAGTCCTCTTTGAGGTGCACCTGCAGTGAAGGAGCCCTCTTTGAGGTGTACCTGCAGTGAAGGAGCCCTCTTTGAGGTGCACCTGCAGTGAAGGAGCCCTCATTGAGGTGCACCTGCAGTGAAGGAGCCCTCTTTGAGGTGCACCTGCAGTGAGGGGAGCCCTCTTTAAGGTGCACCTGCAGTGAAGGAGCCCGCTTTGAGATGCACCTGAAGTGAAGAAGCCCTCTTTGAGGCGCACCTGCAGTGAAGGAGCCCTCTTTGAGGTGCACCTGCAGTGAAGGAGCCCTCTTTGAGGTGCACCTGAAGTGAAGGAGCCCTCTTCGAGGTGCACCTGCAGTGAAGTAGCCCTGTTTGAGGTGCACCTGCAGTGAAGGAACTCTCTTTGAGGTGCACCGGCAGTGAAGGAGCCCTGTTTGAGGTGCACCTGCAGTGAAGGAACTCTCTTTGAGGTGCACCTGCAGTGAAGGAGCCCTCTTTGAGGTGCACCTGCAGTGAAGGAGCCCCTTTGAGGTGCACCTGAAGTGAAGGAGCGTATTGGATAAATACATCGCATTCCTGCCTTTTCCCTGTGACTCAGGACCGCAAAGCAGGTGACGTGCTGTGCTGGCCTGCTACACAAAACTCATAAATACGCCCCTTTGTGTGACAGTCATGCATGTCCGAACTCCAGTGAGGGAGAGCATCAAAAGTGGACACGCATGAAGTCATGGTTGGCCTGGTTGGCAGAGATGTAGGTAAGTAATTAGCCAATTTCTTTTCTGGGAAGCTGTCCAAAATGAAATCTGATTTTTTTTCTGTTCAGTGCATCCAAACCCCTGACAAAAGACATGACTTTAACCTGTTGTAGGACATTCATTTAAAGTGAGTCTTAGATGTAGGAGATTCTTGTAAATCTGCTAGATAGAAAGTGCTCAATGCCTCATATAAGTCTAGTGACCTGGGGAAAGTGAAAGTGCTCGCCCAGAAAGTGCCCGTCAGTCCACATGGTCCATCTAAGAGAGTTCACCCTAGCGTGAGACAACTGTAAACTCCAGCCTGGTTCATGACGGGCTGGATATAGATTTTCCTGACGTTGCTACTGAACCATAACCAGTGGCTGGAAGTAGTTTCTCATTTAAATGTTAAAAGAGGCATTATGGTGGAGTTTGCTGGTTGTTATAAGGACATCGATAGCACAAGTCACAGAGGCAGCTAAGTGTTCGCTCTTTCTTCGCTGTTCTTCCACCGTTGTTTATGAAATAACTCACTTCAGGTCTCGGACGAGGGGAAAGGCTTTACCCCTCAATGTGAACTAGGCAGAGCATTTTGGAAAGAGCTTCGAGGCACTATGCACTGAGCAGCTCCAAGGGCCATATTACAGTTACGTATATCCATCTCCCTCACTAAAAGTGCATTCTTTGCTGTGGCACTTGTAATAAGGTGGGCGGGATATCCACCATGCTTGTGACAAAGTGACCTGTCTGTCAAACTCTGGATGAAGACCGTAGTCTTTTCCATTTGAATTTAGTCCTTTGTTATTTTTTACTTTCTCACAGTAGACTCGCAGAATCTCCTTAAGAGGAACATTGCCTAAATTGAGATGTAGGGATACATTTTTTTCTTCAAGGTTTGTGAACACGTACCCTGAATATTGTAATACATAGCACACACAGGTACCTGCAGAGAGGGAGAGTCATGTTTAAGGTGTTACTGCACTGAGGAGGTCCTCTTTGAGGTACATCTGCATTGAGTGGGCTCCTCTTTCAGGTGTACCTTCCGGGAGGAGGTCCCCTTTGAGGCACACCTGCAGTAAGAGGCCTTCTTTGAGGTGCAGTAAGAGGCCTTCTTTGAGGTGCACCTGCAGTAAGAGGTCTTCTTTGAGGTGCACCTGTGGTGCGGAGGTCCCCTTTGAGGCACACCTGCAGTAAGAGGCCTTCTTTGAGGTGCACCTGCAGTAATAGGCCTTCTTTGAGGTGCACCTGCAGTAAGAGGTCTTCTTTGAGGTTCACCTGTGGTGCGGAGGTCTTCTTTGAGGCACACCTGCAGGGAAGGGGCCTTCTTTAAAATGCACCTGTACAGAGGGGGAATTCTCTTTGAGGTCTACCTGCAGTGAGCGGTCCTCTTTGGAGAGCAGCAGCATCAAAGAGGTCTTCTGTGGATCACCTGCCATGAGGAGGTTCTCTTTTTGGGTGCACCTGCAGTGAAGGAGCCCTCTTTGAGGCGCACCTGCCGTGAATGAGCCCTCTTTGAGGTGCACCTCCAGTGAAGGAGCCCTCTTTGAGGTGCACATGCAGTGAAGGAGCCCTCTTTGAGGTGCACCTGTAGTGAAGGAACCCTCTTTGAGGTGCACCTGCAGTGAATAAGCCGTCTTTGAGGTGCACCTGCAATGAAGGAGCCCTCTTTGAGGTGCACCTGCAGTGAAGGAGCCCTCTTCGAGGTGCACCTGCAGTGAAGGAGCCCTCTTTGAGGTGCACCTGCAGTGAAGGAACTCTCTTTGAGGTGCACCTGCAGTGAAGGAGCCCTATTTGAGGTGCACCTGCAGTGAAGGAGCCCTCTTTGAGGTGCACCTGCAGTGAAGGAACTCTCTTTGAGGTGCACCTGCAGTGAATCAGCCGTCTTTGAGGTGCACCTGCAATGAAGGAGCCCTCTTTGAGGTGCACCTGCAGTGAAGGAGCCCTCTTCGAGGTGCACCTGCAGTGAAGGAGCCCTCTTTGAGGTGCACCTGCAGTTAAGGAACCCTCTTTGAGGTGCACCTGCAGTGAGGGGAGCCCTCTTTACGGTGCACCTGCAGTGAGAGCCCTCTTTGAGGTGCACCTGCAGTGAAGGAGCCCTCTTTGAGGTGCACCTGCAGTGAAGGAACTCTCTTTGAGGTGCACCTGCAGTGAAGGAGCCCTCTTTGAGGCGCACCTGCAGTGAAGGAGCCCTCTTTGAGGTGCACCTGCAGTGAAGGAGCCCTCTTTGAGGTGCACCTGTGGTGCGGAGGTCTTCTTTGAGGCACACCTGCAGGGAAGGGGTCTTCTTTGAGATGCACCCGTAGTGAGGGGGAATTCTCTTTGAAGTCTACCTGCAGTGAGGGGAGCCCTCTTTGAGGTGCACCTGCAGTGAAGGAGCCCTCTTTGAGGTGCACCTGCAGTGAAGGAGCCCTCTTTGAGGTGCACCTGCAGTGAAGGAGCCCTCTTTGAGGTGCACCTGCAGTAAAGGAGCCATCTTTGAGGTGCACCTGCAGTGTGGGAGCCCTCTTTGAGGTGCACCTGCAGTGACGGAGCCATCTTCGAGGTGCACCTGCAGTGAAGGAGCCCTCTTTGAGGTGCACCTGCAGTGAAGGAGCAATCTTTGAGGTGCACCTGCAGTGTGGGAGCACCTCTTTGAGGTGCACCTGCAGTGACGGAGCCCTCTTTGAGGTGCACCTGCAGTGAGGGGAGCCCTCTTTGAGGTGCGCCTGCAGTGAGGGAGCCCTCCTAGAGGTGTACCTGCAGTGAAGGAGCCCTCTTTGAGGTGCACCTGCAGTGACGGAGCCCTCTTTGAGGTGCACCTGCAGTGAGGGGAGCCCTCCTTGAGGTGCACCTGCAGTGAAGGAGCCCTCTTTGAGGTGCACCTGCAGTGAGGGGGTCCTCTTTGAGGTGCACCTGCAGTGAAGGAGCCCTCTTCGAGGTGCACCTGCAGTGTGGGAGTCCTCTTTGAGGTGCACCTGCAGTGTGGGAGCCCTCTTTGAGGTGCACCTGCAGTGAGGGGGTCCTCTTTGAGGTGCACCTGCAGTGAAGGAGCCCTCTTTGAGGTGCACCTGCAGTGTGGGAGTCCTCTTTGAGGTGCACCTGCAGTGAGGGAGGTCCTCTTTGAGGTGCACCTGCAGTGAAGGGGTCCTCTTTGAGGTGCACCTGCGGTGAGGGGGTCCTCTTTGAGGTGCACCTGCAGTTAGGGGAGCCCTCCTTGAGGTGCACCTGCAGTGAAGGAGCACTCTTTGAGGTGCACCTGCAGTGAGGGAGGTCCTCTTTGAGGTGCACCCGCAGTGAAGGAGCCCTCTTTGAGGTGTACCTGCAGTGAAGGAACTCTCTTTGAGGTGCACCTGCAGTGAAGGAGCCCTATTTGAGGTGCACCTGCAGTGAAGGAGCCCTCTTTGAGGTGCACCTGCAGTGAAGGAACTCTCTTTGAGGTGCACCTGCAGTGAATCAGCCGTCTTTGAGGTGCACCTGCAATGAAGGAGCCCTCTTTGAGGTGCACCTGCAGTGAAGGAGCCCTCTTCGAGGTGCACCTGCAGTGAAGGAGCCCTCTTTGAGGTGCACCTGCAGTTAAGGAACCCTCTTTGAGGTGCACCTGCAGTGAGGGGAGCCCTCTTTACGGTGCACCTGCAGTGAGAGCCCTCTTTGAGGTGCACCTGCAGTGAAGGAGCCCTCTTTGAGGTGCACCTGCAGTGAAGGAACTCTCTTTGAGGTGCACCTGCAGTGAAGGAGCCCTCTTTGAGGCGCACCTGCAGTGAAGGAGCCCTCTTTGAGGTGCACCTGCAGTGAAGGAGCCCTCTTTGAGGTGCACCTGTGGTGCGGAGGTCTTCTTTGAGGCACACCTGCAGGGAAGGGGTCTTCTTTGAGATGCACCCGTAGTGAGGGGGAATTCTCTTTGAAGTCTACCTGCAGTGAGGGGAGCCCTCTTTGAGGTGCACCTGCAGTGAAGGAGCCCTCTTTGAGGTGCACCTGCAGTGAAGGAGCCCTCTTTGAGGTGCACCTGCAGTGAAGGAGCCCTCTTTGAGGTGCACCTGCAGTAAAGGAGCCATCTTTGAGGTGCACCTGCAGTGTGGGAGCCCTCTTTGAGGTGCACCTGCAGTGACGGAGCCATCTTCGAGGTGCACCTGCAGTGAAGGAGCCCTCTTTGAGGTGCACCTGCAGTGAAGGAGCAATCTTTGAGGTGCACCTGCAGTGTGGGAGCACCTCTTTGAGGTGCACCTGCAGTGACGGAGCCCTCTTTGAGGTGCACCTGCAGTGAGGGGAGCCCTCTTTGAGGTGCACCTGCAGTGAGGGAGCCCTCCTAGAGGTGTACCTGCAGTGAAGGAGCCCTCTTTGAGGTGCACCTGCAGTGACGGAGCCCTCTTTGAGGTGCACCTGCAGTGAGGGGAGCCCTCCTTGAGGTGCACCTGCAGTGAAGGAGCCCTCTTTGAGGTGCACCTGCAGTGAGGGGGTCCTCTTTGAGGTGCACCTGCAGTGAAGGAGCCCTCTTTGAGGTGCACCTGCAGTGTGGGAGTCCTCTTTGAGGTGCACCTGCAGTGTGGGAGCCCTCTTTGAGGTGCACCTGCAGTGAGGGGGTCCTCTTTGAGGTGCACCTGCAGTGAAGGAGCCCTCTTTGAGGTGCACCTGCAGTGTGGGAGTCCTCTTTGAGGTGCACCTGCAGTGAGGAGGTCCTCTTTGAGGTGCACCTGCAGTGAAGGGGTCCTCTTTGAGGTGCACCTGCGGTGAGGGGGTCCTCTTTGAGGTGCACCTGCAGTTAGGGGAGCCCTCCTTGAGGTGCACCTGCAGTGAAGGAGCACTCTTTGAGGTGCACCTGCAGTGAGGGAGGTCCTCTTTGAGGTGCACCCGCAGTGAAGGAGCCCTCTTTGAGGTGTACCTGCAGTGAAGGAGCCCTCTTTGAGGTGCACCTGCAGTGAGGGGGTCCTCTTTGAGGTGCACCTGCAGTGAGGGGGTCCTCTTTGAGGTGCACCTGCAGTGAGGGAGGTCCTCTTTGAGGTGCACCCGCAGTGAAGGAGCCCTCTTTGAGGTGTACCTGCAGTGAAGGAGCCCTCTTTGAGGTGCACCTGCAGTGAAGGAGCCCTCTTTGAGGTGCACCTGCAGTGAGGGGGTCCTCTTTGAGGTGCACCTGCAGTGAGGGGGTCCTCTTTGAGGTGCACCTGCAGTGAGGGAGGTCCTCTTTGAGGTGCACCCGCAGTGAAGGAGCCCTCTTTGAGGTGTACCTGCAGTGAAGGAGCCCTCTTTGAGGTGCACCTGCAGTGAGGGGGTCCTCTTTGAGGTGCACCTGCAGTGAGGGGGTCCTCTTTGAGGTGCACCTGCAGTGTGGGAGCCCTCTTTGAGGTGCACCTGCAGTGAGGGAGCCCTCTTTGAGGTGCACCTACAATGAAGTAGCTCTCTTTGAGGTGCACCTGCTTTGAGGTGGACCTGTACCGAGGGGAGCCGCGGCTTCTTGGTTAGGTAAAGTATAGTGTCAATCCCAGCAGCGACTGCTTGGTGCTGGGTATGTCTGTACATAGTCATTTTAAAGTATAGTGTCAGTCCCAGATCAATGAATATACATTCTGTGGGTATTTAGAATGCAGCTTATTAATGTTAGATAATGCACTCACTGGTCCTCGAAGAACATTGATGTCTATTATTTATTAGACTTTCCTGAAAATAAAAAAGAGATGATAGGCTGAGAATACGAGAAGTGGGTTTAGGAAAAGAGATGTTAAAACTGCAATAAAAAGCAATAATAAAGGGCCAGATGGGTGTTAGTCCAGAACCAGACAAACCTCAACATGAATCCTCACAACTTCTAAATATGAATTACTCGCAGAGCCAACAACACACTTTCCAAGAAGCTTCACGGACTTTGTAAGCTCTGGAAAGATGGCTCAGTGTGTTAAGTGCTCCTCCTGACATCTGACATGAAATGGAATGTCAGTAGGGCAAACTCAGCCTTTCATCTGTTGAAGTGAATAACATGAGTACCATTAAGTCATGACGTGTTACGTACAGTTTAGAAATGAAAAAACAGCAGAATGAAGTATAAGTGATTATTATGTTGTATTAAGCTAAGTTTGTGCGTCTGCTTGCGAGGGACACTGACGTCAAAGGGGGTCCATTGAATGCCACAGAGTCTGCAATATTCTCCAGAGAAATATACAAGCTCCTTAGGAACACGACTGGTGAAGAGGAGGAGGTGCCGGAGCTGTCCATGTGGGGTATTTACAACTCGACTCGGCTTCAGCCTAAGCCAATCAGAGCACACCACCAGGGCTCTCAGGGCCCTTTACTGGCTCCCAGTGGCTCAGAGAATAAAATCAAAACTTCTATTTATTTTATTATATATTTATTGTTTTTTTATAGCTCAGAGTAGGCCCTAGAGCATCCGAGCACTTTACATAGCGCAGCAACCAATAACGCATGCAACAAAGCATAAAAGCACTGGTGATCTCCAGCATAAGTCGTCAGAGCTGAGGTCCTATCGCAGTCCCTCAGGTATTAAAAAAAGAGAACATTCTTGGCTATATCAACAGTCGCAGCCAGATATATATAGCGGACCATGCCTAGTCTTGGGGGAGAGGGATGGAGATGAGTCTCCAACCATCCTCAGATTCCAGGGAGTCTGCATGGTCCAATCGCCTGTCATCTTGTTGGACTTCTGGTCCAATCGCCGGCCATCTTGTTGGACGTCTGGTCCAATTGCCAGCCATCTTGTTGGACATCTGGCACAATTGCCTGCCATCTTCTTGGACTTCTTGTCCAATCGCCTACCATCTTGTTGGACGTCTGGTCCAATCGCCTGCCATCTTGTTGGATGTCTGGTCCAATCGCCTGACATCTTATTGGACATCTGGTCCAATCTCCTGCCATCTTGTTGGATGTCTGGTCCAATCTCCTGCCATCTTGTTGTACGTCTGGTCCAATCGCCTGCCATCTTGTTGGATGCCTGGTCCAGTCTCCTGCCATCTTGTTGGATGTCTGGTCCAATCGCCTGCCATCTTATTGGACATCTGGTCCAATCTCCTGCTATCTTGTTGGACGTCTGGTCCAATCTCCTGCCATCTTGGACGTCTGGGCCATTCGCCTGCCATCTTGGTGGATGCCTGGTCCAGTCTCCCGCCATCTTGTTGGATGTCTGGCTCCGGTCTAGTGTTCAGTGAGGCCGGATCACGCAGAAACCTGTATACCCAGGCTGTTGGACCCTTAAGCCCGTTTGTACAGTGGTGTGGTTAAGTGGGTGGTTGTTGTTTGAATACTGATAAGGAAGTTAGAGTCTAAATTACAAGGGAGATCGATTTCCAAACTTTGGGGGCACTTTCAGAAAATGATTGGTTCATGGTCCATTGATTTTCTAAAGACTGAGATTTAAAGTAGCAGAGAGTCTGAGCTTCTCAACTGGCAAGTGCTGCTGCAACACTTAATTTTTTAGCTAAGTAATGCGATTGGTCAGAATAGATAATTGTTGCGATGCAAAGACTGAAGGACGGTATGACCGACATAAAGTGAATAGGAAGGTTTAATAAGATAAAGTGACACGGGCAGCTATGCAGCCGAAAGCATCCTCACCCGTCTCCTTCGCCTGTTCCACGGCTAACAGTTCGATCAACTTTCTCATTCTCGAATATTGATCAGAGCAGCTCAGAATTCACAGCACACCTTTCCCCTCACAATTTCAATCACAATATAAATAAACAATAACAATAAAAAACAACAATAAAGAATACAACATAAATGAGAATATTGCAATCACAGTTTAGATTATTCTGTCATCCCAACTACTATAACACCCAAAGAAGTGAAATAATTTGCATTTGATAAAATAGATAGAATTCACTCCAACGTGTAATTTAACAGGGGGACAGCGTGTCCATCTGCTGCAACCACTGCTATTATCCTCACCAGCAGTGTTAGAAGCAGAACCAACACCACGCTTGCTGGCGGGGCTTGCAGGAAATTCTGAAGCATTGCTGCAACACTCACTAATGACACCACCATCGCTTGCAACCACTTTGGCCACTCGTGCAGAATTTCATCGTTGTTCATTACTCAACTTAACTGCACAGCAATCATCACTCATTTAATCTACTGAGTACGGAGAACTGGATCTCACTCTACCTTTCATTACTCTTGATTCTGGCAATTTGACTCGTACCGAGTCCCCTTTCCCCGTTAAGAATCTTGATCTACTGGACATTTAGAGACTCAAAGCTGGCTCCAGGAAAGAGTTCACGTATCAGAACAAAAAAGTACTCACATGCTTCCAGAATAGATCTATTTCTTGTTGATGCAAGATTGAGTAAAAACATTCAACCAGAGCACCTTTCAGATCATGTGGCAGTTAGGTTAGTAGTCTCTGTGGAAAACCAGCAATCTGAGTATAGATGGACGCTAGATAGAACACTTTTGGGGAAACAAGATGTGGTAGACACTTTAAAAGAGGATGTGGCAGAATTTTTTTAAATAAATGGAAATTCTGCAGCACCTCATATTGTGTGGGATACTTTTAAGGCTTATTTGCGTGGGAGAGTAACAAGCTATGCAGTATTTAGGAGGAAAAAAGGAGTTAAGAGAACATGAGGTTAGAATTGAAAAAGAACAGAAAAGTCTTATCGATTGTCATAATCATACTTTAAGAACTGAGCTCCAGGGAAAGTTGAATGAGGCTAAAGAACAACTAGTTGAGTTCTTGGAGAGAAGGATTTGAGAGCGATGGGATGCCAGCAAAATGGCCCACTCTGAATATGGGGAAGAGTGCGGTAAACTACTTGCTTGGAAGACAAAGCAAGATCAGTTAAGGAATGAGATTAAGGAGGTGCAGATTGGTTCTACCCAAGAACGTTGTTTGGATGACTATAGCATCGGGATGGCACTGAGGGATTTTTTCCAAGATTTATACATGGAAGATACGAAGTCTACCCAGATAGAATTTAATGAATGGTTGAAGCAAGACCCTTTTCCCAGGGTAGACATTAGTCAACAATCTTTCCTTAATCAAGAATTTACCACTCTAGAGATAGAGAAATCAATCGCCCATGTAAAAAGAGGGAAAGAAGCAGGTCCAGACAGTATTCCTAATGAGCTGTATAAGGTCTTAAAGGAAGTGTTGGTTCCACACTTAAATAAGTTATTCAACAGCATTACATCCACCATGCCCTTCTTTCAGCGTCATGGAAAAGAGGCAGTCATAACATTAATTTTAAAACCAAACAAAGACCCCATGAAGTGTGAGTCTTATAGACCAATTTCTCCATTGAATACCAACTACAAAATATTTACGCAAATACTTGCCACAAGGTTAAACAGAGTATTAGTTAACATCATTCATGAGAACCAAAAGGGTTTCATGAAACACAGGCAGCTTCATGACTTAACGCATGATTTAATTAGTGCAATTGATATAGCTATTACAACCAGGTCTCCCTTAACTGTTATAATGATCGATGCTGCCAAAGCATTTGATAGAGTCAGCTGGCCTTATCTGTATGGAGTCATCGAACAAAATGGGCTAGGTAGCAACTTTCTCAAAGCCATAAGATCAATATATGATGCACCAACTGCGAGGTTAGTGGTAAAAGGGTCCCTCTCACCTAAGATTATGATAGGTCATGGTACTAGACAGGGGTGCCCATTGTCACCACTACTTTTAAATTTATATATAGAGCCTCTCGCTAGGAGAATCAGGTCAGAACAGGGGATTCTCCCTTTTAGATATCTGGGCTGGGTTAAAAAGAAGCATTATTTGCTGATGATCTTTTAATCTATACATCTAACCGGAAGGTATCATTACCTCTTATAATGGAAGTAACGGCGGCTTTTGGGAAAATTTCTGGCTATTTACTACATGTCCTAGATACTCTACTTCTTGTGATTCAAATACACATTTGTCTTTCCTTAGTTGTAATTCTTTAAGTTTGAGTGCATTATGAACTGCAGCCAATCTCAGCCTATGATCTTCTACATTATCTCCAAACCCTAGTATGTCATCCTGAAATACTAAGATGCCAGGAAGACCCTTCAAAACAAGATTGATAACCCACTGGAATACAGAAGCCACTGACGCTAGGCCAAATGCAGTATTAATATTCTCCAAAAGGAGTGACAAAGTCTGTGAGGTGCATGGACTCTTTGGTCAAAACAACTTGATGGTAAACTGAGCGCATATCTAGCTTAGTAAAAATATTTGCTCCCGCCAATGTGACCATAATTTCCTTAATTTTATTAATGGATGGGCATCAACCCAAATAGATTTATTAAGACTCCTAAGATCTATACACATGTGTAATGTGTTGTTCTTTTTACATGCAACTACAGTTAATGCCAGCCATAATGAAGATTTGGTGGGCTCAATAACACCTTCAGAGCCCAGTTGCGGAATCAAAATTTCCAACCCTTCTCTGAAAGCCACTGGTATACCTCACAATTTATGTTTGACCGGAATGCTGCCATCTTTTAGTCGAATGACAGCTTCAAAATCCTGTAGTACCTTAGTTTATCTTCAAAAACCATTACTTTTTTCTCCAAAACATTTTGCAAATCAGGGAACACATTTCTAACAGTATTCACCTCATTGGTTTCCAACACTTATTTCACACACCCAGGTTTTAGAGTTATATCCAAACAACCCTGATGATGCCACCCCAGAAAGTTAGGACCAGAATATGATACATAAGCTTTCCGTGTAACAGATCATCCCGTGAATACAATTGTGGTTAGAAAATAACCCTCAAGATTAATATTTGTACCATCGTAACTCTGAGGTGTTATATCAGGGGCTGACAAAGCTTCCTGCAAATTCTTTTTTATTAAATGCGTTCCTTGAAATCATAGTTATCTTGGATCCAGAATCCATCAACAAGGATTCCACTCATCCTCTATGTGAAAAGCCTCAATAGGATGACAGGACTTAGGAAAATCATCCTCATGGATCTGTGCATGCAGGACTAGAATATCCATGCTATTGGCCACTCCATCTTCATCTACATTGCAACCAGCAATCAAATTGACACTAAAAGCTGACTTGTCCTTCTTACAGACTCTAGCAAAATGTCCAGTGACACCACATTTGGCACACTGTTTAAATGAAGCCATATAAAATTGAGATCTGCAGCGAAAGCACAAACCAATAGAAAATGAATTTATCTGTGTATTCAGTTTGTTGATTTGATTCCCTTTTACGACACAAACTGCCCCTCATTTTCCTTATTAAGAACCTTGACTGATTCTCTTGATTCTTGTATGCGATTGGCTATGTCTACTGCTTTTTCAAGAGATGGATTTTAGCAAGTAAGTAATCTTTCTTGTATCTTCTGCATAAACGTTTATTAGCTGTGATGAGAAATAGTTAAACTCTTAGGTAAAAAAAAGCATGAATTAGTGAGGATAACTGTAGAAGGTCAGGCAAATCCTTCTGAGAACAAAATGGCTGTCGGGATTTCTTCCACTAACGCGCATGCACATTGCATCCTTTCCTCATTATTTTCTACCAAAGGATCAGCCATCAAGATTCTGTTTTTCACCATCGCACGAAAATTGTAGTTACCCATTCTCACTTCACCCAGGGACCCACCTTAAAGTGCCTTTATCCCTGCCTCCGCGGCTGCTCAAACCTGTTTTCCCATTTCGGCTCTCGAAATGTACTTATCAAAACTCTCCACACGGGGCACAAAGTCACTCGTCGCCAGTGTTGTGCTGCATCAAAAGAATGATGGCAGGACAGTAGTAAATTGAGTAGGAAGGTTGAATAAGATAAAGTGAAGCAGGCAGCTACGCAGCCGAGGACATCCTCAACCGTCTCCTTCATCTGTCCTGTGGCTAACCGCTCGTTCAACATTCTCAAATGTTGATCAGAGCCGTATTAAGACAGAGAAAAATCACAACAATAATCTTGTGGAGGAAGCAGGCAAAATCTTAAACATGGATCTTCCTTCAAAAGGTGGGCAGTTTAGGGAGGGCAGGATGAGTTTTGGGAATCCCGGCTAGTAGAGCATTTGAATAGTCCATATTGGATAAGACAATAGCCTGACAACCCGTTTTCAGGCCCTCAGTTTGTAGAAAGGGCTTGATGCCTGTAGGGAAGTAGGATCTGCTTTCATGGTCACCCCCACTTTTTGCTGGTGTCATTATGTTTTTCTGAGTAGTTTGACTGGGATCCTGTTAATCAGGACCCCAGTCTCTGTGCTTCTTCCCTAAATTGGACATGGTGAGTACTTAGGTACACCCAGATTGGCTACTGGTGTACCCTTGTAAGTCCCTAGTATATGGAACTAAGGTACACAGGGCATAGGTACACCAGGGGTCTCCCGTGGGCTGAAGCATGTATTATGCCACCCATGGGAGAACACTGAAATTGTGACTACAGGCCTGCTATTGCAGCCTGTGTAAGCTGGTGCTAGCTTACGACAGATATAAGTTTCCTTATATCTGAGGTCACTGCACTTAAAACCTAAAAGTCACCCTTAATGCAGTCCTTTCAATCCTGAAGGCAGGGTGCTTGGTTATAAGTGCAAGGGTGCCCCTGCATGAGCAGGACACCCCTACAACCCATGGAGTCCATTCTCCCGGGTTGTAAGTGCATTGCCATTATGATACATAGAGTTGACATGCATCATTACACCATGGCTAACTCTAAACTGGCTGTAACGTACCCTGTCGTGTTTGGTATCAAACATGTTGGAATCATACCTCTAGCACCGGTATAATTCCATGCAGTGTAGATCTCCACCAGTCTTCTAGACCCAGACAGCAAACTATGGCTGCCGCTGACCAAAGACACGATTCTGCCCTCCTGCAGCTGAGCCAATCTCGGGCAGGGGAAGGCAGGACAATAGGTATCCTGTCACAGGGAGGTGTGACCCACTCCAAGACAGGACTAAGTGCATTGGGCCAGGGTGGGGGCGCTTGCCAGAGACTGCTTTGAAGGGCATATTCGGTGCCCTCCTTACATACTCCAATTATAACCAGTTCAGGGAGCCATTGGCTCCCACTCTGGTGTGAAACTGGAGAAAGGACATGAGAGTATCCTCCCCACTGTCCAGCCCCTCCTGTGGGAGGGACCCTTAAATCACCCCAAACCTATCCTTAGGGTGCTTAAGGGCTTACCTGTGGTTGGGTCCTTAGATTCGTTGTGGGACAAGATTCAGATCCGAAACCACTTCATCTTCAACCGTTTGAGCACTTTGGACTTCGTTGGACTTCACTTTGGGAACCGAGACTGCAACTGGGAAGACTCCTGCTGCTCCTGGTCTCGTCGTACTGCCAGTCTTCTGCATCGTCTGTGCCTGTGCTACATACAGGTTCTTCACAAGGCCTATGGACATCCAAGACACCCGAAGGAATCTCCCTTGAAGTGAAGGAGTCACTTCCCTGCACCTGCAGGCACCGCAATGAAGCTGACCCATCTGCTGCTCCTGAGTTCCTACGGACTCCGAAAGATTCAGCAACACAGGTGGTATTTCTGCAACTCCCTTGAGGCCTGCACTGTTTTCACAGCAAGTTTGAAGCCAGTATCCCTCGTCAGAACAGCTGGAGCCGTACCCCTGTGCACCTCGTCGACTTGCCGTTGCCAAGGATTTTTGACTCTTTTCACCAGAGATCTTCGAGCTCCAAAAAGCTCCTGCCTCAAGCATCCCCTTCAACCAAGATCTTTGACTGCACCTCTTCCTCTGCACCGTGGGCCTTCATCCTTTGGTGAGCTGCTTGAGGTCCTCCTGCGACTCATGTGCCTCTGGCCCGTGGGTCCTCTTGAAGGTCTTCATTGGCTCCAGTGGGCTCCCCTGCTTGCTCGGGGCCTGCTCTGACTAATCTGCTCTTGGTGAGTCACTTGGACCTTGCTGGTTCTGACACTCCACCTTTTTCGCATACCACGTTTGTTGCCACTGCCAAGGCTTGTTGGTGCTCCCGACAGACACCAACCCCCTGGCTCTTGACATCCAACGTGGGACAGCTTGTGCATGGCTCCTGATCCTCCTCTGCATCACCTGGTCCGTACAGCTGCAACTTCAAGGGCACCGTCAACTCTTCTGCATCTCTGACATCGGTGCACATTCGTCTTCCATGCCTCCTGGTAACGCCTGAGTGGCACAGAGTCTGTCCCCTCTGCTTGCAGGTACCTCTCATCTTGAATCCACCTTTGGGTTCCACCGGACACTTTCACCTTCTTTGCCAGTGGCCTCTTCTCCTAACTCCTCCATTATGGTCTACGGCGGTTTCCGACATCACTTTACACCTATGCACCCGGCTTCCCTAGTGTAGGTATCCTGGTTCCTGCAATATCCACGGGTTAGGTGCCTCTCCAACCTTCCGTCTGCCATGGGGTTTCTTGGGGGTCCACTGGGAAGGGTCTTTCTTCTTTCAAAACTGCAACCGCGACTTACCTATTGACTTACATTATTGAGCATGCGGTCGTGTTCCCACTCTGCACACGACCTCCGTGGGGTTCTGAGATACTCACCTTGGGTGGTTCCTTGGGTCCCCAGCTCTTCTACGTCTTCTCGGTCCATTCTCAACTTAGGTCGTAGTTCGCATTCCACTATTTTAGTATATGGTTTGGTCTCCCCCTGGAGACCACTGTGTATTCTGTGCTACTTATGTGTTCTATTTCCTAAGTATTGTGTGTATTGTGTTTGTATCTCGGGATAGGAGATAATACATTGTGTCAGTGAGTGTTAATAATAAATACCTATTTTTATAACTACACTGTGTGATTCTTTTTCACTTAACCTATACCATAAGATTAAGTACTGGTAAAACAAGCTGCTTTACACTCCTTCTGGACTAAGCCTGAAGGCTGCTCTCCACAGCTACCACTTAGAGAGCTTTCTAAGGTTGTCTAAGACCACCAAAATCACCATAAGGATTGTCTGGGTTAGTGCTGAAGAAAGTGACCCGATTAGGGCCACCCGGGTCATTCGCGACCTCCTCTTAGCCTTCCAAAAATTGAAGAGTCGGTGACGCAGTAGAGAATACAAACCAAGTTATTTTATTGTAAATGCGCTGCAGCGGAGTCCAGTCAGACTAGCCTCCTTAGATCCTACCGAGGGGACTGACTTCCAAACATTTGGTAACACAAAATAAGCCTTCCAACACCTCTCAAAACCCCGCCCCTGATGGAAAAATACTGCTTGGGCAGAAAGACTGAACAAAGGAGGCACTGAGGGATGAGCTACCACCTGCAGAATGGGTACACGTTATCAGGCTCCCAAGGCCATCTTACTCGGTCTCAGCTCTCTCTGGTGTGGGAGCAAAGCTATGTCCAAGGATAGGAATGCAGAGCTGAATAAACTATTCTCTTCGTGCATCTGGGTTCCAACCTTGAATGTGATATGGGAACTTTCTGAACAGCAGCTGCTGCTGATTCAAGCAGAGAGCGGGGGCACAGAAGCCGGGAATTGCTCACAGCGTAACATGGCGACTACAGCAATAAAATGGCGTTTTAGATGCTAACTTAAGCCTGCACAACCTTAGAAAAGCTGGATACACACACACATTTGTAATCGCGATTAATATGATATAGCTACATCAATGCTAACATAATACAGTATACATCGTGAGGACAGGGCAATGGGGCATTCGATTCTAACAGACCCTCCTTTTAGCATTCATTGCTAAGTCTTTATTGGTGCTATCAGGTTAGGGTCTTTACAATTCTAATGGATGGGGAAACATGATGTTACATATATAGCAGTGAACCATTGGGGTAATCGTCAGCAATACTAGGCAGGTACACATATCAATATTCAAAAATGCCCTCATCGATGGACATCAAGTCATGCACAGCCTGTACCATCATGACAGAATTTTTAGCTGGTTGTTTTTAACTCCGGGCTTTGGTGTTAACTTTTGCATGCAATAAGAACAACATGCAGGCAGGCAATTGATGCACAGACAACAGGTGAATACAGCACCTGCAATAGCTACTAAGAATAAGAGTATTTTCCAGCCCCATGTTGTTAACAGGCCCCAAAACCACCCAGACAGAGAGCACGTGCCATTCTCCTGGTGGATGTCAGACGCTAGTCTGTGTAACTTTTGTATGGCTGCATATACATTGGGGGTGTGGTCTGGTATGTACACACAGCAACTACTACCGATGACGCGACAGGCCCCACCCCGATCAGCAAGGATGACGTCTAACACCATCCTGTTTTGAAGGGCAACAAGTCTCGTAGCCTGAAGCTCAGCTGTGATGTTGGTCAGTATTCCCGCTGTGGTGTTGATGATTCCCTCTACAACCCTTGTGAGTAGGCGTATACTACGGCTGTTATACATAGGGCCCCAAAATGGCAAAATACCCTTCATGGCATACGTAAATTGCTGCAAAGTAGTGTCAGTCTGATCGATATCATTCGTGTCAAGAACCCTTCTTACTCGAGACAGATACGCACTCCTGCGCCGTAATCTGTGGTCTCTATGATAATTGGATGGTGCAATATACACAGGGGGCAAGAGAAAGGACACGTAGCACACACCAGACCACCCCCTAGGAAGCCATATGTAAGCCTGGGACCCGCAGACAAAGTACACGTTGTGGGGCGAAAGCAATGGTGGACTACTTGTGGTGTTCAAGTCATAAGTGTAATTACAAATACTCTCTCCTACCGGAACCTTCCCAAAGCCTCGGACGCAGAAACTAGTGGTGGTGTTAATCACCGGTACTGGCATTGCCTTATCCTGAGTAATATTACGTAACTGGAAGACGTTAAAGTCTTGGAAATCTGTCATCTCATCCAGAAGCCATGTTACATTTTTCTTCCTTTCATACACATTCATGCAGGCATGTAGAGTGTCAGTAGCCCCATCCCTCCCCGGGGTAAACCCTTGGTGAGTTGCTATTTAACCCAGTACCGCCCCATAATCGAGGTATGTCATATTCATTGCATCTGATTGATAATGGATATATACCATGGTGAACAACTGAAACCAGGCTTCACAGATGGCCAAATAAGAGAGGGGCAAGGACAGCAGCAGATCATTTTTATGCATCACTGAGGGGAGTAAACCACAAACCCAACAATCGGTGACATTGGTGGTGTTGTGGGCCTGATGGAGCATCTGCAGGAAGACGTTATCTACATAAGTCTGCCTATGTCTTTCCTTATGCGGAGCAAGGTTGACAAAGACATGCTGGGGGGGGGGGCGTAGTGGTTGCAATCAGGGAGTGTACAGGATGTCTTTCTTCCAAGAACCATAGGATCCCTAACACTGCCACCAATGCAACAGAAACTTTCACTAGGAACACTATCTTAGTCTTGGTGGGCCAGCTCGACCAAGTGGGGCTATGTTGGTCAAGACGGCGTTCTTCTAAAGGCTGTTTTTCTTCCATAACAATATGACCAAATGGATACATGTTCATCTATCAAACTACCAGAGGGGAGTCCGTGCTATGGAGCCAGGTATACAGAAAGGGGGAAAAAATAGTCTCTCAGTGTCTATCAACGGTGGTGCTAACGAGCACTTCAAAAGAAAAGTGAAAAACAAATTAGTCTCTCAGTGTCTCTCAACGGTGGTGCTAACGAGCACTTCAAGGTGGGGCTGCACAATCACAACCCTTTCTGTCTCTTCACTCAGGATAGGGCAGCTTCCCTCCTTGGAAAGCACCCCCCACTTATCCTGTCCAATGTCTCAGACAATGCACCAATCCCCCTTTCCCTAAACTATTATTTGTACCATAGGCAGGGTACGTGGGCCCTATTCTTCATCCAGAAGTCCATCCCTACTAACCTGACTGTCCCTTGGGTGCACTGTCCCTCCGCCGGGGACGCAGTTTGTACCGAGCCACTCCAGGCACTGCCTCGTCTCGGAAAAGAACCTTAAACTCAGGGGAGGCAGTGGACTGAGACTCCTGTTCCTGTGAACCAGATGGAGGAGAAACCTGGGCAGCCCTTATTTCTGGAGGCACTGCCTCATTCAAAGCAGCATCGTTCTCCTCTTCCATCTGTGCCCAGGTCAATCGGGCATCAGAAAAAGGGACAAAGCAAGGGACCTGCTCCGTCTCGTGGTCCCAGATTCCCTCACGGACCCACTTGTCATAAGGGAGAGGGAGCGGAACTCGCCTGCAGTGGGATGAATGGATCCAGTTCTTCCGTCCCTCCACCTTCACAGCAGTCCTTGTGGCGAGTAAAACCAGGAGGGGCCCCCTCCAACTCGGCTCCAAGCACCCTCGTCTCTGGGAGTTGTGCACTAGCACATGTTACCCGGACTGGATACTGTGCCCTGGCCCCTCAGGTATTGGCGGGAGTGCCTCGTGGATCTGTTGATGAATAGAACGCACATTTTTAGTTAATTCATATAGGTAATCCACAAGTAATGGGTATTCAATATCAGAGAAATGGCGTGGGCGGGGGACACCCCACATATTTGCGGGGTGCCCAAAAACCACTTCGTATGGGGATAACTCTGTTGTACAATGAGCTGTCACTCTGTTGGATAACAAGGCAAGGGATAGTGCGTCCGGCCATTGCAACCCTGTGCTCTCCCGATCTTTGCCAGCTTCAATTTGAGAGTTCCATTATACTTCTCAACCAAACCAGCCAACTGGGGGTGGTTTGCTGCGTGAAACTTCTGCTTAATATGCAGACCGTCGCATACCAACTGAATCACCTTTGCATTAAAGTGACTCCCGTTGTCACTCCAAATCAAACTGGGCAAGCCGAAGCGCGGGAAGAACTCCTTCAGAAGAGCCTTCGCCGTCACCATGGCTGTGTTCTCTGTAGTGGGGTAAGCCTCAATCCATTTACTGAACGCACAAACGACCACCAGCACATACTTCAAGTTGTTAACTCGTTCCATTTCGATGTAATCCATCTGGAGAACCTCGAAAGGGAAAGAGGGGGGTGCAAAATTACCGGGAGGTGTAGGGGTAACTTTCCCAGGATTATGTATCAGGCAAACCATGCAATTCTTCACTAGATGGGGCGCTACCTTAGGGATGTTATCATTTTGCCATACGGGATCCAATAACTTACATATTCCTCTTGCACTAATGTGGGCTGGACCATGTGCCATTGTAACTACAGGGAATACATATGCATCTGGTAACATCCATCTTTGCTTTTCCGATTTATCGGTCCAGCACCCCTCCTCATCTAAGCGTCCCGTACTCTCCTGCCACGTTGCCAACTCCTCAACTGTTGCCTCACTCTGAATCTCCTTCACATTTTCTAACGTGTCCTCAAACATCCCGCCTTCAGGCACCCATCGAGCTGGCCCTGCCACAAACATTCTCTTCATCTTGGACCTGGCTGTCTCTTTAGCTGTTTGGTCTGCAAACGCATTTCCCCTCCCCACGTCATCAGTGATCGCTTTATGGGCACTACACTTCACTATCGCTAATCTTTTGGGAAGGTCTAGGGCTGACAGGAGCCTATGTATCAGAGGGCCGTGTTGTATCCTTGCGCCGTGTGAGGTCAGGAATCCCCTCTCCGCCCAGAGCCGCCCAAAATGATGGGCTACTCCAAACGCATATTGGCTGTCAGTATAAATATTGACAGTAAATCCCTCACTCAACTCACACGCTCACAAAAGAGCAACCAGCTCCACAGCTTGTGCCGATTGGTAGGGAACACATGATTAACCCCGGGCGTAGTGTGCGTAGCCGGGCTACGCGGAGGTCCACGGAGTTGCAAACAAACTCCGTTGAGCTCCGCTCCGCTCCGCCACCCGCCTCCACCCCCCCTATTATAACAAGTAATTAAACATTAATAAAAAATAAATTTAAAACCACTTACCTGTACTGCGGCGTCCCCCCGCTGCCCTCCTCCTCTTCCTCGCCGTCTCGCTAATCCTTGTGAAAACTGCACATGCGCGTGTGCCCGCGCATGCGCATTTCTTGCGAGAGTAACCGGGTATCCAGTGGCGACAATACGGGGTGATGCCTATGAAAGCACGCACGTCCCTCTGAGTCTTGGGGATGGGCATCTTAACAATGGCATCAACTCGTTCAGGTGTTAGCCTCCTTCCCTCCTTCGACAGTAGGTGACCTAAATAGGTGACCTCCTGTCGACAATATTGGAATTTTGAAAGGGACACTTTATGTCCATGCTGTGCCAAATGTAGCAGCAATTTGACTGTGGCATCTTTGCAACCCTCTTCAGTATCGGAGGTTACCAACAGGTCGTCCACATATTGGAATAATACATTACCTGAAGGAAGACAGAGGGAATCCAACTGACCTTTCAGGGCTTGACTATATATACTAGGACTTTCAGTCTACCCCTGAGGAGCACGACAGAATTGGAAACTCCAGCCCGCTAGGGTAAAACCAAAAAGGTGCCGGCTATTCGGATGAATTGGGATGCTAAAGAAAGCATTTTTCAAATCAATCACGGAAAATAATTTGGCTGTGGAAGGAATCATTGACAAAAGAGCAGCAATGTCGGGTACCACCGGGAACTGAGGGACCACTATTTTGTTAACCTCCCGCAAATCAATCACAAAACGATAGACATCAGGATGAGCATCAGCAGAGTCCGAGGGTGTCTTTTTGAGTATGGGGAGAATAGGGCTGTTACACACATTGGCAACTGTCTCCTCAACCACCCCCGATTTGATCAAATCCTGTATAATCTGCAACAAAGCCCGTTCCCCCGCCTGCGGTATTTTGTACTGGGGAATACGAGGCAGCACGGCATTGCTTTTAATCGTAATAGAGACCGGTGGTATCTGCAATAACCCTAAATCCGTATCTCCTGTTGCCCACAACGTGGGTGGCACATCCTTAAATTCAGCAGGAAGCGGTGCGTCTTTCGAAAAACACTGTTTGGTACTGGCCACATCGGGTCCTATTGCCATATAAACGCCATCTGGAGAACATGAAATCTTAGCATGCAACCTTTTCAACAAATCTAATCCCATTAAATTTTCTCCACAATTCGCTGGCAACAAAAAGGGTGAGTCCACAGTGAAAGGGCCACTAGTTAAAGCAAGGGGTTCAGAAATGGGGCTCACAACCGGCATGCCTGAAAAACCTACCGAAACATTGTTATGGCCTGACAGAGCTGCCCCGGGGACCAGTGAACGAGAAACAGAGCTATTCATTGCACCTGTATCCACCAGAAACTTCTTAGCCGAACCATGCAAATCTGCCGTGACATAAGGACCACGCTGATCTACAGGTATTTGAACTGGTCCCTCACCCTGTCCCTGACTGTCCTAGTTATAGGACATCCCTGACGCCTCGTCCGGATCATAATCATCATGATAGTACTGCCTTCCCCGGGGTCATCAAAATAGTTCTGATCGGAGCGACCCCCAAGGATGCCCCACCCTGAATCTCATCGCGACCGCCTTCACCACGTCCCCGTCCACCGGTACCCCGACCTCTGGGGGCTGTAACCTTCTGCAACAAGTCCGGACACTCACTCCGCCAGTGCCCCTCCCTCTCATAATACGCGCACTGGTTCGGCCCCACCGGACCGCCTCCTCTGTCTGTGCCACGCGACCGTTGAGCCGGACCAGCGCCACGTCCTCTGCTGGACCCCCTTGCTGCCTGCTGCATTAGTACCTTAGTCTTCAACTCCTTATTCTTCTTCTCCACCTTCTCTTTCTCCTCATTTTCCCTATGCTCATAGTACTGTGCCATACTCAATATCACTGAAGGGGAGGAGGTAGTCCAGGTGCTCTCAGAAGCCTGCAACCGAGCTGCGATCTCAGGAAGCAAGTTCGTTACAAATCTATTAACGAACAACTGGACACCGCCTTCCACCGACAAGTCCTGTCCACTAAAATCCAGAAACACCCCTTCAAACCGAGTGAAAAAATCTGACACACTTTCATCCTTCTTCTGACGACATGCCGCTAACTTATCCCAATCTACTCGCCTGGGTGGGATGAGAGAATGCATGTAAGTAATAATACGGCTGGGCAAAGCTAGTATCTCAGCCCTAGGCTTTTCGCCAGGCTTACGCTCATTATCCCATGCCCTAATTGCATTCCAAGTGCCACCCAACTCCACAACATGGTCCTGCGTATGCACCTGCCTCTATATGTCCACTGGTACCAACAATCCGAAAAACATCTCAATATCGGCCAGTGTCATCACCGTCGATGAGGCGGCCTCCGTTAATTCTTTGTAATATGCTGTTGGATTTTTTCTAGGGTCTGGCAGCTGGCTCTTGAGGGCGAGCACCTCACTCCTTTTCCATGGAGTGTAAGCCCACTGTTCCTGAAAACGAGCCTCCACTCATTGTTGAATTACAATATCCTGCATATTACGTCGTTCTGGGATCTCAGGATGAAAAATAGGATGCACCTCCCTCATTGACAAGGAGTTCCTATAGGTGAAGAAGGCTAGGAAGAAACTGGGACTAGAGTCCCATGGTGGTAGCAATAGTGTCCCTAGAATCAGGGAAACTTTCTTTGACACTAGGATCCTGAGCAGGATAGTCCCTCCTTACCAGGAGGGGGATGATATCCATAAATGGATCACTGCTTTGGAGAGGGCCTGTAAAGATCAGAAGGTCCCTCAAAGGTAGAGAGCAGCTATCATGTGGCTCTTCTTTGCTAACAAAGTAAAGATAAGCTCCTCACTGTTAGAGAAGAGGATGCCGACAATTATTCAGCCCTGAAGTGTGCCCTCAAAGATGGGTTTGGCTTAACCACTGAGCAATACAGAATTAAATTCAGAGACACTCAGAAGGCACACACCCAGGACTGGGTAGATTTCATTGATAGTGCTATTAAGACTCTAGAAGGCAGGCTTCATGGAAGCAAGGTACAGGACTATGAGGGATTGTACAATCTGTTAATGAGGGAGCACATCCTTAATAACTGTCAGAACCAATGTTTGCACCAGTACCTGGTGGACTCTGATCTGACCTCTCCCCAAGAATTGGGGAAGAAGGCAGACAAATGGGTCCGCACCATGGTTAAGCAGAAAAACTATGGTGGTGGAGGTGACCAAAAGTAGCAAGATTCTTCTAAACCCCAGGAGAAGAGTGGGGAGAAGGGCAAAGACAAAAAGGAGTCTTCTCAAGGTCCCCAAAAACCTGCATCTGGGGGTGAGTCCCAAAACTCCAAGAAGGGTAAAAAGAAACCTTGGTGTTATTTATGTAAAGTAAAGACCCATTGGACAAGAGATGCTGATTGTCCAAAGGCCAAGAACCTACTACCACTGCCCCTAAGGCAACTGCGCCCCCTAGCACTAGTACAAGTGGTAGTACAGCAACTAAGGGATTAGTTAGGTTAACCTTGGGTTCTGAGGTGGGTACTTGCCGAGTCTGAACTCCAACTCAGGCTGTGTTAGTCTGTGATGGTAGCATTGATCTTGACACCTTACTAGTAAGTCCCACTAACTTGGGCAAGTACAGGGAACAGCCTTTAAAATGGAAAGGAAGCAATCGATTTTAGGGACACGGGGGCCAGATGGTGACAGAGAAACTTGTGTCCCCTGAACAAATCATACTTGGACAAATGTACCAAGTAACCAATGCTAGCAATGTCAGGACTGATCATTTCTTGGCAGTTGTGACTCTCAGCTGGGGAGGGGTAACTGGACCTAAGAGAGTTGTGGTATCTCCAGACCTACCTGTAGATTGTCTGTTGGGCAATGATTTAGAAACTTCAGCCTGGTCTGAAATAGAGTTCAGGGCTCATGCAGAGATGATGGGCATCTCTGTCAGTGTCTGTACTGTAACCAGTGCTCAAGCCAAACAGCTTAGCACTAAGGGAGCACTGGATCCTGAGAAAATGGACCAGATTGCTCCCAAGAGAAGGAGCAGACAGGGTAAGGCATTGCCCTCCTCCCAAACTCCCAGTGAGGATCAGTCTCCTGAGGGAGATGATCTCAGTCCCTGTGAAGGAACTGTCCCAGAGGATCTTGGGCCTGACCAGGTAGAGTTCTTGGGGGTTATGGTGCCCTTCCAGGGCAGACTTGAGTTTGGAGCAGCAATCCTGTCCCTCTCTTGAACAGCTCAGACAGCAAGCTGCTGCTGATGAAGCAGGGAATGTCAGTGGATCCCACAGGATCTATTGGGAAGATGGGATTCTGTATTCTGAAGGTAGAGACCCCAAGCCTGGTTCTACCAGGAGGTTGGTAATACCCCCGAAGGTCAGAGGTTTTCTTCACTCCCTAGTACATGACATTCCCCTTGCAGGACACCTTGGGCAAAGTAAGACTTTGGACAGGATTGTCCCTCATTTTCACTGGCCCCACATGCCAGAAGACACCAAGGAGTTTTGTCGCTCCTGTGTCACTTGCCAAGCCAGTGGCACGTCAGGTGGCACTAAAAGGCCCCCTTAATTCCACTCCCAGCAGTTGGGGTTCCCTTTGAGAGGGTAGGGATTGACATTGTTGGTCCCTTGAACCCTCCAACTGCATCTGGACACAGTTTTATCCTAGTGGTGGTAAGCCATGCCACTAGGTATCCAGAGGCAATTCCCCTTAGAACCACTACAGCTCCTGTAGTGGCCAGGGCCGTCCTGGGAATCTTTCCAGAGTGGGCTTCCCTAAGGAGGTCTTAACAGACAGAGGTACCAACTTCATTTCTAGTTATATCACTGCAATGTGGAAAAAGTGTGGAGTAAACTATAAGTTTACCACACCTTACCATCCACAGTACAATGGGCTTGTTGAAAGGTTCAACAAGACCCTAAAGGGTATGATCATGGAACTCCCAGAAAGCTCGGGCGAAAATGGGATGTCTTACTACCCTGCCTTCTCTTTGCCTACAGAGAAGTTCCTCAGAAGGGGGTTTGGACATCCAATTAGGGGTCCATTGTGTCTAGTTAAGGAGGGCTGGGAGCAACCTCTCAAACCTCCTAAACAGGATATTGTGGACTATGTCCTTGGCCTGCGTTCACGTATGGCTGAATACACGAAGAAGGCAAGTAAAAACCTTGAGGTCAGCCAGGAGCTTCAGAAAGCCAGGCATGACCAAAAGGCTGTCCTGACTGTTTACCAGCCAGGCCAGAAAGTGTGGGTGTTGGAGCCTGTGGCCCCAGCAGCTCTCCAAGACAAATTGAGGGGCCCCCACACCATCCTTCAAAAGAAAGTTGAGGGCACCCACTTGGTGGACCTAGGCACTCCAAAAGGTCCCCACAGGGTACTTCATGTGAACCGCCTAAAACCTTTTGTGGACAGGGCTGACATGAGCTTGCTCATGGCCACTGATGAGGGACAGGAGGAAGAGAACGACCCTCTCCCTGATCTCCTCTCTCAGAACCCTGTTGATGGAGTAGCCTTGGCAGGCAGCCTCACTGACCAGCAGCAAGCTGATTGCAGGAAGGTCCTCAATCAGTGCAAGCGCATGTTTTCTCTGACACTCAGTCAAACCACCTGGTGTACCCATGAAGTGGGCACAGGTGACAGTCTGCCAGTAAAGAATAAAATTTACAGGCATCCTGGCCATTTCAGAGACTGCATCAGGACAGAGGTCCAAAAGATGCTGGAATTCGGGGTCATTGAGCCCTTCAGATAGCCCCTGGGCTAGTCCAGTAGTCCTGGTACCAAAACCGCACACCAAGGGTGGAAAAAGAGAAATGAGGTTTTGTGTGGACTACAGAGGCCTCAATGCACTCACTAGGACTGATGCCTATTCTATTCCAAGGGCAGATGAGCTCATAGATACTTTGGCCTCAGCCAAATATATGAGTACTTGACTACTGGCTACTGCCAAATCAGAGTAGCTGAGGATGCCAAGCCAAAATCAGCATTTTCAACCCCCAGTGGGCATTATCAATTTATTGTGATGCCCTTTGGTCTGTCACAACTAAATGCAGAGGGTCAGGGACAACAAGTAGCTTTTATAAGCAGAAGGTTGACCCCCAGGGAGAAAACTGGTCAGCTATAGAGAAGGATGCCCTTTGTGGTGATGCCCTTTGGCTTGAAGAATGCACCTGACACTTATCAAAGGTTGGTGAACAAAGTCCTTACAGGTCTGGAAGCCAATAGTGCAGCTTATCTAGATGATATTGCTGTCTTTAGCTCTACCTGGGAGGATCACCTGGTCCACCTGAGAAATGTTTTGGAGGCCCTGCAGAAAGCAGGCCTCACTATCAAGGCCACCAAGTGCCAGATAGGGCAGAGCCAAGTTGTATACCTGGGCCACCTTGTGGGTGGAGGCCAGGTTCAACCATTGCAGAGAAAATCCAGACCATCATGGACTGGGTTGCTCCAACTACCCAAACTCAGGTCAGAGCTTTCTTGGGCCTGACTGGGTACTATAGGAGGTTTGTCAAAGGATATGGATCCATAGTGACCCCTTTGAATGACTTAACTTCCAAGAGAATGCCAAAGAAAGTTCAGTGGACAGTTAGCTGTCAAAAGGCATTTGATGACCTGAAGCAGGCCATGTGCACTGCTCCCATTCTGCAAAGTCCTGACTACTCCAAACAATTCATTGTCCAAACAGATGCATCTGAGTTGGGGGTAGGGGCTGTCTTATCACAATTGAATGATGAAGGTCAGGATCAGCCAGTAGCTTTTATTAGCAGAAGGCTGACCCCCAGAGAGGAACGTTGGTCAGCCATTGAGAGGGAAGCCTTTGCTGTGGTCTGGGCCTTGAAGAAGTTGAGGCCATACCTGTTTGGTACTCACTTCATTGTTCAGACAGACTTAAGCCCCTCTTATGGCTTAAACAGATGAAGGGGGAAAACCCCAAACTTTTGAGGTGGTACATTTCCCTACAGGGGATGGACTATACAGTGGAACATAGACCTGGGAGTAACCATGCCAACGCAGATGCACTCGCCAGATATTTCCACTTAGAAAATGAAGACTCAACTGGGCAAGGTTAGTCTCATCTCCTTACGTTTGGGGGGGTTGTGTAGGAAAGTAGGATCTGCTTTCATGGTCACCCCCACTTTTTGCTGGTGCCATTATGTTTTACTGACTAATCTGACTGGGATCCTGCTAATCAGGACCCCAGTCTCTGTGCTTCTTCCCTAAATTGAAAGACACACAATTGATGGACGGAATGCAGAACAAATCAAAACATTCACCCTCAGTCAAGAGATCTGGGTTAAATCCATCATTCTTTTTCTCACCATGCCACCCCAGTTTAGTCCTGGCCATATGCAAATCAGTCATTACCCTGTGCCTCATGGGAACAGTCCAGCCTGAACTGCCAAGCCAGGTCCTCACTGGACCGGAAACAAGCATCCTAGGACCGGTTTTGGGGTTTCAGCCCTAATCAGCCAGGATAGCTTGAAAAACAAAATGATGGATTTAGGCCCAGATCTCTGTACTGGGGTGAATGTATGACATTGTTCTGCATTCTGTCCATCAATTGTTCTTTTTGCATTTGTCTTCCCTAAATTGGACATGGTGAGTACTTAGGTACACTCCAGATTGACTACTGGTGTACCCTGATAAGTCCCTAATATATGATACCAAGGTACCAAGGGCATAGGTACACCAGGGGTCTCCAATGGGCTGAAGCATGCATTATGCCACCCATGAGAGATCCCTCAAATTGTGACTACAGGCCTGCCATTCCAGCCTGTGTAAGCTGGTGCTAGCACCACTTACGACAGATATAAGTTTCCTTATATCTGAGGTCACTGCACTTAAAACCCAGAAGTCACCCCCAAGGCAGGCCTTTCAATCCTGAAGGCAGGGTGCTTGGTTCTAAATGTGAGGGTGCCCCTGCATGAGCAGGACACCCCTACAACCTTCGGAGTCCATTCTCCCGGGTTGTAAGTGCATCAGCCATTAAGATACATAGAGTGGCCATGCATCATTATGCGATAACCATCTCTAAACTGGCTGTAACGAACCCTGTTGTGTTTGGTATCAAACATGTTGGAATCATACCCCCACACCGTAAACAGTGTGCACTGTAAAGCTCCTCCGGGAGGCCCTCAGTACTCCCTGTACAAATCTTCTAGACCCGGACAGCAAACTATGGCTGCCGCCAATCAGAGACACGATTCTGCCCTCCTGCTGCTGAGCCGAGCTCGAGCAGAGGAAGGCAGGACAATAGGTATCCTGTCACAGGGAGGTGTGACCACCTCCCAGACAGGACTTAGTGTATTGGGACAGGGTGGGGGCGCTTGCCAGCGCCACTCAGACTGCTTGAAGGGCACATTTGGTGCCCTCCTTGCATACTCCAGTTCAAACCAGTTCAGGGAGCTGTTGGCTCCCGCTCTGGTGCGAAACTTTACAAAGGTCATGGGAGTATCCTACCCACTGTCCAGCCCCTCCTCTGGGAGGGTCCCCATAATCGTTCCTACCCTCTCCTTAGGGTACTTAAGGGCTTACCTGTGGGTGGGTCCCTAGATTCATTGTGGGACAAGATTCAGATCCAATACCACTTCAACTTCAACCGTCTGGGCACTCTAGACCTCACTGGACTTCGAACTGGGAACAGAGACTGCAACTGGGAAGAGTCCTTCTGCTCCTGGTCTCGTTGTCCTGCAAGTCTGCTGCAACGTCTGTGCCTGTGCTCCATACAGGTTCTTCACAAGGCCTGTGAACATCCAAGACACCCGAAGGAATCTCCCTTGGAGTGAAGGAGTCACTCCCCTGCATCTGCAGGCACCGCAACACATCTGACCAGTCTGCTGATCCTGGGCTCCCACGGACTCCGAAAGGCTCAGCAACACAGGTGGTAGTTCTGCAACTCCCTCGAGGCCTGCACTGTCTTCTCACTGAGTTTGAGGCCAGTATCCCTCGTAGGAACCACTGAAACAGAACCACTGTGCACTGCGTCGACTTGCCATTGCCAAGGCTTGTTGGCTCTCTCCTCCAGAGATCGTCAGGCTCCAAGAAGCTCCAGCCTCAAGCATCTCCTACAGCCAAGATCTTCGCCTGCACCGCATACTTTGCACAGTGGGCCTTCATCCTTTGGTGAGCTGCTCGAGGTCCTCTTGCGACTCCTGTGCCTCCCGCCTGTGGGCCTCTTGAGGGTCTTCTTTGGCTCCAGTGGGCTCCCCTGCTTGCTCTGGGCCTGCTCTGACTTACCTGCTCGTGGTGAGTCACTTGAACCTTGCTGGTTCCGACACTGCACCTTTTTCTTCAACTACGTTGGTTGCTGTTGACAAGGCTTGTTGGTGCCCCTGCCAGACACTGACCCCTTTGCTCTTGACATCACACATGGGACAGCTCGTGCTCGGCTCCTCCTCCTCCCCTGCGTCGCCTGGTCCGTACAGCTGCAACTTCAAGGGCACCATCAACTCTCCTGCATCGCCGACATCGGTGGGCATTCGTCTTTTGTGCCTCCTGGTCACTCCTGAGTGGCATAGACTTTGTCCCCTCTGCTTGCAGGTACCTTTCATCTTGAATCCACCTTTGGGTTCCACCGGACACTTTTACCTTCTTCGCCAGTGGCATCTTTTCCCAAGTCCTCCATTGTGGTCTATGGCGGTTTCCGAAGTCACTTCACACCTACGCACCCGGCTTCCCTGGTGTAGGTATCCTGCTTCCTGGGGTATCCACGGGTGGGGTGACTCTCCAACCTTCCATCTTCCACAGGGTTTCTTAGGAGTCTGCTGGGAAGGGTCCTTCTTCTTTAAAACTGCAACCACGACTTACCTATTGACTTACATTGAGCATGCGGTTGTGTTCCCACTCTGCACACGATCTCCGTGGAATTCTGAGATACGCACCTTGGGTGGTTCCTTGGGTCCCCAGCTCTTCTACGTCTTCTGGGTCAATTCTCGACTTAGGTGGTGGTTCGCATTCCACTATTTTAGTATATGGTTGGGTTTCCCTCTGGAGACCACTGTGTATTCTGTGCTACTTACGTATTCTATTGACAAAGTATTGTGTGTATTCTGTTTATATCTCCGTGTAGGAGATAATACATTGTGTTAGTGAGTATTAATAATAAATACATATTTTTTATAACTACACTGAATGGTTCTTTTTCATTTAACCTATACCATAAGATTAAGTACTGGTAAAACAAGCTGCTTTACACGCCTTCTGGACTAAGCCTGAAGGCTGCTCTCCACAGCTACCACTTAGAGAGCTTTCTAAGGTTGTCCACTAAAATCACAAAAAGGGTTGTCTGGATTAGTTCAAGGTGCTTCACTTACATAAGTGAGCACCATAGGTTCATTGACAGAATATCGATGTAAAAAATATAGACTGCAAAAATATCGATGAAAAAATATAGAATGCGAAAATATCGACTCCTATACTTGAACAGGTAAGTACAAAAATATAGAATCAAAAATATAGATGTAAAAAATATAGATGTAAAAAATACCGATTTAAATAAATATATATATATATAAATTAAAATAATATATATTAAATATATTAAATATTAATATTAATATTAACAAAAGAAATTAAATTTCATATACATCTTTACAGAATATTACAAATAACAATTTAAAAAAATAAACACACAAACATAATAATTTATACATATATATATATATTTACATTAAAATAATGAATAAACTAATATCTTTAATTCATTTTAAAACTTTAAAATTATATAAAAATAAAATATATATATATAAATAATTTTAAATATAAAAAAATTCTAGAATAAATTAAAACAAACTATGAAAAAATATTTAAACTTAAATTGCCCAATACAATCAGTGCAACAGTAGGAAAAGTGTTGGATAGCAAAATAATTAAATTTACTATTCCAACTCCAGTGAGTGCAACAGTAGGGAAAGTGTTGGATAGGGGAGGGGTAAAAATTACTATTCCCACTCCAAATAGTGCAACAGTAGGGAAAGTATTGGATAGCGGAGGGGTAAAAATTACTATTCCCACTCCAGTGAGAGCAACAGTAGGGAAAGTGTTGGATAGCAAAGGGGTAAAAATTACTATTCCCACTCCAGAGAGTGCAACAGTAGGGAAAGTGTTGGATAGAGGAGAGGTAAAAATTACTATTCCCACTCCAGTGAGTGCAACAGTAGGGAAAGTGTTGGATAGCGGAGGGGTAAAAATTACTATTCCCACTCCAGTGAGTGCAACAGTAGGGAAAGTGTGGGATAGCGCAGGGGTAAAATTTACTATTCTCACTCCAGTGAGTGCAACAGTAGGGAAAGTGTTGGATAGCGTTAGGGATAAAACGACTATTCCCACTCCAGTGAGAGCAACAGTAAGGAATGTGTTGGATAGCGGAGGGGTAAAAATTACTATTCCCACTCCAGTAAGTTCAACAGTAGGGAAAGTGTTGGATAGCAAAGGGGTAAAAATTACTATTCCCACTCCAGAGAGTGCAACAGTAGGGAAAGTGTTGGATAGCGGGAGGGTAAAAATTACTATTCCCACTCCAGTGAGAGCAACAGTAAGGAATGTGTTGGATAGCGGAGGGGTAAAAATTACTATTCCCACTCCAGTGAGAGCAACAGTAAGGAATGTGTTGGATAGCGGGAGGGTAAAAATTACTATTCCCACTCCAAAGAGTGCAACAGTAGGGAAAATGTAGGATAGCGCGCGCTGACATAGAAGCTGCACTTTAAAGCTGCTTCAGCTTGCTCTCTAGCGATTTTGCACAGAATTTTTAATCTTTTAAAAACTTTTATTCTGCTTATTTGTGTATTGCTGCTCACCTTTATTACTCCCCGGTCCACCGCGAGATTAGCTCAATTGATGTGGAGGGAGCTTTGACCCATTTCCGGTTGCGAGGGAGGTTGGCGCTCTAGTGCCCCAACCCCCTCTACTTAACCGGATGCCCCAGACAACGCGCAGCGGACGCGCCGAAGGCGCGCCTAAGGCAAGCCCGTCTGCGCCCGTCCGCGCCTGGACGTCGCCAGGAGCCAGGGACCCTGGTCAATCTATACTTAAACAGGGCTCAGCTCCCCTCTGGTCCTATTCTAGACAGGAGCTGCTGGATTTAAGGACCGACCTTACACTCTCATGCCGGACTGAGACCTGGCCATTCCCAGAAGGCCCCTTCTCTTGCCGAGCCTGTCAGTTTCAGGGTAACTCTGGTGAAACGGCACCGATTCACGAGGTACCTTACTGTTCTCTCTTAAGTGTGGGTTCTTTTACTCTTGAACCCGCCACCCTCTCTGACCAAGATATAGGCAATTCCCAAGATAAGCCGCAGAAGGGATGGAAAAGCCTGTTATGTAACATCCGATCCCTGCCCAAGCATTCCATGGAGGTTTGGGATCTACTGTCCTCTGCGCAGCCTGAGCTGGGATTTCTGACCGAAACCTGGCTTAAGCCTCACTCTGTTCCTTCTATTGCGCTAGCCATACCTGAAGGCTACAAACTTATTAAGATGGACAGACAATTAAAGGTGGGGGGTGGAATTGCTATTGTGCACAAAGATAGCATTTTAAAGTCTCCCCACTAGATCAGCGCTGCAATGCCATTATGGAAGTCCTAGTCTTCCGGATAGATTTCTCCTCCCAAGTTAGCTGGAAGGGGGCTTTAGTATATCGACCCCCAGGACCCTTAGCTGAATTCTCGCTACTACTTACCGAATTAATAGCTCCCCACGTGATTGCGAGCAGCAACTTTTTGTTATTAGGTGATTTTAACATCCATAGTGAATGCACATCCAATGCTGACTCACAAACACTCTTGGATGACCTAGCTTGTCTTGTGGTTTGTGGCCTCCTGGCCTGCCTGGATACGTTGGCATAGGCCTGGCTGCCATGATGACTTTTGCGCACGTTCCTCTTAGCCGTTGTTCTGTCGCCCTCTGCTCCTGCCAAGTTATTTTACAACTCTCTGCATTTTCTGTTTCTCACCTTTTCTCCTGTTCCTTTTGGGCTCAGTCTGAACAACAGATACAAGGTCGAACAACACGTCCCTGGTACTTGCTGATATGGCCAGTCCCTCGCACCTAGACATAACACTATGTACAGCTGCCATGGGGAAATTGGTGGGCTATTATTATTGCGTTTTTCCCTCTTGAGAGGGACTTGAAGAAAACCTTTCCAGGGAGAAGAGCTGTGATTGTCTGCTGATGTAGTGCTTGCATCTAGAGACTGAGGTATGGGGGTTCGCTTGTCAAAGCCCAGAGGTCTTCTATTGTTATAATAAAAAAGCTATTAGCACGGGGAGGGTGGTAAGGTCATTCAGCCCTCTATCCACTGCTTTATGAAATGCTTTCCCCGTTAGTATTCTATGGAGTTGTAACTATGCTGATTATATTATTCTTATGCATTATGCTGATAGTACTGTCACGTGTACTGTATCTTAGAGCACGTATGTTGAAATAAACATTTTAACCTATACTGTGTCTCTCCTTACGCCGGTTGTGGACAGGTATGAGTGAGTGACGAAAGGGTGTTCTTGCTACTGCGAGTCCTGAGAGAGAGAGATACCGTGTTCTGGGTTGTCTAATCATTGGTACATTGTTGCTAATGGGACGCTAAGGCTAGTTGGGTTGGGGTTTTAGGTGCTAAGGTTTATGTTTGGCTCACCACTATATTCCGAGGTCCTATTATCCTGTGCATAGCTCTGTGTGTGTGCAGAATCCCTACGACATGGCGCAACCAACGAGTGGGCTGCTTATCTGCGAGACGCTTGAGTAGTGCTTGTGCTTGTCCACAACACCCCTCACGGACCCTTCCGGAAGCGTGTGTGACGGTTATACCTCCTATATTGACGTTTTTATAGGTTCTTTCAAGCTTGAGGTTGTTAAAAGGTTTCTAAGCTAAAACCCTAATTGTGCTGCCTCATTTTAGATTGTCGACTATTTCTAGCCTACAATGGCTGTTCAAATTGCGGCACATAGCCGTGCAGCGCTCCGGACACACTTAACAGTGTATGGAGTGCCTGACGCGGGTGTCGAGCTGATCTTTGTGGTGCAGGCCGATCCGGCTTTCCACTTTGAAGTGTTCTACTCTTGGATCACGTTTCCGGCGGTGGATGGGACGGACAATCTGTTCCATGAATATACAGCCACCGTAGTTCCTAATCACTATAGACCGTATAGGAATCTTGAAGTACCGCTCACGGCTTGGCAGCACCGTGTTTGGTTTGATGGCGCCCTCCCCCAACCGGTTACCACTGTTCGTTTAGGCCCCTTGTCTATTGATGGGGCCACTTGGCCTGTTTTGGCCGGGTACACCCCACATCCGCAATATATGCAAATACCAGTCGCTGACCTGCGCAATATGTATTCGGCTTTGGTGCGAGTGCATCGCGCTTTAGTGCAATATGTTACAGGCAACATCCAGGGGCCCCACCTGGAGTTGCGGGCCATCCAGCTGCTGCAGGCGGAGTGACCATAAGTCCCGTCATGGTGAACTCAGTGATGGGCAAACGTCCACAAAATAAGGATGATTTACCTTATTGGCTTGCAGAAAAATTTGACCAGTTGGAGGCAGTTTTTCCAAACACGACACCAGTGGATAAACATAGAATTCTTACAATTAGTTTGCCAAAAGACTTAATCCCCGAGTTGACAGCATGCAACAACTGGGGTAGGGTATTCGCAGCAGTTTATTCGAAGTGTTTCGGCACTCCTTCCATGACGGTTCTCCCCTCTGTAATTAAAAAAGTACAGGATGAACATGGCCCTGAAGCGGCTGTGGAATTAGGGATGAGACTGGTGGGAGTGTTCGAAGTAGTAGCTGAGCTGATCCTTGCGAATGTCAAGGGCGATGCAGTGAACTTTCAAGTAGCTAATGCTTTGGCTTTAGTCCCAGAATTGGACAAGCCGCGCGAATTACCGAAAATTATAACCCAGGCTTATAAAACTATTGGCCGAAATAGCCTGGGCAATAAGCCTTTTGCAAAACAACAAACACAAACACAACAACAACAACCTAAAACTCAATCTGAAAAAGATGAGAAACCAGTTTTTACTAAAAAGAGCTGGAGGTTGAAAAAACAGGGTAAGCAACAGAAGAAGCCGGGGTCGCGAGGCGCATCCCCTGTTTCTGTCTCTTCTGAACGCACATATGATTTGCGCAATAGGGCGAGACTTAAATCTCCGGATAGGTTTCAGATCCCTGATACGCGTTCTCCTCGTTCTTCACAGGCACAGACAACTTCGCAAGCCAGTGGAGGGGATCGCCAGGATAGAGGAAGGGGTCGGGAGGCTCCCTAGGGACGAGATCAACCTCAACAACAAGTCAGAGGGAAAGCAGAAGACTTTCAACGTTCTCGTCCACAATTTCAGAAGAAGAAAGTTGCCGCTGTAACAGCGAAATATGCCACAGACGGTGAGAACGAGACTCCTGAATTGGATGTGGGCAGTAACCCTCCTAGACAGCGCCGCGGAAGTTACCATAGTGCGGGAGGCGCTACGTCCTCATATGGAGGCGACAGCAACTGAAACATTCATTACTGTTGAAACAGCAGACACCAGAGTGGCACCCCTGACAGACTATTTAATATTGTCATCCAAATTGAAGGTGATATACAGCGTGTAATTAGAGGGATTTTTTGGGAAAATCTGACCTCTTCATACGACATTTTGTTAGCAGAGGCGGATTGGCCACCCCCATTCGTACTTGCTGCGCGTAAAGGGGAGGAGGCAATCCTTCCGAGCTTTTCTCGACATGTCCCAAAGGACAAAGCGGAGGCTCTTGCAGCTGAGTGGGCTGTGTCCCTGGCTCCTGCGTTATACCGCAACCACGTGGGTTGGGATGAAGATTCTCCCCCCATGAGATACCTTTACGGTCCCTACCGCAGCCACAACCCCAATATCCCATTAAACGTGAAGCCAAAGGCCCCGTTTCTGAAATTCTGACGCAGTTAGAATATCAGGGAGTAATAGAAACATGCGTATCACCCATGAATAATCCCCTTTTCGCGGTTTCTAAACCCGATGGATCGTACCGCCTAGTATTGGATTACCGGCATTTGAACTCTCATTGTCGGACCTTTGCGGTGCAAAATACCCACAGTTCTGCGCTTGTAGACAGTCTTGATCGTAAAAAATATAAAACGACACTTGACCTATCCAATGGATTTTACACGCACAACTTAGCCACGGAGTGTAGCCAATGGAGCGCTTTTACCTCCGGTGGTAAACAGTTCAAATTAAGGCGACTCCCTATGGGCTACAAAAACAGTCCAGGAGTGTTCGCTGCCCGTGTTGTCTCTTTGTTAGACGGCATAGACCCAGATGCATGTTCGTACGTCGATGATATTTACCTGACAGACGACGAGTTATACCCGCATCTTTCCAGAGTGGACCGCATTATTCTCGAGTTTGCGGTATTAGGTTATAAGTTTAACTTTGCCAAATCACACATTGCTGAATTAACAGTTTTGTTTTTCGGCTACGAGCTCAACAATGAAGGTAAGGGCTTAGCCCCCACTTCTTGGAAAAATGTGCACTTTTGTGCGCTCCTACTACTCTGAAAAAACTTCAGTCTTTGCTGGGTTTCCTGAACTTCGGGCGTACTTATATTCCCGAATACGCCCAGCGTATCAAGCCATTGTATGCCTTGATACAACCAAACTTTTCGAAGTCTTGTTGGCTTCCGGAGCATTCCTCCATTCTGCAGTCTTTGCAGACAGACCTTCTTGAGTCTAGGTATCTGTTGACGCGTGATAACCACACAAACCTGGTGATTAGAATAATTCCGGGGGCAGTGGGTTTCACGTATTTAACCTTTAACGAGGGTGACACAGTACCAATCGCATACAAATCACATCTGTACACATCCGCAGAACTGCGCTTTTCATCTGTGGAGAAAGTTCTGACTGCAGTGCAAATGGCGATTCTGAAGGAGCGCGCACTGGCACAGGGAAAGCGCATTCTAGTGGTAACACCCTATCCTGCTCTAGAAGCAGTGACAAAGGCAAGTGTACCGAACTCTAAAGCTTTGCATCCCCGTTGGATACAATGGGCAACTTCTTTGACGTCTCCGGATGTCACATTCATTTTCGATGCCTCCCTACAGACTCAGGAGTTTTTACAGTATGAATTCGTTCATCCTCCTCCTCTATCTTTACTGCCGCTTGAGGATTACGACTGTGTGATCTACACCGATGGTTCGGCACAACCGGCCACGGGGTCCAAGCATGCTTATTCAGCCGCATGTGCTATAGTTGCAGGTACCTTTGTGAACGGAGAGTTCAAGTCCACTGTAGTGCATACTCAAACACTCGGGGACATTACTGCGCAATTGGCCGAGCTGCGCGCATTGGTGCTTGCGCTTGAATTCGTAAATCCGGATGTGACCACACTTATTGTATGCGATTCTTATTACTGTGTTCAATCATACAATGACAATCTATTCTTTTGGTCACAAAATGACTATAGAGACGCTAAAGGTAGCACAATCAAGCATAAGACGCTTTGGGTTCGGGTGGCAGAATTGAGACAACGTTTGCCACTCACACAAGTGGTTCACACCCTAGGCCATCAGCGGGTGGGCGCACACGCTGTTGGTAACGGTCTGGCAGACGAAGCAGCCAGATCAGCAGTAGTCACGTGTTCAGTAGCAGCAGTTACCAGATCCATGTCAAGAATTGACACCGATATTTTGGCAGCTATTGCTGCGACAAAGGAAGGTGCTAATTACCCTAGGGGTTTTCCTTCCAAATATTCTTATCAGTTAGGTCCCGAACAGGTTCCTTATGTAACAATACCAAACGTTGGTGATCGGTTGATACCCAACGCGGATCGCAGACTTTCCTTGATAACGGCAGCACACGAAGGCATGGCTTCGGCTCATGCTGGAGTGTCTGCGACCGTTTCCATCTTGCAGCAGCGGTACTGGTGGCGTGGTTTATATAAAGACACCCGTACTTATGTGCTTTCTTGTGACGTGTGTCAACAGATTAAGCCTTCTACGGTTACACGACCACCACAGACCCCGCTCTACATTTCTAACAGACCCTTTGGGTGTGTTTACTTGGATCACTGCGGTCCATTTTCCTCAGACACTGCCTATAAATATATCTTAGTGGCAGTGGACTCGTGCACACGTTTCATCTGGGTCTGGCCACAACGGAGTGCTGACGCTCGAAATGTCATCAGGGATTTGCGTGTCTTTGTGGGAATCTTCGCATGCGGTACCTTCCATTCTGACCAAGGTCCAGCGTTTGCCTCTAAGGCGTACAAGGACGCAATGGGTTCACTGGGGGTATGGGTGAAGTTTTCGTCTCCATACAGACCTGAGGGTAATTCAATTGTGGAGCGAATGAACCGTGATTTAAAGCAATCCTTGACAGCTAGGGTCTTAGGTACTGGCAGGAACTGGCTGGCCCACTTGTATACCGTACAACGTGCACTTAATAATCTCCCTAGAAGATCTCTGGGTGGGCGGACCCCATACGAAATGCTCTTTGGCATAAGAATGTTTGTGCCTGACCTTGATGGTCTAGACATGGTGGCGCAACCCGCCAAGTTTGATGTAGATAACCATTCTACTATGTTACAGGACTTACAAGAAGCCCGAGACAAACTTGCAAACGCACATTTACCTTCAACCACAGATACTGCCCTGCAGATTCCGGTTGCAGGCTGGCTTCCGAAGATTGGAGACCTGGTTCGAGAGAAGGTGGAGAACAAGAAAGAATTCGGCCCCTCTT
Organism: Calotriton arnoldi; assembly: GCA_963921515.1. Taxonomy (NCBI): domain Eukaryota; kingdom Metazoa; phylum Chordata; class Amphibia; order Caudata; family Salamandridae; genus Calotriton; species Calotriton arnoldi. The sequence continues at coordinate 344,328 of CAWUFW010010548.1, forward strand.
ATCGTACACCGGTTCCAGTCCTGGGTTTGAAGGGAACACGTACAGTCATCTTACCACCGCTTCCTGGTCGCAAGGAGAACAGATACATCTCAGTGGAAAATGTCAAGCTACAACAACTGGCCGATCCTAAATAGTGTTACACCAGCGGTCTCTTGTCCTGCAATTTACCGGACTTGTGTTCGAGGCCCTCCTGCCCGAACGGTCACTGATGTTACAATTGAGATGATTGATTTGCCTGAAAGTATACTCGAACCTCCAGTTACCCCCTGCATGGACGAGAACGAGTATACCTATCCCGAAACAGAATCTGTGGCTCATTTACCAACAACGCCACTGAGTCCGACACGTTATTCTTTTGACTCAGATTCCACCACGTCGATTGTCCCGTCCGAGTTCAGTATTTTTGTATCCTGGTTTAGAGACAATTTTTTGATTCCCCCTTGGACATACATTTGGTTGGTACTTTTCTTGATCTTTTTGTTCATGTCCATTGGCTTTGTCACAGTGTTTTTTCTACTGATCAATGGTCACTATTTGCCTGAACGCTCTGCTGTGAACAGTGTTGCTGGAACTTTGGCTCCACATTCCTCATCTCACATCATGAAGCGTGGCCACACATTGGTGAACATTTCAGCTTTTCCAGTTGCTGATGGCATCGTATGGGATGCGGTAAATTTTCAAATTCATGGACCAACAGAAGTTATTAATGTACCGAATGTCCTTCGAGTTTCCATGGGTGATGTAGTAAAAAGTAATATTCATTCTGATGATTGGGATGTGCATGCAGTTGAAGCATTGTTTGCTGATTTGAAATATTATGCTTCATTTAATGCTGAGGATTTGTATATGAATTCTGCGAATTATGCCGATTTATACTGTTACCAGCATTGGGGCAACCATTTTGTCCATAAACCGAGTGCACTACGTAGCCCTGTGACCTACACTCAATGGGAATATTGCCCAAACCCTTTAACGGGTAGCTCCCGGACTCTTCGAAATAAATTTACTTATTTCACTGATTTTAATAAATTGAACCCTGGGTCCTATTATTTCAAATTTCCTGCCCCCTTCACACAGAAATTCATGTTGACCCACACTAAATTGCTTTATTCGAGTTCCTTTTTAAAGGCCTTAGCTGTGGGTGGTTATGAATACTGGACGGAAACTGTGGATTTGAAGTCAATCTGGGGCTCCAAGCCTTGGCAGGTGCAAGGCACTGAGGCCTTGCACCGTGCCTGCCTAATCCCCACCCAAATGGTGTTTTTGAATGCTTCGATCTATCAGACTACGTGTTGGGGTCTGGCTACTACAAAACAAATGAATGCACCATCAATTCCATCCCTGTCTTCCATTCTAAACCACAGCTCGCACTTCAATATGTCCCTTTCGACTTTACAGGTTTTATTTCAGAACAATTCGGTTAATATGTCTACGCTTGTTCAGTCACCTTGGTTGTCTTGGCCCATATCATCTAACGAGTGCCAGCTGCGTTTTCATGACACAGTTTCTGGCTATACTCAGGACAAGCCCGATCCTAGGTTTTCTAACTCCCGTACTGTCACCACCTATTCTGTTGGTAAATTATGTAAACAATGGTTGCAACATTCTTCCCTAGACTCTGTTAAACAACATTTGTCCCTCCTTTCAGGCAATATTGATCTGTCCGACTTTATATTGGGACCTCGTGGTCCACGACCGAAGAGGTTCATTTATGAAGCTTATAATGAACTCTGGAAGCTATTGCAAATGGAGGCTGCTTCCCGTTTACGGGAAATAGACCAAGCAAATTTGGAAAAGGTGCTTTCTGTTGTTGACAATAGTATTAATACCCTGTCTTCCCGCATTTACACGTTGGAGAATATTGTGTCCTCTGTTGTTGATATTGTACAAGATGATGTTTCTGTGTTGTACCATGGTCAAAATCAATTACGTTCAGTTATGCAATTTGCGTGGACTTTGCAAACACTTAAGTTGGGTAAGGTTCCTTGGCACTTTTTGAACACCACTGCCTTATTTCTGCCTTTTAATTTAACTGACAAACAGCAGTTCATGTCCATGAAAGATGCAGTTTACACTCTGTTACATATCGAGAAAGTGGAGTCCTTACCATTCTCTGTAGCGGAAATAGATTCTGCTGTGTGGCTAGTTCATGGGGTTATCGCATTGCCTTTTTCCTTATTTGAATTTAGTTCATGCATGAAACATTACCCTGTGGGCCGTTTCCAGCCTTTGGGTAGTGCCTTCCTGCATGAACTTTGGTCCCTCCCTTTCATGTATAAATGCCTTAGAGATGACAAGGAAGTTTTTCTCACGGGGGAGTCATGCGATTCAACAGTGGGCCATTCCCTTGTTTGTAAACATATTAAATTGCACGGAGCTTGTAATGTTTCCGCTCCGAATCTTGCTTGTGTGTTGAAGGGCATTCCTGCTCCTACTATTTCTCCTACCTTTACTTTGCTTACAAATGGTAGCTATTTGCTTTTAAATAACGACAACTGCTGTGGTATGCAGGCCGGCATCCCTTATATTGTTACTGTATCGCACAGGGTTGTCTGCTGCAAGAATGTGCTTTTCCCTCCCCTCACGACATCGTAGATAATTCTATTTGGCCTTCCATTCCTACTATGGAGGCGGATTTCAATAAACTGAGCAGAATAAAGGCGCTATTATTGAACGAGGAGGTTATGCTCACTTCCGCCCGGGAGACATTTGTTCTCCAGGTGGCACGTACCCACAGTGAAATACAGGCCCTTTTGAACACTAACCTCCCACAACATTTCGGTGAATTAATTCACCGTATTTTTAACGCATCTAACACTGAAGGTCTAGTGCATTTTTTAAGGTGGTGGGGTCCGGCCTAGTGTCCTCTTTCCAAACTATTTTTGGTGTGATACCGGCGTTTATTCATTCTATTTTTTCCAGTGTCTTTGGTGGCTTTCCATTAATCCTTGCTTTGGCGGCTGGTGTACTGCTGTTGATCTGCTTCCTTCGCAATGGCTGCTCCCCGATGGGCCCTTCTCGACCCCGGACGCCTACTGCTGTCCGTGAGCGCATTTTATCTGGTTTCGGAGTTCTGCCGTTGGCGACACTGAGTGTGTCCTATACCCTTTCTTTTCGCTTTGCGTGTTTCACTTGCATGCAACCTGTGATGTCTTGCATTCGCTGCCCTTTCACCTGGGCCATGGATTATTGCCTCTCCAATACGTCGTTGTCTGTTCCAGATTTCGTTCGGTTGATGGGTCCCTTAGAGGCCCATGAACAGGACTGTTCCGTTGCAGGCTGCATGACGCGTGCGGCTGCACTGGGGATTTTGGCACAATGGGATATCTGGGCGGCTGCTCAGAATCTCCTACAACAAAGCTATATTGAATATCACGCAAGCTGTCCCGCATTGCTTTTGGATGCTCCGTCCTCTGAGGAGCATTCCTGCAGCTTTGACCTGTTGGACTGGATGGCGTCTACGTTTTTTGACGATTCCAAAGATGTCCTCTTGGACGGTATAGCATATTTCTGCACTTCCACGTTTTTGGATTGATTTGCCGTTCACTATCCGTGGACTGCCTCGCTGACTGTCTTTTTGCTACCTTGCCGCGTTCCACTCCTTCCACTGTGGACGCCTCTGTTCTGCTCAGGTGTTTTGAACTCTGTCTTCGTCCTTAGTCTTGGCCGATGGACTGTCCAGGGGAGGGTGTCTTGTGGTTTGTGGCCTCCTGGCCTGCCTGGATACGTTGGCATAGGCCTGGCTGCCATGATGACTTTTGCGCACGTTCCTCTTAGCCGTTGTTCTGTCGCCCTCTGCTCCTGCCAAGTTATTTTACAACTGTCTGCATTTTCTGTTTCTCACCTTTTCTCCTGTTCCTTTTGGGCTCCGTCTGAACAACAGATACAAGGTCGAACAACACGTCCCTGGTTCTTGCTGATATGGCCAGTCCCTCGCACCTAGACATAACACTATGTACAGCTGCCATGGGGAAATTGGTGGGCTTTTATTATTGCGTTTTTCCCTCTTGAGAGGGACTTGAAGAAAACCTTTCCAGGGAGAAGAGCTGTGATCGTCTACTGATGTAGTGCTTGCATCTAGAGACTGAGGTATGGGGTTCGCTTGTCAAAGCCCAGAGGTCTTCTATTGTTATAATAAAAAAGCTATTAGCACGGGGAGGGTGGTAAGGTCATTCAGCCCTCTATCCACTGCTTTGTGAAATGCTTTCCCCGTTAGTATTCTATGGAGTTGTAACTATGCTGATTATATTATTCTTATGCATTATGCTGATAGTACTGTCACGTGTACTGTATCTTAGAGCACGTATGTTGAAATAAACATTTTAACCTATACTGTGTCTCTCCTTACGCCGGTTGCGGACAGGTATGAGTGAGTGACGAAAGGGTGTTCTTGCTACTGCGAGTCCTGAGAGAGAGAGAGATACCATGTTCTGGGTTGTCTAATCATTGGTACATTGTTGCTAATGGGACGCTAAGGCTAGTTGGGTTGGGGTTTTAGGTGCTAAGGTTTATGTTTGGCTCACCACTATATTCCGAGGTCCTATTATCCTGTGCATAGCTCTGTGTGTGTGCAGAATCCCTACGACAAGCTCTTCTGGGTTTATCCAAGCTCAATGAAGGCCATACTCATATAGCTGGCCACACACTGGACATTATCTTCTCCGACTCCCCTAGTGTTCAGTGTGAGCCCCCCCAACAATTAACTTGGTCTGACCATGCGTTAATTGAATTTTCCATTCAGGGTCCAAGGGAGCTGAAGGGACCTAACTCTGCCACACACCACACCCGTAGGCAATGGCAGAAAGTCACCACGGAGAGCTTTCAAGCCTCTCTCTCAATGCCACGGAATATTGCATCGGATAATATAGAAGAAGCCCTGGCTAAATACAATTCTGCGGTCTCCATGGCTATTGACCACCTTGCACCGTTGAAACGACTCCCTAATCACTCCAAACGCCCTCAGACTGCCAGGTTCTCTCCTCAGCTGCGAGTACAGAAACAACTCTGTAGGAAATATGAGAGGCGTTGGCGCACTACCCACGATGAGAGGGATAAAGATCGGTTTCTGGCCACCCTGTCCAGCTACCATAAAAATATAAAAACTGCGCGTAAAACCCACATTGCCTCTCACCTAGCTCAGGCTGGCAACGCCCCTAAAACCTTACATCACATCCTCCAGTCTTTTATCAACCCCAAGGCCTGTGAGAACCTTGAGGCACCCACGCAAACGCTATGCAATGATATTGCACAATATTTTTCGCAGAAAATAGAGCTCATCTACGAAAAAATTGTGTTGTCAGGAAGCTAGCCTCTGGCACCAATGACATCGGATCAACCAGAACTGGCAACCTCTCAGTTGCTAGAGAGCTTCCCCCCGGTGACCTCGGCAGATGTAGTAACACTGATTCATACAGTAAAATCAGGGTCCCCCCTCGATATTATTCCGGCCAAAGTTGTCACCTCCCTGGCCTATCAATTATCTCCATTGATTGAATATCTCCTCAACCTCTCACTGAGAGAGGGCCACGTTCCATCAGAATGGAAAGCAGCACAGGTTATGCCCATTCATAAGAACACCAAGGCCCCTCTGACGGACCTTTCCAATCTCCGCCCCATCTCGCTTCTTCCCTTCCTGAGCAAACTATTGGAGAAACATATCAACAAACATCTCTCCAACCATGTCGAACTCACTGGTTGCTTAGACTCCTCCCAGTCAGGCTTTAGGCCCAAACACAGCACTGAATCAGCTCTGCTAGTGGTCACGGATAACATCAGGATGACCCTAGACAAGGGCCACTCCACGATTCTGGTGCTGTTGGACTTATCTGCCGCGTTCGACACGGTCTCACACCAGATACTGCTCAGGAGACTGAAGGAGATTGGATTAAGAAACTCTGCATTTCAGTGGATGACGAGCTTTTTATCTGCTCGCTCCCAGACCGTCAATCTGGGCCCGTATCGTTCGGCACCTATGGAATTGTCCAAGGGAGTACCTCAGGGCTCATGTTTGAGCCACACACTGTTTAATATCTATGTTGCCCCCTTGGCCAATCTCCTGAGGATGCATGGGTTCACCCCCATATCCTATGCCGACGATACACAGCTGCTTTTTCCTTTTGACAAATTTACTCCATCTGTACAGTTGACCTTCTCTTCTGGTATGAGAGCCATTTCACACTGGATGAAGAGTAATCTCCTCCAGTGTAATGTTGGGAAAACGGAGATTCTGCTCTTCGGAGAGGCCCCCTTATTATGGTCTCCTGAATGGTGGCCAGTTGATCTTGGTGCTCCTCCTGCCCCTAAATCCACTGTTAAGAACTTAGGCATCCGTCTGGATCAGGCCCTTACTTTGAAGGAGCATGCTGCTCAGACAGCTGGCGCCTGTTTCCATACATTGGGCCTACTTCGCCGAGTCTTTCCTCTGCTTCCCGATTCAACTCGGAAGACTCTGACTCAGGCACTTATATTAAGCCGTCTGGACTACTGCAATGGTCTGCTGATCTCTGCTAATGAGACTTCGCTCAGCAGACTGCAGGTAGTCCAGAATACGGCGGCGCGACTAGTCCTTAACGCACCCCCTAGGACTGCCTCCCGCCCTCTTCTCTTGCAGCTTCATTGGCTTCCAATACGCCAACGGGTAAAATGTAAAGTTTGCTGTACCATCCATAAGGCGCTATTCAATCTTGGTCCCACCTATCTCTCGGAGAAATTTACACCCTACCTTCCTTCCAGTTCTCTCCGCTCGGGCTCCAAACACTTCCTTGAGGTTCCCCGAGTTAGGAGGGCAAGACTAGGGGGAAAGGCCCTTTCCCATCTTGGCCCCCGCTACTGGAACGAGCTCCCCCTGTACTTGAGACAATGTCCTGACCACCTACAATTTAGGAAGCTGCTCAAGACCACTCTTTTCTGTCTCTGATTCAGCTGTAGTAGCACTACACTCATGCTGCCCGTCCGAAGCGCAGAGATACCCCTTCGGGGGTCGATTCAGGCGCTATATAAATAAATAAATAAATAAATAGCGGAGGGGTAAAAATTAGTATTCCCACTCCACTGAATGCAACAGTAGGATAAGTGTTGGGTAGCGGAGGGGTAAAACATTTTATTCCCACTCCAATGAGTGCAACAGTAGGGAAAGTGCTGGATAGCGGAGGGGTAAAAATTACTATTCCCACTCCAGTAAATGCAACAGTAGGGAAAGTGTTGGATACCGGAGAAAAAAAAAATACTATTCACACTCAAACACTTAAAAAATATATATATATATTAAAAAAAGGAAAAAAGGAATAAACAATATTAAAACAATTAAAATTAAAATATTAAACATATAAAGAGAACACATATTATAATATTAATTACATATAACAAAAACCTACAAATATTATATAAAATAAAATAATAAATAAATTTACAATAAAATAATTCTTTTAAACTAGAAAATATTTACAAACAAAAAAATTAATTAAAACATTAATATATTTATTTTATTTCCTACCCTATAACACCACACCAATAACAAAACAGTTCAAAATGTTTAATTACATTTATTTACATCATTAACATAATTAACAATCAAAAAAATATTATTAATTAAAAAAACTAATAAACATTAATTGACTACACACACTTTAACACTATAATATCCACAACATACTCCTAAATTAAACTATAAAATAATAAAACACAATTAAAACTTCTTTTAAAATTAAAAACTATTTCTATTAACAACTAATAATTAAATAATTAAAATGTATTTAATACCCACCCTTTACCCCTTTAAAAGTAAAAACAACACACACAAAAATAAACTATCACCCAAAATAAATATCAAATTATTAATATTAATTAACAACTATATATTAATTAATTAAACACAAATTACTTCCTACCCTTTACTCCTATAAACACAACACACACCTAAAATTTATTACACAATTACCACAATTAATTACCAATTAATTAATTAAAATTAATTAACAACCAATTATTAATTCATCGATTAAAAATAAATTACTTCTTACCCTTCCCACCCTTTACACATATAAAAACCATAATACACACCTAAAATTAATTACACAATTACCAAAATTAATTACAAATCAATTAATTATATTTAATTAACAACCAATTATTAATTCATAAATTAAAAATAAATTACTTCCCACCCTTAACACCTATAAACACCACAACACACACCTAAAACTAATTACAAAATGAATAACCAATCAATTAATTAAAATTAATTAACCAATTATTCATTCATAAATTAAAAATATATTACTTCCCACCCTTTACACCTATAAACACCATAACACACACCTAAAATTAATTACACAATTACCATAATTAATTACCAATTAATCATTAAAATTAATTAACAGCCAAGTATTAATTAATTAATTGAACATTACACATTTAACACTATAACATCTCAATTAAACAGATATTAATAAATAAAACGTAATCAATAAATTTAATATAATTAAATTACTTCCCACCCTATTCCTCTATAAGCCCAAAACCTGCTACGGAACTAAAAACGCAAAATTCGAATTAATTTTTTTAAATAAATTTAATATAATTAAATTACTTCCCACCCTATTCCCTATAAACCCACAACCCACTACGTAACTAAAAACGCAAAATTCGAATAAAAAATAATTAATACATTTAATATAATTAAATTCCTTACCACCACCCTTGTAGAATCACACCAACTTTCGAGGCAAAATATTAGCACAGGAACAATGCAAACAACCAGAACGCATGTGGCAGTTGTTCCTAGCAATTGTGAGGTTTTTTCGAGTTATTTTTTTAGCGTGAAATATGTCCTTGCATCTAAAATTAATGCAAGGACGCATCTCGAGCTAAAATATAGCCCTAAATGACAGATTTACATTCTGATTATTTCGCATCATTTTCTTAAAATATCACCAAATTGTGTGAATTTCGGACACCTCTATTAACTTTAACATGTGCTTTACGCAATAAAAACATCAGGCCTACTGCTTTTATCTTAACTTTTCATAATAAACTAACCAGGCCTGCAGACTTGATCACTGACTTAACACCATATATCCAACACAGTCCTGCTGTATTGAACATACGTTTCCCACGAGTTAAAGAGTGTAATGCAAGCACTCTTTTCAGCGGAAGCACACGAGTTCTTCTCAATCAAATGCTGTCAGGTGCACCAACAAGTGGGTGGGGTCTAAGCCCCTCTCTCGGTAGTACTTCCGGAAGCTCGTTTTCTATAGATCACACAAGCCATGCTATTAAGCCAGATCTAAAAACAACAGAAATTATTGAAAGGTGTTGTCACTTTAGAAAGAGGAGGTCTCAGAGACATAGGAATGTGTGGAAAGACAGCAGGCACACCCTGCCGCTCTCAGTCTGGCCAGCAGTGGACATGAGATGTGTGTAAATCAACAGAAACAAACAGCACAACATGTCATTCAAGGGGAGGGAAAGCAGCCCACGTGAGGATAGGCAACAAGAAGAAAAGCTGAGACAAGCAGACGTGGGAAAGCAATGAGAGAAGAGGATGAGGCATTCTTTCAGAGACTGGGGTAAGAGAAGCACCTCAGACAAGAGAAGAAATGGGGTTCACAGCGACTTTCACAACATTCAAAAGGAAGACCCTACCAAGAGGCTGCTTTAAAAAAATGTATCCCCACCTCTCGGCCAAAGAGACCCTCGGTCGGGTAAATAACAGCTCTAGCTGTCCTCCAGAATATAAAGAGCCTATAGGCCGGGGAAATAGCGAACTATGCAGTTGAGAAAACACACAACATACCACCTAAAAACCCACTCGAAACACAGACATCAAAAGTGACAAGACTGAAGGGTTACAGAAAAAAGGGCCTGACAGGTGGTGAAGCAATAATGGGTCACGATTGTCAGACAGATGTTGCTGCAGCCGTCATTGCAAGGGATGTAATTGATGACATCACTGATGTCGCTACACCTGTCATTACAAGGGATGTAATCGATGACATCACTGGTGTCGCTGCACCTGTCATTACAAGGGATGTAATCGATGACATCACTGGTGTCGCTGCACCTGTCATTACAAGGGATGTAATCGATGACATCACTGGTGTCGCTGCACCTGTCATTACAAGGGATGTAATCGATGACATCACTGGTGTCGCTGCATCCGTCACTGCAAGGGATGTAATCGATGACATCACTGGTGTCGCTGCACCGTCACAGCAAGGGATGTAATCGAAGACATCACTGGTGTCGCTGCACCTGTCACCACAAGGGATGTAATGGATGACATCACTGGTGTCGCTGCATCCGTCACTGCAAGGGATGTAATCGATGACATCACTGGTGTCGCTGCACCATCACTGCAAGGGATGTAATCGATGACATCACTGGTGTCTCTACACCCGTCACCACAAGGAATGTAATCGATGACATCACTGGTGTCGCTGCACCGTCACTGCAAGGGATGTAATCGATGACATCACTGGTGTCGCTGCATCCGTCACTACAAGGGATGTAACCGATGACATCTCTGGTGTCGCTGCACCCTGACTTAAAGGGATGTAATTGATGACATCACTGGTGTCGCTGCACCTGCCATTACAAGGGATGTAATCGATGACATCACTGGTGTCGCTGCACCTGTCATTACAAGGGATGTAATCGATGACATCACTGGTGTCGCTGCATCCGTCACAGCAAGGGATGTAATCGATGACATCACTGGTGTCTCTACACCCGTCACCACAAGGGATGTAATCGATGACATCACTGGTGTCGCTGCACCGTCACTGCAAGGGATGTAATCGATGACATCACTGGTGTCGCTGCATCCGTCACTACAAGGGATGTAACCGATGACATCACTGGTGTCGCTGCACCCTGACTTAAAGGGAAGTAATTGATGACATCACTGGTGTCGCTGCATCCGTCTACTACAAGGGATGTAAGCGATGACATCACTGGTGTCGCTGCACCCTGACTTAAAGGGATGTAATTGATGACATCACTGGTGTGGCTACACCGGTCATTACAAGGGATGTAAAGATGACATCACTGGTGTCGCTGCACCGGTCATTGCAAGGGATGTAATTGATGACATCACTGGTGTCGCTGCACCTGTCATTACAAGGGATGTAATCGATGACATCACTGGTGTCGCTGCACCTGTCATTACAAGGGATGTAATCGATGACATCACTGATGTCGCTGCACCTGTCATTACAAGGGATGTAATCGATGACATCACTGGTGTCGCTGCATCCGTCACTGCAAGGGATGTAATCGATGACATCACTGGTGTCGCTGCACCGTCACAGCAAGGGATGTAATCGATGACATCACTGGTGTCTCTACACCCGTCACCACAAGGGATGTAATCAATGACATCACTGGTGTCGCTGCACCGTCACTGCAAGGGATGTAATCGATGACATCACTGGTGTCGCTGCATCCGTCACTACAAGGGATGTAACCGATGACATCACTGGTGTCGCTGCACCCTGACTTAAAGGGAAGTAATTGATGACATCACTGGTGTCGCTGCATCCGTCACTACAAGGGATGTAAGCGATGACATCACTGGTGTCGCTGCACCCTGACTTAAAGGGATGTAATTGATGACAACACTGGTGTGGCTACACCGGTCATTACAAGGGATGTAAAGATGACATCACTGGTGTCGCTGCACCGGTCATTACAAGGGATGTAATCGATGACATCACTGGTGTCGCTGAACCAGTCATTACAAGGGATGTTATCGATGACATCACTGGTGTCGCTGCACCTGTCATTACAAGGGATGTAATCGATGACATCACTGCTGTCGCTGCACCGGTCATTACAAGGGATGTAATCGATGACATCACTGGTGTTGCTGCACCCGTGACTTAAAGGGATGTAATCGATGACATCACTGGTGTTGCTGCACCCGTGACTTAAAGGGATGTAATCGATGACATCACTGGTGTCACTGCACCGGTCATTACAAGGGATGTAATCGATGACATCACTGGTGTCGCTGAACCAGTCATTACAAGGGATGTTATCGATGACATCACTGGTGTCGCTGCACCTGTCATTACAAGGGATGTAATCGATGACATCACTGGTGTCGCTGCACCGGTCATTACAAGGGATGTAATCGATGACATCACTGGTGTTGCTGCACCTGTGACTTAAAGGGATGTAATCGATGACATCACTGGTGTTGCTGCACCCGTGACTTAAAGGGATGTAATCGATGACATCACTGGTGTCACTGCACCGGTCATTACAAGGGATGTAATCGATGACATCACTGGTGTCGCTGAACCAGTCATTACAAGGGATGTTATCGATGACATCACTGGTGTCGCTGCACCTGTCATTACAAGGGATGTAATCGATGACATCACTGGTGTCGCTGCACCGGTCATTACAAGGGATGTAATCGATGACATCACTGGTGTCGCTGCACCTGTCATTACAAGGGATGTAATCGATGACATCACTGGTGTCGCTGCACCGGTCATTACAAGGGATGTAATTGATGACATCACTGGTGTCGCTGCACCCGTGACTTAAAGGGATGTAATCGATGACATCACTGGTGTTGCTGCACCCGTGACTTAAAGGGATGTAATCGATGACATCACTGGTGTCGCTGCACCTGTCATTACAAGGGATGTAATCGATGACATCACTGGTGTCCCTGCACCTGTCATTACAAGGGATGTAATCGATGACATCACTGGTGTCGCTGCATCCGTCACTACAAGGAATGTAATCGATGACATCACTGGTGTCGCTGCACCGGTCATTACAAGGGATGTAATCGATGACATCACTGGTGTCGCTGCACCTGTCATTACAAGGGATGTAATGGAAGACATCACTGGTGTCGCTGCATCCGTCACTGCAAGGGATGTAATCGATGACATCACTGGTGTCGCTGCACCGTCACTGCAAGGGATGTAATCGATGACATCACTGGTGTCGCTGCACCCTGACTTAAAGGGATGTAATTGATGACATCACTGGTGTGGCTACACCGGTCATTACAAGGGATGTAAAGATGACATCACTGGTGTCGCTGCACCGGTCATTGCAAGGGATTTAATTGATGACATCACTGGTGTCGCTGCACATGTCATTACAAGGGATGTAATCGATGACATCACTGGTGTCGCTGCACCTGTCATTACAAGGGATGTAATCGATGACATCACTGGTGTCGCTGCACCTGTCATTACAAGGGATGTAATCGATGACATCACTGGTGTCGCTGCATCCGTCACTGCAAGGGATGTAATCGATGACATCACTGGTGTCGCTGCACCGTCACAGCAAGGGATGTAATCGATGACATCACTGGTGTCTCTACACCCGTCACCACAAGGGATGTAATCAATGACATCACTGGTGTCGCTGCACCGTCACTGCAAGGGATGTAATCGATGACATCACTGGTGTCGCTGCATCCGTCACTACAAGGGATGTAACCGATGACATCACTGGTGTCGCTGCACCCTGACTTAAAGGGAAGTAATTGATGACATCACTGGTGTCGCTGCATCCGTCACTACAAGGGATGTAAGCGATGACATCACTGGTGTCGCTGCACCCTGACTTAAAGGGATGTAATTGATGACATCACTGGTGTGGCTACACCGGTCATTACAAGGGATGTAAAGATGACATCACTGGTGTCGCTGCACCGGTCATTACAAGGGATGTAATCGATGACATCACTGGTGTCGCTGAACCAGTCATTACAAGGGATGTTATCGATGACATCACTGGTGTCGCTGCACCTGTCATTACAAGGGATGTAATCGGTGACATCACTGGTGTCGCTGCACCGGTCATTACAAGGGATGTAATCGATGACATCACTGGTGTTGCTGCACCCGTGACTTAAAGGGATGTAATCGATGACATCACTGGTGTTGCTGCACCCGTGACTTAAAGGGATGTAATCGATGACATCACTGGTGTCACTGCACCGGTCATTACAAGGGATGTAATCGATGACATCACTGGTGTCGCTGAACCAGTCATTACAAGGGATGTTATCGATGACATCACTGGTGTCGCTGCACCTGTCATTACAAGGGATGTAATCGATGACATCACTGGTGTCGCTGCACCGGTCATTACAAGGGATGTAATCGATGACATCACTGGTGTCGCTGCACCTGTCATTACAAGGGATGTAATCGATGACATCACTGGTGTCGCTGCACCGGTCATTACAAGGGATGTAATCGATGACATCACTGGTGTCGCTGCACCCGTGACTTAAAGGGATGTAATCGATGACATCACTGGTGTTGCTGCACCCGTGACTTAAAGGGATGTAATCGATGACATCACTGGTGTCGCTGCACCTGTCATTACAAGGGATGTAATCGATGACATCACTGGTGTCCCTGCACCTGTCATTACAAGGGATGTAATCGATGACATCACTGGTGTCGCTGCATCCGTCACTACAAGGAATGTTATCGATGACATCACTGGTGTCGCTGCACCGGTCATTACAAGGGATGTAATCGATGACATCACTGGTGTCGCTGCACCTGTCATTACAAGGGATGTAATGGAAGACATCACTGGTGTCGCTGCATCCGTCACTGCAAGGGATGTAATCGATGACATCACTGGTGTCGCTGCACCGTCACTGCAAGGGATGTAATCGATGACATCACTGGTGTCGCTGCACCTGTCACCACAAGGGATGAAATGGATGACATCACTGGTGTCGCTGCATCCGTCACTGCAAGGGATGTAATCGATGACATCACTGGTGTCTCTACACCCGTCACCACAAGGAATGTAATCGATGACATCACTGGTGTCGCTGCACCGTCACTGCAAGGGATGTAATCGATGACATCACTGGTGTCGCTGCATCCGTCACTACAAGGGATGTAACCGATGACATCTCTGGTGTCGCTGCACCCTGACTTAAAGGGATGTAATTGATGGCATCACTGGTGTCGCTGCACCTGTCATTACAAGGGATGTAATGGAAGACATCACTGGTGTCGCTGCATCCGTCACTGCAAGGGATGTAATCGATGACATCACTGGTGTTGCTGCACCCGTGACTTAAAGGGATGTAATCGATGACATCACTGGTGTTGCTGCACCCGTGACTTAAAGGGATGTAATCGATGACATCACTGGTGTCACTGCACCGGTCATTACAAGGGATGTAATCGATGACATCACTGGTGTCGCTGAACCAGTCATTACAAGGGATGTTATCGATGACATCACTGGTGTCGCTGCACCTGTCATTACAAGGGATGTAATCGATGACATCACTGGTGTCGCTGCACCGGTCATTACAAGGGATGTAATCGATGACATCACTGGTGTCGCTGCACCCTGACTTAAAGGGATGTAATTGATGATATCACTGGTGTCCCTGCACCGGTCATTACAAGGGATGTAATCGATGACATCACTGGTGTCGCTGAATCAGTCATTACAAGGGATGTTATCGATGACATGACTGGTGTCGCTGCACCTGACATTACAAGGGATGTAATCGATGACATCACTGGTGTCGCTGCACCGGTCATTACAAGGGATGTAATCGATGACATCACTGGTGTCGCTGCACCCGTGACTTAAAGGGATGTAATCGAAGACATCACTGGTGTCCCTGCACCTGTCATTACAAGGGATGTAATCGATGACATCACTGGTGTCGCTGCACCGGTCATTACAAGGGATGTAACCGATGACATCACTGGTGTCGCTGCACCCTGACTTAAAGGGATGTAATTGATGATATCACTGGTGTCCCTGCACCGGTCATTACAAGGGATGTAATCGATGACATCACTGGTGTCGCTGAATCAGTCATTACAAGGGATGTTATCGATGACATGACTGGTGTCGCTGCACCTGACATTACAAGGGATGTAATCGATGACATCACTGGTGTCGCTGCACCGGTCATTACAAGGGATGTAATCGATGACATCACTGGTGTCGCTGCACCCGTGACTTAAAGGGATGTAATCGAAGACATCACTGGTGTCCCTGCACCTGTCATTACAAGGGATGTAATCGATGACATCACTGGTGTCGCTGCACCGGTCATTACAAGGGATGTAATGGATGACATCACTGGTGTCGCTTCACCCGTGACTTAAAGGGATGTAATCGATGACATCACTGGTGTCGCTGCACCTGTCATTACAAGGGATGTAATCGATGACATCACTGGTGTCGCTGCACCGGTCATTACAAGGGATGTAATCGATGACATCACTGGTGTCGCTGCACCCGTGACTTAAAGGGATGTAATCGATGACATCACTGGTGTTGCTGCACCCGTGACTTAAAGGGATGTAATCGATGACATCACTGGTGTCGCTGCACCTGTCATTACAAGGGATGTAATCGATGACATCACTGGTGTCCCTGCACCTGTCATTACAAGGGATGTAATCGATGACATCACTGGTGTCGCTGCATCCGTCACTACAAGGAATGTAATCGATGACATCACTGGTGTCGCTGCACCGGTCATTACAAGGGATGTAACGGATGACATCACTGGTGTCACTGCATCCGTCACTACAAGGGATGTAATCGATGACATCACTGGTGTCGCTACACCGGTCATTACAAGGGATGTAATCGATGACATCACTGGTGTCGCTACACCTGTCATTACAAGGGATGTAATGGATGACATCTCTGGTGTCGCTGCACCGGTCATTACAAGGGATGTAATCGATGACATCACTGGTGTCGCTGCACCAGTCATTACAATGGGATGTAATCGATGATATCACTGGTGTCGCTGCACCAGTCATTACAAGGGATGTAATCGATGACATCACTGGTGTTGCTGCACCCGTGACTTAAAGGGATGTAATCGATGACATCACTGGTGTCGCTGCACCTGTCATTACAAGGGATGTAATCAATGACATCACTGGCGTCACTGCACTCGTCACCACAAGGGATGCAAACAATGACATCACTTGTGTCACTGCATGTGTCGTCACAATGGACATAATCAACGCCATTGCGTGTGTCATTGCATCTGTCATTACAAAGGATATTTCTCTTTACCCGATCATCATCATCCCCAAGAATAAGCAATCTAGGACTTTGCTTTGTTCCATGATGTCTGCTTGGGTTTTGAGCTACATTGTGACATCCATGAACTGTTCTTTTCACTGCTTAATATACAAGCATTGGCATAGCCAATAGGTCTCGCCTTTGGGACCTTATAAGTGTTTAGCCATGCAACGGTTGATGTTGTTGCACCAAGGATATTGTGCTGCATAACTAAATACTTATAAGGTCCCAAAAGCGAGACCTATTGGCTATGCTAATGCTTGTTTTAACCTATAAAGATAAGTGATTTGCCCGTAATCACTGGATGTTGACCAGCCCAAGGCAGGACTCGAAATTGGTTCCTTAGTACCACAGCCCACAGCTCTAGGCGCTAGAATGCATCTCTCCCTCGTGGAACACCTCCCTACGGATAATCCGTGAAGTGGTATTCCGCAAGTGCAGAATTTCCGTATCTCTCTGTGTTACAGAGCTATAAACGGGGGGGGCGGTAATGCGTAACAAAACGCTAGCTATTCAATGCGCAAAAAGCGCTATCTATTCAATGTGCAAAAAGCGCTAACTATTCCCCGTGCCGTGGTGCTCACGCTTGCAGTGTATGCAGAGACCTGCACATTTCCAGCTCGGCTTATCATCCTTCCGAGGCCCTCAAAAGGAGTGTTTTTACGTGGAGTAAAACACCCACTAGTGACAGCGCTGCAGAGTTACGAGCCTGTTGCAGCATTCACACTGTACTGTAGACGAGCGTGCAACATTCTTGATATAATCGGGTCGCACTTTGTCCCAAAGTATTCCTACAGGTTTCACCCCCTCTGAGCCAACCTGTGGCTTACAGTGGGGCTGAGGGGGCGGGCGGGGTTAGGGGGGTCATCAGAGGCAGTTGATGGGGATTTAAAGGCCCCCCTCCTTTATCATCATGTTAATGCTGTCTGAATGGGCTTCTCAGGGAGTGGGAAGTGAGGGTAGGGGGCTGGAGGGAGGCAGCCCCTGGGAGAAGAAAAGCCAGGCAGGCAGGGGGTAATGAGCCGAGGGGAGGGGGCCGATTATTCATCGCTGGTAATCCCCCCACCCCAGCTCCCCATCCTCGCCCCCTCTCTCTGAGGCAGGAGGGTGGAAGGGGGTGCAAGAAAAAGGCGAGAGGTGGCACGCAGATGGAGAGAGACGGAAGAGAAAAAGGAGGGACGAGGAGACGAGAGAACGACGGAGGGAGTTCGAGAGAGGAGGAGGGAGAGCAGGGAAAGGAGCAAGAGAGAAGTATTTTGGGAGAGCAGAGAAAGAGGGGGGGGCAGGAGGAAGGGAGAGTGGGCGGAGATTAGAGAGAGCTGTGGAGGGGCAGCGAAGGGGCGAGGCTGAAGGGGAGAGAGAGGAGGTAAGACAGAGAAACAAGACCGCGTGTGGTGCACGCGCACTGCAAGGAATGTAAGGTATGCAGCTGGCACCCGGCCGCGCTGCTGCTCGCTCCCGAGACCCCTAGGCCATGGGAGGGGACATTTAAAGATAAGGCGGGATATACCCCAGCCTTTGGCCATTTGCGTGCTTTCTTTTGTGGAAGCCTTACGCAATGCCAATTAAATGCGTGGCAGCAAAAAAAAAAAACACGAGCAAAGCTCTGGGAGTTGGAAGTCCTTTTGGAAGTCCTTACAATAAGCCTCGCAGAGCAGCGCATGCGCGCTGGCTCAGGCGAGACCTAAAAAGGTGAGTGAGCCTGTAGGCCTCACTCCAGTGACACAGGTTAACAAGCATTTGCAATGCAATAGGTCTCGCATTTGCGAGAGTTTAAGCTATTAGCATTGCAAATGACAATGCCTTTTATTTGTTTTAAAAACCAAAACATAAATAAAAGACATTGTCATTTACAATGCCAATAGCTCAAACTTGCGTAAATGCGAGACCTATTGCATTGCAAATGCTTGTTTCATTTCCAGCACTGCTTACGAGAAACATTTTTCAGCTGCAAAGGCCCCAGGTGATGTTCTTCTGTGGAGCTGACCACAATGCCCCTAGTTAACCACTAAAAACCATGCCCAAAGCCCATAAACAAATCGGGCATGTTTTGCTATGGCTACGACTTATCACTGCAACTAGAGTGACACAAAATGACCGCTGTGATGCTGATGCACAGTACTAGACAACACCTTTACGGTTACATAGCAGTCATTAGGACAAGTAACAATTAAAATCAATGATTCCGTAAACATAACACGTGGAGGTTAGCCACTCACTGTTGTACGTGTAAATGACAGCTGGCCCGGAGGAACAACATTGGCCATTCTTTGTCCCCCCTCATTTTACAAACCTCTGTATTAAATGAACGCTTGTACATTATTCATATATAAGCCATGAATTACATATTTAGGTTTAGGATAATATTAATCATGTATCAAGGAAGCCCTCTATGAAGAACTCACACCCCAAAGGCAGGGAATGATCAGTGCCTGGTTTCAAATAAGCACATAGTGAGGGAGGGAGTTCTCAGTGATTAAAATGCACACATTCTGCAGCATACATGAAAAGCTGAGCTGCTTACAAGCTGCTCGGATTTCTGCAGCAAGCACATTAACCCACACAGCTGAGTCAGTTTTAGTGAAGACAGTAACAACAGGAAATAACATCGTTTTAAGGATTAACCCCAAGGCTTAAAACTATTAACCTGGGTTTATTAATCTTGCACTAAACACATGTAAATCCTTCCACAGCGAATCCTGGACTTTTTCGGTTTTAAAAGGAAGAGACAACAGGAGAAGATGAATTTTTGGTTTCCTTGCCCATTGCAACAATGCATACACATCGAAGCAGGGCCCTGCTGTGTCTTGTTTTACTGAGTGTAATGTACCAATGCCGCTGTTTCACTGGGGGCAACAATAAAGGAATAAGAATAACAATAAAGGACTTCCCATGTTGCCGGTGTGTCTTCCTTTAATAATGGCGAAGAACCGCAGCACTCAAAAGGAGCCACGTTGTCTTGTCTACTGTAGCTCCCTCTCACTCCTGTTAAAGACAGTAAGATTCAAATTGTGTTCGCAACAAATGAGAATTTTATATTTTATTGCACGGGAAAATCATTGAAGAAAACGGCTGTCAAAGAAAAGACTGCTACTTATTTCCTATTTATTCACATGCAGAAAATGGCCGCCCGCCATTTCCTTTCGTTTTCATTACTTTTGTTACAATCTTGGCACCGGCGCGGGTGCCACGATTGCATCAAAAGTAAAGAAATAGAAAAGCACTTTTTTCTATTTCTTGCTTTTGATGCAATCGTGGCACCAGCGCCGTGCTGAGATCGTAACAAAAGTTATGAAACGAAAGGAAATGGCAGGCGGTCGTGAGCGAAAAAAAGAATAACAAGTGGGAGGGGTGGGGGGAGTGCGGCCGAGAGCAGGGACACGCAGCGTTTACCTTGCGGGAGCGAGCGGGATAATTGCTAACACATGGCGCCGCTGCTCGCTCCCGCAAGGGAAACGCCAAACGTGCACGCATTGCAATAGAAAGCAATGCAAAACGTGCACGTTTTTGGCCAAAATGCTGATCAATTCCAAAAGGTCCCCTCCTATGCAGCGCATGCGCGCTGCGTAGGCGAGACCTAATAAAAAAAATAAGAAGTGGCAGGGCCCTTCCCAGGAGGCCTAAGCAGCGTGCATCGCCCACTGCCCCTGCCAGGGCCGCCAATGCCAGTACTAACACAACTACTAACCTTTTCACTACCTCAAGTGTGACAATTCAGACTATTCAAGGCCACCCTAAGCTGTGAGAAAGGCATGGCTGGCAGGAATAATTCATTTTTAACGTATACTGAATTATAAAGCACTGTTGTTGTGCTCATTCTAAAATTACATTGACAGCGCCACCATGTGGTGGACTGTCATTAGTGCGGGTGTGGAGAATTAAGTGCTGGTGCCAAGCACCGGAAACCATTGGCTCAAATTAAGCAGCCCTTCACCTGATGTACACACCCACTGATAAATTTCATGAAACCTTCATAAACCGAATGTTACCTCAGTCCACCGTGGGCACCTTCCAACTCCTTGGAAAGTTAATCCCATGCTACTAAAAGGACTGTGATGCCAAATTTCCTTTGGTTTTGTACAGTGTGTATGTAAAGCGCTCTGATACCCACGGGTCTAGCTAGCGCTATATAAAACTTTTAAAATAAAAAATAAAAAAAAGACCAATGGTAGTCACTATAGCCTAGTGTGATGTCATCAATGATCTCATGTGTGATGCCTAGTTTAATGCCATGCAGTGCATATTGTGTCACTTTCACGTTATTTCCACTTTTGTGACGCAAACACCTCATTAAATCTTAGCAAATCTTCCACTTTGTGTTTTAAACATTGGCCCCTAACACCGAAATGAAGATTTTTATGATTTTGTGTATGTTAGAATTCGCACGGTGTGCACCTGCAAGGGGAATGTCTAGATTTGTGTGGTGGTGTACTACCCCCCCCCCCCCCTCTTCCTCCGTCCATATGTGTTTTGTCTGTGTATTTCCGTGTTTATGTGGTGTGTGTCTATGGTGGGAATGTATAGATCAGTGTGCTGTGTATGCCACTCCCGTGTGTTTTGTCTGTGTATTTCCGTGTTGTGTGTGTCTATGGTGGGAATGTATAGATCAGTGTGCTGTGTATCCCACTCCCGTGTGTTTTGTCTGTGTATTTCCGTGTTGTGTGAGTCTACAGTGGGAATGTATAGTGTGTTGTGTACCCCCTCCTGTGTTTTGACTGTGTGTATTCTTCAGTGTTTATGTCTAGATGTCTGTGTGTTTGGTATTCTGCACTCCCCGAGTAGCCTATTGCTAAGCCCCTCCCCCTCTCATCCCAACACACATTCGGGGGGCGTGGTCTTAGTAGGCGGGGCCTGAATTCAAGGATCCGTGACAACGGGGGTAGCAGCAGCAGAAGGAGAGAGGGCCGGAGGCTGAGAGCAGAGACACCCTGAGCAGGGGCAGAGACCGGTGGAAGCAACCTCTGGCCCGAGACAGCCGGGAGCAGCAGAGACATCCAGCGGCGGGGGGGCAGAGCCGTGACAGAGAGCCGTAGCAACCTGGCCTCAGTAGCAGAGAGACCAGGTCTCAGCAGCAGAGAGACCTGGCACAGCAGCAGAGACACCCAGCAGCAAGAGACACCTGGGGCGCAGCACCTGCGAGAAAGGGGCTCAGCAGCAAAGACATCCAGCAGGAGAGATCCGCAGTGAGAGAGAGCCGGGGATCAGCAGAGAGCCGGGCTCAGCAGCAGGAGGGATCAGCGGGAGAGACAGAGCCGGGCTCATCAACAGAGACAGTCCGAGCTCAGCATTTACGAGAGCAGGGACTCAGCAGTAGAGACAGCCCGAGCTCAGCAGAGGGACCCCGGAGGGCTTGGAGCGGTGACACCCGCTCTCTGCTTCCGCCCAAGGATCAGTCATTGCTCCGACACCTCCACCCTGGCACAAGAAATCCCCGAGCAGCCGAGGAGACGATGGGCAGATGCTTTGGGTAGACCAGCCTCGGAGGAGCTAGGTGCCGACCCTGGGCAGCGTCATCTCAAGCGCTGAGCATCAGCAAGCCTGGACGGAGTGACCCCAGAGGTGATGGACACCGACCCCGGCAGTGCATCCTGAGGAGGTGGACACCGACCCTGGGCGGAGTGCCCCCGAGGAGCTGGACACCGACCCTGGGCGGAGTGACCCCCGAGGAGCTGGACACCGACCCTGGGCGGAGTGAGCCCCGAGGAGCTGGTCACTAACCCTGGGCGGAGTGACCCCCGAGGAGCTGGACACCGACCCTGGGCGGAGTGACCCCCGAGGAGCTGGTCACTAACCCTGGGCGGAGTGAGCCCCGAGGAGCTGGACACCGACCCTGGGCGGAGTGATCCCAGAGGAGGAGGACACAAACTCTGGGCAGAGTCTCACCCCAGAGGAGCTGGACACCGACCCTGGGTGGAGTGATCCCAGAGGAGGAGGACATCTATCCTGGGCGGAGTGCCCAAGAGAAGGTGGGCAACGACCCTGGGTGGAGTGATCCCACAGACAGCTGGACACCGACCCCGACAGAGTGACCCCGGAGGAGGTGGACACAAACTCTGGGCAGAGTGAGCCCAGAGGAGCTGGACACAAACCCTGGGCGGAGTGATCCCAGAGGAGTAGGACACCGACCCTGGGTGGAGTGACCCAGGAACAGCTGAACACCGACCCAGGGTGGAGTGACCCAGGAAGAGCTGGACACCGACCCAGGGTGGAGTGACCCAAGAGGTTGGTGGACACTGCCCGTGAGTGGAGTGGCCTCAGAGGACTTGGCCATATTGGAATCTGGGAGAATGATGGTGTCCAGCCGCGGCGGGTTGGGGTCCTCTCTCGGGACTCATCCCCTGGGCTGCTGAGACCGACTTTGGAACTTTGAGAGCTGTCAGTCATCCCTTGAGTCAAACCTGTGGGGCTCGCTGCTCTGAGACCTGGAGCGCGTGCCGCCTCCGCCCCATCACACCACCCCCTTTGCCTGTCATCATGGTCGCCGTGGCCCCCCAGCTCCAGAGGGCCCCCTTCCTCCTCCTGCTCCTCCTCCAAGGCCTGGACCTCGGCCTGGGCATCAGCTCCATCGACATCGACCGCCCGGGCGACGGCCGCTGCCAGCCCATCGACATCCCCATGTGCAAGGACATCGGCTACAACATGACCCGCATGCCCAACCTGATGGGCCACGAGCAGCAGCGCGAGGCGGCCATCCAGCTGCACGAGTTCGCCCCTCTGGTGGAGTACGGCTGCCACGGGCACCTCAAGTTCTTCCTGTGCTCCCTCTATGCGCCCATGTGCACCGAGCAGGTGTCCACCCCCATCCCGGCCTGCCGCGTCATGTGCGAGCAGGCGCGCCTCAAGTGCTCGCCCATCATGGAGCAGTTCAACTTCAGGTGGCCCGACTCGCTGGACTGCAGCAAGTTGCCCAACAAGAACGACCCCAACTACCTGTGCATGGAGGCCCCCAACAACGGCTCGGACGACGCCCTGCGCGGCTCCAGCATGCTGCCCCCCATCTTCCGGCCGCAGAGGCCGAGCGGGGGCCTGGACCTGCCGCCCAAGGACCACCCCGCCAGGGCCACCTGCGAGAACCCGGGCAAGTTCCACCACGTGGAGAAGAGCGGCTCCTGCGCGCCGCTCTGCGCGCCGGGGGTGGACGTCTACTGGAGCCGGGAGGACAAGAACTTCGCCGCCATCTGGACCGCCGTCTGGTCCGTCCTGTGCTTCCTCTCCAGCGCCTTCACCGTCCTCACCTTCCTCATCGACCCGCAGCGCTTCAAGTACCCGGAGAGGCCCATCATCTTCCTCTCCATGTGCTATTGCGTCTACTCGGTGGGCTACATCATCCGCCTGTTCGCGGGGCCGGAGAGCATCGCCTGCGACCGCGACAGTGGCCAGCTGTACGTCATCCAGGAGGGCCTGGAGAGCACCGGCTGCACCATCGTCTTCCTGGTGCTCTACTTCTTCGGCATGGCCAGCTCCCTCTGGTGGGTCATCCTGACGCTCACCTGGTTCCTGGCCGCCGGCAAGAAGTGGGGCCACGAGGCCATCGAGGCGAACAGCAGCTACTTCCACCTGGCCGCCTGGGCCATCCCGGCCGTCAAGACCATCCTCATCCTCGTCATGAGGCGCGTGGCCGGCGACGAGCTGACCGGCCTGTGCTACGTGGGCAGCATGGACGTCAGCGCGCTGACGGGCTTCGTTCTGGTGCCCCTGGCCTGCTACCTGGTGCTCGGCACCTCCTTCATCCTGTCGGGCTTCGTGGCGCTCTTCCACATCCGAAGGGTGATGAAGACGGGCGGCGAGAACACGGACAAGCTGGAGAAGCTGATGGTGCGCATCGGGGTCTTCTCCGTGCTCTACACCGTGCCCGCCACCTGCGTCATCGCCTGCTACTTCTACGAGCGGCTGAACATGGGCCACTGGAGGACGCTGGCCACCCAGGAGCGCTGCCGGGTGGACCCGCGCACCGGCGGCCCGGACTGCAGCATGGCCAGCTCGGTGCCCGCCGTCGAGATCTTCATGGTGAAGATTTTCATGCTGCTGATCGTGGGCAGCACCAGTGGCATGTGGATCTGGACCTCCAAGACGCTGCAGTCCTGGCAGAACGTGTGCAGCACCCGGCTGAGGAAGCGGGGCCGCCGGAAGCCCACGGGGGCCATCACCGGCGTGGGCATCTACAAGAAGCCGCAGCTGCCCCACAAGACTTACCAGGCCAAGTACGAGCCGGGCCTGCCGCCCTCCAGCTGTGTGTGATCTGGACCGTGCAAGCCCCCCCATCTGGGAGTGCCGGGCATGGAGCAAGCACCCCTGATGCGTAAACTGGCAAGGAGCGCTCCTGATGCGTAAAGTGGAAAGGAGCACCTCTGATGCGCAAAGTGGCAATGGAGCCAACTCTGCCTCTGGGCCGTCCCAACCACCAGCCCTGCCTGCAGCCCTTTAACTGTGTGTGAGCTGGACCGGGCAAACCCCACATCTGGGAGTGCCGGACATGTAGCACCCCCGATGCGTACACTGGCAAGGAGCGCCCCTGATGCGTAAAGTGGCATGGAGCACCCCTGATGCGTAAACTGGCAAGGAGCACCCCTGGTGCGTAAAGTGTCAATGCAGCCAACTCTGCCAGTGGGCCGTCCCAACCACCAGCCCTCGAAATGTATGTGAGCTGGACCGTGCAGCCCCCCCCTTTCTGGGAGTGACGGACATGGAGCACCCCTGATGCGTAAAGTGGAAAGGAGCACCCATGATGCGTACACTGCCAATGGAGTCAACATCTGCCTGCGGGCCCTCCAGCCACCACACCTGCCTGCGAGCCCTCCAGCCACCACACCTGCCTGCGAGCCCTCCAGCCCACAGCCTGCCTGCTGGCCATCCAGCCACTAACCCTGACTGCTGGCCCTCAGACCCTTCAGCTGTCCCAGAAGACTTCTCGTTGTATGTGAGCTGTGAACTGGCCACGAAGCTCCCAGTAGTGTCTGAGCTGGTTCTCAGTTCTCTGTGGGCGATCACTGACTGCATAAGATAGCCCTGCGTTCCCAAAGGGCTCACGGAACTTCCCCTGCGTGGAGATTGGAACCGGTGCGTCCAGGAGGAGCTGGGACTTTGAGGAAAAGGGGTGCTTTTGTGAACGCAGAATGGACTGCGGTGACCTTTTGACCTCATGTGGTTTATCCCAGGCCGATCTGGTAGTGAAAGCTGGACTTTCACCCTCAACCAGGGGCTGTTGAGTGAGTTACTCGTGTGTGCTAAGATATTTAATCCAGGCTCCGGGTGACCTGCTGCTAAATGGCTCCGGGTGACCTACTGCTAAGTTTCACGACAAGCGACCCTTCCGGCAGATACTGAGTAACAGGCTGGAGACCTCAGTAGTTAAAGTGCCTTGTTAATATACATCTCGCTGTTGTATGTATGCGGAAACAACGCCTTGGCAGCTTTGTTCTATCCTAGCACTGAACAGGCTCTACTTTAAAAAAAAAAAATATATATATATACTCTAAGTCAGCAAAAATAAGATGTCGTCTAACTCAGGGGCCCTCGTTATAGCCTTTTTTTAAACACAAAAGACAATGCCTTGCCCCAAACACAAAGCCTGTGTTTAGTGCGCCCGCCCCTTGTATTCCTGCCAGAGGGGCGAAGCGCGTCTTTGCTGCAGATAAAAGTCTCAAAAGATTCCCCAAACAAAGGGCCCGGGTCCAGCCCCCGGGGGCCCTCTGTCCCCTTCTGGCTTTTTAATGGAAACAGAGTCAATGTTCTACACGTTAGGGCGCATTCTGGGGGAGGGGCGGGCGGGCGGGCGCTCAAGGGGACCCCAGGCTTACTGACTCCTGCTTTTGTTACACAAATTCTGCCCTGAATACATCAAACGACACCCCCAGTCTGCAAAGGAAAAAGCGACCGGACACTGCTGCCTCGGCCTGCAAGAACTCACGTGCTGCTGTGTACATTTGTAAAAAGAAATACAAATATTTTTCAAGCTCTGCTATTTTATTAAAGAAAAATAAAAGATGTTTTAGATTTCACGACGGTTCGGTGTGCGGTGAGGTCTTCCAAATTGCATTCTTTGGGGACAGGGTTAAAATCACTTTTGGGGTAGCGCGTGAGATCGACTACCTTTTAATAATCGAGTTAGAATGCAGAGACAGGAGACAAAACTGTGTGATCCTGGGCTAACTGCTTTATGTATGCCACGTGAGTCGAAGAGGCTGTGCTCCGGTACTAGGCGCTATAAAAGCGGAATGGAGATGAACCTACGGCCACTGCCGCTCCTCCTCCAGATGGACAGTTTGCTGTGCAGAATGACATGCTGTAATAGTGAAGGGGGGGTTTGTACAAAAAACAGCATCGAGTGCCCCCCTCACCCTTCAGTTGCTGTGTTTACTCAAGTGAATGGTCCACACGCTACGGTGTGTTTAAGTTTTGGGGGGCACTATACGGTTGAAGTGGGGAGGGCCGGTCACACGTTGCGTCACGTGCTGCACGTGGTACCATGAGCAGTGGGAGCAGGTTTTATGGGTGCAGACTACGATGTACTCACATTGGCGTCTCTGGAGGGGGCCAGTTGGGTCCCGTGCCCCAGCTCAGGTTGTCCTGGCCCCCACACCCGAAAACAACCACAGCAGTTAAATGTGCCACGAGGCCACACATATAAAAACAGGCGCTGTATTTTGAAACACACATTGATTTATCCAATTTGTTTTACTTCAAAGCAGAGTTGATTGCTTAAAATGTTTAAATCAGACTTTCCATGTGTGAAAATATATCCACAAACATACATATATTGGTAGATACCTACGAGCATGCATGGTCACGCCTTACATCTGACCTCTGCAGGTTGTCCCATCAGTTCTACTGTGGACCATATGTGCCAATCCGAAAATTCACTTCTAGAGACGGGGCTGTACCTCAGATGACGTGAGGTGGGCACACTCCATGGTGTGTTCACCTGATGGAGAGAGAGGGATGTGATCTCTGATGTGCTTACATGAAGTGATGGTTGTGGTGGTACCTACGCTCTTACATGGAGGGAGAGGTCTGTAATCGGTGATGTGTACTTATGAAGTGGTGGTGGTGGGGTACACACACGCCTAGCTGTGTTCACTTAATGGAGAGAGCTCTGTGACGTGTACTCATGAAGTGGTGGTGAGGTATACAGACTCCTTGATGTGTTTATTTGATGGGGAGAGGTCTGGCCTCTGTGATGTGTACTCATATGTTGGTGTAGTGCACACACTCCTAGATGTGTTCATTGATGGGGGGGTCTGCGCTCCATGATGCGTACTCATGAAGAGGTGGTGAGGCAAACACACTCCTAGATGTGTTCACCTGTTGGGGAGAGGTCTGCGCTCTGATGTGTACTCATGTGGAAGTGGTGGTGGGGTACACACACTCCTAGATGTGTTTACTTGATGGGGAAAGCTTTGCGCTCTGTGATGTGTTCACGTAAAGTAGTGGTGGTGGGGTACACACACTCCTAGATGTGTTCACTTGATGGGGAGAGGTCTGTGCTCTGTTATGTGTACTCATGTGGTGGTGGTGTGCACAACACTCCTAAATGTGTTCACTTGATGGGGAGAGGTCTGCGCTCCATGATGTGCTCATGGGGAGTGGTGGTGTTGGAGTACACACATGCCTAGATGTGTTCACTTTATGGGGAGTGGTCTTCTCTGTGACGTGTATTCATGTGGTGGTGGTGGTGGGGTGCACACACTCCTAAATGGGTTCACTTGATGGGGAGAGGTCTGTGCTCGGTGATGTGCACTCATGTAGTGGTGGTGGGGTACACACACTCCTAGATGTGTTAATTTGATGGGGAGAGGTCAGCGTTCTGTGATGTGTGCTCATGTGGTGGTGTAGTACACACACGCCTAGCTGTGTTCACTTAATGGAGAGAGCTCTGTGACGTGTACTCATGAAGTGGTGGTGAGGTATACAGACTCCTTGATGTGTTTATTTGATGGGGAGAGGTCTGGGCTCTGTGATGTGTACTCATGTGTTGGTGTAGTGCACACACTCCTAGATGTGTTCATTGATGGGGGGGTCTGCGCTCCATGATGCGTACTCATGAAGAGGTGGTGAGGCAAACACACTCCTAGATGTGTTCACCTGTTGGGGAGAGGTCTGCGCTCTGATGTGTACTCATGTGGTAGTGGTGGTGGGGTACACACACTCCTAGATGTGTTTACTTGATGGGGAGAGCTTTGCGCTCTGTGATGTGTTTACGTAAAGTAGTGGTGGTGGGGTACACACACTCCTAGATGTGTTCACTTCATGGGAAGAGGTCTGCGCTCTGCGATGTGTACCCATGTGGTGGTGGTGTTGGTGGTGAGGTACACACACTCCTAGATGTGTTCACTTGATGGGGAGAGGTCTGTGCTCTGTTATGTGTACTCATGTGGTGGTGGTGGGGTACACAGACTCCAAGATGTGTTCACTTAATGGGGAGTGGTCTTCTCTGTGATGTGTAATCATGTGGTGGTGGTGTGCACAACACTCCTAGATGTGTTCACTTGATGGGGAGAGGTCTGCGCTCCATGATGTGCTCATGGGGAGTGGTGGTGTTGGGGTACACACATGCCTAGATGTGTTCACTTTATGGGGAGTGGTCTTCTCTGTGACGTGTCATCATGTGGTGGTGGTGGTGGGGTGCACACACTCTAAATGGGTTCACTTGATGGGGAGAGGTCTGTGCTCGGTGATGTGCACTCATGTAGTGGTGGTGGGGTACACACACTCCTAGATGTGTTTACTTGATGGGGAGAGGTCTCCGCTCTGTGATCTGCACTCATTAAGTGATGGTGGGGTAAACACATGCCTAGATGTGTTCACTTGATGGGGAGAGGTCTGCGCTCTGTGATGTGTACTCATGTAGTGGTGGTGGTGGGGTACACACACTCCTAGATGCATTCACTTCATGGGGAGAGGTGCATGCTCTGTGATGTGCACTCATGAAGTGGTGGTGGTGGGGTACACACACTCCTAGATGTGTTTACTTGATGGGGAGAGGTCTGCGCTGCATGATGTGCTCATGGGAAGTGGTGGGGTACACACACTCCTAGATGTGTTCACTTCATGGGGAGAGGTCAGCGCTCCATGATGTGCTCATGGGAAGTGGTGGGGTACACACACTCCTAGATGTGTTCACTTCATGGGGAGAGGTCCGCGCTCCATGATATGCTCATGGGAAGTTGTGGTGGTGGGGTACACACACTCCTAGATGGGTTCACTTGATGGGGAGAGGTCTGTGCTCAGTGATGTGCACTCATGTAGTGGTGGTGGGGTACACACACTCCTAGATGTGTTCATTTGATGGGGAGAGGTCAGCGTTCTGTGATGTGTACTCATGTGGTGGTGTAGCACACACACTCCTAGATGTGTTTACTTGATGGGGAGAGGTCTCCACTCTGTGATGTGCACTCATGAAGTGATGGTGGGGTACACACATGCCTAGATGTGTTCACTTGATGGGGAGAGGTCTGCGCTCTGTGATGTGTACTCATGTGGTGGTGGTGGTGGGGTACACACACTCCTAGATGTGTTCACTTCATGGGGAGAGGTCTCCGCTCTGTGATGTGCACTCATGAAGTGATGGTGGGGTACACACATGCCTAGATGTGTTCACTTGATGGGGAGAGGTCTGTGCTCGGTGATGTGCACTCATGAAGTGGTGGTGGGGTGCACACACTCCTAGATGTGTTCACTTGATGGGGAGAGGTCTGCGCTCCATGATGTGCTCACGGGAAGTGGTGGTGGTGGGGTACACACACTCCTAGATGTGTTCACTTGATGGGGAGAGGTCGGCGCTCCATGATGTGCTCATGGGAAGTGGTGGTGGTGGGGTACACACACTCCTAGATGTGTTCACTTGATGGGGAGAGGTCTGCGCTCCATGATATGCTCATGGAAAGTGGTGGGGTACACACACACTCCTAGATGTGTTCACTTGATGGGGAGAGGTCTGCGCTCCATGATGTGCTCATGGGAAGTGGTGGTGGTGTGGTACACACACTCCTAGATGTGTTCACTTGATGGGGAGAGGTCTGTGCTCTGTGATGTGTACTCATGTGGTGGTGGTGAGGTACACACACTCCTAGATGTGTTCACTTGAGGGGGAGAGGTCTGCGCTCCATGATGTGCTCATGGGAAGTGGTGGTGGTGGGGTACACACACTCCTAGATGTGTTCACTTGATGGGGAGAGGTCTGCGCTCCATGATGTGCTCATGGGAAGTGGTGGGGTACACACACTCCTAGATGTGTTCACTTCATGGGGAGAGGTCCGCGCTCCATGATATGCTCATGGGAAGTGGTGGTGGTGGGTACACACACTCCTAGATGTGTTCACTTGATGGGGAGAGGTGCATGCTCTGTGATATGCACTCATGAAGTGGTGGTGGTGGGGTACACACACTCCTAGATGTGTTCACTTGATGGGGAAAGGTCTGTGCTCTGTGATGTGCACTCATGAAGTGGTGGTGGGGTACACACACTCCTAGATGTGTTCACTTGATGGGGAGAGGTCTGCGCTCCATGATGTGCTCATGGGAAGTGGTGGTGGTGGGGTACACACACTCCTAGATGTGTTCACTTGATGGGGAAAGGTCTGCGCTCCATGATGTGCTCATGGGAAGTGGTGGTGGTGGGGTGCACACACTCCTAGATGTGTTCACTTGATGGGGAGAGGTCTGCGCTCCATGATGTGCTCATGGGAAGTGGTGGTGGTGGGGTACACACACTCCTAGATGTGTTCACTTGATGGGGAGAGAACTGTGCTCTGTGATGTGTACTCATGTGGTGGTGGTGGGGTACACCACTCCTAGATGTGTTCACTTGATGGGGAGAGGTCTGCGCTCCATGATGTGCTCATGGGAAGTGGTGGTGGTGGGGTACACACACTTCTAGATGTGTTCACTTGATGGGGAGAGGCCAGCGCCCTGATGGGTTCTTCTGTAAGCAGGTTCTGGGGGGGAACACACCCTATGGTTACACGCCCTGCTAGATGAATGTGATATGTTCAGGTGAAGTGGGGGTGCACATACGCTCTACTTGATGGGGGTCCCTTTCAATGACATGTTTTCAGTGCACTGCGTTGCCGTGTGTAGACACACCAAATGCTGGTGTACGGGGGTAGGGTGTACGTACTCCATCAGTCAGTTCAATGATTTGGGGGGTATTAACTGAGTGAAGTGTTAATGTGATGCCAGGAGTGAGGTGAGGGGGTACCACTGCTTGACTTCTTCAAGGGGTGTTTGGGGAAGAGGCTGATGCTCAGTACATATTTAGGGTATCACAGTGGCATGACACGCCAGGCAGGTATTGCCAAGGTATTTGCATGTGCTGTGTAAAATGTGCACCATGACATCCCATTACTGGTCACGTGTGGAAATCCATGTACTTTTAGGCACTTTGTGATGTGTTCACCTGCTGCTGTTGGAGGGGTGCGGCTGGTGCCCCTGTCTCCACAAACAATTATACTGTAAGACGGAGCTGTGAACCCCTCAGCCATTAGAGCTGTCTCTGTGCCCCACGCCGCCCCCCCAATGCCCTTCCCCACCCCCCCTCCCCTCCCGGGTAGCAGCACTCCACAGACTCCTAACGCAGGAAGAAGGGTCGGCCAGAGCCTTTGAAGGGGCCATCCTGCCAGCTTCGTTTAAAAGCATTTTGTTTTTTAAAGGAACTTAGACGGAGCCCCACCTGATGCAAATAAGCATTGAACCTGTTCCTCATGGGAACAGTGTATCCCAAGCCTTGGTCATCCCTCCACCCCTTGACCTACTGTTTTTAGATGGGAAATTTGCAATTCACACCCAATGAATCTCATGGACTAAGCTACGTTTAGTCATTCCTTATCCCATCACAGCCTCCAGAGGCAGCAGCGAGCTGCACAACCCTTCTGTGAGTCTCCCGGGCTCCATCCATAAAATATGTCTGCAAAGGCCACGGCTGGGGATACCAGTGACCAGGAGGGGTATTAGTAGTAGGTGAGCCACTGAAAGCTCGAGCCAGGCTCGAGCCAGAGACATGGCTCTGGCGGGCTCGAGGTCCTGTTGGAAGTTGGAGCTTTCATGCGGCTTCTGCCGCCACATTTCCTCTATCCACGCTGTGGTTATGGCCAGAGGTGCCGGCTTCGGAACTGGGGAACCAGGTTCAAGTCTCGGCCGAACCTCCGGTGATTCTGAGAAAATCATGTAATCTCCCTGTGTCTACAACCAATGAATGTGACCTTGTGTAATGGAACTGGTGCTCATGTAAAGCGCTCCAGTAACTTCGGGTCCAACTTACACTATATAACAAGAGTACAAAAATGCACAAAGAGGTCAAACAAAGGCTTAACATAGGGAAAGACTTAAATACCCATTTACTTGCTGATTTGTACAAAGTGAAACCAGAAAACCTGGACAAATTGTGGCTTTCCAGCAAAAATTGTGTGAACTTGGACAAATATTTTATTTCACCAAAGCTGCCTTTTCTTCCTTATTGCAAATGAAAGCATTTTCAAATATGTGAGTTCAGAGCACAAGTTGAGCAAAAACCTTTTGTGTTTGATTTATTCCGCTATAATGTTGCTCTACAACAATCGGGGCCAGGTACAGGGTTTACATGACAGCTGTCTTGCCTCTTAGTTCACTAATGGTTCATGTTTAAAAACAATCACTTTTATTAAGTACTTCTCAGTGCAGTGCTATAATGTGACGTATCAATGCCAAAACTTCCACAACATGCTTGATACAACTTTTGAATTTTGAAGAGCAGTTTTCATACTTTACATCATGTTTGCTGTTTGATTTACATGGAAACATTTTCAGGGCTTGTCTTGTGCACAGGCTATAAGATCTGAGCCAGTCCCGTGGCTCTGTTCTGGCTCGGCTCTCCCTGTCAATTTATTGGCACGCCCACCTCTAGATATTAGTAACCAAGGGTGCCACCTACAGTGCTAACATGTATGAGAGGGCAGAAGTACACATGGGGTGTGACACGTGCTTGTGTCAAATGCACACCTAACAGGAACTACGGGCAACTTGTGAGGCAAAATGTGCATTTTATGTTCATGTAACTTCCTTAAGAGACCCATAAACGTCTGCTCTCTCTCAAGCTCTAGCCCTGACTTTCCACACTTTATGCTCTTCCACGTTCTATCTGCTCTTGTTCTCACACATACATTGCTCTCCCACTATACCGGCTCACTGCCCCTCTACTGTCCCTGTCCTCTCACTATACCAACTCAATGTCATTCATGCACCTTCGCTCTACCACTATACCTGCTCCCTGCCTCTCCTGTACCCTTGCTCTCCCACTATACCTGTTCCCTGCCTCTCCTGTACCCTTGATCTCCCACTATACCTGCTCCCTGCCTCTCGTATACCCTTGCTCTCCCACTATACCAGCTCCATACCTCTCCTGTACCCTTGCTCTCCCACTATACCTGCTCCCTGCCTCTCGTATACCCTTGCCCTCCCACTATACCTGCTCCCTGCCTTTCCTGTACCCTTGATCTCCCACTATACCTGCTCCCTGCCTCAACTGTACCCTTGTTCTCCCACTATACCTACTCCCTGCCCTTCTACTGGACCCTTGCTCTCCCACATTACCAGCTCCCTGCCTTTCCTGTACCCTTGATCTCCCACTATACCTGCTCCCTGCCTCAACTGTACCCTTGTTCTCCCACTATACCTACTCCTTGCCCTTCACTGGACCCCTGCTCTCCCACATTACCAGCTCCCTGCCTTTCCTGTATCCTTTTTCTCCCACTATACCTGCTCCCTGCCTCAACTGTATCCTTGCTCTCCCACTATACCTACTCCCTGCCTTTCCTGTACCCTTGCTCTCCCACTATACCTACTCCCTGCCCTTCTACTGGACCCTTGCTCTCCCACTATACCAGCTCCCTGCCTTTCCTGTACCCTTGATCTCCCACTATACCTGCTCCCTGCCTCAACTGTATCCTTGCTCTCCCACTATACCTACTCCCTGCCTTTCATGTACCCTTGCTCTCCCACTATACCTGCTCTCTGCCTCTCCTGTACCCTTGCTCTCCCACTATACCTGCTCCCTGCCTCTCCTGTACCTTTGCTCTTCCCCTATACCTGCTCCCTACCTCAACTGTACCCTTGTTCTCCCACTATACCTACTCCCTGCCCTTCTACTGGACCCTTGCTCTCCCACTATACCAGCTCCCTGCCTTTCCTGTACCCTTGATCTCCCACTATACCTGCTCCCTGCCTCAACTGCATCCTTGCTCTCCCACTATACCTACTCCCTGCCTTTCCTGTACCCTTGCTCTCCCACTATACCTGCTCCCTGCCTTTCCTGTACCCTTGCTCTCCCACTATACCTGCTCTCTGCCTCTCCTGTACCCTTGCTCTCCCACTATACCTATTCCCTGCCCTTCTACTGTACCCTTGCTCTCCCACTATACCTGCTCCCTGCCTCTCGTATACCCTTGCTCTCCCACTATACCAGCTCCATACCTCTCCTGTACCCTTGCTCTCCCACTATACCTGCTCCCTGCTTCTCCTGTACCTTTGCTCTTCCCCTATACCACCTCCCTGGGCCTCCCTCTCTCACTGCTGCTGCTCCTCCACTGTCCCCTTCTCTCCGATCAGCCTCTCTTGCCCCACTCTCCCAGTGTCCCTTCTCAGCCACCTCCCTGGGCATCGCTCTCTATCCCTGCTGCTGCTCTCCCACTGTCCCTCCTGCTTCTCTCTCACCTCCCTGGGCCCCTCTCTCTCTCCCTGCTGCTGCTCTCCCAGTGTCCCTTCTGCTTCTCTCCAACCTCCCTGGGCCCCTCTCTCTCTCCTGCTTCTCTCCCTCCTCCCTGGGCCCCTCTCTCTCTCCCTGCTTCTGCTGTCCCAGTGTCCCTTCTGCTTCTCTCTCACCTCCCTGGGCCCCTCTCTCTCACTGCTGCTGCTCTCCCAGTGTCCCTTCTGCTTCTCTCCCACCTCCCTGGGCCCCCCTCTCTCTCCCTGCTGCTGCTCTCCCAGTGTCCCCTCAGCTTCTCTCTCACCTCCCTGGGCCCCTCTCTCTCTCATGCTTCTCTCTCACCTCTCTGGGCCCCTCTCTCTCTCATGCTTCTCTCTCACCTCTCTGGGCCCCTCTCTCGTTGCTGCTGCTCTCCCAGTGTCCCTTCTGTTTCTCTCCCACCTCCCTGGGCCCCTCTCTCCCTCCTGCTTCTCTCCCACCTCCCTGGGGCCCCATCTCTCTCCCTGCTGCTGCTCTCCCAGTGTCCCTTCTGCTTCTCTCCCACCTCCTTGGGCCCCTCTCTCTCCCTGCTGCTGCTCTCCCTCTGTCCCTTCTGCCAGTGGCGTAACAAAAGTTAAGGGGGCCCCCTGCAAGGTACACGGAGGGGGCCCCGCTCTGGATTTAATCCGGAGCTCTCAGGCCTGAGTGCTGTGCTGAGGTGGCCCCCGGCAGCTTGGGGCCCCCCTGCACCGCAGGGGTTGCGGGGGCCTGTGTTACGCCCCTGCCTTCTGCTTCTCTCCCACCTCCCCGGTCCCCTCTCTCTCCTTGCTGCTCTCCCAGTGTTCCCATAGCTTCTCTCCCACCTCCCTGGGCCCCTCACTCTCTCCCTGCAGCTGCTCTCCCAGTGTCCCTTCTGCTTCTATCCAACCTCCCTGGGCCCCTCTTTCTCTCATGCTTCTCTCTCACCTCTCTGGGCCCCTCTCTCATTGCTGGTGCTCTCCCAGTGTCCCCTCAGCTTCCCTCCCACCTCCCTGGGTTCCTCTCTCTCTCCCTGCTGCTGCTCTCCCAGTGTCTCTTCTGCATCTCTCCCACCTCCCTTGGCCCCTCTCTCTCTCCTTGCTGCTGCTCTCCCAGTGTCTCTTCTGCATCTCTCCCACCTCCCTTGGCCCCTCTCTCTCCCTGCTGCTGCTCTCTTAGAGTCCCCTCAGATTCTCTCCTACCTCTCTGGGGCCCCATCTCTCTCCCTGCTGCTGCTCTCTCAGTGTCCCTTCTGCTTCTCTCCCACCTCCCTGGGCCCCTCTCTCTCCCTGCTGCTGCTCTCCCACTGTCCCTTCTGCCAGTGGCGTAACGAAAGTTAAGGGGGCCTGCCAGCAAGGTACACGGAGGGGCCCCCGCTCCGGATTTAATCCGGAGCTCTCAGGCCTGAGTGCTGTGCTGAGGGGGCCCCCTGCAGCTTGGGGCCCCCCTGCACTGCGGGGGCTGCGGGGTCTGTGTTACGCCCCTGCCTTCTGCTTCTCTCCCCGGGCCCCTCTCTCTCCTTGCTGCTCTCCCAGTGTTCCCTCAGCTTCTCTCCCACCTCCCTGGGCCCCTCTCTCTCTCCCTGCTGCTGCTCTCCCAGTGTCCCTTCTGCTTCTCTCTCACCTCCCTGGGCCCCTCTCTCTCTCCCCACTGCTGCTCTCCCAGTGTCCCTCAGCTTCTCTCACCTCCCTGGGCCCCTCTCTCTCTCCCTGCTGCTGCTCTCCCAGTGTCCCTCCTGCTTCTCTCTCACTTCCCTGGGCCCCTCTCTCTCTCCCTGCTGCTGCTCTCTCAGTGTCACTTCAGCTTCTCTCTCACCTCTCTGGGCCCCTCTCTCTCTCCCTGCTGCTGCTCTCCCAGTGTCCCTCCTGCTTCTCTCTCACCTCCCTGGGCCTATCTCTCTCCCTGCTGCTCTCCCAGTGTCCCTCCTGCTTCTCTCTCACCTCCCTGGGCCCCTCTCTCTCTCCCTGCTGCTGCTCTCCCAGTGTCCCTCCTGCTTCTCTCTCTCACCTCCCTGGGCCCCTCTCTCTCTCCCTGCTGCTGCTCTCCCAGTGTCCCTCCTGCTTCTCTCTCACCTCCCTGGGCCCCTCTCTCTCCCTGCTGCTGCTCTCCCAGTGTCCCTCCTGCTTCTCTCTCACCTCCCTGGGCCCCTCTCTCTCTCCCTGCTGCTGCTCTCCCAGTGTCCCCCCTGCTTCTCTCTCACCTCCCTGGACCCCTCTCTCTCCCTGCTGCTGCTCTCTCAGTGTCCCTTCAGCTTCTCTCTCACCTCCCTGGGCCCCACTCTCTCTCTGCTGTTGCTCCCCCAGTGTCCCTCCTGCTTCTCTCTCACCTCCCTGGGCCCCTCTCTCTCTCCCCCTGCTGCTACTCTCCCAGTGTCCCTCCTGCTTCTCTCTCACCTCCCTGGGCCCCTCTCTCTCTCCCCCTGCTGCTACTCTCCCAGTGTCCCTCCTGCTTCTCTCTCACCTCCCTGGGCCCCTCTCTCTCTCCCTGCTGCTGCTCTCCCAGTGTCCCTCCTGCTTCTCTCTCACCTCCCTGGGCCCCTCTCTCTCCCTGCTGCTGCTCTCCCAGTGTCCCTCCTGCTTCTCTCTCACCTCCCTGGGCCCCTCTCTCTCTCCCCCTGCTGCTGCTCTCCCAGTGTCCCCCTGCTTCTCTCTCACCTCCCTGGACCCCTCTCTCTCCCTGCTGCTGCTCTCTCAGTGTCCCTTCAGCTTCTCTCTCACCTCCCTGGGCCCCACTCTCTCTCTGCTGCTGCTCCCCCAGTGCCCCTCCTGCTTCTCTCTCACCTCCCTGGGCCCCTCTCTCTCTCCCCCTGCTGCTACTCTCCCAGTGTCCCTCCTGCTTCTCTCTCACCTCCCTGGGCCCCTCTCTCTCTCCCTGCTGCTGCTCTCTCAGTGTCCCTCCTGCTTCTCTCTCACCTCCCTGGGCCCCTCTCTCTCTCCCTGCTGCTCTCCTAGTCTCCCTTCTGCTTCTCTCTCACCGCCTGGGCCCCTCCCTCTCTCTCCCTGCTGCTCTCTGAGTGTCCCTTCTGCTTCTCTCTCACCCCCTTGGGCCCCTCTCTCTCTCTCTCCCTGCTGCTCTTCCAGGGCCCGATTCACAAAGGTAAACTGAGATGAAAGTCTAACTTAACGACTTTCTGTATTCACAAAGGGCATTTACGAGTAGTAAAGTTAGACTTTTGTCTCAGTTAAACTTAACTTTTGGTCTTAAGTTTAAATTTTTGGTCTCAGTTAAATTTAAGACCAAAACGTAAGTTTAACTGAGATAAAAGTTTAACTTTACTACTCGTAAATGCCCTTTGTGAATACCGAAAGCCGTAAAGTTAGACTTTTGTCTCAGTTTACCTTTGTGAATCGGGCCCCCAGTGTCCCTGCTCACAGTGAGTAAAAATGAGTAAATACAAGGTACAAAAAAGACCCGGATTGTCACGTCTTTCCTTACCTGGATGACTGGCTGATCAAGAGCAGCTTTTATCGCCTAAAATATAGCTCTGTGACATGAGGTTACACGTGAAAATGAACAAATATTGAACCCTCTGATGCAACATAAAAAGGGACTCTCTCCAGAAGCAGGCAGTGTGGCGCTTTATTATTCTATGGGTTACAGTTCCGTCGTGAAACATGCGTCGGCTGCACACCCACATCACCAGCTGCTTTCCCACTTCACCAACAGTGCACACTCATTATCCACAGTGGACACACATCAACAGCTGGCACCACCCCCATCACCCAGATTGCACACACATCACCCACTATGCACATTCACCACCATCTGCACAACCACATTACCCAAGGTGGACACACATCAATAGCTGCACCCACCGATTACCCACAGTGCACACACATTACCCACGGTGGACATACATCAACAGCTGCCCCTCCCCATCCATCACCCACACTCCACAGACACCACCATCTGCACCAGCTACACCGCCGCAACAGTGCACAAAATTCACCCATTGTGTACCCTTGTCATCTGCTGCTCTCCCACATCACACACAGTAAACTCCTCACCAGCTTCACTCCCACATGACACACAGTGCATGCACATCACCTGCTGCACTCCCACAGTGTACGTGCATCTCCTGCTGAACTCCATCACACACAGCTTCACACACATTATCCACAGTGGACACACAACACGAGTTGCAGTCCCATACCACTCTGAGTACACACACCAACACCTGCACTCCTTTACAACCCAGAGTGCACTCATATCACAAGCTGGACTTCCACGCCACGCACAGTGCACACATATCACAAGTTGGACTTTTATGCACAGTGCACACATTTCATAAGTTGTACTTCCACGCCACGTACAGTGCACACATTTCATAAGTTGGACTTCCACATCAAGCACAGTGCACACATACCACACGCTGGACTTCCACGTCACACACAGTGCACACATATGACAAGCTGGACTTCCACATCACGTACAGTGCACACATCACAAGCTTAATTTCCACGCCACGCACAGTGCACACATATCACAAGCTGGACTTCCACATCACGTACAATGCACACATATCACAAGTTGGACTTCCACGTCACACACATTGCACACATATCACAAGCTGGACTTCCACATCACGTACAATGCACACATATCACAAGTTGGACTTCCACGTCACACACATTGCACACATATCACAAGCTGGACTTCCACGTCACACACAGTGCACACATATCACAAGCTGGACTTCCACGTCACACACAGTGCACACATATCACAAGCTTAATTTCCACGCCACGCACAGTGCACACATATCACAAGCTGGACTTCCACATCACGTACAGTGCACACATATCACAAGTTTGACTTCCACGCCACCCACAGTGCACACAATTCATAAGTTGGACTTTCACATCACGTACAGTGCACACATATCACAAGCTGGACTTTCACGTCACACACAGTGCACACATATCACAAGCTGGACTTCCACATCACGTACAGTGCACACATATCACAAGCTGGACTTCCACATCACGTACAGTGCACACATATCACAAGCTGGACTTCCACGTCACACACAGTGCACACATATCACAAGCTGGACTTCCAGGTCACACACAGTGCACACATATCACAAGCTGGACTTCCACGTCACACACAGTGCACACATATCACAAGCTGGACTTCCACATCACGTACAGTGCACACATATCACAAGCTGGACTTCCACATCACGTACAATGCACACAAATCACAAGTTGGACTTCCACGTCTCACACAGTGCACACAAATCACAAGCTGGACTTCCCGGTCACACACAGTGCACACATATCACAAGCTGGACTTACACGTCACACACAGTGCACACATATCACAAGCTGGACTTCCCGGTCACACACAGTGCACACATATCACAAGTTGGACTTCCACGTCTCACACAGTGCACACATATCACAAGCTGGACTTCCCGGTCACACACAGTGCACACATATCACAAACTGGACTTCCACGTCACGTACAGTGCACACATATCACAAACTGGACTTCCACGTCGCACCCAGTGCACACATATCACAAGCTGGACTTCCCGGTCACACACAGTGCACACATATCACAAGTTGGACTTCCACGTCTCACACAGTGCACACATATCACAAGCTGGACTTCCCGGTTACACACAGTGCACACATATCAAAAACTGGACTTCCACGTCACGTACAGTGCACACATATCACAAACTGGACTTCCACGTCACGTACAATGCACACAAATCACAAGCTGGACTTCCACGTCTCACACATTGCACACGTATCACAAGCTGGACTTACACGTCACACACAGTGCACAAATAGGGCCTGCAGTACTCCTGTATCACCTACAATGCACACATCACCACCTGTACTCACACAGTGCACACACATCAATAACTGCTGTCCTACATCACCCACAGTTTACACCCATCACTCACAGCACACATCCAGCACTGCCAACACGTGCATTGAAACCACCACATCCTAAAAACTACATGTTTCTACTCATTGCAGCTTTCTGCGCTTTCTTAGCTTGGCACTTTCCCTAGTTTCTATATTTTACATGATGCATATTCCAAAATTAAATCTACTCCCCTTTATTTCGGCCAGATCCCAGCATTGCAGGGTCTTCCTCGAGGGTGACCCTCTCTGCCTTTACATGTGGCAGGGTTCGGGATAGCGCCTCGACGGGCAGGTCTCAAGGCGGCCGAAGAGCCGGCATGAGGTGGGCGTTGCAGCTGGCACTGGAGGGATGCAGGGAGGCTTGTCTGGGCTTGTAAGGGCTGACATCTCTTATTCTGGCAGGCAGGGCGAGTCTCTTCAGAGTGGGGCGAGTTCCTTTGATCTCGGGACACATTTCCGAGACAAGGCCTCCCTGCTAAACTATGTGACGACCGCTGCCTACAAACAAGGAGTCAGAACCACTTTAAAAAGCGCCTCGAAACACCCGATGCACACAAAACTATAGCAACTGCCCGCAGCTCGGGTGCAAGGATTATGTTACTGTTTGAGGATTCTCTCACCTCGAGCAGCAAAGCCTTTCTCCAGCCATGTGGTTTAAAACCAGCGCCCTCTTGTGGTGAAAAGGCAGTTGCCTGCAGAGGCCTCAAGGCATCATCCGCTCTGATTCCCGGAATGGGGTCGTCTCAGGAGTGAGATTTTATTTACTTAGAGTTGTGAATAGTTGAGGTGTTACACATTACAAGCCGTAAAGGCGCAGACCACAGTTAATGTATGGGAAAGAACTAAAGCGCCAACGCCCTTCAGGCACTGGCGCCCTCTGGTGGAAGTCCTGCTCCTGTGTACCGCGAGGTGATGACAAAAATGAAATGATCTTTTATTGTATGATTACTTAAAATCTTTTACAAAAG
Source organism: Calotriton arnoldi (assembly GCA_963921515.1). Taxonomy (NCBI): domain Eukaryota; kingdom Metazoa; phylum Chordata; class Amphibia; order Caudata; family Salamandridae; genus Calotriton; species Calotriton arnoldi. Next base: position 386,933 of record CAWUFW010010548.1, read on the forward strand.
CAATAGCATTAAAAGTCACTAAATATAAAATTATAAAAAGACAATAAAAACTGTGCCGTAAAATGACTCATATAAAAGTTTGAGGTGTCGCAGCGTTTATCGACAAGCAAGGTTAACAGCACCAAGGAGGTGCTGCCACCGAAGATGTGGGGTCAACAGTGAGTACAGGGTGAGACGACACTACGCAAGGCCAAGGCTGTGGAGTGCGCGGACATGCAATATTGTGTCGTGCAAGCATGCATGGGGTTAAGTTATGCATGGGCAAGTGTCAAGGGGGCATATTAGCAAGACCCACGTTAAAATTATCGCCGTTTTAGCGGCAGGAAACTGCCGCTAAAACGGCGATAATGGGCTTGCTAATATGCGTTATGGAATTCCAATAGAAGCCCAGGTTAGATGTGCAGGACATCTAACCTGGGCTTCTATTGGAATTCTATAACGCATATTAGCAAGCCCATTATCGCCGTTTTAGCGGCAGTTTCCTGCCGCTAAAACGGCGATAATTTTAACGTGGGTCTTGCTAATATGCCCCAAGATTAGTACGACATTTGTGACCGATAGAAAGTGATACTCTGCCCGGGTCAATAAAAGTCTGATATTGGGACCGCCGATTGCATGCTATGTAAGGTGTGGGTCTATGTGGTGCATAGAAGTGCAAAGGGGCCCACCAGAAGATTATGCCAGAAATATATAGGGTACTAGATGGAGAGTCAGAACCGTATACAGGCCCCTGAAGTGGTGTGTCCTTCATGCGTGCCAATGTGCACCTTGGAGATCAAAAGTGCGCGGTGCATGAGTGAGATCATCGTAGCCAGTTCGTGTGGGGGGCTCCTCCAGAAGATGTTACTGCGGCGGTTGATGATCAGCAGCTTGTAAGTTGCAGACTTTTGTCTCCGTTTCTTGGGTTGTTCTTAAAATCCTTGCTGCTTCTGCGTAGAATTTGCCGATCCGTGCGAGGGCCATCGGTGCCGTGATGGTAAAGATAAGTGCTAGGGCCTCTTTGCATGTTCTCACGCCATTTTGTAAAGCAGTGTTCTTGGATATAGTCGCCTTGTCCCAGCAGAGCTGGGCAGCAGCAGATGATGTGCTCGGCTGATTCTGTGTGATATTGACACAGGCGACATCCCTTGTTTCCAGGCAATCTATATTTCCAGTGGGTCCTGTAGTCCCAAATTGGCAGTGTGAGGAGCCTAGTTCTCAGTATGTTCTGTAGGGCTGTCCTTCCCAGCCCTGCTTTCAGATACGGTTGGCTTACTGTGGTTTCGTGTGAGTAGGCGAGGCCCTCTGTGCCAGGGATGTGCCTGAGTCGTTCGAGGTCCTGTAGCCTTGAGATGCGTTTGCCCTGTTTCTTTAGCAAGCTTTTCAGGCTGGCCATTGTTAAAGATGTGTCGGTTATGGTGTCTGGGGGCCAGCCCAGTGTCTCATTTGCCTTTGAGAGGCCCAAAGGCTGTTATTGTCCTGAAAAACTGTCTTTAGTGCTTCCCTAATTGTATCAGGGTCCGCCTTGGTCACCCGGTAGTGCAATTTGAAGATATCTTTTTTATATTCGATGTCCATCGTTGAAATGTTAAACTCCAACTGAAGCAGTGTGTGCCTAGTTGAGTAAGGAAGATTAAATACCTTTCGGTAGGCCGTTATGTGCAGTCGGTCCAGTTTTTCGGTAAGTTGACCTAGAAAGACAAGTTGGCCGTAGCTCCGTGGAGGAATTAGTTTTGCTTGCATGACCCGTTGGATAACCTCTGCAGAATTACTTTGGAGCTTATAATTTAATTTGCATAGCCCATATGTGACCTTGGCCGCCTTTGCTTCGAGTGCCTTGGCCTGCAAATTCGGTCTGCCATTGTCTATGAATTGTATTCCCAGGTAATTATATTTGTTGGTAATGGTGATCCTTAGTGGGTCAAGATGCCATTCCAGCAGGTGCTTTTTAGCTTTGCGACCGAAGACGATGACCTTCGCTTTTTGAAGCATTGGCGCGGAGTTTATTTTCCATATTGTACAGATGTAATGCCTCCAGTGCCCTTTTCATGCCGATTCCGGTATGATCCAGTAGTACCGGTAGTCCCGTATTGCATGATGGGGAGTCTAAGATGGTCTAATTTGGGTGGAAAGATGTTGACTTTCAATAGCGCCTCTCTCAGGTCCGCAGTGTATAGGTTAAACAGGGTGGGAGCGACCACACAGCCCTGTTTTAGCCCTTTGTTGGTATAGATCTTGGCCGTCACATGAGACTGCGTGAGCTTGGTGAGAACCCAGGTGCCTGTGTGGAGCGTCATGATGGCAGTCAAAAGCTTCCTCGGGATGCCCCACTTTGCAAGTTTGGCCCAGAGTATGTTGCGGTCGGGGCCAACTCGGCGATGCAGCGCGTGCAAGGTAAATAGTTTTATTTATTTATTTACTTCCTTTAGTCCGTTCCGTCGTATGTCCGAGTCCACTACCCCCCCCCACCCTGCCCCTCCCCCGCCCCACTGCCCCGCAGCACTCCCTCTGCAAGCCGCCACTGGTGTGAGCCTTGGTCAAGCAGCAACCACAATCCTTGTCAGGGTAAGGCACACGCAAACCCCACATTTACCTGTGCTCACCCCCCTCGCAGCTTGGCACGGAGTAGTAAGGTTTAATCAGGCAATGGGCAAAGTATTTGCGGAACACTTCAAACAGTAGGACAGCGAAAACATGCCACAAAAGGAGTCCATAACATATTTAGAAAAACAGTAATTTTTAATAAAAAAATAAGACCAAAATGACAAAAATCCATTCAGTAGGACCGGATTTAATAGACTTTTAAAGATTTTAGTGAAAATAGTGCCAAAAAGCACAAATTGCTAGCTGTGGTTATACCGTCACGCCGGACCAAGACAAAGTCACAAGTTCAGGCTGACCTCAATGGAGCACAGGCTGTCTACAGGGACCCAGTTAGGCCCACTGAACAAAGTAGCTTAAAATACAGGGGCCTTATTTACAAGAAAGTGCCGCAGTGCGGCACCGTAAGCCCTTTGGCTGCGCCAAGCTGCAGCACTTTCAAAGCACAGGGATGCATCATATTTACAACAATATGACGCATCGCTGTGCATTCCCCTGCGCTGGCGCACAGTCGGCTACCATGCGCCACGCAGGCACCGTTGCGCCATGGTGCAAGGGTGCCTGCGTTGCGGGGAGATTGTTCCTGTGCAGGAAGGGGTACCTAATTGTACAAAAACAATAACAAAAATTGGTGGTGATGCAGCGGTTCTGCTCAGGGATGCACTGTGCAGCAGAGGAGATACGTCGATTCCGCTGGATCCACAGAACCTGGCAAGCACCTTAGGCCCACTTCCAAGGTTCCAGAACTGGGGTGGCAACACTTGACTCACAGATGGCAGAGAAAGGTGCAGGTGCAAGGTTGTCGGAAGAAAGGGTGTAACTAGGGTGTACTGCACCCCTTAATTTTAGAAACACCATCGTTTTTAAAGACAGCATACGTGTTAAAATATGATAGTGTCTTCAAAATTCAAAAAGTGTATTTTATTAACCTGCAGAACCATTTCACGTTAGCAAATCTGATTTTAGCACTGCAATCAGAAGTATTTTTTTTAAAAGTGATAGTTTTCCAACATGAATTTGGAAACAGTCATGCTCTCCCCCCCCCACCCTGACAACAATGCCATTAGCAATTAAATCCAAACACAGGAGAAGATTTTGTACAGCATGCATCCTAAAGTCATGTATTTCGAGGTCCTCTTATATGTAATAATGAAGAAAAAGGAGGGAAATTGAAATAAAACAATTGCCCGGGATTATACAATTTGGTCAAGTGGGGAGCCGGTATTGATCCCAGGTCTTCTGGGTCCACATTGTACAGTTCAGTTCAGCCAATACTTGTAAATGCTTCGCTTCCCCTACATCCACTTTGCACCCCCCATTCCCACTCCAACCATCAGTGCGGCCCTCGATCACACCAAAGACCAAACCTTTCGGCCCCAAGAAAAATGTTTACCCATGCTCTATACTAACTACAGGGGTATGCAGCCCTTTGTGTGGAGACAGGACACAGCCTACTTAGGTGTAAGTGAGGCAGGGCCCAGCTCCTCCCTCCCATCTTGCCAGTGATGGCCCATCCAGTCACACCTAAGCTCCCATTGTGTGTGGATGTCTAGGAGGAATACACAAAGCTTAACTGCCAACTACACCCAGTCATGTGATAAGGCACCAAATGGCTAAGGCAAGGAAATGCAAACTTTCTAAAGGTTGCATTTTCAGAATTTTGATTTAAAATCCGACTTCACCATAAGTTAGGATTTTAAATTAGGATTCCAGAGACACCAAACATGAACTACTTATCTCTTCCCATTTGGAAATTACACTTATAAGATATAATAAGGCAACTCCAATGTTATACTGTGGGTGAGGTAGGCCTTGCAGTTGTGAAAAACTAATTTAAAATTTTCACTATCAGGACATGTACAGCTAAAAACCAGTGGCGGCCAGCACGGATCGCGGGTGGTGAGGAGAGGGGGGGGGGAGGTAGTTGGGGGAATTGGGAGGAGGTTGGGAATTTAAATTTTATTTTTTAAACTCACCTTATTGCCGTTGCGTCAGCACTCAGGAAGCAGCCAGGCTACTCTGACCAATCACAATGCTGCAATGCAAAAACAAAGTCAGCAAAAACAGGAGGTCTGAAGGCAGTAAGTTAGTGGTAAACCACGGCAAGAATGCCAGGTCTAACAATGGATTTGACGCATTTGCGCCATAATCAATCATCTGTTGCATAACCAGCAGATTTTAACAAAAAATAGTTTGTTTATAGCTCAAATGGATCAAAAGTTACTAAACATACAGCACCACATATTGCCGCGCAGTGCAGTGCAGGTTCCTTTGCAAAGTTTGACTGGTCCGCTTTCCATTGCTTATTGCTCTATATGGGTGGTAAACTGGTACTAATGAGGTGACGCCTTTGCCCAGACAGTGATAACTTGTGTAAAAATGACAAAATAAAGAAGTAATAGTATAGCAAAATGAGTTGCATTATGACCCATAATTTGCCTTTTCTTGGCACATACTTTAGTAATCCCTGGTGCACAATTTGATCCTTTGCTGCCACACGATTTCAGTGGCCTAACAATAACTCATCAGTTCGCATTGTGCACTATAACTCGTTTGATTGCAGTGAGCACTATAATTCATCTGGTTGCGGTCTGCACTATAGCTCATCAGTTCGCACTGTGTGCTATAATTCATCAATTTGCAGGGAGGGCTATAACGCATCAGTTCAAAGTGTGCACTATACCTCGTCAGTTTGAAGCGCATGCTATAGTTCATCTGGTTGCATTGTTCACTATACCTCGTCAAGTCGCATTATGCTCTACTGCTCATCAATTTGCGCGGTCCGCTATAAGTAATCAGTTTGCAGTGTGCATTATACCCAGGGCCACTGGAATTATGTGGCAGGGGAGGGCCAAATTATGTGCAGGGTTGGGTAAATTATGCGGCAAGAAAAGTCAAATTATGCAGCTTTATGTGGCACACTTTGAGATAGTATTACTACATTACTTCGTCATTTTTAAACTGTCTGGGCATTGGTTGCAACTCACTAGTACCAGTTTAACACCCTAACACAGCAATAAGTTACAGAAAGGTGCCAGTCAACGTTCACAAAGTTCCTTCCACAGCACGGCAATGCGTGTCGTTACGTTTTTAGTAACTTTTGAACCGTTTGAGCTAGAAACAATTATTTTTTATTAAAATCTGCAAATTATGCAGCAGAAGATGGAGTATGTGGTAAATGCGTCAAATCTATAATTCTGCATAAATCGCAGAGGCCGCACAATCGCATAATTCCAGTGGCCCTGATTATACCTCATCAGGGGCCACATCATGATGGGCTATGCTCAGCACAGAGCGAACACCTATTTTTATGTGCTTGCGGTTTGTAAAGTGAATTAATTTAGCCAAATATTTCTCTGAGTTAGTGTTTTATTTTAGGACCATACAACTTAGAAACAGTGAGCAATATTTCCCTCCTTCTGGGGCAGATTTGCTAACACTTTGTGCCAGGTTTGCTTCACAAAAGTGATGCGACTCGATGCAGTCTGTAGAGTTGGGATTCTTCTTTTACACTGGACACTAGCCTTAAAGTATAGCGAAGTATCACCGTAACCTCCTTTCCATGAGTTTGCATCAAGGGGGCTAACATGGGTGGTACATTGACATTCCCATGCAACCACCAATGGTTTTTGATGCAAAGCTATATCGTCTAACATTTGTAAAGAGGGCTTTGTGCCAAAAAAACTACTTTGAGGCTGGTGTTAACTTGGAGAAATATTATTTCTCCAAACATTTTAAACATTAAATATACAGCTCTCTGCAGCACACATCCAAATCGGGAAAAGTTTCGAACTAAGTCTTAGTATATTGTTTTGTACTGAAAGGGTATCTTTCTGGAACAAAATCTAGAGTTCAGATCACACAGACAGCTTTGCACTGTGGTGCATTGTTTGTGCACCAGCACTTGAGAAGACTGGACAGCGCCATATCTTAGGAGATATGGCGCTGCCCTACTCTCGCCTCCTAACACAATGCATTAAAATCTAGTAAATCTACTCTCCATTTCTGAGCTGTGCTGTCTGAGAATAAAGAACTAACTCAAAGAAATAGTGTGTTAAATGAATTCACTTTACAGACTGCAGATATATAAAAACAAGTGCTTGGCACTGCGCTGAGCCTGCAAAGCCCATCATGATACGACCCCCAGTGTGTGCGATTCCTGAATTTGCTTCATTTACTCCCCAACCACAGCATCCTCAATTACAGTTTCTGTAGTGTGTGCAGTTCTTCATCACAAACTTACCCAACAATCCTCAAGTGAGAGGGAAGTAGTGGCCTGACAGGCCCCTGGAGAAGTAAGTGCCCAAAAGCAGATGGGACCAAAGTCACTCGCAGCTGAACCCAGAGAAAGCAAGGAGGTGTGGGGTCATTTGGAAATGGGAAGAGGGGCTCACAAAACCGCCCCTAAGTTCAGGAGCTCACTCTGGCAGCCCAGGTGTAGCACTCATTCCAACCACCTAGATATCACAACAACCGTGCAGGTGTAACCACTACCGAACAGTATGGAACTCACTCCCACCACCAAAGTGAAGAACTCCACTCTTCCTTAAAGATGTGGAATGCACTACCACAAACTGCATTTGCAAAAGATTCCCACCACCAGGTGCAGAACTCATTCACACCATCAGGTGTATAACGTACTCACTCTTTCAGATATAGAATTCACTCGCACCACCAGGTGTCATGCCAACCGCTCAGGTGTCACCCCTACCGACCAGGTGAGGAACTCACTCCTATGGCCCAGGTGTAGAACTCTCTTTCATCTTACAGGTGTGAAACTTACTCCCATCGGTAGTTGTGGAACTCACTTCCACCGTATGGATGTGGAATGCACTCCCAACAGCAACATGTGCAACTTAATCCCACTGCCAGTGGTATGACTCACTCCGACCGGCAGGTGTAAAAACTTTTTCCCTGGCCAGGTATAGAACTCACTTACACTGGAAGAGTAAAACTCATTTGCACAGCCCAGGTGTCACACCAACTGTCCAAATGTCACTCCCATTGCTCAGGTGTGGAACTCACTTCCACCACCAACATTTGGAGCTCATTCCCACTCCTCAGTTGTTGCATTTATTCTCACCGATCAGGTATAGAATTCACTTCCACCTTACAGGTGTGGAACTCACTCCCAACAACTAAATGTGAAATTGATTCCCACCCCAGGGGTACAACTGCCTTCCTCCAGCAGGTGTAGAACTCATTCTCACCTACAAGTGTAGAACTTGCTCGCATCACCCAAATGTCATTCTAACCATGCAGGTGTTGCCCCTACTCACCAGGTGTGGAAATCATTCCCACCTCCCAGGTGTAGAACTCACTTTCACCTTCCAGGTGTGTAACTCACTCCCAAGCTCCCTTCTAGGCAGTCCATTCCTTTCAGTTGGTCACGGCCCTTCAATATTTGACTAGTTTGAGGGCCAGCAGAGATGGAGAACCCAGGTGTCAGTTTACTCCTTTACTGCATCGCAAGGACCCCTCCCCGCAGTTCTGCAGTTTACTACTGTGTGGGACACATCATAGAAAACTAATTTCAAAATCAATTGTATCAGTTCAGTTTGTAGATGCGAAATTGTGTGTCTATATGCATATTGCACACTGTTAATGATGCACAAAAACATAAATCCATAAAATTCTTTTATAAATACCCCCTCTGAATATTCAATAAACACAAAAAACAATTAGCGAGAATGCACTAATCAGGATATTAAAACTGGCTGTAGACACGCTCTTTAACATTCTCCATCTCAATTTCATCTTTCCTTTTCCTTTTTAGGATCTCCTCTCATCTTGATACTCACAGTTTTTAATTAGGCACCCAGAAAAATGTAATAAGAGAAATTGACAATTGCACAAATCATTATAATAATTACAGGAGTTAAGATTAGTCATAAAGGTCCCCATCCCAAATTATCAATTCATTCACCAACCTTGCTACAAACCTTCCCCATCTCTCAAACCCAAGAACCTATATTCTCCCACATGCCATGCTCTTCTAAAGCTTGAAGTTCACAAGTGACGATAATTGTACTATGAATATAAGCATTATTAACTCTGCTGTTATTAGGTACAAAGGTGCAGCATCTCTTAATCTTCAGTACCTTGCAAACAACACCTTCCTTTGCAAGTAGGATATCTAGAGCTAATCAGTTTTGCATCACCATAGCACATATAGCGATTAGCTCAGAATTTGTGGGTTAGAGCACCAGTTGTACTGAAGCAAGCCATCCACCAATATAGATAAGCATCTAATTTTCAAAAGTTTCATAGCCACACCTATAGAGGGAATAATAGCACCTAATATATTGAATACTATCTGTCCAAGCCCACGTTTCACTGTCTTTAAACCAGCCATATCATCTATTTCACTTATATGATAGACTCTAGGAAATACCAAAGCAAGATAATAATTACATGGAAAAGTAAAATAAGCAGTCTTACCACATACATATTAAATTTCTCTCAGAATTGTCTCTTCACCAGTCATAAAATTACAATTGATAACATACCTTCTTTCACATTAACTTTCTCCTGCATATTCAGCCATCCCATTTTCCAAAGTTCACGGCACATCTCACCCTTTCTCTCATTTTTCATTCTCAACCTAGGATGTAAATTTGACATTCTAAATTCTTCTTCTTCTTTCATCTGTTCTCTTATTTTTCTCTCATTTCTCCACCTCTCACAAGCTTTACTCTCCTCTCTATTTATTCTTTAAAAAATTCATGTTCCTCTCTACCTAAACCACACGCATACCCCCGATTAGTAGATTTAGTTCCATGCTCAATTTGTGCAATTGTTTTAAGACATTTACAATATTTAAGGCCCTTATTAATACCTTCTGCTTCCATGGTAGGCAGATCTTCCAACAAGACATTGAAATTCGACAAATAAGGAAGCACAAATTAATTCTTGTTAAATATACTAATAAACAAAGTGCATGACAGACTGTAGGAAATTGAAGGTTGCATGCAGGCTGAGCCTTCACCTGCCTAAAAAGGAAGAAAGGTGCACACATAGCAATTTTTAAGACTCATAATTTCAACATATTCCTTTAACATTTTAGCATAAATATCATCTTCAAATCTACTAACTAAACCCTCCCTATGTGTCAGTGTGTTGTTTCATTTCATTATGTACTGTAGTTAAATCAACTCTTGTGGAGAGATATCTCAACGGAGAAAGTAGGCACAACAATAGGCAAAAACGTAAGAAACCTCTTTTTTCCCCTAAGGCTCATCTCAATTCATGCTCTCAAAAGATTATTTTCTTTAGTTTGAATCGAGGACTTTCACTTTAACTCAGTCTTTATAGTCTCTCAAATTTTTAAGGTGGTTCTGTCTCCACGTCTGATTCTCTTTTAGGTTCACTTTAAATGTATATTGACAACAGTTTACCTAACTGTAGATCTCTGGTTCTGACTACTTCTTCAGACTCGGTTGCTAGATGTACCCACTCAGGTGACGCATATCTTCTATTTGGAGTTCTCTTTTTTGCTTGTCTTTTAGCAACTGGTGATTCTTTTTCACTGTTTTCTGAATCAAACTCACTTACTTCAGACTCTTCATTGATTAACTTCAATATTTCTCATTGACAGTGTTTTCTTTTGCATCTTCTTTTCAGTGACTTGTTTTCTTCAGCTCTGTCAAACTACTGCTGAACCTTCTCCATTCAATGATGGACTTGAACTCTGATCAATTTCAACAGCACAATTCACTGTCAACTGTTGTCTTCCTCTGGGGGTTCTTGTGACTCAGATTTTCAACTGGAACCTTTCATTGTTTGCATCAGAGAATAGTTCTTCTTGTTGTCACTCGTACCTTTGACTTTGACATTGCCACAGCTCTTCACTCTAATCCTTGCCTTGAAACTGGACAACATTGCTTGTACTGTCACCAGGATTTTCACTTTCACCAACCCAATGTTGAAACCAGCAGAAGCAAAGACCCAGTTGAGCTGAGGATCCAAGCTGGTTGTACAAACACATTTTCCTGAACAGATATATAGGTCCAGTGCCCTTGATGGCTTTGTAAGTCATGCAAAGGGGTTTAAAAGAACATCTTGCTGAATAAGCAATGAGTGGGTAGGAGATGCTTGACCAGATTCTTACTAGAAGATTAAGAAAAAACCACAACAATGCATTTTGAGCAATCTAGAGTCTTTTCAGGAGATAAATGAATGAATGAATGAATGAATATTGGATTTATAGAGCGCAAACTTAGCCCCAGACCTGACTGGAGGGACTTGGAATAATCAAGAGATATTTACACCCTGCACAGTAGTTTCCGTTCAGATGCTGGCAAATAAGCGAGAATTTTATGGCTAGAACAAAGTAGAGCAAAACATTATCTTCTACCATTGTAATAGCACAGTGAATGAGAGGTGAGAATCAAAGAGTACCCCCAGATTTCTGACACAGTGTGTGGTGGATGGCAATGGGCCCACTCCATGAGGCCACCACTTTGAACACTATTATGGATATTTAGAGCCGAACAACAGAATCTTGGTTTTCTCTGAGTTCAGCTTCAGGAAGGTGGAATTCATCCGATCCGCCACTGACCTCAAGCGGGCAGAGAAACGACTTTGGGTTTGTCCCAGCCTGCCAAAGATAGAAACGACAATCTGGGTGTCCTCAGCATGTGGCTTGCAGGTAAAGCCAAAAGATCTGATCAGCACTGCCAGAGGGACTGTATAAAAGTTAAGACGTGTAGGATTGAGAGATGAATCCCTGCAGAACACCGCAAGAAAACCAGAAATCCTCAGACCGATAAGGAGCTAAAAAAACAGTTGGATCTTTCTGATAAAAAGGCTTTGATCCACTCCAAGGCACAGGCAGTGACTCCTGAGTTATTCAATCGATGGATGAGTACAGAATGGGCAACTGTATCGAAAGCTGAAGAGAGGTCCAAAAGGGCCAAAGTGGCAGAGCCGCCTTGATCCAAAATCGCTCTGATGTCCTCAAATACAGCAAGAGGAGCTGTCCCAGTGCTCCAGTGTTGTGAGAGGCTCTAAAGCCACCTGCAGCAGGCCCTGCATCGCTTGTCTGTGCAGCTCAAATTATGAATTCATTTGGTTTTAAATTATTGGGATTTTGTGTTTAGATCAAAGCCTCACGAGGACCACTAAGCATTGATTTTTGCCAAGCATGTGGCCTTTGTTCATTTGAAAGCAGTGCAGAGTCTGTGCACCTGCCAGGCACATGCTACACCTTTGTGTTTTCTGCAGCTTGCAGTGTACTACTGCATTTTCTGTCTTCTGTCTTCTCTTTCCATCTTCTCTTTCCAACTTCTGTTTCTGAGGACTAGCTCAATATTCTCCATTAAATGTGGCCACAGTTGTTTGTACGGGTGATGTTGCCAAGTGTCAGGCTTCGTTTCCAAACCACAAGTTCCAAGTTTCATTTTGACATGGCGGCCAGGCAAACGGATGTTGAACTTGGTGAGGCTAGGCCCAGTGCTCGGGCTCACAATCGGTCCATACACCAGTTTTTGCTGAAATTATGCCATTTGAAGCATAGAGCAGGGGTTGCCTATTCATGTTTCTGGGGGGTATTGTCTACAGCACATACATTAACTCAAGGGGTTTCTGAGTTACTGTATTCAATGTAGACAGTGCAGTTTCAGCAAAACTAGCACAGCCCTTCTGGGACTGTGTATGGGCAATGAACATGTCCCATGACCCCGGATAGTTTTCTAAGAAAGGGAGTGGCTTTTATAGGCATGCTTTTCAGACTATCATGATGTAAAACTAAAAGCAACACTTCTGGGAGCAGTGCCTAATGGAAGGAAATGGATGCAGGAGGCATCTGTACACACAGTGATGTTTGTTGCCACAGTCCTCATGATTTGTGAGCTTTCAGAAAATAACACCTCAACCCACTTTCAGTGCTGGAGGAAAACATCCTGGTGGTGCCACTTACTCTGGACAGAGTCTCAACTCAAAGTTCAGCTGCAAATCTGTAGGCCATTGTCTGGAAAGTGCAACAAACAGTGAGTCGAAGCCATATGAGATGAGCCACCCCCCCCAAAACAGGAGTGGTTTTTGATATTGGGGGTCCGGGAACCTTGCTGAGGGTCACAAATGCTTATGAATTATCTTACTTTGGCCGGCGTAGGTTATAGCGGGCGCACCCATCACAGAAAAGTGCTTAGAGGCAGAGGCTGCGCATGTACTGCTCTGACACTGGAGCAAGTATTCCTTTTGATGGTGTTTTATCAGTTAGAATCACTTTTGATTGAAAACCAAAGACCCCAACTTTGGCACACTGCCTTCGGCCCAGACTGTGCTGTACAAGAACTAAATGTAATTTTTTTTTTAAATCCCACGTAAATAAGAAAAAATATGATGCATCATTTATTATTAATACTAATGGATAGAATTATGTAAAATTAATTTAGCTATATTTTCATCACAATTGTTCCTTTACTTTTTAAATGCAAAATAGGGATTTGTATTAAAGTGCCACTTTTTGCCTGATATCTGATGCACTTTGACTGAATGTGCACTGGGTCTCTGCCAATGAGATTCCCAATGCCTGTGTTCTTTCCCAAAACTGTACCTTTGTTTCCACAATTGGCACACCTCTGGTCCACATATAAGTCCCTTGTAAAGGGTACCACTGGTACCAAGGGCCTCATGACCAGAGAGGGTCTCTAAGGACTGCAGCATGTATTGTGCCACCCTCAGAGACCCCTCACCTAGCATATACCCACTGCCATTGCAGACTGTGTGTCTCGATGAAGGCAACACTGAAGAGGCGACATGACACACATCCCTGCTTGCCATGCCTACAAACACTGCCTATGGCATAGGTAAGTCACCCTTCTAGCAGGCCTCACAGCCTTAAGGCAGGGTGCACTATACAACAGGTGAGGGTATAGCTGCATGAGCAATATGTGCCTACAGTGTCTAAGTCCATTCTTAGACATTGTAAGTGCAGTAAAGACATTGAGTACATGTTCAGAGAGTTTGTCATTATAAACTCCACAGCTGCATGATGGTTTCTGCTGATTGCTGAGAAGTTTTGTATCAAACTTCTCAGCATTATAAACCCACACTGATGCAAGTGCTGTATTTATTACAAAATGCACTCGGAGAGCATCTCAGGGGCACCCCCTGAAAAACGACCAACTCACTAGTGTGCAACTGACTGGTCTGCACCAGCCTGCCACACACAGACATGTTGAGCTCTAGTGGGTCAGAAACAATGCTGACCAGGGCCTCTCCAGCTAGTGGAGATGACATCCTCTCTGACCAAGCACCACTTTTAATGGCAAGTTCGGCTGGAAAATTAGTAAACAGGAGATGTGTGTCCCCTCTCTGCCAGGACCACCCCTAAGTTGCCTTGGACCGAGGTGACTCCCTCCTTAGGAAATCCTCCATCTTGAATTGAAGGGTTTTAGCCAATCAGGTTAGGGGATGCCCCCCCCCCCCAAAGGGAGGGGACGTGCAAAGAGTGTAGTCACCCTAAAGGCAAGTAGCCCATTGGGTACTGCCTGCCAGTACCTGTAACACCTCTAAATTCAGGATTTAGGGGCACCCCTGAACCTTGATCCTCAGATTTCTGTGACCTAAGAAGAAGGATGAAAGAAGACGCCGTGCAGCAAAGCATGAAGACGGCCTCTGTTTTGGCCCCAGCCCTACCGGCCTGTCTCCAGCTTTAAAACCTTTGCAAAGAAGATGACGCCTGTCCTGTGGCCAGCGACTTCCAGAACCCGAGGAACACTGCCTGCTCTTCAACAAAGACCAGCTCTCCTGAGGACAGTGGCCCTGTCCACAAGTAAGCAACACTAGGGACTCCGGATCTAGCTGGAACCGCAACTCCTGCCCACTCTGCACCTGACGCCCGCGTCCCGAGTCTGAGTCGCTCACCTGTCCAGTGAAGTATCCTTAGTGATTCAGACCTCAACTCCATCGGTGGCTGACCTCTCCTGGACTCCACGAAGACCCCCTGCAGCCTCATCTTGAAGGTTCACCAGACCGGCTCCGGTAGAGAAGATCCGACACCTAAAGGCACCCCTGCATCCTCATCCCCCTGACTTTGGGGAACTCAGCTAATGGTACGAAGGCATCCAACGACACCTCTACTTACCTGCCCAGCTGTTGCTCACCTTTGTCCAGCCTCCTGGTCTGAGCCTGCACCCTCTTGTGCGACAGAGATTCCTCTTTACTTGCATTGGGCGCCTGACGCTGATTTGCACCCTGCACCCGCCTGGCCCGGTGCCGCTGCTGGTGTATGTTTGGTGCTGCCTTGTGGCCCCCCCTGTGCTTGCTTTAATCCCTGGGGTCTGTGGAGCAGGCCCATCGAGTGCCGGCAAGCCGCACACTGCCAGGGACAGGTCCTAGACCCTTTATCTTCCGCCTCTTACAGGGATCGTGACGCTGTCCTGAGGGAGGTACTAAAGTTGGGGGAGGTGAAAGTGGATAAGCCACAGTTATTTTCTCCACTGACTACGTCACAGGGGTGCAGAGGCAGAGGGGCTCGTCTCTAGTGGTTACGCAATACCTCCGAGAGTTGGGCATCAAATATTCCCTCCTCTACCTGTAAAGGCTGCGAGTGATCTCAGATGTTGACACGCAAATCAGTGCTGAACCTGGCTGCAATCTACTGGTCGTCAAGTGCTGCGGACGGAGTGAAGGGTCTGCGCAACAAGCTGTCATTCATGGAGCCAGTTGTACTGGGAGGCGTAGGAGGAGCAGGCATCCCTGCCACAACTACAAGCCACCCCCAATCTGCAGCAGGTTGTACAAGAGAGGCGGAAGGAGCTGCATGTGGCGCCGACGATGCGCAATCACACTCAGAGACAGGATCCCGACACTTCTCCTGAACGCTCCCCCAGCAATGTGGTCATCCAGTGCAGAGTCTGTGCAGCCCCCGGATGTGACTCCTCAGATGGCAGATAACCTAATTTAATGTTGACTGGTTGTGCGTCTCTCCTTCCACGGTTACAGACAGCTACGGAGAGTCTCTGGCTTTCGGCGGTCCCTGGTCTCCAGCTTCCTGTTGCTGAAGTTACTGTCTACCGAGGTCAGCACTTAGAGGGGATCAGGTCCAGTTGTCACCCAAAGGGAACAGAGCAGTTGTCCAGGTGAGCGATGCATGTCAGGGGTGGTGGTGGTGGTCTCCTTGGTGCTCCTAGCTGCAATGGCATGAGGTCCATGGCGTTGTTGACATTGCCAAGAATGAATTGTGGGAGTTTTTCGATTAGCCATGGGCCTCATTTATGAAGCCCTAGCGGCACTCTTGCAAAGCTGTGACATCACATGTTTGATGTTCCGGTTGCGCAATGTGCCACAGCATGTTTACAAGGCCACGCAAAGCCACTTTAAGTGGCTTTTCATGGACCTGTAAATATGTGTCCCTTTCACGCATTAAACAGTGTGAAAGGGGCATTCCATGCAGTGGTGGCCAGCATGGTTCGCGGGTGGTGGGGCGAGGGTGGGGGCTGCAGGGGGGGGGTCACCGAGGGCTGCAGGGGGAGTCACGATTGCGGGAGGGAGCGCATTATAAAAAATAAATAGAAAAAAATATATAACTTAGCTTGCCGCCGGGTCCCCCATCTCTGCTCCTGCTCTCCCCGAGGAACAGGAAGCACAGCAAGGCCCCACTGACCAATCACAATGCTGCAATGCAGCATTGTGATTGGTTTTGAGCATCCTGGTTCGATGTTCAACCAGGGAATGGGGGCCTAGGCATGTTCTCCACTCAGGCTGCAATGCACCCTGCATGGAGAATGGGAAAAGTGCGCATGACTGGTTTTGGTGGCCCGAGAGGGACGATCAAACAGTTATTGAGCACTTAGGAGTGGGAGAACCACTTATCCCCCGCCCTTCTCCGAGAGCAGAGCAGCCCCGCCCACCCGCAAAGCAGCATAAACATAAAATGATAATAACTGAAAGTTATTATCATTTTATGTTTCTACTTCTCGCACTGCTTTAAAGCAGTGGGGTGACGCTCCTCCGCCATATCGGAGGAGCCGCCACTGGTTCAATGGGTGTTGCTGTGGGCTTTCCCACGCCAAACCAATGGAATCTGAAGCATTCCCAGGTTTATGAAAAACCGTAAACCTTCAGAATGCGTCAGAATCTAATACCACCCAAGGGTGAGGTTTGGGAGGCGCTACGAGTATAAATGTTTACATTTCTCCTCTTTTTTTCACTTTTTCTATGTGTGTAGCATTCTGCAGCACACAGAGAAAGAGGAAATACCCTGTATTGATAGGTTTTGTGCAGGTAGGTGTCCCTTCCTATAGAACATCAATCAAGTCCTCAACACAGTCACCCTTGCACCATGGCGCAAGGGTGCCTGCATTCGCGCATGGCAGCCATTGTACGTCAACGTAGTGGAAAAATACAGGGGGGCTTATTCATGAGCCCTTTCCGACAGTTTAACACCGCCAGTGCGTCATTTTCTTGACATATTTGCAGTGTGAATTTTGCACCATGTTGCGCCGTATTTACAAAGTGGCCTATCTAGGCATATGCGTGACCTTGTAAAGCCCTGTGCCACATAATACCTGCGTCAGGTATGATGTATGCAGGGTGTGCGTTCCCACGTAGCAAAGCCTTGTAGGAGTGGCGCAGTGAAATCTATCAGATTTAATTGCGACAATTCTAGGACACCACTGTGTCAAAAACTTACGCCTGCCTCATGACAAGGGTAAGGTTGACGCAGAGCCACAGGTATAGGCTGGCCCCATTCATTGCTGGAGTTGCGTCATGCTTGCGAAACAACTGCAGCAATGCGTGACTTTAGCGCTGACAGATACGGCAGGATTGTTTTGGCGCAGGGCAGCGTAGCAATATTCCTTGCAGCACTGCCCGGCACCCAGATATCTTATAAGTGGGCCTAAGTGTTTGCATCAATTTTAAGACCAACTATTGTCTGGTCTTAAAAAACTGCCTCTAATTTGAGTTAGCAGCAGTTTTGGGGGGTTATCGACGTACTGGAATTTCCTTGTAAATGTGGCAAAGTGTGTTTAGCGGCAGTTTTTTCACGGGAAAGCCTACCTTGCATCTCATTTTCTTTAAGTGCCGCTAACAGAAGTGGCGATCTTGAAAATTCACATTTATGCTAGAAAGTGCCGCTAACTGCAGTTAGCGGCAACATGTAAATTAGGCGATAAAAAAAAAAAGCCGCTGTCACATCAAAAAATGGACGCTACTGCAGCGTTAAGTTCTTGTCAATATGCCCCACAGCCCTCTCTGGATAGCTCTATACTGATGTGCACAGGTCTCTCCGGAGAGCTCTCTACTGAGATAAAAAGGTATCTCTGCAGAGCTTTATACTGAGGTGTATACGTATCTCCGGAGAGCTTTATAATGAGGTACACAGGTATCTCTGGAGAGCTCTTTACTGAGGTGCATAGGTATCTCCAGAGAGCTCTATACTGAGATACACAGGTATCTCCGGAGAGCTCTATACTGAAATACACAGGTATTTCTGGAGAGATCTCTACTGAGGTGCGCAGGTATCTCCGTAGAGCTCTATACTGAGTTGCACAGGTTTCTCAGGAGAACTCTGTACTGAGGTGCACAGATATCTCCGGAGAGCTCTGTACTGAAGTGCACAGGTATCTACGTAGACCTCTGTACTGTGGTGCACCGGTATCTCCGGAGAGATCTATACTGAGGTGCACAGGTATTCCTGGATAGCTCTATACTGAGGTGCACAGGCATCTCCGAGAGCTCTATACTTAGATGCACAGGTATCTCTGAGAGCTGTTTGTTGAGCTGTATTGCTCTCTGGACAGCTCTATACTGCGGTGCACAGCCGTCTCTGGATAACTCTATATAGAGGTGCAAAGATCTCCGAAGAGCTCTGCAATGAGGTACATAGGTATCTCTGGAGAGCTCTGTACTGAGGTGCACAGGCATCTCGAAAGAGCTCTGTAATAGGATGCACATGTATTTCCAGAGAGCTCTATACTGAGGTGCACATGTATCTCAGTAGAGCTCTATACTGAGGTGCACAGGAATCTCAGGAGAGCTCTATATTGAGGTGCATCAGTACTGATGGAGAGCTCTACAGTGAGGTGAACAGGTATCTCAGAAGAGCTCTATATTCAGGTGCACAGATATTTCTGGAGAGCTCTATACTAAAGTGCATAGGTGTCTGTGGAGAGCTCCATACTGAGATGCATAGATATCTCTGTAAACTGAGCTGTGCAGGTATCTCCAGAGAGCTCTACACTGAGGTACACATGTATCTCCAGAGAGCTCTATACTGAGGTGCACAGGAATTTCCAGAGAACTCTATACTGAGATGCACAGGCATCTCCAGAGAGCTCTATACTGAGGTGCACAGGTATCTCTAGTAAGGTCTATACCGAGGTCAACAGCCGTCTCTGGATAGCTCTATACTGATGTGCACAGGTATCTCTGGGGAATTCTATACTGAGGTGCACACATATCTCTGGTGAGCTCTATACTGAGGTGCATCGGTACTTCCGGAGAGCTCTATACTGAAGTGCACATGTATGTTTGGAGAGCACTATCCTGAGGTGCACAGGTATCTCCGGAGAGATCTCTACTGAGGTGCACAGGTATCTCTGGAGAGCTATATACTGGGGTGCACAGGAATCTCCGTAGAGCTGTATACTGAGGTGCACAGTTATCTCCACAAGCTCTATACTGAGGTGCACAGATATCTCTGGTGAGCTCTATAATGAGTTGCACAGCTATCTCTGGAGAGGTCTATATTGATGTGCACAGGTATCTCCTGAGAGCTCTATACTGTGGTGCATAGGTATCTCTGGAGAGCTCTACACTGAGGAGCACATCTATTTCTAGAGAGCCCTTTAGTGAAGTGCACAGGTATCTCCAGAGAGCACTATACTGAGCTGCACTGGTATTTCTGGAGAGCTTTGTACTGAGGTGCACATGAATCTCCAGCGAGCTCTATACTGAGGTACACATGTATCCCTGGAGGCCTCTTACTGAGGTTCACAGGTGTTTCCAGAGAGCTCTATACTGAGGCGCACTGGAATCTCCAGAAAGCTCTATACTGAGATGCGCAGGTATCTCCAGAGAGCTCTATACTGAGGTGCGCAGGAATCTCCAGAAAGCTATATACTGAGATGCACACGTATCTCCTGAGAGCACAATACTGAGGTGCACAGGTATCTCCAGAGAGCTCAATACTGAGGTGCACCGGTATCTCTGGAGTGCTCTATACTGAGGTGCACAGGTATCTCCAGAGAGCTCTATAATGAGGTGCACCGGTATCTCTGGAGTGCTCTATACTGAGGTGTACAGGTATCTCCAGAGAGCTCTATACTGGGATGCACAGATATCTCCGGAGAGCTCTATACTGAAGTGCACAGGTATATCCAGAGAGTTCTATACTGAGGTGGACAGGTATCTCTGGTGAGCTCTATACTGAGGTGAACAGCCGTCTCTGGAGAGCTCTATACTGAGGTGTATCAGTACTTCAGGAAAGGTCTATACTGAGGTGCACATGTATCTTTTAAGAGCTCTATACTGAGGTGCACAAATATCTCCGGAGAGAACTCGACTGAGGTGCACAGGTATCTCTGGAGAGCTCTATACAGAGATACACAGGAATCTCTGGAGAGATCTCTACTGAGGTGCACAGGTATCTCCGGAG
Source organism: Calotriton arnoldi (assembly GCA_963921515.1). NCBI lineage: Eukaryota > Metazoa > Chordata > Amphibia > Caudata > Salamandridae > Calotriton > Calotriton arnoldi. The sequence goes on from CAWUFW010010548.1 coordinate 407,121, forward strand.
ATCTCTATACTGAGGTGCACAGGTTTCTCTGGAGAACTATGTACTGAGGTGCACAGATATCTCTGGAGAGCTCTGTACTGAAGTGCACAGGTATCTACATAGAGCTCTGTACTGAGGTGCACAGGTATTCCTGGATAGCTCTATACTGAGGTGCACAGGTATTTCTAGAGAGTTCTATCCAAACATTCACAAGTATTTCCGAAGAGTTCTATATTGTGGTGTACATGTATCTAAAGAGAGCTCTTTACTGAGGTGCACAGATTCTTTTGGAGAGCTCTACAGTGAGGTGAACAGGTATCTCCGAAGAGCTCTGTATTCAGGTGCACAGATATTTCTGAAGAGCTCTGTCCTGTAGTGCATAGGCATTTCCAGAGAGCTCTATATTGAGGTGTACATGTATCTATGGAGAGCTCTATACTGAGGTGAACAGGTATCTCCAAAGAGCTCTGTATTCAGGTGCACAGATATTTCTGAAGAGCTCTGTCCTGTAGTGCATAGGCATTTCCAGAGAGCTCTATATTGAGGTGTACATGTATCTATGGATAGCTCTATACTGAGGTGAACAGGTATCTCCGAAGAGCTCTGTATTCAGGTGCACAGATATTTCTGGAGAGCTCTATACTAAAGTGCATAGATGTCTGTGGGAGAGCTCTATACTGAGATGCATAGATATCTCTGGAAACTCTACACTGAGCTGTGCAGGTATCTCCAGAGAGCTCTACACTGAGGTACACATGTATCTCCAGAGAGCTCTATACTGAGGTGCACAGGTATCTCCTGAGAGCTCTATACTGAGGTGCAAATGTATCTCCAGAGAGTTCTATACTGAGGTGCACCGGTATCTCTGTAGAGCTCTTCACTGAGGTGCATAGGTATCTCTGCAGTGCCCTATACTGAAGTGCACAGGTATCTCCAGAGACTTCTATACTGAGGAGCATAGGTATCTCTGGTGAGCTCTATACTGAGGTGAACAGCCGTCTCTGGAGAGCTCTGTACTGAGGTGTATTGGTACTTCCCGAAAGCTCTATACTGAGGTGCACATGTATCTTTCAAGAGCTCTATACTGAGGTGCACACGTATCCCCAGAGACATCTCTACTGAGCTGCATAGGTATCTCTAGTGAGATCTATACTGAGGTGCACCGGTATCTCCGTAGAGGTCTCTAGTGAGGTGCACAGCTATGTCTGGAGAGCTCTATACTGAGGTGCACAGTTATCTCCAGAGAGCTCTATACTGAGATGCACTGGTATCTCTGGAGAGCTCTATATTGAGGTACACCTGTATCTCTGGAGTGCTCTATACTGACGAGCACAGGTATCTCAGGAGAGTTCTATACTGAGGTGCATATGTATCATTGGCGAGCTCTATATTGAGGTACACCTGTATCTCTGGAGTGCTCTATACTGATGAGCACAGGTATCTCCAGAGAGCTCTATACTGAGGTGCACACATATCTCCAGAGAACTCTATGCTGAGGTGCACAGGTTTCTCCGGAGAACTCTATATTGAGGATTACAGCCGTCTCTGGATAGCTCTATACTGAACGGCATAGATGTCGCCGAGAGCTCTATACTGAGGCGTACAGGTATCTCTGGAGAGCTCTATACTGAGGTGCATAGGTATCAATGGAGAGCTCTATACTGAAGTGCACAGCCCTCTCTGGATAGCTCAATACTCATATGCACAGGTATCTCTGGAGAGCTCTATACTGAGATGCACAGGTATTTCTGAAGAGCTCTATACAAAGGTGCATACTCATATCCACAGAGCTCTATACTGAGGTGCACAAGTATCTCAGGAGAGCTCTATACTGAGGTGCACAAGTATCTCAGGAAGCTCTACACTGAGGTGCACAGGCTCTCTGGGGAGCTCTATCATGAGGTGTGTAGGTGTATCTGGAGATCTCGATACTGAGGTGCACAGGAATCTCAGGAGAGCTCTATAGTAAAGTGCACAGGTGTCTCCGGAGAGCTCTATACTGAGGTGCACAGCAATCTCCAGATAGCTCTAAACTGAGGTGCACAGGTATCTCCGGAGAATTCTATACTGAGATGCACATGTATCTCCGGACAGCTCTATACTGAGGTGCACCGGTATCTCCAGAGAGTTCTATACTGAGATGCATAGGTATCTCCGGAGAGCTGCATACTGATGTGCACAGCCTTCTCTGGACAGCTCTGTACTGATGTGCACAGGTATCTCTGGAGACCTCTATACTGAGGTGCACAGGTATCTCCAGAGGGCTCTATACTGAGATGCACAGGTATCTCCAGAAAGCTCTATACTGAGGTGCACATGTATTCTGGACAGCTCTATACTGAGGTGCACAGGTATCTCTAGAAATCTCTATACTGAGGTGCACAGCTGTCTCTGGATAGCTCAAGACTGATGTTCACAGGTATTCTTGGAGAGCTTTATACTGAGGTGCATCGATATTTCCGGAGAGCTCTATACTGAGGTGTATAGTTACCTCCGGAGAGCTCTATACTGAGTTGCACATGTATCTCTGGAGAGCTCTAAACTGAGGTGCACAGGTATCTCTGGGGAGCTCTATACTGAGTGCTCTGTACTGAGGTGCACAGGTATCTCCAGAGAGCTCCTTACTAAGGTGCACAGATATTTCCGGAGAGCTCTATGCTGAGGTGCACAGGTATCCCTCCCAAGAGCTCTATACTGAGGTGATCAGGTATCTCTAGAGAGTTCTATACTGATGTGCACAGGTATCTCAGGAGAGCTCTACACTGAGGTGCACAGGCTCTCTGGAGAGCTCTATCATTAGGTGTGTAGGTGTATCTGGAGATCTCGATACTAAGGTGCACAGGAATCTCAGGAGAGCTCTATAGTAAAGTGCACAGGTGTCTCCGGAGAGCTCTATAATGAGGTGCACAGCAATCTCCAGATAGCTCTATACTGAGGTGCACAGGTATCTCCGGAGAATTCTAGACTGAGATGCACATGTGTCTCCGGACAGCTCTATACTGAGGTGCACAGGTATCTCCGGAGAGTTCTATACTGAGATGCATAGGTATCTCCGGAGAGCTCCATACTGATGCGCACAGCCTTCTCTGAACAGCTCTGTACTGATGTGCACAGGTATCCCTGGAGAGCTCTGTACTGAGCTGCACAGGTATCTCCAGAGAGCTCTATACTGAGATGCACAGGTATCTCCAGAAAGCTCTATAGTGAGGTGCACATGCATTCTGGACAGCTCTATACTGAGGTGCACAGGTATCTCCAGAGAGCTCTATACTGAGGTGCACATGTATCTCCTGAGAGTTCTATATTGAGGTGCACATGTATCTCCAGAGAGCTCTATACTGAGGTGCACCGGTATCTCTGTAGAGCTCTACACTGAGGTGCATAGGTATCTCTGGAGTGCTCTATACTGTAGTGCACAGGTATCTCCGGAGAGTTCTATACGGAGGAGCATAGGTATCCCTGGTGAGCCCTATACTGAGGTGAACAGCCGTCTCTGGAGAGCTCTATACTGAGGTGTATCGGTAATTCCGGAAAGCTCTATACTGAGGTGCACATGTATCTTTCAAGAGCTCTATACTGAGGTGCACACGTGTCCCCGGAGACATCTCTACTGAGCTGCATAGGTATCTCTAGTGAGATCTATTCTGAGGTGCACCGGTATCTCCGTAGAGGTCTCTAGTGAGGTGCACAGGTATGTCTGGAGAGCTCTATACTGAGGTGCACAGTTATCTCCAGAGAGCTTTATACTGAGATGCACTGGTATCTCTGGAGAGCTCTATATTGAGGTACGCCTGTATCTCTGGAGTGCTCTATACTGACGAGCACAGGTATCTCCGGAGAGTTCTATACTGAGGTGCATATGTATCATTGGCGAGCTCTATATTGAGGTGCACAGGTATCTCCAGAGAGCTCTATACTGAGGTGCACACATATCTCCAGAGAACTCTTTGCTGAGGTGCACAGGTTTCTCCGGAGAACTCTATATTGAGGATTACAGCCACCTCTGGATAGCTCTATACTGAACGCCATAGATGTCGCTGAGAGCTCTATACTGAGGCGTACAGGTATCTCTGGAGAGATCTATGCTGAGGTGCATAGGTATCAATGGAGAGCTCTATACTGAAGTGCCCAGCCCTTTCTGGATAGCTCAATACTCATTTGCACAGGTATCTCTGGAGAGCTCTATACTGAGAAGCACAGGTATTTCTGAAGAGCTCTATACAAAGGTGCATAGGCATATCCACAGAGCTCTATACTGAGGTGCACAAGTATCTCAGGAGAGCTCTATACTGAGGTGCACAAGTATCTCAGGAGAGCTCTACACTGAGGTGCACAGGCTCTCTGGGGAGCTCTATCATGAGGTGGGTAGGTGTATCTGGAGATCTCGATACTAAGGTGCACAGGAATCTCAGGAGAGCTCTATTGTAAAGTGCACAGGTGTCTCCGGAGAGCTCTATACGGAGGTGCACAGCAATCTCCATATAGCTCTATACTGAGGTGCACATGAATTCTGGACAGCTCTATACTGAGGTGCACAGGTATCTCCAGAGAGCTCTATACTGAGGTGCACAGGTATCTCCAGAGAGTTCTATACTGAGGTGCACATGTATCTCCAGAGAGCTCTATACTGAGATGCACCGGTATCTCTGTAGAGCTCTACACTGAGGTGCATAGGTATCTCTGGAGTGCTCTATACTGAAGTGCACAGGTATCTCTGGAGAGTTCTATCCGGAGGAGCATAGGTATCCCTGGTGAGCCCTATACTGAGGTGAACAGCCGTCTCTGGAGAGCTCTATACTGAGGTGTATCGGTAATTCCGGAAAGCTCTATACTGAGATGCACATGTATCTTTCAACAGCTCTATACTGATGTGCACACGTATCCCCGGAGACATCTCTACTGAGCTGCATAGGTATCTCTAGTGAGATCTATACTGAGGTGCACCGGTATCTCCGTAGTGGTCTCTAGTAAGGTGCACAGGTATGTCTGGAGAGCTCTATACTGAGGTGCACAGTTATCTCCAGAGAGCTCTATACTGAGATGCACTGGTACCTCTGGAGAACTCTATATTGAGGTGCACCTGTATCTCTGGAGTGCTCTATACTGACGAGCACAGGTATCTCCGGAGAGTTCTATACTGAGGTGCATATGTATCATTGGCGAGCTCTATATTGAGGTGAACAGGTATCTCCAGAGAGCTCTATACTGAGGTGCACACATATCTCCAGAGAACTCTATGCTGAGGTGCACAGGTTTCTCCGGAGAACTCTATATTGAGGATTACAGCCGTCTCCGGATAGCTCTATACTGAACGGCATAGATGTCGCCGAGAGCTCTATACTGAGGCATACAGGTATCTCTGGAGAGCTCTATACTGAAGTGCACAGCCCTCTCTGGATAGCTCAATACTCATATGCACAGGTATCTCTGGAGAGCTCTATACTGAGATGCACAGGTATTTCTGAAGAGCTCTATACAAAGGTGCATAGGTATATCCACAGAGCTCTATACTGAGGTGCACAAGTATCTCAGGAGAGCTCTATACTGAGGAGCACAAGTATCTCAGGAGAGCTCTATACTGAGGTGCACAGCAATCTCCAGATAGCTCTATACTGAGGTGCACAGGTATCTCCGGAGAATTCTATACTGAGATGCACATGTATCTCCGGACAGCTCTATACTGAGGTGCACAGGTATCTCCAGAGAGTTCTATAATGAGGTTCACCGGTATCTCCGGATCTCTGGAGAGCTCCATACTGATGTGCACAGCCTTCTCTGGAAAGCTCTGTACTGATGTGCACAGGTATCTCTGGAGACCTCTATACTGAGGTGCACAGGTATCTCTAGAGAGCTCTATACTGAGATGCACAGGTATAGCCAGAAAGCTCTATACTGAGGTGCACATGTATTCTGGACATCTCTATACTGAGGTGCACAGGTATCTCTAGAAAGCTCTATACTGAGGTGCCCAGCTGTCTCTGGATAGCTCAATACTTATGTTCACAGGTATCTCTGGAGAGCTTTATACTGAGGTGTGTAGGTACCTCCGGAGAGCTCTATACTGAGGTGATCAGGTATCTCTAGAGAGTTCTATACTGAGGTGCACAGGTATCTCCTGAGAGTTATATACTGATGTGCACAAGTATCTCAGGAGAGCTCTACACTGAGGTGCACAGGCTCTCTGGGGAGCTCTATCATGAGGTGTGTAGGTGTATCTGGAGATCTCGATACTAAGGTGCACAGGAATCTCAGGAGAGCTCTATAGTAAAGTGCACAGGTGTCTCCGGAGAGCTCTATACTGAGGTGCACAGCAATCTCCAGCTAGCTCTGTACTGAGGTGCACAGGTATCTCCGGAGAATTCTATACTGAGATGCACATGTATCTCCGGACAGCTCTATACTGAGGTGCACAGGTATCTCCGGAGAGTTCTATACTGAGGTGTACTGGTATCTCCGGAGAGTTCTATACTGAGATGCATAGGTATCTCCGGAGAGCTCCATACTGATGTGCACAGCCTTCTCTGGACAGCTCTGTACTGATGTGCACAGGTATCTCTGGAGACCTCTATACTGAGGTGCACAGGTATCTCCAGAGGGCTCTATACTGAGATGCACAGGTATCGCCAGAAAGCTCTATACTGAGGTGCACATGTATTCTGGACAGCTCTATACTGAGGTGCACAGGTATCTCTAGAAAGCTCTATACTGAGGTGCACAGCTGTCTCTGGATAGCTCAATACTGATGTTCACAGGTATCTCTGGAGAGCTTTATACTGAGGTGTATAGATACCTCCAGAGAGCTCTATACTGAGTTGCACATGTATCTCTGGAGACCTCTAGACTGAGGTGCACAGGTATCTCTGGAGAGCTCTATACTGAGTGCTCTGTACTGAGGTGCACAGGTATCTCCAGAGAGCTCCTTACTGAGGTGCACAGATATTTCCGGAGAGCTCTATGCTGAGGTGCACAGGTATCCCTCCCAAGAGCTCTACACTGAGGTACACATGTATATACAGAGAGCTCTATACTGAGGCACAGATGTATCTCCTGAAAGCTCTATACTGAGATGCACAGATATCTCTGGAGAGCTCTGTACTGAGGTGCACAGGTATCTCCAGAGAACTCTATACTGAGGTACACATGTATCTCCTGAGAGCGCTATACTAAGGTGTACAGGCATCTCCTGAGAGCTCTATACTGAGGTGCACAGGTGTCTCCGGAGAGCTCTATAATGAGGTGCACAGCAATCTCCAGATAGCTCTATACTGAGGCGCACAGGTATCTCTGGAGAATTCTATAGTGAGATGCACATGTGTCTCCGGACAGCTCTATACTGAGGTGCACAGGTATCTCCGGAGAGTTCTATACTGAGGTGCATCGGTATCTCCGTAGAGTTCTATACTGAGATGCATAGGTGTCTCCAGAGAGCTCCATACTGATGTGCACAGCCTTCTCTGGACAGCTCTGTACTGATGTGCACAGGTATCTCTGGAGAGCTCTATACTGAGCTGCACAGGTATCTCTAGAGAGCTCTATACTGAGATGCACAGGTATCTCCAGAAAGCTCCATACTGTGGTGTACATGTATTCTGGACAGCTCTATACTGAGGTGCACAGGTATCACTAGAAAGCTCTGTACTGAGGTGCACAGCTTTCTCTGGATAGCTCAATACTGATGTTCACAGGTATCCCTGGAGAGCTTTATACTGAGGTGCATCAGTACTTCCAGAGAACTTTATACTGAGGTGTATTGGTATCTCCAGAGAGCTCTACACTGAGGTACACAGGTATCTCCAGGGAGCTCTATACTGAGGTGCACAGGTATCTCCTGAGAGCTCTATACTGAGGTGCAAATGTATCTCCAGAGAGTTCTATACTGAGGTGCACCGGTATCTCTGTAGAGCTCTACACTGAGGTGCATAGGTATCTCTGGAGTGCCCTATACTGAAGTGCACAGGTATCTCCAGAGAGTTCTATACTGAGGAGCATAGGTATCTCTGGTGAGCTCTATACTGAGGTGAACAGCCGTCTCTGGAGAGCTCTGTACTGAGGTGTATCGGTACTTCCCGAAAGCTCTATACTGAGGTGCACATGTATCTTTCAAGAGCTCTATACTGAGGTGCACACGTATCCCCAGAGACATCTCTACTGAGCTGCATAGGTATCTCTAGTGAGATCTATACTGAGGTGCACCGGTATCTCCGTAGAGGTCTCTAGTGAGGTGCACAGCTATGTCTGGAGAGCTCTATACTGAGGTGCACAGTTATCTCCAGAGAGCTCTATACTGAGATGCACTGGTATCTCTGGAGAGCTCTATACTGACGAGCACAGGTATCTCTGGAGAGTTCTATGCTGAGGTGCATATGTATCATTGGTGAGCTCTATATTGTGTTGCACAGGTATCTCCAGAGAGCTCTAGACTGAGGTGCACACATATCTCCAGAGAACTCTATGCTGAGGTGCACAGGTTTCTCCGGAGAACTCTAAATTGAGGATTACAGCAGTCTCTGGATAGCTCTATACTGAACGGCATAGGTGTCCCCGAGAGCTCTATACTGAGGTGTACAGGTATCTCTGGAGAGCTCTATACTGAGGTGCATAGGTATCAATGGAGAGCTCTATACTGAAGTGCACAGCCCTCTCTGAATAGCTCAATACTGATATGCACAGGTATCTCTGGAGAGCTCTATACTGAGATGCACAGGTATTTCTGAAGAGCTCTATACAAAGGTGCATAGGTATATCCACAGAGCTCTATACTGAGGTGCACAAGTATCTCAGGAAAGCTCTATACTGAGGTGAACAAGTATCTCAGGAGAGCTCTACACTGAGGTGCACAGGCTGTCTGGAGAGCTCTATCATGAGGTGTGTAGGTGTATCTGGAGATCTAGATACTAAGGTGCACAGGAATCTCAGGAGAGCTCTATAGTAAAGTGCACAGGTGTCTCCGGAGAGCTCTATACTGAGGTGCACAGCAATCTCCAGATAGCTCTAAACTGAGGTGCACAGGTATCTCCGGAGAATTCTATACTGAGATGCACATGTATCTCCGGACAGCTCTATACTGAAGTGCACCGGTATCTCCAGAGAGTTCTTTACTGAGATGCATAGGTATCTCCGGAGAGCTCCATACTGATGTGCACAGCCTTCTCTGGACAGCTCTGTACTGATGTGCACAGGTATCTCTGGAGACCTCTATACTGAAGTGCACAGGTATCTCCAGAGGGCTCTATACTGAGATGCACAGGTATCTCCAGAAAGCTCTATACTGAGGTGCATATGTATTCTGGACAGCTCTATACTGAGGTGCACAGGTGTCTCTAGAAATCTCTATACTGAGGTGCACAGCTGTCTCTGGATAGCTCAATACTGATGTTCACAAGTATCTCTGGAGAGCTTTATACTGAGGTGCATCAATACTTCCGGAGAGCTCTATACTGAGGTGTATTGGTACCTCCGGAGAGCTCTATATTGAGTTGCACATGTATCTCTGGAGAGCTCTAAACTGAGGTGCACAGGTATCTTTGGAGAGCTCTATACTGAGTGCTCTGTACTGAGGTGCACAGGTATCTCCAGAGAGCTCCTTACTGAGGTGCACAGATATTTCCGGAGAGCTCTATGCTGAGGTGCACAGGTATCCCTCACAACAGCTCTATACTGAGGTGATCAGGTATCTCTAGAGAGTTCTATAGTGATGTGCACAGGTATCTCAGGAGAGCTCTACACTGAGGTGCACAGGCTCTCTGGAGAGCTCTATCATTAGGTGTGTAGGTGTATCTGGAGATCTCGATACTAAGGTGCACAGGAATCTCAGGAGAGCTCTATAGTAAAGTGCACAGGTGTCTCCGGAGAGCTCTATACTGAGGTGCACAGCAATCTCCAGATAGCTCTATACTGAGGTGCACAAGTATCTCCGGAGAATTCTATACTGAGATGCACATGTGTCTACGGACAGCTCTATACTGAGGTGCACAGGTATCTCCGGAGAGTTCTATACTGACATGCATAGGTATCTCCGGAGAGCTCCATACTGATGTGCACAGCCTTCTCTGGACAGCTCTGTACTGATGTGCACAGGTATCCCTGGAGAGATCTGTACTGAGCTGCACAGGTATCTCCAGAGAGCTTTATACTGAGATGCACAGGTATCTCCAGAAAGCTCTATACTGAGGTCTACATGTATTCTGGACAGCTCTATACTGAGGTGCACAGGTATCTCCAGAGAGCTCTATACTGAGTTGCACAGGTATCTCCTGAGAGTTCTATACTGAGGTGCACATGTATCTCCAGAGAGCTCTATACTGAGGTGCACCGGTATCTCTGTAGAGCTCTACACTGAGGTGCACAGGTATCTCCGGAGAGTTCTATACGGAGGAGCATAGGTATCCCTGGTGAGCCCTATACTGAGGTGAACAGCCGTCTCTGGAGAGCTCTATACTGAGGTGTATCGTTAATTCCGGAAAGCTCTATACTGAGGTGCACATGTATCTTTCAAGAGCTCTATACTGAGGTGCACAAGTATCCCCGGAGACATCTCTACTGAGTTGCATAGGCATCTCTAGTGAGATCTATACTGAGGTGCGCCGGTATCTCCGTAGAGGTCTCTAGGGAGGTGCACAGGTATGTCTGGAGAGCTCTATACTGAGGTGCACAGTTATCTCCAGAGAGCTCTATACTGAGATGCACTGGTATCTCTGGAGAGCTCTATATTGAGGTACACCTGTATCTCTGGAGTGCTCTATACTGACGAGCACAGGTATCTCCGGAGAGTTCTATACTGAGGTGCATATGTATCATTGGCGAGCTCTATATTGAGGTACACCTGTATCTTTGGAGTGCTCTATACTGACGAGCACAGGTATCTCCAGAGAGCTCTATACTGAGGTGCACACATATCTCCAGAGAACTCTATGCTGAGGTGCACAGGTTTCTCCGGAGAACTCTATATTGAGGATTACAGCCGTCTCTGGATAGCTCTATACTGAACGGCATAGATGTCGCCGAGAGCTCTATACTGAGGCGTACAGGTATCTCTGGAGAGCTCTATACTGAGGTGCATAGGTATCAATGGAGAGCTCTATACTGAAGTGCACAGCCCTCTCGGGATAGCTCAATACTCATATGCACAGGTATCTCTGGAGAGCTCTATACTGAGATGCACAGGTATTTCTGAAGAGCTCTATACAAAGGTGCATAGGCATATCCACAGAGCTCTATACTGAGGTGCACACGTATCTCAGGAGAGCTCTATACTGAGGTGCACAAGTATCTCAGGAAGCTCTACACTGTGGTGCACAGGCTCTCTGGGGAGCTCTATCATGAGGTGTGTAGGTGTATCTGGAGATCTCGATACTAAGGTGCACAGGAATCTCAGGAGAGCTCTATAGTAAAGTGCACAGGTGTCTCCGGAGAGCTCTATACTGAGGAGCACAGCAATCTACAGATAGCTCTAAACTGAGGTGCACAAGTATCTCTGGAGAATTCTATACTGAGATGCACATGTATCTCCGGACAGCTCTATACTGAGGTGCACCGGTATCTCCAGAGAGTTCTATACTGAGATGCATAGGTATCTCCGGAGAGCTCCATACTGATGTGCACAGTCTTCTCTGGACAGCTCTGTACTGATGTGCACAGGTATCTCTGGAGACCTCTATACTGAGGTGCACAGGTATCTCCAGAGGGCTCTATACTGAGATGCACAGGTATCTCCAGAAAGCTCTATACTGAGGTGCACATGTATTCTGGACAGCTCTATACTGAGGTGCACAGGTATCTCTAGAAATCTCTATACTGAGGTGCACAGCTGTCTCTGGATAGCTCAATACTGATGTTCACAGGTATTCTTGGAGAGCTTTATACTGAGGTGCATCGATACTTCCGGAGAGCTCTATACTGAGGTGTATAGGTACTTCCGGAGAGCTCTATACTGAGTTGCACATGTATCTCTGGAGAGCTCTAAACTGAGGTGCACAGGTATCTCTGGAGAGCTCTATACTGAGTGCTCTGTACTGAGGTGCACAGGTATCTCCAGAGAGCTCCTTACTGAGGTGCACAGATATTTCCGGAGAGCTCTATGCTGAGGTGCACAGGTATCCCTCCCAAGAGCTCTATACTGAGGTGATCAGGTATCTCAGGAGAGCTCTACACTGAGGTGCACAGGCTCTCTGGAGAGCTCTATCATTAGGTGTGTAGGTGTATCTGGAGATCTCGATACTAAGGTGCACAGGAATCTCAGGAGAGCTCTATAGTAAAGTGCACAGGTGTCTCCGGAGAGCTCTATAATGAGGTGCACAGCAATCTCCAGATAGCTCTATACTGAGGTGCACAGGTATCTCCGGAGAATTCTATACTGAGATGCACATGTGTCTCCGGACAGCTCTATACTGAGGTGCACAGGTATCTCCGGAGAGTTCTATACTGAGATGCATAGGTATCTCCGGACAGCTCTATACTGAGGTGCACCGGTATCTCCAGAGAGTTCTATACTGAGATGCATAGGTATCTCCGGAGAGCTCCATACTGATGTGCACAGCCTTCTCTGGACAGCTCTGTACTGATGTGCACAGGTATCTCTGGAGACCTCTATACTGAGGTGCACAGGTATCTCCAGAGGGCTCTATACTGAGATGCACAGGTATCTCCAGAAAGCTCTATACTGAGGTGCACATGTATTCTGGACAGCTCTATACTGAGGTGCACAGGTATCTCTAGAAATCTCTATACTGAGGTGCACAGCTGTCTCTGGATAGCTCAATACTGATGTTCACAGGTATTCTTGGAGAGCTTTATACTGAGGTGCATCGATACTTCCGGAGAGCTCTATACTGAGGTGTATAGGTACCTCCGGAGAGCTCTATACTGAGTTGCACATGTATCTCTGGAGAGCTCTAAACTGAGGTGCACAGGTATCTCTGGAGAGCTCTATACTGAGTGCTCTGTACTGAGGTGCACAGGTATCTCCAGAGAGCTCCTTACTGAGGTGCACAGATATTTCCGGAGAGCTCTATGCTGAGGTGCACAGGTATCCCTCCCAAGAGCTCTATACTGAGGTGATCAGGTATCTCTAGAGAGTTCTATACTGATGTGCACAGGTATCTCAGGAGAGCTCTACACTGAGGTGCACAGGCTCTCTGGAGAGCTCTATCATTAGGTGTGTAGGTGTATCTGGAGAGCTCGATACTAAGGTGCACAGGAATCTCAGGAGAGCTCTATAGTAAAGTGTACAGGTGTCTCCGGAGAGCTCTATAATGAGGTGCACAGCAATCTCCAGATAGCTCTATACTGAGGTGCACAGGTATCTCCGGAGAATTCTATACTGAGATGCACATGTGTCTCCGGACAGCTCTATACTGAGGTGCACAGGTATCTCCGGAGAGTTCTATACTGAGATGCATAGGTATCTCCGGACAGCTCTATACTGAGGTGCACCGGTATCTCCAGAGAGTTCTATACTGAGATGCATAGGTATCTCCGGAGAGCTCCATACTGATGTGCACCGCCTTCTCTAGACAGCTCTGTACTGATGTGCACAGGTATCTCTGGAGACCTCTATACTGAGGTGCACAGGTATCTCCAGAGGGCTCTATACTGAGATGCGCAGGTATCTCCAGAAAGCTCTATACTGAGGTGCACATGTATTCTGGACAGCTCTATACTGAGGTGCACAGGTATCTCTAGAAATCTCTATACTGAGGTGCACAGCTGTCTCTGGATAGCTCAATACTGATGTTCACAGGTATTCTTGGAGAGCTTTATACTGAGGTGCATCGATACTTCCGGAGAGCTCTATACTGAGGTGTATAGGTACCTCCGGAGAGCTCTATACTGAGTTGCACATGTATCTCTGGAGAGCTCTAAACTGAGGTGCACAGGTATCCCTCCCAAGAGCTCTATACTGAGGTGATCAGGTATCTCTAGAGAGTTCTATACTGATGTGCACAGGTATCTCAGGAGAGCTCTACACTGAGGTGCACAGGCTCTCTGGAGAGCTCTATCATTAGGTGTGTAGGTGTATCTGGAGATCTCGATACTAAGGTGCACAGGAATCTCAGGAGAGCTCTATAGTAAAGTGCACAGGTGTCTCCGGAGAGCTCTATAATGAGGTGCACAGCAATCTCCAGATAGCTCTATACTGAGGTGCACAGGTATCTCCGGAGAATTCTATACTGAGATGCATAGGTATCTCCGGAGAGCTCCATACTGATGTGCACAGCCTTCTCTGGACAACTCTGTACTGATGTGCACAGGTATCCCTGGAGAGCTCTGTACTGAGCTGCACAGGTATCTCCAGAGAGCTCTATACTGAGATGCACAGGTATCTCCAGAAAGCTCTATAGTGAGGTGCACATGCATTCTGGACAGCTCTATACTGAGGTGCACAGGTATCTCCAGAGAGCTCTATAATGAGGTACACAGGTATCTCCTGAGAGTTCTATATTGAGGTGCACATGTATCTCCAGAAAGCTCTATACTGAGGTGCACCGTAGTCTCTGTAGAGCTCTACACTGAGGTGCATAGGTATCTCTGGAGTGCTCTATACTGTAGTGCACAGGTATCTCCGGAGAGTTCTATACAGAGGAGCATAGGTATCCCTGGTGAGCCCTATTCTGAGGTGAACAGCCGTCTCTGTAGAGCTCTATACTGAGGTGTATCGGTAATTCCGGAAAGCTCTATACTGAGGTGCACATGTATCTTTCAAGAGCTCTATACTGAGGTGCACACGTATCCCCGGAGACATCTCTACTGAGCTGCATAGGTATCTCTAGTGAGAGCTATACTGAGGTGCACTGGTATCTCCGTAGAGGTCTCTAGTGAGGTGCACAGGTATGTCTGGAGAGCTCTATACTGAGGTGCACAGTTATCTCCAGAGAGCTCTATACTGAGATGCACTGGTATCTCTGGAGAGCTCTATATTGAGGTGCACCTGTATCTCTGGAGTGCTCTATACTGACGAGCACAGGTATCTCCGGAGAGTTCTATACTGAGGTGCATATGTATCATTGGCGAGCTCTATATTGAGATTAACAGGTATCTCCAGAGAGCTCTATACTGAGGTGCACACATATCTCCAGAGAACTCTATGCTGAGGTGCACAGGTTTCTCTGGAGAACTCTATATTGAGGATTACAGCCGCCTCCGGATAGCTCTATACTGAACGGCATAGATGTCGCCGAGAGCTCTATACTGAGGCGTACAGGTATCTCTGGAGAGCTCTATACTGAAGTGCACAGCCCTCTCTGGATAGCTCAATACTCATATGCACAGGTATCTCTGGAGAGCTCTATACTGAGATGCACAGGTATTTCTGAAGAGCTCTATACAAAGGTGCATAGGTATATCCACAGAGCTCTATACTGAGGTGCACAAGTATCTCAGGAGAGCTCTATACTGAGGAGCACAAGTATCTCAGTAGAGCTCTACACTGAGGTGCACAGGCTCTCTTGGGAGCTCTATCATAAGGTGTGTAGGTGTATCTGGAGATCTCGATACTAAGGGGCACAGGAATCTCAGGAGAGCTCTATTGTAAAGTGCACAGGTGTCTCCGGAGAGGTCTATACTGAGGTGCGCAGCAATCTCCATATAGCTCTATACTGAGGTGCACAGGTATCTCCGGAGAATTCTATACTGAGATGCACAGGTATCTCCAGAGGGCTCTATACTGAGATGCACAGGTATCTCCAGAAAGCTCTATACTGAGATGCACATGTGTCTCCGGACAGCTCTATACTGAGGTGCACAGGTATCTCCGGAGAGTTCTATACTGAGATGCATAGGTATCTCCGGACAGCTCTATACTGAGGTGCACCGGTATCTCCAGAGAGTTCTATACTGAGATGCATAGGTATCTCCGGAGAGCTCCATACTGATGTGCACAGCCTTCTCTGGACAGCTCTGTACTGATGTGCACAGGTATCTCTGGAGACCTCTATACTGAGGTGCACAGGTATCTCCAGAGGGCTCTATACTGAGATGTACAGGTATCTCCAGAAAGCTCTATACTGAGGTGCACATGTATTCTGGACAGCTCTATACTGAGGTGCACAGGTATCTCTAGAAATCTCTATACTGAGGTGCACAGCTGTCTCTGGATAGCTCAATACTGATGTTCACAGGTATTCTTGGAGAGCTTTATACTGAGGTGCATCGATACTTCCGGAGAGCTCTATACTGAGGTGTATAGGTACCTCCGGAGAGCTCTATACTGAGTTGCACATGTATCTCTGGAGAGCTCTAAACTGAGGTGCACAGGTATCTCTGGAGAGCTCTATACTGAGTGCTCTGTACTGAGGTGCACAGGTATCTCCAGAGAGCTCCTTACTGAGGTGCACAGATATTTCCGGAGAGCTCTATGCTGAGGTGCACAGGTATCCCTCCCAAGAGCTCTATACTGAGGTGATCAGGTATCTCTAGAGAGTTCTATACTGATGTGCACAGGTATCTCAGGAGAGCTCTACACTGAGGTGCACAGGCTCTCTGGAGAGCTCTATCATTAGGTGTGTAGGTGTATCTGGAGATCTCGATACTAAGGTGCACAGGAATCTCAGGAGAGCTCTATAGTAAAGTGCACAGGTGTCTCCGGAGAGCTCTATAATGAGGTGCACAGCAATCTCCAGATAGCTCTATACTGAGGTGCACAGGTATCTCCGGAGAATTCTATACTGAGATGCACATGTGTCTCCGGACAGCTCTATACTGAGGTGCACAGGTATCTCTGGAGAGTTCTATACTGAGATAAATAGGTATCTCCGGAGAGCTCCATACTTATGTGCACAGCCTTCTCTGGACAACTCTGTACTGATGTGCACAGGTATCCCTGGAGAGCTCTGTACTGAGCTGCACAGGTATCTCCAGAGAGCTCTATACTGAGATGCACAGGTATCTCCAGAAAGCTCTATAGTGAGGTGCACATGCATTCTGGACAGCTCTATACTGAGGTGCACAGGTATCTCCAGAGAGCTCTATAATGAGGTGCACAGGTATCTCCTGAGAGTTCTATATTGAGGTGCACATGTATCTCCAGAAAGCTCTATACTGAGGTGCACCGTAGTCTCTGTAGAGCTCTACACTGAGGTGCATAGGTATCTCTGGAGTGCTCTATACTGTAGTGCACAGGTATCTCCGGAGAGTTCTATACAGAGGAGCATAGGTATCCCTGGTGAGCCCTATACTGAGGTGAACAGCCGTCTCTGTAGAGCTCTATACTGAGGTGTATCGGTAATTCCGGAAAGCTCTATACTGAGGTGCACATGTATCTTTCAAGAGCTCTATACTGAGGTGCACACGTATCCCCGGAGACATCTCTACTGAGCTGCATAGGTATCTCTAGTGAGAGCTATACTGAGGTGCACTGGTATCTCCGTAGAGGTCTCTAGTGAGGTGCACAGGTATGTCTGGAGAGCTCTATACTGAGGTGCACAGTTATCTCCAGAGAGCTCTATACTGAGATGCACTGGTATCTCTGGAGAGCTCTATATTGAGGTGCACCTGTATCTCTGGAGTGCTCTATACTGACGAGCACAGGTATCTCCGTAGAGTTCTATACTGAGGTGCATATGTATCATTGGCGAGCTCTATATTGAGATGAACAGGTATCTCCAGAGAGCTCTATACTGAGGTGCACACATATCTCCAGAGAACTCTATGCTGAGGTGCACAGGTTTCTCCGGAGAACTCTATATTGAGGATTACAGCCGCCTCCGGATAGCTCTATACTGAACGGCATAGATGTCACCGAGAGCTCTATACTGAGGCGTACAGGTATCTCTGGAGAGCTCTATACTGAAGTGCACAGCCCTCTCTGGATAGCTCAATACTCATATGCACAGGTATCTCTGGAGAGCTCTATACTGAGATGCACAGGTATTTCTGAAGAGCTCTATACAAAGGTGCATAGGTATATCCACAGAGCTCTATACTGAGGTGCACAAGTATCTCAGGAGAGCTCTATACTGAGGAGCACAAGTATCTCAGTAGAGCTCTACACTGAGGTGCACAGGCTCTCTTGGGAGCTCTATCATAAGGTGTGTAGGTGTATCTGGAGATCTCGATACTAAGGGGCACAGGAATCTCAGGAGAGCTCTATTGTAAAGTGCACAGGTGTCTCCGGAGAGGTCTATACTGAGGTGCGCAGCAATCTCCATATAGCTCTATACTGAGGTGCACAGGTATCTCCGGAGAATTCTATACTGAGATGCACATGTATCTCCGGACAGCTCTATACTGAGGTGCACAGGTATGAGTTCTACAATGAGGTTCACCGGTATCTCCGGAGAGTTCAATACTGAGATGCATAGGTATCTCTGGAGAGCTCTATACTGAGGTGCACAGGTATCTCCAGAGAGCTCTATACTGAGATGCACAGGAATCACCAGAAAGCTCTATACTGAGGTGCACATGTATTCTGGACAGCTCTATACTGAGGTGCACAGGTATCTCTAGAAAGCTCTATACTGAGGTGCACAGCTGTCTCTGGATAGCTCAATACTGATGTTCACAGGTATCTCTGGAGAGATTTATACTGAGGTGTGTAGGTACCTCCGGAGAGCTCTATGCTGAGGTGATCAGGTATCTCCAGAGAGCTCTGTAATGAGGTGCACGGATATTTCCAGAGAGTTCTATCCTAACGTTCACAAGTATCTCCAGAGAGCTCTATACTGAGGTGCACAGGTATCTCTGAAGAGCTCTGTCCTGAAGTGCATAGGCATTTCCGGAGAGCTCTATATTGATGTGTACATGTATCTATGGATAGCTCTATACTGAGGTGAACAGGTATCTCCGAAGAACTCTGTATTCAGGTGCACAGATATTTCTGGAGAGCTCTATACTAAAGTGCATAGGTGTCTGTGGAGAGCTCTATACTGAGATGCATAGATATCTCTGAAAACTCTACACTGAGCTGTGCAGGTATCTCCAGAGAGCTCTACACTGAGGTACACATGTATCTCCAGAGAGCTCTATACTGAGGTGCACAAGAATCTCAGGAGAGCTCTATACTGAAGGTCACATCTTTCTCTAGGGAGCTCTAAGATGAGGTGTAAAGGTATCTCCGGAGAGCTCTATACTAAGGTGCACAGCTGTCTCTTGATAGCTCTATACTGATGTGCACAGATATTTCCGGAGAGCTCTATACTGAGGTGCACAGGTATCTCCGGAGAGCTCTATACTGAGGTACCCAGGTATCTCCGGAGAGCTCTATACTGAGGTACACAGGTATCTCCAGAGCTACTATACTGAGTAGCACACGTATCTCCAGAGTGCTCTATACTGTTGTGCACACGTATTTCCGGAGAGCCCTATACTGAGGTGCGCAGGTATCTGCAGAGAGCTCTATTCTGAGGTGCCTAGATATCTCTGGAGAGCTCTATACTGAGGTGCACAGGTATCTCAGAATATCTGTATACTGAGGTTCACAGGTATCTCTTGAGAGCTCTAAACTGAGGTGCACAGGTATATCTGGAGAGCTCTATACTGAGGTGCACAGTTATCTTCGGAGAGCTCTACACTGAAGTGCACTTGTATCTCTGGAGAACTACTAAACTGAGGTGCACATGTATCTCCAGAGAGCGCTATACTGAGGTGCACATGTATCTCCTGAGAGCTCTATACATAGGTGCACTGTTATCTCCATTGAGCTCTATACTGAGGTCTATAGGTGTCTCCAGATAGCTCTATACTGAGCTGCACCGGTATCTCAGAAGAGCTCTATACTGAGGTGCACAGGTATCTCTGGAGCGCTCTATTTTGAGGTGCACAGGTATCTCTGGAGAGGTCTATACTGAGGTGCGCAGCAATCTCCATATAGCTCTATACTGAGGTGCACAGGTATCTCCGGAGAATTCTATACTGAGATGCACATGTATCTCCGGACAGCTCTATACTGAGGTGCACAGGTATCTCCAGAGAGTTCTATAATGAGGTTCACCGGTATCTCCGGAGAGTTCAATACTGAGATGCATAGGTATCTCTGGAGAGCTCTATACTGAGGTGCACAGGTATCTCCAGAGAGCTCTATACTGAGATGCACAGGAATCACCAGAAAGCTCTATACTGAGGTGCACATGTATTCTGGACAGCTCTATACTGAGGTGCACAGGAATCTCTAGAAAGCTCTATACTGAGGTGCACAGCTGTCTCTGGATAGCTCAATACTGATGTTCACAGGTATCTCTGGAGAGATTTATACTGAGGTGTGTAGGTACCTCCGGAGAGCTCTATACTGAGGTGATCAGGTATCTCCAGAGAGCTCTGTAATGAGGTGCACGGATATTTCCAGAGAGTTCTATCCTAACGTTCACAAGTATCTCCAGAGAGCTCTATACTGAGGTGCACAGGTATCTCTGAAGAGCTCTGTCCTGAAGTGCATAGGCATTTCCGGAGAGCTCTATATTGATGTGTACATGTATCTATGGATAGCTCTATACTGAGGTGAACAGGTATCTCCGAAGAACTCTGTATTCAGGTGCACAGATATTTCTGGAGAGCTCTATACTAAAGTGCATAGGTGTCTGTGGAGAGCTCTATACTGAGATGCATAGATATCTCTGAAAACTCTACACTGAGCTGTGCAGGTATCTCCAGAGAGCTCTACACTGAGGTACACATGTATCTCCAGAGAGCTCTATACTAAGGTGCACAAGAATCTCAGGAGAGCTCTATACTGAAGGTCACATCTTTCTCTAGGGAGCTCTAAGATGAGGTGTAAAGGTATCTCCGGAGAGCTCTATACTAAGGTGCACAGCTGTCTCTTGATAGCTCTATACTGATGTGCACAGATATTTCCGGAGAGCTCTATACTGAGGTGCACAGGTATCTCCGGAGAGCTGTATACTGAGGTACCCAGGTATCTCCGGAGAGCTCTATACTGAGGTACACAGGTATCTCCAGAGCTACTATACTGAGTAGCACACGTATCTCCAGAGTGCTCTATACTGTTGTGCACACGTATTTCCGGAGAGCCCTATACTGAGGTGCGCAGGTATCTGCAGAGAGCTCTATTCTGAGGTGCCTAGATATCTCTGGAGAGCTCTATACTGAGGTGCACAGGTATCTCAGAATATCTGTATACTGAGGTTCACAGGTATCTCTTGAGAGCTCTAAACTGAGGTGCACAGGTATATCTGGAGAGCTCTATACTGAGGTGCACAGTTATCTTCGGAGAGCTCTACACTGAAGTGCACTTGTATCTCTGGAGAACTACTAAACTGAGGTGCACATGTATCTCCAGAGAGCGCTATACTGAGGTGCACATGTATCTCCTGAGAGCTCTATACATAGGTGCACTGTTATCTCCATTGAGCTCTATACTGAGGTCTATAGGTGTCTCCAGATAGCTCTATACTGAGCTGCACCGGTATCTCAGAAGAGCTCTATACTGAGGTGCACAGGTATCTCCGGAGAGCTTTGTACTGAGGTGCACATGTATTTATGGATAGCTCTATACTGAGATGCATGGGTATCTCTAGTGAGCTCTATACTGAGGTGTATAGGTATCTCAGGAGAGCTCTATACTGAGGTGCACAGGTATCTCCTGAGAGCTTTGTACTGAGGTGCACAGGTATCTCAGGAGAGCTCTATACTAAGATGCACAGGTATTTCTGGAGAGCTCTATACTGAGGTGCATGGGTATTTCTAGTGAGCTCTATACTGAGGTGTATAGGTATCTCAGGAGAGCTCTATATTGAGGTTCACATTTATCTCCGGATAGCTCTATACTGATGTGCACCGGTATCTCCGGATAGCTCTATACTGAAGTGCATCTCGGGAGAGCTTTGTACTGAGGTGCACAGGTATGTATGGAGAGCTCTATAATGAGGTGTATAGTCATCTTTGGAGAGCTCCATAATGAGGTGCACAGGTATTTCTGGAGAGCTCTATGCTGAGGTGCACCAGTATCTCTGGAGACCTCTATACTGCTGTGCACAGGGATTTCCAGTGAGCTCTATACTGAGGTGCCCAGGTATTTCTGGAGAGCTCTATACTGAGGTGCACATGTATTTCTGGAGAGCTCTATACTGAGGTGCACAGGTATCTCCGGATAGCTCTATACTGAAGTGCATAGGTTTCTCCGGAGACCTTTGTACTGAGGTGCACAGGTATCTCTGGAGAGCTCTAAACTGAGGTGCACAGGTATCTCTGGAGAGCGCTATACTGAGGTGCACAGGTATCTCTGTAGAGCTCTATACTGAAGTGCATAGGTATCTTCAGAGAGCTTTGTACTGAGGTGCACAGGCATCTCTGGAGAGCTCTATACTGGGGTGCACACGTATCTCCAGAGAAATCTCTACTGAGGTGCACAGGTATCTCCGGAGAGGTCTATAATGAGGTGCACGTGTATCTCTGGAGACCTCTATACTGACGTGCACTGGTATCTCAGGTGAGCTCTATACTGAGGTGCACAGGTATCTCCAGACATCTGTATACTGAAGTTCACAGATATCTCCAGAGAATTCTATGCTGAGGTGCACAGGTCTCTCAAGAGAGAGCTCTATATTGAGGATTACAGCCGTCTCTGGATAGCTCTATACTGAAGGGCATAGATATCTCCAGAGACCTCTATACTGAGGCGCACAGGTATCTCTGGAGAGCTCTATACTGAGGTGCACAGTTATCTCCGCAAGCTCTATACTGAGGTGCACAGGTATCTCTGGTGAGCTCTATAATGAGTTGCACAGCTAACTCTGAAGAGGCCTATATTGAGGTGCACAGGTATCTCCTGAGAGCTCTATACTGAAGTGCATGGGTATCTCAGGAAAGCTCTACACTGAGGTGCATAGGTATCTTTGGAGAGCTCTACACTGAGGTGCACATCTATTTCTAGAGAGCTCTTTACTGAAGTGCACAGGTATCTCCAGAGAGCTCTATACTGAGGTACACATGTATCTCCGGAGGCCTCTTACTGAGGTTCACAGGTGTTTCCGGAGAGCTCTATACTGAGGTGCAAAGAAATCTCCAGAAAGCTCTATACTGAGATGCACAGGTATCTCCTGAGAGCTCAATACTGAGGTGCACAGGTATCTCCAGAGAACTCTATACTGAGGTGCACCGGTATCTCTGGAGAGCTCTACACTGAGATGCATAGGTATCTCTGGAGTGCTCTATACTGAGGTGCACAGGTATTTCCAGCGAGCTCTATACTGGGATGCACATATATCTCTGGAGAGCTCTATAGTGAAGTGTACAGGTATATCTGGAGAGTTATATACTGAAGTGAACAGGTATCTCTGGTGAGCTCTATACTAAGGTGAACAGCCGTCTCTGGAGAGCTCTATACTGAGGTGTATCGTTAGTTCCGGAAAGCTCTATACTGAGGTGCACATGTGTCTGTCGAGAGCTCTATACTGAGATGCACACGCATCTCCGGAGAGATCTCTACTGAGGTGCGCAGGTTTCTCCGGAGAGGTCTATACTGAGGTGCACACGTATCTCCGGAGAGCCCTGTACTGAAGTGCACAGGTATCTAAGTAGAGCTCTGTACTGCGGTGCACCGGTATCTCCGGAGAGATCTATACAGAGGTGCACAGGTATTACTGGATAGCTCTATACTGAGGTGTATAGGTATCTTCAGAGAGCTCTATACTGAGGTGCATAGGCATCTCCGAGAGCTCTATACTTAGATGCACAGGTATCTCTGAGAGCTGTTTGTTGAGCTGTATTGCTCTCTGGACAGCTCTATACTGCGGTGCACAGCCGTCTCTTGATAACTCTACATAGAGGTGCAAGGATCTCCGAAGAGCTCTGTAATGAGGTGCACAGGTATCTCCAGAGAGCTCTGTAATGAGGTGCACGGGTATTTCCAGAGAGTTCTATCCTAACGTTCACAAGTATCTCCAGAGAGCTCTATAATGAGGTGCACAGGTATCTCTGAAGAGCTCTGTCCTGAAGTGCATAGGCATTTCCGGAGAGCTCTATATTGATGTGTACATGTATCTATGGATAGCTCTATACTGAGGTGAACAGGTATCTCCGAAGAACTCTGTATTCAGGTGCACAGATATTTCTGGAGAGCTCTATACTAAAGTGCATAGGTGTCTGTGGAGAGCTCTATACTGAGATGCATAGATATCTCTGAAAACTCTACACTGAGCTGTGCAGGTATCTCCAGAGAGCTCTACACTGAGGTACACATGTATCTCCAGAGAGCTCTATACTGAGGTGCACAAGAATCTCAGGAGAGCTCTATAGTGAAGGTCACATCTTTCTCTGGGGAGCTCTAAGATGAAGTTCATAGGTATCTCCGGAGAGCTTTGTACTGAGGTGCACAGGTATCTTTGGAGAGCTCTATACTGAGGTGCACAGGTATCTCTGGAGAGCTCTATACTGAGGTGCACAGGTATCTCTGGAGAGCTCTATACTGGGGTGTATGAGTATCTCTGGAGAGAATTATACTGAGGTGCCCAGGTATCTCCGTAGAGCTCTATTTTGAGGTGCACCGGTACCTCTGAAGAGATCTATATTGAGGTGTGCAGGTACCTCCAAAGAGCTCTATAATGAGGTGTATAGTCATCTTTGGAGAGCTCCATAATGAGGTGCACAGGTATTTCTGGAGAGCTCTATGCTGAGGTGCACCGGTATCTCTGGAGAGCTCTATACTGCTGTGCACAGGGATCTTCAGAGAGCTCTATACTGAGGTGCACAGGTATCTCTGGAGCGCTCTATACTGAGGTGCACAGGTATCTCTGGAGAGCTCTATACTGAGGTGCACTGGTATCTCTGGAGAGCTCTATACTGAGGTGCACAGGTATCTCTGCAGAGCTCTATACTGAGGTGCACAGGTATCTCTGGAGCGCTCTATACTGAGGTGCACAGGTATCTCTGGAGAGCTCTATACTGCTGTGCACAGGGATCTCCAGAGAGCTCTATACTGAGGTGCACAGGTATCTCTGGAGCGCTCTATTTTGAGGTGCACATGTATCTCCTGAGAGCTCTATACATAGGTGCACTGTTATCTCCATTGAGCTCTATACTGAGGTCTATAGGTGTCTCCAGATAGCTCTATACTGAGCTGCACCGGTATCTCAGAAGAGCTCTATACTGAGGTGCACAGGTATCTCTGGAGCGCTCTATTTTGAGGTGCACAGGTATCTCTGGAGAGGTCTATACTGAGGTGCGCAGCAATCTCCATATAGCTCTATACTGAGGTGCACAGGTATCTCCGGAGAATTCTATACTGAGATGCACATGTATCTCCGGACAGCTCTATACTGAGGTGCACAGGTATCTCCAGAGAGTTCTATAATGAGGTTCACCGGTATCTCCGGAGAGTTCAATACTGAGATGCATAGGTATCTCTGGAGAGCTCTATACTGAGGTGCACAGGTATCTCCAGAGAGCTCTATACTGAGATGCACAGGAATCACCAGAAAGCTCTATACTGAGGTGCACATGTATTCTGGACAGCTCTATACTGAGGTGCACAGGAATCTCTAGAAAGCTCTATACTGAGGTGCACAGCTGTCTCTGGATAGCTCAATACTGATGTTCACAGGTATCTCTGGAGAGATTTATACTGAGGTGTGTAGGTACCTCCGGAGAGCTCTATACTGAGGTGATCAGGTATCTCCAGAGAGCTCTGTAATGAGGTGCACGGATATTTCCAGAGAGTTCTATCCTAACGTTCACAAGTATCTCCAGAGAGCTCTATACTGAGGTGCACAGGTATCTCTGAAGAGCTCTGTCCTGAAGTGCATAGGCATTTCCGGAGAGCTCTATATTGATGTGTACATGTATCTATGGATAGCTCTATACTGAGGTGAACAGGTATCTCCGAAGAACTCTGTATTCAGGTGCACAGATATTTCTGGAGAGCTCTATACTAAAGTGCATAGGTGTCTGTGGAGAGCTCTATACTGAGATGCATAGATATCTCTGAAAACTCTACACTGAGCTGTGCAGGTATCTCCAGAGAGCTCTACACTGAGGTACACATGTATCTCCAGAGAGCTCTATACTAAGGTGCACAAGAATCTCAGGAGAGCTCTATACTGAAGGTCACATCTTTCTCTAGGGAGCTCTAAGATGAGGTGTAAAGGTATCTCCGGAGAGCTCTATACTAAGGTGCACAGCTGTCTCTTGATAGCTCTATACTGATGTGCACAGATATTTCCGGAGAGCTCTATACTGAGGTGCACAGGTATCTCCGGAGAGCTGTATACTGAGGTACCCAGGTATCTCCGGAGAGCTCTATACTGAGGTACACAGGTATCTCCAGAGCTACTATACTGAGTAGCACACGTATCTCCAGAGTGCTCTATACTGTTGTGCACACGTATTTCCGGAGAGCCCTATACTGAGGTGCGCAGGTATCTGCAGAGAGCTCTATTCTGAGGTGCCTAGATATCTCTGGAGAGCTCTATACTGAGGTGCACAGGTATCTCAGAATATCTGTATACTGAGGTTCACAGGTATCTCTTGAGAGCTCTAAACTGAGGTGCACAGGTATATCTGGAGAGCTCTATACTGAGGTGCACAGTTATCTTCGGAGAGCTCTACACTGAAGTGCACTTGTATCTCTGGAGAACTACTAAACTGAGGTGCACATGTATCTCCAGAGAGCGCTATACTGAGGTGCACATGTATCTCCTGAGAGCTCTATACATAGGTGCACTGTTATCTCCATTGAGCTCTATACTGAGGTCTATAGGTGTCTCCAGATAGCTCTATACTGAGCTGCACCGGTATCTCAGAAGAGCTCTATACTGAGGTGCACAGGTATCTCCGGAGAGCTTTGTACTGAGGTGCACATGTATTTATGGATAGCTCTATACTGAGATGCATGGGTATCTCTAGTGAGCTCTATACTGAGGTGTATAGGTATCTCAGGAGAGCTCTATACTGAGGTGCACAGGTATCTCCTGAGAGCTTTGTACTGAGGTGCACAGGTATCTCAGGAGAGCTCTATACTAAGATGCACAGGTATTTCTGGAGAGCTCTATACTGAGGTGCATGGGTATTTCTAGTGAGCTCTATACTGAGGTGTATAGGTATCTCAGGAGAGCTCTATATTGAGGTTCACATTTATCTCCGGATAGCTCTATACTGATGTGCACCGGTATCTCCGGATAGCTCTATACTGAAGTGCATCTCGGGAGAGCTTTGTACTGAGGTGCACAGGTATGTATGGAGAGCTCTATAATGAGGTGTATAGTCATCTTTGGAGAGCTCCATAATGAGGTGCACAGGTATTTCTGGAGAGCTCTATGCTGAGGTGCACCAGTATCTCTGGAGACCTCTATACTGCTGTGCACAGGGATTTCCAGTGAGCTCTATACTGAGGTGCCCAGGTATTTCTGGAGAGCTCTATACTGAGGTGCACATGTATTTCTGGAGAGCTCTATACTGAGGTGCACAGGTATCTCCGGATAGCTCTATACTGAAGTGCATAGGTTTCTCCGGAGACCTTTGTACTGAGGTGCACAGGTATCTCTGGAGAGCTCTAAACTGAGGTGCACAGGTATCTCTGGAGAGCGCTATACTGAGGTGCACAGGTATCTCTGTAGAGCTCTATACTGAAGTGCATAGGTATCTTCAGAGAGCTTTGTACTGAGGTGCACAGGCATCTCTGGAGAGCTCTATACTGGGGTGCACACGTATCTCCAGAGAAATCTCTACTGAGGTGCACAGGTATCTCCGGAGAGGTCTATAATGAGGTGCACGTGTATCTCTGGAGACCTCTATACTGACGTGCACTGGTATCTCAGGTGAGCTCTATACTGAGGTGCACAGGTATCTCCAGACATCTGTATACTGAAGTTCACAGATATCTCCAGAGAATTCTATGCTGAGGTGCACAGGTCTCTCAAGAGAGAGCTCTATATTGAGGATTACAGCCGTCTCTGGATAGCTCTATACTGAAGGGCATAGATATCTCCAGAGACCTCTATACTGAGGCGCACAGGTATCTCTGGAGAGCTCTATACTGAGGTGCACAGTTATCTCCGCAAGCTCTATACTGAGGTGCACAGGTATCTCTGGTGAGCTCTATAATGAGTTGCACAGCTAACTCTGAAGAGGCCTATATTGAGGTGCACAGGTATCTCCTGAGAGCTCTATACTGAAGTGCATGGGTATCTCAGGAAAGCTCTACACTGAGGTGCATAGGTATCTTTGGAGAGCTCTACACTGAGGTGCACATCTATTTCTAGAGAGCTCTTTACTGAAGTGCACAGGTATCTCCAGAGAGCTCTATACTGAGGTACACATGTATCTCCGGAGGCCTCTTACTGAGGTTCACAGGTGTTTCCGGAGAGCTCTATACTGAGGTGCAAAGAAATCTCCAGAAAGCTCTATACTGAGATGCACAGGTATCTCCTGAGAGCTCAATACTGAGGTGCACAGGTATCTCCAGAGAACTCTATACTGAGGTGCACCGGTATCTCTGGAGAGCTCTACACTGAGATGCATAGGTATCTCTGGAGTGCTCTATACTGAGGTGCACAGGTATTTCCAGCGAGCTCTATACTGGGATGCACATATATCTCTGGAGAGCTCTATAGTGAAGTGTACAGGTATATCTGGAGAGTTATATACTGAAGTGAACAGGTATCTCTGGTGAGCTCTATACTAAGGTGAACAGCCGTCTCTGGAGAGCTCTATACTGAGGTGTATTGTTAGTTCCGGAAAGCTCTATACTGAGGTGCACATGTGTCTGTCGAGAGCTCTATACTGAGATGCACACGCATCTCCGGAGAGATCTCTACTGAGGTGCGCAGGTTTCTCCGGAGAGGTCTATACTGAGGTGCACACGTATCTCCGGAGAGCCCTGTACTGAAGTGCACAGGTATCTAAGTAGAGCTCTGTACTGCGGTGCACCGGTATCTCCGGAGAGATCTATACAGAGGTGCACAGGTATTACTGGATAGCTCTATACTGAGGTGTATAGGTATCTTCAGAGAGCTCTATACTGAGGTGCATAGGCATCTCCGAGAGCTCTATACTTAGATGCACAGGTATCTCTGAGAGCTGTTTGTTGAGCTGTATTGCTCTCTGGACAGCTCTATACTGCGGTGCACAGCCGTCTCTTGATAACTCTACATAGAGGTGCAAGGATCTCCGAAGAGCTCTGTAATGAGGTGCACAGGTATCTCCAGAGAGCTCTGTAATGAGGTGCACGGGTATTTCCAGAGAGTTCTATCCTAACGTTCACAAGTATCTCCAGAGAGCTCTATAATGAGGTGCACAGGTATCTCTGAAGAGCTCTGTCCTGAAGTGCATAGGCATTTCCGGAGAGCTCTATATTGATGTGTACATGTATCTATGGATAGCTCTATACTGAGGTGAACAGGTATCTCCGAAGAACTCTGTATTCAGGTGCACAGATATTTCTGGAGAGCTCTATACTAAAGTGCATAGGTGTCTGTGGAGAGCTCTATACTGAGATGCATAGATATCTCTGAAAACTCTACACTGAGCTGTGCAGGTATCTCCAGAGAGCTCTACACTGAGGTACACATGTATCTCCAGAGAGCTCTATACTGAGGTGCACAAGAATCTCAGGAGAGCTCTATAGTGAAGGTCACATCTTTCTCTGGGGAGCTCTAAGATGAAGTTCATAGGTATCTCCGGAGAGCTTTGTACTGAGGTGCACAGGTATCTTTGGAGAGCTCTATACTGAGGTGCACAGGTATCTCTGGAGAGCTCTATACTGAGGTGCACAGGTATCTCTGGAGAGCTCTATACTGGGGTGTATGAGTATCTCTGGAGAGAATTATACTGAGGTGCCCAGGTATCTCCGTAGAGCTCTATTTTGAGGTGCACCGGTACCTCTGAAGAGATCTATATTGAGGTGTGCAGGTACCTCCAAAGAGCTCTATAATGAGGTGTATAGTCATCTTTGGAGAGCTCCATAATGAGGTGCACAGGTATTTCTGGAGAGCTCTATGCTGAGGTGCACCGGTATCTCTGGAGAGCTCTATACTGCTGTGCACAGGGATCTTCAGAGAGCTCTATACTGAGGTGCACAGGTATCTCTGGAGCGCTCTATACTGAGGTGCACAGGTATCTCTGGAGAGCTCTATACTGAGGTGCACTGGTATCTCTGGAGAGCTCTATACTGAGGTGCACAGGTATCTCTGCAGAGCTCTATACTGAGGTGCACAGGTATCTCTGGAGCGCTCTATACTGAGGTGCACAGGTATCTCTGGAGAGCTCTATACTGCTGTGCACAGGGATCTCCAGAGAGCTCTATACTGAGGTGCACAGGTATCTCTGGAGCGCTCTATTTTGAGGTGCACATGTATCTCCTGAGAGCTCTATACATAGGTGCACTGTTATCTCCATTGAGCTCTATACTGAGGTCTATAGGTGTCTCCAGATAGCTCTATACTGAGCTGCACCGGTATCTCAGAAGAGCTCTATACTGAGGTGCACAGGTATCTCTGGAGCGCTCTATTTTGAGGTGCACAGGTATCTCTGGAGAGGTCTATACTGAGGTGCGCAGCAATCTCCATATAGCTCTATACTGAGGTGCACAGGTATCTCCGGAGAATTCTATACTGAGATGCACATGTATCTCCGGACAGCTCTATACTGAGGTGCACAGGTATCTCCAGAGAGTTCTATAATGAGGTTCACCGGTATCTCCGGAGAGTTCAATACTGAGATGCATAGGTATCTCTGGAGAGCTCTATACTGAGGTGCACAGGTATCTCCAGAGAGCTCTATACTGAGATGCACAGGAATCACCAGAAAGCTCTATACTGAGGTGCACATGTATTCTGGACAGCTCTATACTGAGGTGCACAGGAATCTCTAGAAAGCTCTATACTGAGGTGCACAGCTGTCTCTGGATAGCTCAATACTGATGTTCACAGGTATCTCTGGAGAGATTTATACTGAGGTGTGTAGGTACCTCCGGAGAGCTCTATACTGAGGTGATCAGGTATCTCCAGAGAGCTCTGTAATGAGGTGCACGGATATTTCCAGAGAGTTCTATCCTAACGTTCACAAGTATCTCCAGAGAGCTCTATACTGAGGTGCACAGGTATCTCTGAAGAGCTCTGTCCTGAAGTGCATAGGCATTTCCGGAGAGCTCTATATTGATGTGTACATGTATCTATGGATAGCTCTATACTGAGGTGAACAGGTATCTCCGAAGAACTCTGTATTCAGGTGCACAGATATTTCTGGAGAGCTCTATACTAAAGTGCATAGGTGTCTGTGGAGAGCTCTATACTGAGATGCATAGATATCTCTGAAAACTCTACACTGAGCTGTGCAGGTATCTCCAGAGAGCTCTACACTGAGGTACACATGTATCTCCAGAGAGCTCTATACTAAGGTGCACAAGAATCTCAGGAGAGCTCTATACTGAAGGTCACATCTTTCTCTAGGGAGCTCTAAGATGAGGTGTAAAGGTATCTCCGGAGAGCTCTATACTAAGGTGCACAGCTGTCTCTTGATAGCTCTATACTGATGTGCACAGATATTTCCGGAGAGCTCTATACTGAGGTGCACAGGTATCTCCGGAGAGCTGTATACTGAGGTACCCAGGTATCTCCGGAGAGCTCTATACTGAGGTACACAGGTATCTCCAGAGCTACTATACTGAGTAGCACACGTATCTCCAGAGTGCTCTATACTGTTGTGCACACGTATTTCCGGAGAGCCCTATACTGAGGTGCGCAGGTATCTGCAGAGAGCTCTATTCTGAGGTGCCTAGATATCTCTGGAGAGCTCTATACTGAGGTGCACAGGTATCTCAGAATATCTGTATACTGAGGTTCACAGGTATCTCTTGAGAGCTCTAAACTGAGGTGCACAGGTATATCTGGAGAGCTCTATACTGAGGTGCACAGTTATCTTCGGAGAGCTCTACACTGAAGTGCACTTGTATCTCTGGAGAACTACTAAACTGAGGTGCACATGTATCTCCAGAGAGCGCTATACTGAGGTGCACATGTATCTCCTGAGAGCTCTATACATAGGTGCACTGTTATCTCCATTGAGCTCTATACTGAGGTCTATAGGTGTCTCCAGATAGCTCTATACTGAGCTGCACCGGTATCTCAGAAGAGCTCTATACTGAGGTGCACAGGTATCTCCGGAGAGCTTTGTACTGAGGTGCACATGTATTTATGGATAGCTCTATACTGAGATGCATGGGTATCTCTAGTGAGCTCTATACTGAGGTGTATAGGTATCTCAGGAGAGCTCTATACTGAGGTGCACAGGTATCTCCTGAGAGCTTTGTACTGAGGTGCACAGGTATCTCAGGAGAGCTCTATACTAAGATGCACAGGTATTTCTGGAGAGCTCTATACTGAGGTGCATGGGTATTTCTAGTGAGCTCTATACTGAGGTGTATAGGTATCTCAGGAGAGCTCTATATTGAGGTTCACATTTATCTCCGGATAGCTCTATACTGATGTGCACCGGTATCTCCGGATAGCTCTATACTGAAGTGCATCTCGGGAGAGCTTTGTACTGAGGTGCACAGGTATGTATGGAGAGCTCTATAATGAGGTGTATAGTCATCTTTGGAGAGCTCCATAATGAGGTGCACAGGTATTTCTGGAGAGCTCTATGCTGAGGTGCACCAGTATCTCTGGAGACCTCTATACTGCTGTGCACAGGGATTTCCAGTGAGCTCTATACTGAGGTGCCCAGGTATTTCTGGAGAGCTCTATACTGAGGTGCACATGTATTTCTGGAGAGCTCTATACTGAGGTGCACAGGTATCTCCGGATAGCTCTATACTGAAGTGCATAGGTTTCTCCGGAGACCTTTGTACTGAGGTGCACAGGTATCTCTGGAGAGCTCTAAACTGAGGTGCACAGGTATCTCTGGAGAGCGCTATACTGAGGTGCACAGGTATCTCTGTAGAGCTCTATACTGAAGTGCATAGGTATCTTCAGAGAGCTTTGTACTGAGGTGCACAGGCATCTCTGGAGAGCTCTATACTGGGGTGCACACGTATCTCCAGAGAAATCTCTACTGAGGTGCACAGGTATCTCCGGAGAGGTCTATAATGAGGTGCACGTGTATCTCTGGAGACCTCTATACTGACGTGCACTGGTATCTCAGGTGAGCTCTATACTGAGGTGCACAGGTATCTCCAGACATCTGTATACTGAAGTTCACAGATATCTCCAGAGAATTCTATGCTGAGGTGCACAGGTCTCTCAAGAGAGAGCTCTATATTGAGGATTACAGCCGTCTCTGGATAGCTCTATACTGAAGGGCATAGATATCTCCAGAGACCTCTATACTGAGGCGCACAGGTATCTCTGGAGAGCTCTATACTGAGGTGCACAGTTATCTCCGCAAGCTCTATACTGAGGTGCACAGGTATCTCTGGTGAGCTCTATAATGAGTTGCACAGCTAACTCTGAAGAGGCCTATATTGAGGTGCACAGGTATCTCCTGAGAGCTCTATACTGAAGTGCATGGGTATCTCAGGAAAGCTCTACACTGAGGTGCATAGGTATCTTTGGAGAGCTCTACACTGAGGTGCACATCTATTTCTAGAGAGCTCTTTACTGAAGTGCACAGGTATCTCCAGAGAGCTCTATACTGAGGTACACATGTATCTCCGGAGGCCTCTTACTGAGGTTCACAGGTGTTTCCGGAGAGCTCTATACTGAGGTGCAAAGAAATCTCCAGAAAGCTCTATACTGAGATGCACAGGTATCTCCTGAGAGCTCAATACTGAGGTGCACAGGTATCTCCAGAGAACTCTATACTGAGGTGCACCGGTATCTCTGGAGAGCTCTACACTGAGATGCATAGGTATCTCTGGAGTGCTCTATACTGAGGTGCACAGGTATTTCCAGCGAGCTCTATACTGGGATGCACAGATATCTCTGGAGAGCTCTATAGTGAAGTGTACAGGTATATCTGGAGAGTTATATACTGAAGTGAACAGGTATCTCTGGTGAGCTCTATACTAAGGTGAACAGCCGTCTCTGGAGAGCTCTATACTGAGGTGTATCGTTAGTTCCGGAAAGCTCTATACTGAGGTGCACATGTGTCTGTCGAGAGCTCTATACTGAGATGCACACGCATCTCCGGAGAGATCTCTACTGAGGTGCGCAGGTTTCTCCGGAGAGGTCTATACTGAGGTGCACACGTATCTCCGGAGAGCCCTGTACTGAAGTGCACAGGTATCTAAGTAGAGCTCTGTACTGCGGTGCACCGGTATCTCCGGAGAGATCTATACAGAGGTGCACAGGTATTACTGGATAGCTCTATACTGAGGTGTATAGGTATCTTCAGAGAGCTCTATACTGAGGTGCATAGGCATCTCCGAGAGCTCTATACTTAGATGCACAGGTATCTCTGAGAGCTGTTTGTTGAGCTGTATTGCTCTCTGGACAGCTCTATACTGCGGTGCACAGCCGTCTCTTGATAACTCTACATAGAGGTGCAAGGATCTCCGAAGAGCTCTGTAATGAGGTGCACAGGTATCTCCAGAGAGCTCTGTAATGAGGTGCACGGGTATTTCCAGAGAGTTCTATCCTAACGTTCACAAGTATCTCCAGAGAGCTCTATAATGAGGTGCACAGGTATCTCTGAAGAGCTCTGTCCTGAAGTGCATAGGCATTTCCGGAGAGCTCTATATTGATGTGTACATGTATCTATGGATAGCTCTATACTGAGGTGAACAGGTATCTCCGAAGAACTCTGTATTCAGGTGCACAGATATTTCTGGAGAGCTCTATACTAAAGTGCATAGGTGTCTGTGGAGAGCTCTATACTGAGATGCATAGATATCTCTGAAAACTCTACACTGAGCTGTGCAGGTATCTCCAGAGAGCTCTACACTGAGGTACACATGTATCTCCAGAGAGCTCTATACTGAGGTGCACAAGAATCTCAGGAGAGCTCTATAGTGAAGGTCACATCTTTCTCTGGGGAGCTCTAAGATGAAGTTCATAGGTATCTCCGGAGAGCTTTGTACTGAGGTGCACAGGTATCTTTGGAGAGCTCTATACTGAGGTGCACAGGTATCTCTGGAGAGCTCTATACTGAGGTGCACAGGTATCTCTGGAGAGCTCTATACTGGGGTGTATGAGTATCTCTGGAGAGAATTATACTGAGGTGCCCAGGTATCTCCGTAGAGCTCTATTTTGAGGTGCACCGGTACCTCTGAAGAGATCTATATTGAGGTGTGCAGGTACCTCCAAAGAGCTCTATAATGAGGTGTATAGTCATCTTTGGAGAGCTCCATAATGAGGTGCACAGGTATTTCTGGAGAGCTCTATGCTGAGGTGCACCGGTATCTCTGGAGAGCTCTATACTGCTGTGCACAGGGATCTTCAGAGAGCTCTATACTGAGGTGCACAGGTATCTCTGGAGCGCTCTATACTGAGGTGCACAGGTATCTCTGGAGAGCTCTATACTGAGGTGCACTGGTATCTCTGGAGAGCTCTATACTGAGGTGCACAGGTATCTCTGCAGAGCTCTATACTGAGGTGCACAGGTATCTCTGGAGCGCTCTATACTGAGGTGCACAGGTATCTCTGGAGAGCTCTATACTGCTGTGCACAGGGATCTCCAGAGAGCTCTATACTGAGGTGCACAGGTATCTCTGGAGCGCTCTATTTTGAGGTGCACAGGTATCTCTGGAGAGCTCTATACTGAGGTGCACAGGTATCTCTGGAGAGCTCTATACTGAGGTGCACAGGTATCTCTGGAGAGCTCTATACTGAGGCGCACAGGTAGCTCTGTAGAGCTCTATACTGAAATGCATAGGTATCTCAGGATAGCTCTATACTGAGGTGCACACATATCTCTGGAGAGCTCTATACTGAGGTGCACAGGTATCTCCTGAGAGTTCTATATTGAGGTGCACATGTATCTCCAGAGAGCTCTATACTGAGGTGCACCGGTATCTCTGTAGAGCTCTACACTGAGGTGCATAGGTATCTCTGCAGTGCTCTATACTGTAGTGCACAGGTATCTCCGGAGAGTTCTATACAGAGGAGCATAGGTATCCCTGGTGAGCCCTATACTGAGGTGAACAGCCGTCTCTGGAGAGCTCTATACTGAGGTGTATCGGTAATTCCGGAAAGCTCTATACTGAGGTGCACATGTATCTTTCAAGAGCTCTATACTGAGGTGCACACGTATCCCCGGAGACATCTCTACTGAGCTGCATAGGTATCTCTAGTGAGATCTATACTGAGGTGCACCGGTATCTCCAGAGAGCTCTATACTGAGGTGCACAAGAATCTCAGGAGAGCTCTATACTGAGGTGCACAGTTATCTCCAGAGAGCTCTATACTGAGATGCACAGGTATCTCTGGAGAGCTCTATACTGAGGTGCACAGTTATCTCCAGAGAGATCTATACTGAGATGCACTGGTATCTCTGGAGAGCTCTATACTGAGGTGCACAGTTATCTCCAGAGAGATCTATACTGAGATGCACTGGTATCTCTGGAGTGCTCTATACTGACGAGCACAGGTACCTCCGGAGAGTTCTATACTGAGGTGCATATGTATCATTGGCGAGCTCTATATTGAGGTGCACAGGTATCTCCAGAGAGCTCTATACTGAGGTGCACACATATCTCCAGAGAACTCTATGCTGAGGTGCACAGGTTTCTCCGGAGAACTCTATATTGAGGATTACAGCCATCTCTGGATAGCTCTATACTGAACGGCATAGATGTCGCCGAGAGCTCTATACTGAGGCGTACAGGTATCTCTGGAGAGCTCTATACTGAGGTGCATAGGTATCAATGGAGAGCTCTATACTGAAGTGCACAGCCCTCTCTGGATAGCTTAATACTCATTTGCACAGGTATCTCTGGAGAGCTCTATACTGAGATGCACAGGTATTTCTGAAGAGCTCTATACAAAGGTGCATAGGCATATCCACAGAGCTCTATACTGAGGTGCACAAGTATCTCAGGAGAGCTCTATACTGAGGTGCACAAGTATCTCAGGAGAGCTCTACACTGAGGTGCACAGGCTATCTGGGGAGCTCTATCATGAGGTGTGTAGGTGTATCTGGAGATCTCGATACTAAGGTGCACAGGAATCTCCGTAGAGCTCTATTTTGAGGTGCACCGGTACCTCTGAAGAGCTCTATATTGAGGTGCACCACTACCTCTGGAGAGCTCTATATTGAGGTGCACCGGTACCTCTGTAGAGCTCTATATTGAGGTGTGCAGGTACCTCCAAAGAGCTCTATAATGAGGTGTATAGTCATCTTTGGAGAGCTCCATAATGAGGTGCACAGGTATTTCTGGAGAGCTCTATGCTGAGGTGCACCGGTATCGCTGGAGAGCTCTATACTGCTGTGCACAGGGATCTCCAGAGAGCTCTATACTGAGGTGCACAGGTATCTCTGGAGCGCTCTATACTGAGGTGCACAGGTATCTCTGGAGAGCTCTATACTGAGGTGCACAGGTATCTCTGGAGAGCTCTATACTGAGGTGCACAGGTATCTCTGCAGAGCTCTATACTGAGGTGCATAGGTATCTCTGCAGTGCTCTATACTGTAGTGCACAGGTATCTCCGGAGAGTTCTATACAGAGGAGCATAGGTATCCCTGGTGAGCCCTATACTGAGGTGAACAGCCGTCTCTGGAGAGCTCTATACTGAGGTGTATCGGTAATTCCGGAAAGCTCTATACTGAGGTGCACATGTATCTTTCAAGAGCTCTATACTGAGGTGCACACGTATCCCCGGAGACATCTCTACTGAGCTGCATAGGTATCTCTAGTGAGATCTATACTGAGGTGCACCGGTATCTCCATAGAGGTCTCTAGTGAGGTGCACAGGTATGTCTGGAGAGCTCTATACTGAGGTGCACAGTTATCTCCAGAGAGCTCTATACTGAGATGCACAGGTATCTCTGGAGAGCTCTATACTGAGGTGCACAGTTATCTCCAGAGAGCTCTATACTGAGATGCACTGGTATCTCTGGAGAGCTCTATATTGAGGTACACCTGTATCTCTGGAGTGCTCTATACTGACGAGCACAGGTATCTCCGGAGAGTTCTATACTGAGGTGCATATGTATCATTGGCGAGCTCTATATTGAGGTGCACAGGTGTCTCCAGAGAGCTCTATACTGAGGTGCACACATATCTCCAGAGAACTCTATGCTGAGGTGCACAGGTTTCTCCGGAGAACTCTATATTGAGGATTACAGCCATCTCTAGATAGCTCTATACTGAACGGCATAGATGTCGCCGAGAGCTCTATACTGAGGCGTACAGGTATCTCTGGAGAGCTCTATACTGAGGTGCATAGGTATCAATGGAGAGCTCTATACTGAAGTGCACAGCCCTCTCTGGATAGCTTAATACTCATTTGCACAGGTATCTCTGGAGAGCTCTATACTGAGATGCACAGGTATTTCTGAAGAGCTCTATACAAAGGTGCATAGGCATATCCACAGAGCTCTATACTGAGGTGCACAAGTATCTCAGGAGAGCTCTATACTGAGGTGCACAAGTATCTCAGGAGAGCTCTACACTGAGGTGCACAGGCTCTCTGGGGAGCTCTATCATGAGGTGTGTAGGTGTATCTGGAGATCTCGATACTAAGGTGCACATGAATCTCAGGAGAGCTCTATTGTAAAGTGCACAGGTGTCTCCGGAAAGCTCTATACGGAGGTGCACAGCAATCTCCAGATAGCTCTATACTGAGGTGCACATGTATTCTGGACAGCTCTATACTGAGGTGCACAGGTATCTCCAGAGAGCTCTATACTGAGGTGCACAGGTATCTCCAGAGAGTTCTATACTGAGGTGCACATGTATCTCCAGAGAGCTCTATACTGAGGTGCACAAGAATCTCAGGAGAGCTCTATACTGAAGGTCACATCTTTCTCTGGGGAGCTCTAAGATGAAGTGCATAGGTATCTCCGGAGAGCTTTGTACTGAGGTGCACAGGTATCACTGGAGAGCTCTATACTGATGTGCACATGTATCTCTGGAGAGCTCTATACTGAGGTGCACAGGTATCTCTGGAGAGCTCTATACTGGGGTGTATAAGTAGCTCTGGAGAGAATTATACTGAGGTGCCCAGGTATCTCCGTAGAGCTCTATTTTGAGGTGCACCGGTACCTCTGAAGAGCTCTATATTGAGGTGCACCACTACCTCTGGAGAGCTCTATATTGAGGTGCACCGGTACCTCTGTAGAGCTCTATATTGAGGTGTGCAGGTACCTCCAAAGAGCTCTATAATGAGGTGTATAGTCATCTTTGGAGAGCTCCATAATGAGGTGCACAGGTATTTCTGGAGAGCTCTATGCTGAGGTGCACCGGTATCTCTGGAGCGCTCTATACTAGGTGCACAGGTATCTCTGGAGAGCTCTATACTGAGGTGCACAGGTATCTCTGGAGAGCTCTATACTGAGGTGCACAGGTATCTCTGCAGAGCTCTATACTGAGGTGCACAGGTATCTCTGGAGAGCTCTATACTGAGGTGCACAGGTATCTCTGGAGAGCTCTATACTGAGGTGCACAGGGATCTCCAGAGAGCTCTATACTGAGGTGCACAGGTATCTCTGGAGCGCTCTATTTTGAGGTGCACAGGTATCTCTGGCGAGCTCTATACTGAGGTGCACAGGTATCTCTGGAGAGCTCTATACTGAGGTGCACAGGTATCTCTGGAGAGCTCTATACTGAGGTGCACAGGTAGCTCTGTAGAGCTCTATACTGAAATGCATAGGTATCTCAGGATAGCTCTATACTGAGGTGCACAGATATCTCTGGAGAGCTCTATACTGAGGTGCACAGGTATCTCCTGAGAGTTCTATATTGAGGTGCACATGTATCTCCAGAGAGCTCTATACTGAGGTGCACCGGTATCTCTGTAGAGCTCTACACTGAGGTGCATAGGTATCTCTGGAGTGCTCTATACTGTAGTGCACAGGTATCTCCGGAGAGTTCTATACGAGGAGCATAGGTATCCCTGGTGAGCCCTATACTGAGGTGAACAGCCGTCTCTGGAGAGCTCTATACTGAGGTGTATCGGTAATTCCGGAAAGCTCTATACTGAGGTGCACATGTATCTTTCAAGAGCTCTATACTGAGGTGCACACGTATCCCCGGAGACATCTCTACTGAGCTGCATAGGTATCTCTAGTGAGATCTATACTGAGGTGCACCGGTATCTCCAGAGAGCTCTATAATGAGGTGCACAGGTATGTCTGGAGAGCTCTATACTGAGG
Organism: Calotriton arnoldi; assembly: GCA_963921515.1. Taxonomy (NCBI): domain Eukaryota; kingdom Metazoa; phylum Chordata; class Amphibia; order Caudata; family Salamandridae; genus Calotriton; species Calotriton arnoldi. The sequence continues at coordinate 447,231 of CAWUFW010010548.1, forward strand.
TGCACAGTTATCTCCAGAGAGCTCTATACTGAGATGCACAGGTATCTCTGGAGAGCTCTATACTGAGGTGCACAGTTATCTCCAGAGAGCTCTATACTGAGATGCACTGGTATCTCTGGAGAGCTCTATATTGAGGTACACCTGTATCTCTGGAGTGCTCTATACTGACGAGCACAGGTATCTCCGGAGAGTTCTATACTGAGGTGCATATGTATCATTGGCGAGCTCTATATTGAGGTGCACAGGTATCTCCAGAGAGCTCTATACTGAGGTGCACACATATCTCTAGAGAACTCTATGCTGAGGTGCACAGGTTTCTCCGGAGAACTCTATATTGAGGATTACAGCCATCTCTGGATAGCTCTATACTGAACGGCATAGATGTCGCCGAGAGCTCTATACTGAGGCGTACAGGTATCTCTGGAGAGCTCTATACTGAGGTGCATAGGTATCAATGGAGAGCTCTATACTGAAGTGCACAGCCCTCTCTGGATAGCTCAATACTCATTTGCACAGGTATCTCTGGAGAGCTCTATACTGAGATGCACAGGTATCTCCGGAGAGCTCTATACTGAGGTGCACAGGTATCTCTGGAGAGCTCTATACTGGGGTGTATAAGTATCTCTGGAGAGAATTATACTGAGGTGCCCAGGTATCTCCGTAGAGCTCTATTTTGAGGTGCACCGGTACCTCTGAAGAGCTCTATATTGAGGTGCACCACTACCTCTGGAGAGCTCTATATTGAGGTGCACCGGTACCTCTGTAGAGCTCTATATTGAGGTGTGCAGGTACCTCCAAAGAGCTCTATATTGAGGTGTATAGTCATCTTTGGAGAGCTCCATAATGAGGTGCACAGGTATTTCTGGAGAGCTCTATGCTGAGGTGCACCGGTATCTCTGGAGAGCTCGATACTGCTGTGCACAGGGATCTCCAGAGAGCTCTATACTGAGGTGCACAGGTATCTCTGGTGCGATCTATACTGAGGTGCACAGGTATCTCTGGAGAGCTCTATACTGAGGTGCACAGGTATCTCTGGAGAGCTCTATACTGAGGTGCACAGGTATCTCTGCAGAGCTCTATACTGAGGTGCACAGGTATCTCTGTAGAGCTCTATACTGCTGTGCACAGGGATCTCCAGAGAGCTCTATACTGAGGTGCACAGGTATCTCTGGAGCGCTCTATTTTGAGGTGCACAGGTATCTCTGGAGAGCTCTATACTGAGGTGCACAGGTATCTCTGGAGAGCTCTATACTGAGGTGCACAGGTATCTCTGGAGAGCTCTATACTGAGGTGCACAGGTAGCTCTGTAGAGGCTCTATACTGAAATGCATAGGTATCTCAGGATAGCTCTATACTGAGGTGCACAGATATCTCTGGAGAGCTCTATACTGAGGTGCACAGGTATCTCCTGAGAGTTCTATAGTGAGGTGCACATGTATCTCCAGAGAGCTCTATACTGAGGTGCACCGGTATCTCTGTAGAGCTCTACACTGAGGTGCATAGGTATCTCTGGAGTGCTCTATACTGTAGTGCACAGGTATCTCCGGAGAGTTCTATACGAGGAGCATAGGTATCCCTGGTGAGCCCTATACTGAGGTGAACAGCCGTCTCTGGAGAGCTCTATACTGAGGTGTATCGGTAATTCCAGAAAGCTCTATACTGAGGTGCACATGTATCTTTCAAGAGCTCTATACTGAGGTGCACACGTATCCCCGGAGACATCTCTACTGAGCTGCATAGGTATCTCTAGTGAGATCTATACTGAGGTGCACCGGTATCTCCATAGAGGTCTCTAGTGAGGTGCACAGGTATGTCTGGAGAGCTCTATACTGAGGTGCACAGTTATCTCCAGAGAGCTCTATACTGAGATGCACAGGTATCTCTGGAGAGCTCTATACTGAGGTGCACAGTTATCTCCAGAGAGCTCTATACTGAGATGCACTGGTATCTCTGGAAAGCTCTATATTGAGGTACACCTGTATCTCTGGAGTGCTCTATACTGACGAGCATAGGTATCTCCGGAGAGTTCTATACTGAGGTGCATATGTATCATTGGCGAGCTCTATATTGAGGTGCACAGGTATCTCCAGAGAGCTCTATGCTGAGGTGCACACATATCTCCAGAGAACTCTATGCTGAGGTGCACAGGTTTCTCCAGAGAACTCTATATTGAGGATTACAGCCATCTCTGGATAGCTCTATACTGAACGGCATAGATGTCGCCGAGAGCTCTATACTGAGGCGTACAGGTATCTCTGGAGAGCTCTTTACTGAGGTGCATAGGTATCAATGGAGAGCTCTATACTGAAGTGCACAGCCCTCTCTGGATAGCTCAATACTCATTTGCACAGGTATCTCTGGAGAGCTCTATACTGAGATGCACAGGTATTTCTGAAGAGCTCTATACAAAGGTGCATAGGCATATCCACAGAGCTCTATACTGAGGTGCACAAGTATCTCAGGAGAGCTCTATACTGAGGTGCACAGCAATCTCCAGATAGCTCTAAACTGAGGTGCACATGTATTCTGGACAGCTCTATACTGAGGTGCACAGGTATCTCCAGAGAGCTCTATACTGAGGTGCACAGGTATCTCCAGAGAGTTCTATACTGAGGTGCACATGTATCTCCAGAGAGCTCTATACTGAGGTGCACCAGTATCTCTGTAGAGCTCTACACTGAGGTGCATAGGTATCTCCGGAGAGTTCTATCCGGAGGAGCATAGGTATCCCTGGTGAGCCCTATACTGAGGTGAACAGCCGTCTCTGGAGAGCCCTATACTGAGGTGAATAGCCGTCTCTGGAGAGCCCTATACTGAGGTGAACAGCCGTCTCTGGAGAGCTCTATACTGAGGTGTATCTGTAATTCCGGAAAGCTCTATACTGAGGTGCACATGTATCTTTCAAGAGCTCTATACTGATGTGCACACGTATCCCCGGAGACATCTCTACTGAGCTGCATAGGTATCTCTAGTGAGATCTATACTGAGGTGCACCGGTATCTCCGTAGAGGTCTCTAGTGAGGTGCACAGGTATGTCTGGAGAGCTCTATACTGAGGTGCACAGTTATCTCCAGAGAGCTCTATACTGAGATGCACGGGTATCTCTGGAGAGCTCTATATTGAGGTGCACCTGTATCTCTGGAGTGCTCTATACTGACGAGCACAGGTATCTCCGGAGAGTTCTATACTGAGGTGCATATGTATCATTGGCGAGCTCTATATTGAGATGAACAGGTATCTCCAGAGAGCTCTATACTGAGGTGCACACATATCTCCAGAGAACTCTATGCTGAGGTGCACAGGTTTCTCCGGAGAACTCTATATTGAGGATTACAGCCGTCTCCGGATAGCTCTATACTGAACGGCATAGATGTCGCCGAGAGCTCTATACTGAGGCGTACAGGTATCTCTGGAGAGCTCTATACTGAAGTGCACAGCCCTCTCTGGATAGCTCAATACTCATATGCACAGGTATCTCTGGAGAGCTCTATACTGAGATGCACAGGTATTTCTGAAGAGCTCTATACAAAGGTGCATAGGTATATCCACAGAGCTCTATACTGAGGTGCACAAGTATCTCAGGAGAGCTCTATACTGAGGAGCACAAGTATCTCAGGAGAGCACTACACTGAGGTGCACAGGCTCTCTTGGGAGCTCTATCATAAGGTGTGTAGGTGTATCTGGAGATCTCGATACTAAGGGGCACAGGAATCTCAGGAGAGCTCTATTGTAAAGTGCACAGGTGTCTCCAGAGAGGTCTACACTGAGGTGCACAGCAATCTCCATATAGCTCTATACTGAGGTGCACAGGTATCTCCGGAGAATTCTATACTGAGATGCACATGTATCTCCGGACAGCTCTATACTGAGGTGCACAGGTATCTCCAGAGAGTTCTATAATGAGGTTCACTGGTATCTCCAGAGAGTTCTATACTGAGATGCATAGGTATCTCTGGAGAGCTCTATACTGAGGTGCACAGGTATCTCCAGAGAGCTCTATACTGAGATGCACAGGAATCACCAGAAAGCTCTATACTGAGGTGCACATGTATTCTGGACAGCTCTATACTGAGGTGCACGGGTATTTCCAGAGAGTTCTATCCTAACGTTCACAAGTATCTCCAGAGAGCTCTATACTGAGGTGCACAGGTATCTCTGAAAAGCTCTGTCCTGAAGTGCATAGGCATTTCCGGAGAGCTCTATATTGATGTGTACATGTATCTATGGATAGCTCTATACTGAGGTGAACAGGTATCTCCGAAGAACTCTGTATTCAGGTGCACAGATATTTCTGGAGAGCTCTATACTAAAGTGCATAGGTGTCTGTGGAGAGCTCTATACTGAGATGCATAGATATCTCTGAAAACTCTACACTGAGCTGTGCAGGTATCTCCAGAGAGCTCTACACTGAGGTACACATGTATCTCCAGAGAGCTCTATACTGAGGTGCACAAGAATCTCAGGAGAGCTCTATACTGAAGGTCACATCTTTCTCTGGGGAGCTCTAAAATGAGGTGTAAAGGTATCTCCGGAGAGCTCCATACTAAGGTGCACAGGTATCTCTGGAGAGCTCTATACTGAGGTGCACAGTTATCTCCAGAGAGCTCTATACTGAGATGCACTGGTATCTCTGGAGAGCTCTATATTGAGGTACACCTGTATCTCTGGAGTGCTCTATACTGACGAGCACAGGTATCTCCGGAGAGTTCTATACTGAGGTGCATATGTATCATTGGCGAGCTCTATATTGAGGTGCACAGGTATCTCCAGAGAGCTCTATACTGAGGTGCACACATATCTCCAGAGAACTCTATGCTGAGGTGCACAGGTATCTCTGGAGAGCTCTATACTGAGGTGCACAGGTATCTCTGGAGAGCTCTATACTGAGGTGCACAGGTAGCTCTGTAGAGCTCTATACTGAAATGCATAGGTATCTCAGGATAGCTCTATACTGAGGTGCACAGATATCTCTGGAGAGCTCTATACTGAGGTGCACAGGTATCTCCTGAGAGTTCTATATTGAGGTGCACATGTATCTCCAGAGAGCTCTATACTGAGGTGCACCGGTATCTCTGTAGAGCTCTACACTGAGGTGCATAGGTATCTCTGGAGTGCTCTATACTGTAGTGCACAGGTATCTCCGGAGAGTTCTATACGAGGAGCATAGGTATCCCTGGTGAGCCCTATACTGAGGTGAACAGCCATCTCTGGAGAGCTCTATACTGAGGTGTATCGGTAATTCCGGAAAGCTCTATACTGAGGTGCACATGTAACTTTCAAGAGCTCTATACTGAGGTGCACACGTATCCCCGGAGACATCTCTACTGAGCTGCATAGGTATCTCTAGTGAGATCTATACTGAGGTGCACCGGTATCTCCATAGAGGTCTCTAGTGAGGTGCACAGGTATGTCTGGAGAGCTCTATACTGAGGTGCACAGTTATCTCCAGAGAGCTCTATACTGAGATGCACAGGTATCTCTGGAGAGCTCTATACTGAGGTGCACAGTTATCTCCAGAGAGCTCTATACTGAGATGCACTGGTATCTCTGGAGAGCTCTACATTGAGGTACACCTGTATCTCTGGAGTGCTCTATACTGACGAGCACAGGTATCTCCGGAGAGTTCTATACTGAGGTGCATATGTATCATTGGCGAGCTCTATATTGAGGTGCACAGGTATCTCCAGAGAGCTCTATACTGAGGTGCACACATATCTCCAGAGAACTCTATGCTGAGGTGCACAGGTTTCTCCGGAGAACTCTATATTGAGGATTACAGCCATCTCTGGATAGCTCTATACTGAACGGCATAGATGTCGCCGAGAGCTCTATACTGAGGCGTACAGGTATCTCTGGAGAGCTCTATACTGAGGTGCATAGGTATCAATGGAGAGCTCTATACTGAAGTGCACAGCCCTCTCTGGATAGCTCAATACTCATTTGCACAGGTATCTCTGGAGAGCTCTATACTGAGATGCACAGATATTTCTGAAGAGCTCTATACAAAGGTGCATAGGCATATCCACAGAGCTCTATACTGAGGTGCACAAGTATCTCAGGAGAGCTCTATACTGAGGTGCACAAGTATCTCAGGAGAGCTCTACACTGAGGTGCACAGGCTCTCTGGGGAGCTCTATCATGAGGTGTGTAGGTGTATCTGGAGATCTCGATACTAAGGTGCACAGGAATCTCCGTAGAGCTCTATTTTGAGTTGCACCGGTACCTCTGAAGAGCTCTATATTGAGGTGCACCACTACCTCTGGAGAGCTCTATATTGAGGTGCACCGGTACCTCTGTAGAGCTCTATATTGAGATGTGCAGGTAACTCCAAAGAGCTCTATAATGAGGTGTATAGTCATCTTTGGAGAGCTCCATAATGAGGTGCACAGGTATTTCTGGAGAGCTCTATGCTGAGGTGCACCGGTTTCGCTGGAGAGCTCTATACTGCTGTGCACAGGGATCTCCAGAGAGCTCTATACTGAGGTGCACAGGTATCTCTGGAGCGCTCTATACTGAGGTGCACAGGTATCTCTGGAGAGCTCTATACTGAGGTGCACAGGTATCTCTGGAGAGCTCTATACTGAGGTGCACAGGTATCTCTGCAGAGCTCTATACTGAGGTGCACAGGTATCTCTGTAGAGCTCTATACTGCTGTGCACAGGGATCTCCAGAGAGCTCTATACTGAGGTGCACAGGTGTCTCTGGAGCGCTCTATTTTGAGGTGCACAGGTATCTCTGGAGAGCTCTATACTGAGGTGCACAGGTATCTCTGGAGAGCTCTATACTGAGGTGCACAGGTATCTCTATAGAGAGCTCTATACTGAGGTGCACAGGTAGCTCTGTAGAGCTCTATACTGAAATGCATAGGTATCTCAGGATAGCTCTATACTGAGGTCCACAGATATCTCTGGAGAGCTCTGTACTGAGGTGCACAGGTATCTCCTGAGAGTTCTATATTGAGGTGCACATGTATCTCCAGAGAGCTCTATACTGAGGTGCACCGGTATCTCTGTAGAGCTCTACACTGAGGTGCATAGGTATCTCTGCAGTGCTCTATACTGTAGTGCACAGGTATCTCCGGAGAGTTCTATACAGAGGAGCATAGGTATCCCTGGTGAGCCCTATACTGAGGTGAACAGCCGTCTCTGGAGAGCTCTATACTGAGGTGTATCGGTAATTCCGGAAAGCTCTATACTGAGGTGCACATGTATCTTTCAAGAGCTCTATACTGAGGTGCACACGTATCCCCGGAGACATCTCTACTGAGCTGCATAGGTATCTCTAGTGAGATCTATACTGTGGTGCACCGGTATCTCCATAGAGGTCTCTAGTGAGGTGCACAGGTATGTCTGGAGAGCTCTATTTTGAGGTGCACAGTTATCTCCAGAGAGCTCTATACTGAGATGCACAGGTATCTCTGGAGAGCTCTATACTGAGGTGCACAGTTATCTCCAGAGAGCTCTATACTGAGATGCACTGGTATCTCTGGAGAGCTCTATATTGAGGTACACCTGTATCTCTGGAGTGCTCTATACTGACGAGCACAGGTATCTCCGGAGAGTTCTATACTGAGGTGCATATGTATCATTGGCGAGCTCTATATTGAGGTGCACAGGTATCTCCAGAGAGCTCTATACTGAGGTGCACACATATCTCCAGAGAACTCTATGCTGAGGTGCACAGGTTTCTCCGGAGAACTCTATATTGAGGATTACAGCCATCTCTGGATAGCTCTATACTGAACGGCATAGATGTCGCCGACAGCTCTATACTGAGGCGTACAGGTATCTCTGGAGAGCTCTATACTGAGGTGCATAGGTATCAATGGAGAGCTCTATACTGAAGTGCACAGCCCTCTCTGGATAGCTCAATACTCATTTGCACAGGTATCTCTGGAGAGCTCTATACTGAGATGCACAGGTATTTCTGAAGAGCTCTATACAAAGGTGCATAGGCATATCCACAGAGCTCTATACTGAGGTGCACAAGTATCTCAGGAGAGCTCTATACTGAGGTGCACAAGTATCTCAGGAGAGCTCTACACTGAGGTGCACAGGCTCTCTGGGAGCTCTATCATGAGGTGTGTAGGTGTATCTGGAGATCTCGATACTAAGGTGCACAGGAATCTCAGGAGAGCTCTATTGTAAAGTGCACAGGTGTCTACGGAAAGCTCTATACGGAGGTGCACAGCAATCTCCAGATAGCTCTATACTGAGGTGCACATGTATTCTGGACAGCTCTATACTGAGGTGCACAGGTATCTCCAGAGAGCTCTATACTGAGGTGCACAGGTATCTCCAGAGAGTTCTATACTGAGGTGCACATGTATCTCCAGAGAGCTCTATACTGAGGTGCACAAGAATCTCAGGAGAGCTCTATACTGAAGGTCACATCTTTCTCTGGGGAGCTCTAAGATGAAGTGCATAGGTATCTCCGGAGAGCTTTGTACTGAGGTGCACAGGTATCACTGGAGAGCTCTATACTGAGGTGCACAGGTATCTCTGGAGAGCTCTATACTGAGGTGCACAGGTATCTCTGGAGAGCTCTATACTGGGGTGTATAAGTATCTCTGGAGAGAATTATACTGAGGTGCCCAGGTATCTCCGTAGAGCTCTATTTTGAGGTGCACCGGTACCTCTGAAGAGCTCTATATTGAGGTGCACCACTACCTCTGGAGAGCTCTATATTGAGGTGCACCGGTACCTCTGTAGAGCTCTATATTGAGGTGTGCAGGTACCTCCAAAGAGCTCTATAATGAGGTGTATAGTCATCTTTGGAGAGCTCCATAATGAGGTGCACAGGTATTTCTGGAGAGCTCTATGCTGAGGTGCACCGGTATCTCTGGAGAGCTCTATACTGCTGTGCACAGGGATCTCCAGAGAGCTCTATACTGAGGTGCACAGGTATCTCTGGAGCGCTCTATACTGAGGTGCACAGGTATCTCTGGAGAGCTCTATACTGAGGTGCACAGGTATCTCTGGAGAGCTCTATACTGAGGTGCACAGGTATCTCTGCAGAGCTCTATACTGAGGTGCACAGGTATCTCTGTAGAGCTCTATACTGCTGTGCACAGGGATCTCCAGAGAGCTCTATACTGAGGTGCACAGGAATCTCTGGAGCGCTCTATTTTGAGGTGCACAGGTATCTCTGGAGAGCTCTATACTGAGGTGCACAGGTATCTCTGGAGAGCTCTATACTGAGGTGCACAGGTATCTCTGGAGAGCTCTATACTGAGGTGCACAGGTAGCTCTGTGAGAGCTCTATACTGGAAATGCATAGGTATCTCAGGATAGCTCTATACTGAGGTGCACAGATATCTCTGGAGAGCTCTATACTGAGGTGCACAGGTATCTCCTGAGAGTTCTATATTGAGGTGCACATGTATCTCCAGAGAGCTCTATACTGAGGTGCACCGGTATCTCTGTAGAGCTCTACACTGAGGTGCATAGGTATCTCTGGAGTGCTCTATACTGTAGTGCACAGGTATCTCCGGAGAGTTCTATACGAGGAGCATAGGTATCCCTGGTGAGCCCTATACTGAGGTGAACAGCCGTCTCTGGAGAGCTCTATACTGAGGTGTATCGGTAATTCCGGAAAGCTCTATACTGAGGTGCACATGTATCTTTCAAGAGCTCTATACTGAGGTGCACACGTATCCCCGGAGACATCTCTACTGAGCTGCATAGGTATCTCTAGTGAGATCTATACTGAGGTGCACCGGTATCTCCATAGAGGTCTCTAGTGAGGTGCACAGGTATGTCTGGAGAGCTCTATACTGAGGTGCACAGTTATCTCCAGAGAGCTCTATACTGAGATGCACAGGTATCTCTGGAGAGCTCTATACTGAGGTGCACAGTTATCTCCAGAGAGCTCTATACTGAGATGCACTGGTATCTCTGGAGAGCTCTACATTGAGGTACACCTGTATCTCTGGAGTGCTCTATACTGACGAGCACAGGTATCTCCGGAGAGTTCTATACTGAGGTGCATATGTATCATTGGCGAGCTCTATATTGAGGTGCACAGGTATCTCCAGAGAGCTCTATACTGAGGTGCACACATATCTCCAGAGAACTCTATGCTGAGGTGCACAGGTTTCTCCGGAGAACTCTATATTGAGGATTACAGCCATCTCTGGATAGCTCTATACTGAACGGCATAGATGTCGCCGAGAGCTCTATACTGAGGCGTACAGGTATCTCTGGAGAGCTCTATACTGAGGTGCATAGGTATCAATGGAGAGCTCTATACTGAAGTGCACAGCCCTCTCTGGATAGCTCAATACTCATTTGCACAGGTATCTCTGGAGAGCTCTATACTGAGATGCACAGGTATTTCTGAAGAGCTCTATACAAAGGTGCATAGGCATATCCACAGAGCTCTATACTGAGGTGCACAAGTATCTCAGGAGAGCTCTATACTGAGGTGCACAAGTATCTCAGGAGAGCTCTACACTGAGGTGCACAGGCTCTCTGGGGAGCTCTATCATGAGGTGTGTAGGTGTATCTGGAGATCTCGATACTAAGGTGCACAGGAATCTCAGGAGAGCTCTATTGTAAAGTGCACAGGTGTCTCCGGAAAGCTCTATACGGAGGTGCACAGCAATCTCCAGATAGCTCTAAACTGAGGTGCACATGTATTCTGGACAGCTCTATACTGAGGTGCACAGGTATCTCCAGAGAGCTCTATACTGAGGTGCACAGGTATCTCCAGAGAGTTCTATACTGAGGTGCACATGTATCTCCAGAGAGCTCTATACTGAGGTGCACCGGTATCTCTGTAGAGCTCTACACTGAGGTGCATAGGTATCTCCGGAGAGTTCTATCCGGAGGAGCATAGGTATCCCTGGTGAGCCCTATACTGAGGTGAACAGCCGTCTCTGGAGAGCCCTATACTGAGGTGAACAGCCGTCTCTGGAGAGCTCTATACTAAGGTGTATCGTTAATTCCGGAAAGCTCTATACTGAGGTGCACATGTATCTTTCAAGAGCTCTATACTGATGTGCACACGTATCCCCGGAGACATCTCTACTGAGCTGCATAGGTATCTCTAGTGAGATCTATACTGAGGTGCACCGGTATCTCCGTAGAGGTCTCTAGTATGGTGCACAGGTATGTCTGGAGAGCTCTATACTGAGGTGCACAGTTATCTCCAGAGAGCTCTATACTGAGATGCACTGGTATCTCTGGAGTGCTCTATACTGACGAGCACAGGTATCTCCGGAGAGTTCTATACTGAGGTGCATATGTATCATTGGCGAGCTCTATATTGAGATGAACAGGTATCTCCAGAGAGCTCTATACTGAGGTGCACACATATCTCCAGAGAACTCTATGCTGAGGTGCACAGGTTTCTCCGGAGAACTCTATATTGAGGATTACAGCCGTCTCCGGATAGCTCTATACTGAACGGCATAGATGTCGCCGAGATCTCTATACTGAGGCGTACAGGTATCTCTGGAGAGCTCTATACTGAGGTGCACAAGTATCTCAGGAGAGCTCTATACTGAGGAGCACAAGTATCTCAGGAGAGCTCTACACTGAGGTGCACAGGCTCTCTTGGGAGCTCTATCATAAGGTGTGTAGGTGTATCTGGAGATCTCGATACTAAGGGGCACAGGAATCTCAGGAGAGCTCTATTGTAAAGTGCACAGGTGTCTCCGGAGAGGTCTACACTGAGGTGCACAGCAATCTCCATATAGCTCTATACTGAGGTGCACAGGTATCTCAGGAGAATTCTATACTGAGATGCACATGTATCTCCGGACAGCTCTATACTGAGGTGCACAGGTATCTCCAGAGAGTTCTATAATGAGGTTCACTGGTATCTCCGGAGAGTTCTATACTGAGATGCATAGGTATCTCTGGAGAGCTCTATACTGAGGTGCACAGGTATCTCCAGAGAGCTCTATACTGAGATGCACAGGAATCACCAGAAAGCTCTATACTGAGGTGCACATGTATTCTGGACAGCTCTATACTGAGGTGCACGGGTATTTCCAGAGAGTTCTATCCTAACGTTCACAAGTATCTCCAGAGAGCTCTATACTGAGGTGCACAGGTATCTCTGAAAAGCTCTGTCCTGAAGTGCATAGGCATTTCCGGAGAGCTCTATATTGATGTGTACATGTATCTATGGATAGCTCTATACTGAGGTGAACAGGTATCTCCGAAGAACTCTGTATTCAGGTGCACAGATATTTCTGGAGAGCTCTATACTAAAGTGCATAGGTGTCTGTGGAGAGCTCTATACTGAGATGCATAGATATCTCTGAAAACTCTACACTGAGCTGTGCAGGTATCTCCAGAGAGCTCTACACTGAGGTACACATGTATCTCCAGAGAGCTCTATACTGAGGTGCACAAGAATCTCAGGAGAGCTCTATACTGAAGGTCACATCTTTCTCTGGGGAGCTCTAAGATGAGGTGTAAAGGTATCTCCGGAGAGCTCCATACTAAGGTGCACAGCCGTCTCTTGATAGCTCTATACTGATGTGCACAGATATTTCCGGAGAGCTCTATTCTGAGGTGCACAGGTATCTCCGGAGAGCTCTATACTGAGGTACACAGGTATCTCCGGAGAGCTCTATACTGAGGTACACAGGTATCTCCAGAGCTACTATACTGAGTAGCACACGTATCTCCAGAGTGCTCTATACTGTTGTGCACAAGTATTTCCGGAGAGCCCTATACTGATGTGCGCAGGTATCTGCAGAGAGCTCTATTCAGAGGTGCCTAGATATCTCTGGAGAGCTCTATACTGAGGTGCACAGGTATCTCAGAATATCTGTATACTGAGGTTCACAGGTATCTCTTGAGAGCTCTAAACTGAGGTGCACAGGTATATCTGGAGAGCTCTATACTGAGGTGCACAGTTATCTTCGGAGAGCTCTACACTGAAGTGCACTTGTATCTCTGGAGAACTACTAAACTGAGGTGCACATGTATCTCCAGAGAGCGCTATACTGAGGTGCACATGTATCTCCTGAGAGCTCTATACATAGGTGCACTGTTATCTCCATTGAGCTCTATACTGAGGTCTATAGGTGTCTCCAGATAGCTCTATACTGAGCTGCACCGGTATCTCAGAAGAGCTCTAGACTGAGGTGCGCAGGTATCTCCGGAGAGCTTTGTACTGAGGTGCACATGTATTTCTGGATAGCTCTATACTGAGATGCATGGGTATCTCCTGAGAGCTTTGTACTGAGGTGCACAGGTATCTCAGGAGAGCTCTATACTGAGATGCACAGGTATTTCTGGAGAGCTCTATACTGAGGTGCATGGGAATCTCTAGTGAGCTCTATACTGAGGTGTATAGGTATCTCAGGAGAGCTCTATACTGAGGTTCACATTTATCTCCGGATAGCTCTATACTGATGTGCACCGGTATCTCCGGATATCTCTATACTGAAGTGCATCTCCGGAGAGCTTTGTACTGAGGTGCACAGGTATGTATGGAGAGCTCTATAATGAGGTGTATAGTCATCTTTGGAGAGCTCCATAATGAGGTGCACAGGTATTTCTGGAGAGCTCTATGCTGAGGTGCACCGGTATCTCTGGAGACCTCTATACTGCTGTGCACAGGAATCTCCAGTGAGCTCTATACTGAGGTGCCCAGGTATTTCTGGAGAGCTCTATACTGAGGTGCACATGTATTTCTGGAGAGCTCTATACTGAGGTGCACAGGTATCTCCGGATAGCTCTATACTGAAGTGCATAGGTTTCTCCGGAGAGCTTTGTACTGAGGTGCACAGGTATCTCTGGAGAGCTCTAAACTGAGGTGCACAGGTATCTCTGGAGAGCGCTATACTGAGGTGCACAGGTATCTCTGTAGAGCTCTAAACTGAAGTGCATAGGTATCTTCAGAGAGCTTTGTACTGAGGTGCACAGGTATCTCTGGAGAGCTCTATACTGGGGTGTATAGGTATCTCCGGAGAGCTTTATACTGAGGTGAACAGGTACCTCCGAAGAGCTCTATAATGAGGTGTATAGATATCTCTGGAGAGCTCTATACTGAGGTGCCCAGGTATCTCTGGAGAGCTCTATACTGAGGTGCACAGGTACCTCCGGAGTACTCTATAATGAGGTGAACAGGTGTCTCTGGAGAGCTCTATACTGGGGTGTATAGGTATTTCCGGAGAGCTTTATACTGAGGTGCACAGGTATCTCTGGAGAGCTCTATACTCGGGAGAACAGGTATCTGCAAAGATCTCTTTACTGAGGTGTATAAGTACCCCTGGAGAGCTATATACTGAGGTGCACATGTATATCTGGAGAGCTCTAAAATGAGGTGCACAGGTCTTCGGAGAGCTCTATACTGAGGTACAAAGATCTCCGGAGAGCTGAATTTTCAGGTGCACCGGTACCTCCTGAGAGCTCTATATTGAGGTGCACCGGTACCTCCGGAGAGCTCTATATTGAGGTGCACCGGTACCTCTGGAGAGCTCTATATTGAGGTGCACCGGTTCCTCCGAATAGCTCTATATTGAGTTGCAGAGTTATCTCAGGAGTGCTGTATTTTGAGGTACACGGGTACCTCCGGAGAGCTCTACAAAGAGGTGCACCGGTACCTACGGAGAGCTCTATATTGAGGTGCACCGGTACCTCCGAAGAGCTCTATATTGAGGTGCACCGATACCTCCGAAGAGCTCTATATTCAGTTGCACAGTTATCTCCAGAGTGGTGCGTTTTGAGGTGCACGAGTACCTCCAAAGAGCTCTGCAAAGAGGTGCACCGGTACCTCCGGAGGGCTCTATATTGAGGTGCACCGGTACCTCCGAAGAGCTCTATATTGAAATGCACCGGTACCTCTGAAGGGCTCTACATTGAGTTGCACAGTTATCTCAGGAGTGCTGCATTTTGAGGTGCACGGGTACCTCCGGAGAGATCTATAAAGAGGTGCACCGGAACCTCTGAAGAGCTCTATACTGAGGTGCACAGGTATCTCTGCAGTGCTGCATTTTGAGGTACACTGGTACCTCCGGAGAGCTATATAGCAAGGTGCACTGGTACCTCCAGAGAGCTCTATATTAAGGTGCACGGCTACCTCCGGAGAGCTCTATATTGAGGTGCTCCGGTACCTCCGTAGAGCTCTATTTTGAGGTGCACCGGTACCTCTGTAGAGCTCTATATTGAGGTGTGCAGGTACCTCCGAAGAGTTCTATAATGAGGTGTATAGTCATCTTTGAAGAGCTCCATAATGAGGTGCACAGGTATTTCTGGAGAGCTTAATGCTAAGGTGCACCAGTATCTCTGGAGAGCTCTATACTGCTGTGCACAGGGATCTCCAGAGAGCTCTATACTGAGTAGCACAGGTATCTCTGGAGCGCTCTATACTGAGGTGCACAGGTATCTCTGGAGAGCTCTAGACTGAGGTGCACAGGTATCTCTGGAGAGCTCTATACTGAGGTGCACAGGTATCTCTGGAGAGCTCTATACTGAGGTGCACAGGTATCTCTGTAGAGCTCTATACTGAAGTGCATAGGTATCTCCGGATAGCTCTATACTGAAGTGCAAAGGGATCTCCAGAGAGCTCCATACTGAGGTGCACAGGTATCTCTGGAGCGCTCTATACTGAGGTGCACAGTTATTTCTGGAGAGATCCATACTGAGGTGTACAGGTATCTCCGGATAGCTCTATACTGAAGTGCATAGGTATCTCCGGAGAGCTCTATACTGAGGTGCACAGGTATCTCTGGAGAGCTCTAAACTGAGGTGCACAGGTATCTCTGGAGAGCTCTATACTGGGGTTTATAAGTATCTCTGGAGAGCTCTATACTGAGGTGCACAGGTATCTCCGTAGAGCTCTATTTTGAGGTGCACCGGTACCTCTGAAGAGCTCTATATTGAGGTGCACCACTACCTCTGGAGAGCTCTATATTGAGGTGCACTGGTACCTCTGTAGAGCTCTATATTGAGGTGTGCAGGTACCTCCAAAGAGCTCTATAATGAGGTGTATAGTCATCTTTGGAGAGCTCCATAATGAGGTGCACAGGTAATTCTGGAGAGCTCTATGCTGAGGTGCACCGGTATCTCTGGAGAGCTCTATACTGCTGTGCACAGGGATCTCCAGAGAGCTCTATACTGAGGTGCACAGGTATCTCTGGAGTGCTCTATACTGAGGTGCACAGGTATCTCTGGAGAGCTCTATACTGAGGTGCACAGGTATCTCTGGAGAGCTCTATACTGAGGTGCACAGGTATCTCTGCAGAGCTCTATACTGAGGTGCACAGGTATCTCTGTAGAGCTCTATACTGCTGTGCACAGGGATCTCCAGAGAGCTCTATACTGAGGTGCACAGGTATCTCTGGAGCGCTCTATTTTGAGGTGCACAGGTATCTCTGGAGAGCTCTATACTGAGGTGCACAGGTATCTCTGGAGAGCTCTATACTGAGGTGCACAGGTATCTCTGGAGAGCTCTATACTGAGGTGCACAGGTATCTCTGGAGAGCTCTATACTGAGGTGCACAGGTAGCTCTGTAGAGCTCTATACTGAAATGCATAGGTATCTCAGGATAGCTCTATACTGAGGTGCACAGATATCTCTGGAGAGCTCTATACTGAGGTGCACAGGTATCTCCTGAGAGTTCTATATTGAGGTGCACATGTATCTCCAGAGAGCTCTATACTGAGGTGCACCGGTATCTCTGTAGAGCTCTACACTGAGGTGCATAGGTATCTCTGGAGTGCTCTATACTGTAGTGCACAGGTATCTCCGGAGAGTTCTATACGGAGGAGCATAGGTATCCCTGGTGAGCCCTATACTGAGGTGAACAGCCATCTCTGGAGAGCTCTATACTGAGGTGTATCAGTAATTCCGGAAAGCTCTATACTGAGGTGCACATGTATCTTTCAAGAGCTCTATACTGAGGTGCACACGTATCCCCAGAGACATCTCTACTGAGCTGCATAGGTATCTCTAGTGAGATCTATACTGAGTTGCACCGGTATCTCCATAGAGGTCTCTAGTGAGGTGCACATGTATGTCTGGAGAGCTCTATACTGAGGTGCACAGTTATCTCCAGAGAGCTCTATACTGAGATGCACTGGTATCTCTGGAGAGCTCTATATTGAGGTACACCTGTATCTCTGGAGTGCTCTATACTGACGAGCACAGGTATCTCCGGAGAGTTCTATACTGAGGTGCATATGTATCATTGGCGAGCTCTATATTGAGGTGCACAGGTATCTCCAGAGAGCTCTATACTGAGGTGCACACATATCTCCAGAGAACTCTATGCTGAGGTGCACAGGTTTCTCCGGAGAACTCTATATTGAGGATTACAGCCATCTCTGGATAGCTCTATACTGAACGGCATAGATGTTGCCGAGAGCTCTATACTGAGGCGTACAGGTATCTGTGGAGAGCTCTATACTGAAGTGCACAGCCCTCTCTGGATAGCTCAATACTCATATGCACAGGTATCTCTGGAGAGCTCTATACTGAGATGCACAGGTATTTCTGAAGAGCTCTATACAAAGGTGCATAGGTATATCCACAGAGCTCTATACTGAGGTGCACAAGTATCTCAGGAGAGCTCTATACTGAGGAGCACAAGTATCTCAGGAGAGCTCTACACTGAGGTGCACAGGCTCTCTTGGGAGCTCTATCATAAGGTGTGTAGGTGTATCTGGAGATCTCGATACTAAGGGGCACAGGAATCTCAGGAGAGCTCTATTGTAAAGTGCACAGGTGTCTCCGGAGAGGTCTATACTGAGGTGCACAGCAATCTCCATATAGCTCTATACTGAGGTGCACAGGTATCTCCGGAGAATTCTATACTGAGATGCACATGTATCTCCGGACAGCTCTATACTGAGGTGCACAGGTCTCGCCAGAGAGTTCTATAATGAGGTTCATCGGTATCTCCGGAGAGTTCTATACTGAGATGCATAGGTATCTCTGGAGAGCTCTATACTGAGGTGCACAGGTATCTCCAGAGAGCTCTATACTGAGATGCATAGGTATCTCTTGAGAGCTCTATACTGAGGTGCACCGGTATCTCCAGAGAGCTCTATACTGAGATGCACAGGTATCGCCAGAAAGCTCTATACTGAGGTGCACATGTATTCTGGACAGCTCTATACTGAGGTGCACAGGTATCTCTAGAAAGCTCTATACTGAGGTGCACAGCTGTCTCTGGATAGCTCAATACTGATGTTCACAGGTATCTCTGGAGAGGTTTATACTGAGGTGTGTAGGTACCTCCAGGAGAGCTCTATACTGAGGTGATCAGGTATCTCTAGAGAGTTCTATACTGAGGTGCACAAGTATCTCAGGAGAGCTCTACACTGAGGTGCACAGGCTCTCTGGGGAGCTCTATCATGAGGTGTGTAGGTGTATCTGGAGATCTCAATACTAAGGTGCACAGGAATCTCAGGAGAGCTCTATACTAAAGTGCACAGGTGCCTCCGGAGAGCTCTATACTGAGGTGCACAGTAATCTCCAGATAGCTCTATACTGAGGTGCACAGGTATCTCCGGAGAATTCTATACTGAGATGCACAAGTATCTCCGGACAGCTCTATACTGAGGTGCACAGGTATCTCCGGAGAGTTCTATACTGAGGTGCACCGGTATCTCCGGAGAGTTCTATACTGAGATGCATAGGTATCTCCGGAGAGCTCCATACTGATGTGCACAGCCTTCTCTGGACAGCTCTGTACTGATGTGCACAGGTATCTCTGGAGACCTCTATACTGAGGTGCACAGGTATCTCCAGAGGGCTCTATACTGAGATGCACAGGTATCGCCAGAAAGCTCTATACTGAGGTGCACATGTAATCTGGACAGCTCTATACTGAGGTGCACAGGTATCTCTAGAAAGCTCTATACTGAGGTGCACAGCTGTCTCTGGATAGCTCAATACTGATGTTCACAGGTATCTCTGGAGAGCTTTATACTGAGGTGTATAGGTACCTCCGCAGAGCTCTATACTGAGTTGCACATGTATCTCTGGAGACCTCTAGACTGAGGTGCACAGGTATCTCTGGAGAGCTCTATACTGAGTGCTCTGTACTGAGGTGCACAGGTATCTCCAGAGAGCTCCTTACTGAGGTGCACAGATATTTCTGGAGAGCTCTATGCTGAGGTGCACAGGTATCCCTCCCAAGAGCTCTACACTGAGGTACACATGTATCTACAGAGAGCTCTATACTGAGGCACAGATGTATCTCCTGAAAGCTCTATACTGAGATGCACAGATATCTCTGGAGAGCTCTGTACTGAGGTGCACAGGTATCTCCAGAGAACTCTATACTGAGGTATACATGTATCTCCTGAGAGCTCTATACTGAGGTGTACAGGCATCTCCTGAGAGCTCTATACTGAGGTGCACAGGTGTCTCCGAGGAGCTCTATAATGAGGTGCACAGCAATCTCCAGATAGCTCTATACTGAGGTGCACAGGTATCTCTGGAGAATTCTATAGTGAGATGCACATGTGTCTCCGGACAGCTCTATACTGAGGTGCACAGGTATCTCCGGAGAGTTCTATACTGAGGTGCATCGGTATCTCCGTAGAGTTCTATACTGAGATGCATAGGTGTCTCCAGAGAGCTCCATACTGATGTGCACAGCCTTCTCTGGACAGCTCTGTACTGATGTGCACAGGTATCTCTGGAGAGCTCTATACTGAGCTGCACAGGTATCTCCAGAGAGCTCTATACTGAGATGCACAGGTATCTCCAGAAAGCTCCATACTGAGGTGTACATGTATTCTGGACAGCTCTATACTGAGGTGCACAGGTATCTCTAGAAAGCTCTGTTCTGAGATGCACAGCTTTCTCTGGATAGCTCAATACTGATGTTCACAGGTATCCTTGGAGAGCTTTATACTGAGGTGCATCAGTACTTCCGGAGAACTTTATACTGAGGTGTATAGGTATCTCCAGAGAACTCTATACTGAGGTACACATGTATCTCCTGAGAGCTCTATACTGAGGTGTACAGGCATCTCCTGAGAGCTCTATACTGAGGTGCACAGGTATCTCCGGAGAGTTCTATAATGAGGTGCACAGGTATCTCTGGTGAGATCTATACTGAGGTGAACAGCCGTCTCTGGAGAGCTCCTATACTGAGGTGTATCAGTACTTCCGGAAATCTCTATACTGAAGTGCTCATGTATCTTTCGAGAGCTCTATACTGGGGTGCACACGTATCTCCAGAGAAATCTCTACTGAGGTGCACAGGTATCTCCGGAGAGGTCTATAATGAGGTGCACGTGTATCTCTGGAGACCTCTATACTGACTTGCACTGGTATCTCAGGTGAGCTCTATACTGAGGTGCACAGGTATCTCCAGACATCTGTATACTGAGGTTCACAGATATCTCCAGAGAATTCTATGCTGAGGTGCACAGGTCTCTCAAGAGAGAGCTCTATATTGAGGATTACAGCCGTCTCTGGATAGCTCTATACTGAAGGGCATAGATATCTCCAGAGACCTCTATACTGAGGCGCACAGGTATCTCTGGAGAGCTCTATACCGAGGTGCACAGTTATCTCCGCAAGCTCTATACTGAGGTGCACAGGTATCTCTGGTGAGCTCTATAATGAGTTGCACAGCTAACTCTGGAGAGGCCTATATTGAGGTGCACAGGTATCTCCTGAGAGCTCTATACTGAGGTGCACGGGTATCTCAGGAAAGCTCTACACTGAGGTGCATAGGTATCTTTGGAGAACTCTACACTGAGGTGCACATCTATTTCTAGAGAGCTCTTTACTGAAGTGCACAGGTATCTCCAGAGAGCTCCATACTGAGGTACACATGTATCTCCGGAGGCCTCTTACTGAGGTTCACAGGTGTTTCCGGAGAGCTCTATACTGAGGTGCAAAGAAATCTCCAGAAAGCTCTATACTGAGATGCACAGGTATCTCCTGAGAGCTCAATACTGAGGTGCACAGGTATCTACAGAACCTCTATACTGAGGTGCACCGGTATCTCCAGAGAACTCTATACTGAGGTGCACCGGTATCTCTGGAGAGTTCTACACTGAGGTGCATAGGTATCTCTGGAGTGCTCTATACTGAGGTGCACAGGTATTTCCAGAGAGCTCTATACTGGGATGCACAGGTATCTCCAGAAAGCTACATACTGAGGTGTACATGTATTCTGGACAGCTCTATACTGAGGTGCACAGGTATCTCTAGAAAGCTCTGTTCTGAGGTGCACAGCTTTATCTGGATAGCTCAATACTGATGTTCACAGGTATCCCTGGAGAGCTTTATACTGAGGTGCATCAGTACTTCCGGAGAACTTTATACTGAGGTGTATAGGTATCTCCAGAGAACTCTATACTGAGGTACACATGTATCTCCTGAGAGCTCTATACTGAGGTGTACAGGCATCTCCTGAGAGCTCTATACTGAGGTGCACAGGTATCTCCGGAGAGTTCTATAATGAGGTGCACAGGTATCTCTGGTGAGATCTATACTGAGGTGAACAGCCGTCTCTGGAGAGCTCTATACTGAGGTGTATCAGTACTTCCGGAAATCTCTATACTGAAGTGCTCATGTATCTTTCGAGAGCTCTATACTGGGGTGCACACGTATCTCCAGAGAAATCTCTACTGAGGTGCACAGGTATCTCCGGAGAGGTCTATAATGAGGTACACATGTATCTCTGGAGACCTCTATACTGACGTGCACTGGTATCTCAGGTGAGCTCTATACTGAGGTGCACAGGTATCTGCAGACATCTGTATACTGAGGTTCACAGATATCTCCAGAGAATTCTATGTTGAGGTGCACAGGTCTCTCAAGAGAGAGCTCTATATTGAGGATTACAGCCGTCTCTGGATAGCTCTATACTGAAGGGCATAGATATCTCCAGAGACCTCTATACTGAGGTGCACAGGTATCTCTAGAAAGCTCTATACTGAGGTGCACAGCTGTCTCTGGATAGCTCAATACTGATGTTCACAGGTATCTCTGGAGAGGTTTATACTGAGGTGTGTAGGTACCTCCGGAGAGCTCTATACTGAGGTGATCAGGTATCTCTAGAGAGTTCTATACTGAGGTGCACAAGTATCTCAGGAGAGCTCTACACTGAGGTGCACAGGCTCTCTGGGGAGCTCTATCATGAGGTGTGTAGGTGTATCTGGAGATCTCAATACTAAGGTGCACAGGAATCTCAGGAGAGCTCTATACTAAAGTGCACAGGTGCCTCCGGAGAGCTCTATACTGAGGTGCACAGTAATCTCCAGATAGCTCTATACTGAGGTGCACAGGTATCTCCGGAGAATTCTATACTGAGATGCACAAGTATCTCCGGACAGCTCTATACTGAGGTGCACAGGTATCTCCGGAGAGTTCTATACTGAGGTGCACCGGTATCTCCGGAGAGTTCTATACTGAGATGCATAGGTATCTCCGGAGAGCTCCATACTGATGTGCACAGCCTTCTCTGGACAGCTCTGTACTGATGTGCACAGGTATCTCTGGAGACCTCTATACTGAGGTGCACAGGTATCTCCAGAGGGCTCTATACTGAGATGCACAGGTATCGCCAGAAAGCTCTATACTGAGGTGCACATGTAATCTGGACAGCTCTATACTGAGGTGCACAGGTATCTCTAGAAAGCTCTATACTGAGGTGCACAGCTGTCTCTGGATAGCTCAATACTGATGTTCACAGGTATCTCTGGAGAGCTTTATACTGAGGTGTATAGGTACCTCCGCAGAGCTCTATACTGAGTTGCACATGTATCTCTGGAGACCTCTAGACTGAGGTGCACAGGTATCTCTGGAGAGCTCTATACTGAGTGCTCTGTACTGAGGTGCACAGGTATCTCCAGAGAGCTCCTTACTGAGGTGCACAGATATTTCTGGAGAGCTCTATGCTGAGGTGCACAGGTATCCCTCCCAAGAGCTCTACACTGAGGTACACATGTATCTACAGAGAGCTCTATACTGAGGCACAGATGTATCTCCTGAAAGCTCTATACTGAGATGCACAGATATCTCTGGAGAGCTCTGTACTGAGGTGCACAGGTATCTCCAGAGAACTCTATACTGAGGTATACATGTATCTCCTGAGAGCTCTATACTGAGGTGTACAGGCATCTCCTGAGAGCTCTATACTGAGGTGCACAGGTGTCTCCGAGGAGCTCTATAATGAGGTGCACAGCAATCTCCAGATAGCTCTATACTGAGGTGCACAGGTATCTCTGGAGAATTCTATAGTGAGATGCACATGTGTCTCCGGACAGCTCTATACTGAGGTGCACAGGTATCTCCGGAGAGTTCTATACTGAGGTGCATCGGTATCTCCGTAGAGTTCTATACTGAGATGCATAGGTGTCTCCAGAGAGCTCCATACTGATGTGCACAGCCTTCTCTGGACAGCTCTGTACTGATGTGCACAGGTATCTCTGGAGAGCTCTATACTGAGCTGCACAGGTATCTCCAGAGAGCTCTATACTGAGATGCACAGGTATCTCCAGAAAGCTCCATACTGAGGTGTACATGTATTCTGGACAGCTCTATACTGAGGTGCACAGGTATCTCTAGAAAGCTCTGTTCTGAGATGCACAGCTTTCTCTGGATAGCTCAATACTGATGTTCACAGGTATCCTTGGAGAGCTTTATACTGAGGTGCATCAGTACTTCCGGAGAACTTTATACTGAGGTGTATAGGTATCTCCAGAGAACTCTATACTGAGGTACACATGTATCTCCTGAGAGCTCTATACTGAGGTGTACAGGCATCTCCTGGAGAGCTCTATACTGAGGTGCACAGGTATCTCCGGAGAGTTCTATAATGAGGTGCACAGGTATCTCTGGTGAGATCTATACTGAGGTGAACAGCCGTCTCTGGAGAGCTCTATACTGAGGTGTATCAGTACTTCCGGAAATCTCTATACTGAAGTGCTCATGTATCTTTCGAGAGCTCTATACTGGGGTGCACACGTATCTCCAGAGAAATCTCTACTGAGGTGCACAGGTATCTCCGGAGAGGTCTATAATGAGGTGCACGTGTATCTCTGGAGACCTCTATACTGACTTGCACTGGTATCTCAGGTGAGCTCTATACTGAGGTGCACAGGTATCTCCAGACATCTGTATACTGAGGTTCACAGATATCTCCAGAGAATTCTATGCTGAGGTGCACAGGTCTATCAAGAGAGAGCTCTATATTGAGGATTACAGCCGTCTCTGCATAGCTCTATACTGAAGGGCATAGATATCTCCAGAGACCTCTATACTGAGGCGCACAGGTATCTCTGGAGAGCTCTATACCGAGGTGCACAGTTATCTCCGCAAGCTCTATACTGAGGTGCACAGGTATCTCTGGTGAGCTCTATAATGAGTTGCACAGCTAACTCTGGAGAGGCCTATATTGAGGTGCACAGGTATCTCCTGAGAGCTCTATACTGAGGTGCACGGGTATCTCAGGAAAGCTCTACACTGAGGTGCATAGGTATCTTTGGAGAACTCTACACTGAGGTGCACATCTATTTCTAGAGAGCTCTTTACTGAAGTGCACAGGTATCTCCAGAGAGCTCCATACTGAGGTACACATGTATCTCCGGAGGCCTCTTACTGAGGTTCACAGGTGTTTCCGGAGAGCTCTATACTGAGGTGCAAAGAAATCTCCAGAAAGCTCTATACTGAGATGCACAGGTATCTCCTGAGAGCTCAATACTGAGGTGCACAGGTATCTACAGAACCTCTATACTGAGGTGCACCGGTATCTCCAGAGAACTCTATACTGAGGTGCACCGGTATCTCTGGAGAGTTCTACACTGAGGTGCATAGGTATCTCTGGAGTGCTCTATACTGAGGTGCACAGGTATTTCCAGAGAGCTCTATACTGGGATGCACAGGTATCTCCAGAAAGCTACATACTGAGGTGTACATGTATTCTGGACAGCTCTATACTGAGGTGCACAGGTATCTCTAGAAAGCTCTGTTCTGAGGTGCACAGCTTTATCTGGATAGCTCAATACTGATGTTCACAGGTATCCCTGGAGAGCTTTATACTGAGGTGCATCAGTACTTCCGGAGAACTTTATACTGAGGTGTATAGGTATCTCCAGAGAACTCTATACTGAGGTACACATGTATCTCCTGAGAGCTCTATACTGAGGTGTACAGGCATCTCCTGAGAGCTCTATACTGAGGTGCACAGGTATCTCCGGAGAGTTCTATAATGAGGTGCACAGGTATCTCTGGTGAGATCTATACTGAGGTGAACAGCCGTCTCTGGAGAGCTCTATACTGAGGTGTATCAGTACTTCCGGAAATCTCTATACTGAAGTGCTCATGTATCTTTCGAGAGCTCTATACTGGGGTGCACACGTATCTCCAGCGAAATCTCTACTGAGGTGCACAGGTATCTCCGGAGAGGTCTATAATGAGGTACACATGTATCTCTGGAGACCTCTATACTGACGTGCACTGGTATCTCAGGTGAGCTCTATACTGAGGTGCACAGGTATCTGCAGACATCTGTATACTGAGGTTCACAGATATCTCCAGAGAATTCTATGTTGAGGTGCACAGGTCTCTCAAGAGAGAGCTCTATATTGAGGATTACAGCCGTCTCTGGATAGCTCTATACTGAAGGGCATAGATATCTCCAGAGACCTCTATACTGAGGTGCACAGGTATCTCTAGAAAGCTCTATACTGAGGTGCACAGCTGTCTCTGGATAGCTCAATACTGATGTTCACAGGTATCTCTGGAGAGGTTTATACTGAGGTGTGTAGGTACCTCCGGAGAGCTCTATACTGAGGTGATCAGGTATCTCTAGAGAGTTCTATACTGAGGTGCACAAGTATCTCAGGAGAGCTCTACACTGAGGTGCACAGGCTCTCTGGGGAGCTCTATCATGAGGTGTGTAGGTGTATCTGGAGATCTCAATACTAAGGTGCACAGGAATCTCAGGAGAGCTCTATACTAAAGTGCACAGGTGCCTCCGGAGAGCTCTATACTGAGGTGCACAGTAATCTCCAGATAGCTCTATACTGAGGTGCACAGGTATCTCCGGAGAATTCTATACTGAGATGCACAAGTATCTCCGGACAGCTCTATACTGAGGTGCACAGGTATCTCCGGAGAGTTCTATACTGAGGTGCACCGGTATCTCCGGAGAGTTCTATACTGAGATGCATAGGTATCTCCGGAGAGCTCCATACTGATGTGCACAGCCTTCTCTGGACAGCTCTGTACTGATGTGCACAGGTATCTCTGGAGACCTCTATACTGAGGTGCACAGGTATCTCCAGAGGGCTCTATACTGAGATGCACAGGTATCGCCAGAAAGCTCTATACTGAGGTGCACATGTAATCTGGACAGCTCTATACTGAGGTGCACAGGTATCTCTAGAAAGCTCTATACTGAGGTGCACAGCTGTCTCTGGATAGCTCAATACTGATGTTCACAGGTATCTCTGGAGAGCTTTATACTGAGGTGTATAGGTACCTCCGCAGAGCTCTATACTGAGTTGCACATGTATCTCTGGAGACCTCTAGACTGAGGTGCACAGGTATCTCTGGAGAGCTCTATACTGAGTGCTCTGTACTGAGGTGCACAGGTATCTCCAGAGAGCTCCTTACTGAGGTGCACAGATATTTCTGGAGAGCTCTATGCTGAGGTGCACAGGTATCCCTCCCAAGAGCTCTACACTGAGGTACACATGTATCTACAGAGAGCTCTATACTGAGGCACAGATGTATCTCCTGAAAGCTCTATACTGAGATGCACAGATATCTCTGGAGAGCTCTGTACTGAGGTGCACAGGTATCTCCAGAGAACTCTATACTGAGGTATACATGTATCTCCTGAGAGCTCTATACTGAGGTGTACAGGCATCTCCTGAGAGCTCTATACTGAGGTGCACAGGTGTCTCCGGGGAGCTCTATAATGAGGTGCACAGCAATCTCCAGATAGCTCTATACTGAGGTGCACAGGTATCTCTGGAGAATTCTATAGTGAGATGCACATGTGTCTCCGGACAGCTCTATACTGAGGTGCACAGGTATCTCCGGAGAGTTCTATACTGAGGTGCATCGGTATCTCCGTAGAGTTCTATACTGAGATGCATAGGTGTCTCCAGAGAGCTCCATACTGATGTGCACAGCCTTCTCTGGACAGCTCTGTACTGATGTGCACAGGTATCTCTGGAGAGCTCTATACTGAGCTGCACAGGTATCTCCAGAGAGCTCTATACTGAGATGCACAGGTATCTCCAGAAAGCTCCATACTGAGGTGTACATGTATTCTGGACAGCTCTATACTGAGGTGCACAGGTATCTCTAGAAAGCTCTGTTCTGAGATGCACAGCTTTCTCTGGATAGCTCAATACTGATGTTCACAGGTATCCTTGGAGAGCTTTATACTGAGGTGCATCAGTACTTCCGGAGAACTTTATACTGAGGTGTATAGGTATCTCCAGAGAACTCTATACTGAGGTACACATGTATCTCCTGAGAGCTCTATACTGAGGTGTACAGGCATCTCCTGAGAGCTCTATACTGAGGTGCACAGGTATCTCCGGAGAGTTCTATAATGAGGTGCACAGGTATCTCTGGTGAGATCTATACTGAGGTGAACAGCCGTCTCTGGAGAGCTCTATACTGAGGTGTATCAGTACTTCCGGAAATCTCTATACTGAAGTGCTCATGTATCTTTGAGAGCTCTATACTGGGGTGCACACGTATCTCCAGAGAAATCTCTACTGAGGTGCACAGGTATCTCCGGAGAGGTCTATAATGAGGTGCACGTGTATCTCTGGAGACCTCTATACTGACTTGCACTGGTATCTCAGGTGAGCTCTATACTGAGGTGCACAGGTATCTCCAGACATCTGTATACTGAGGTTCACAGATATCTCCAGAGAATTCTATGCTGAGGTGCACAGGTCTCTCAAGAGAGAGCTCTATATTGAGGATTACAGCCGTCTCTGGATAGCTCTATACTGAAGGGCATAGATATCTCCAGAGACCTCTATACTGAGGCGCACAGGTATCTCTGGAGAGCTCTATACCGAGGTGCACAGTTATCTCCGCAAGCTCTATACTGAGGTGCACAGGTATCTCTGGTGAGCTCTATAATGAGTTGCACAGCTAACTCTGGAGAGGCCTATATTGAGGTGCACAGGTATCTCCTGAGAGCTCTATACTGAGGTGCACGGGTATCTCAGGAAAGCTCTACACTGAGGTGCATAGGTATCTTTGGAGAACTCTACACTGAGGTGCACATCTATTTCTAGAGAGCTCTTTACTGAAGTGCACAGGTATCTCCAGAGAGCTCTATACTAAGGTACACATGTATCTCCGGAGGCCTCTTACTGAGGTTCACAGGTGTTTCCGGAGAGCTCTATACTGAGGTGCAAAGAAATCTCCAGAAAGCTCTATACTGAGATGCACAGGTATCTCCTGAGAGCTCAATACTGAGGTGCACAGGTATCTACAGAACCTCTATACTGAGGTGCACCGGTATCTCCAGAGAACTCTATACTGAGGTGCACCGGTATCTCTGGAGAGTTCTACACTGAGGTGCATAGGTATCTCTGGAGTGCTCTATACTGAGGTGCACAGGTATTTCCAGAGAGCTCTATACTGGGATGCACAGGTATCTCCAGAAAGCTACATACTGAGGTGTACATGTATTCTGGACAGCTCTATACTGAGGTGCACAGGTATCTCTAGAAAGCTCTGTTCTGAGGTGCACAGCTTTATCTGGATAGCTCAATACTGATGTTCACAGGTATCCCTGGAGAGCTTTATACTGAGGTGCATCAGTACTTCCGGAGAACTTTATACTGAGGTGTATAGGTATCTCCAGAGAACTCTATACTGAGGTACACATGTATCTCCTGAGAGCTCTATACTGAGGTGTACAGGCATCTCCTGAGAGCTCTATACTGAGGTGCACAGGTATCTCCGGAGAGTTCTATAATGAGGTGCACAGGTATCTCTGGTGAGATCTATACTGAGGTGAACAGCCGTCTCTGGAGAGCTCTATACTGAGGTGTATCAGTACTTCCGGAAATCTCTATACTGAAGTGCTCATGTATCTTTCGAGAGCTCTATACTGGGGTGCACACGTATCTCCAGAGAAATCTCTACTGAGGTGCACAGGTATCTCCGGAGAGGTCTATAATGAGGTACACATGTATCTCTGGAGACCTCTATACTGACGTGCACTGGTATCTCAGGTGAGCTCTATACTGAGGTGCACAGGTATCTGCAGACAACTGTATACTGAGTTTCACAGATATCTCCAGAGAATTCTATGTTGAGGTGCACAGGTCTCTCAAGAGAGAGCTCTATATTGAGGATTACAGCCGTCTCTGGATAGCTCTATACTGAAGGGCATAGATATCTCCAGAGACCTCTATACTGAGGCGCACAGGTATCTCTGGAGAGCTCTATACTGAGGTGCACCGTTATCTCCGCAAGCTCTATACTGAGGTGCACAGGTATCTCTGGTGAGCTCTATAATGAGTTGCACAGCTAACTCTTGAGAGGCCTATATTGAGGTGCACAGCTATCTCCTGAGAGCTCTATACTGAGGTGCACGGGTATCTCAGGAAAGCTCTACACTGAGGTGCATAGGTATCTTTGGAGAACTCTACACTGAGGTGCACATCTATTTCTAGAGAGCTCTTTACTGAAGTGCACAGGTATCTCCAGAGAGCACTATACTGAGGTACACATGTATCTCCGGAGGCCTCTTACTGAGGTTCACAGGTGTTTCCGGAGAGCTCTATACTGAGGTGCAAAGAAATCTCCAGAAAGCTCTATACTGAGATGCACAGGTATCTCCTGAGAGCTCAATACTGAGGTGCAAAGGTATCTACAGAACCTCTATACTGAGGTGCACCGGTATCTCCAGAGAACTCTATACTGAGGTGCACCGGTATATCTGGAGAGCTCTACACTGAGGTGCATAGGTATCTCTGGAGTGCTCTATACTGAGGTGCACAGGTATTTCCAGAGAGCTCTATACTGGGATGCACAGATATCTCTGGAGAGCTCTATAGTGAAGTGTACAGGTATATCTGGAGAGTTATATACTGAAGTGAACAGGTATCTCTGGTGAGCTCTATACTGAGGTGAACAGCCGTCTCTGGAGAGCTCTATACTGAGGTGTATCGTTAGTTCCGGAAAGCTCTATACTGAGGTGCACATGTGTCTGTCAAGAGCTCTATACTGAGATGCACATGCATCTCCGGAGAGATCTCTACTGAGGTGCGCAAGTTTCTCCGGAGAGGTCTATACTGAGGTGCACACGTATCTCCGGAGAGCCCTGTACTGAGGCGCACAGATATCTCTGGAGAGCTCTGTACTGAAGTGCACAGGTATCTAAGTAGAGCTCTGTACTGCGGTGCACCGGTATCTCCGGAGAGATCTATACAGAGGTGCACAGGTATTACTGGATAGCTCTATACTGAGGTGTATAGGTATCTTCAGAGAGCTCTATACTGAGGTGCACAGGCATCTCCGAGAGCTCTATAATTAGATGCACAGGTACCTCTGAGAGCTGTTTGTTGAGCTGTATTGCTCTCTGGACAGCTCTATACTGCGGTGCACAGCCGCCTCTGGATAACTCTACATAGAGGTGCAAGGATCTCCGAAGAGCTCTGTAATGAGGTACATAGATATCTCCTGAGAGCTCTGTACTGAGGTGCACAGGTATCTCCAGAGAGCTCTGTAATGAGATGCACGGGTATTTCCAGAGAGTTCTATCCTAACGTTCACAAGTATCTCCAGAGAGCTCTATACTGAGGTGCACAGGTATCTCTGAAGAGCTCTGTCCTGAAGTGCATAGGCATTTCCGGAGAGCTCTATATTGATGTGTACATGTATCTATGGATAGCTCTATACTGAGGTGAACAGGTATCTCCGAAGAACTCTGTATTCAGGTGCACAGATATTTCTGGAGAGCTCTAAACTAAAGTGCATAGGTGTCTGTGGAGAGCTCTAAACTGAGATGCATAGATATCTCTGCAAACTCTACACTGAGCTGTGCAGGTATCTCCAGAGAGCTCTACACTGAGGTACACATGTATCTCCAGAGAGCTCTATACTGATGTGCACAGATATTTCCGGAGAGCTCTATACTGAGGTGCACAGGTATCTCCGGAGAGCTCTATACTGAGGTACACAGGTATCTCCGGAGAGCTCTATACTGAGGTACACAGGTATCTCCAGAGCTACTATACTGAGTAGCACACGTATCTCCAGAGTGCTCTATACTGTCGTGCACACGTATTTCCGGAGAGCCCTATACTGATGTGCACAGGTATCTGCAGAGAGCTCTATTCTGAGGTGCCTAGATATCTCTGGAGAGCTCTATACTGAGGTGCACAGGTATCTCAGAATAGCTGTATACTGAGGTTCACAGGTATCTCTTGAGAGCTCTAAACTGAGGTGCACAGGTATATCTGGAGAGCTCTATACTGAGGTGCACAGTTATCTTCGGAGAGCTCTACACTGAAGTGCACTTGTATCTCTGGAGAGCTACTAAACTGAGGTGCACATGTATCTCCAGAGAGCGCTATACTGAGGTGCACATGTATCTCCTGAGAACTCTATACATAGGTGCACTGTTATCTCCATTGAGCTCTATACTGAGGTCTATAGGTGTCTCCAGGTAGCTCTATACTGAGCTGCACCGGTATCTCAGAAGAGCTCTTTACTGAGGTGCACAGGTATCTCCGGAGAGCCCTTGTACTGAGGTGCACATGTATTTCTGGATAGCTCTATACTGAGATGCATGGATATCTCTAGTGAGCTCTATACTGAGGTGTATAGGTATCTCAGGAGAGCTCTATACTGAGGTGCACAGGTATCTCCTGAGAGCTTTGTACTGAGGTGCACAGGTATCTCAGGAGAGCTCTATACTGAGATGCACAGGTATTTCTGGAGAGCTCTATACTGAGGTGCATGGGTATCTCTAGTGAGCTCTATACTGAGGTGTATAGGTATCTCAGGAGAGCTCTATACTGAGGTTCACATGTATCTCCGGATAGCTCTATCCTGAGGTGCACCGGTATCTCCGGATAGCTCTATACTGAAGTGCATCTCCGGAGAGCTTTGTACTGAGGTGCACAGGTATGTATGGAGAGCTCTATAATGAGGTGTATAGTCATCTTTGGAGAGCTCCATAATGAGGTGCACAGGTATTTCTGGAGAGCTCTATGCTGAGGTGCACCGGTATCTCTGGAGACCTCTATACTGCTGTGCACAGGGATCTCCAGTGAGCTCTATACTGAGGTGCCCAGGTATTTCTGGAGAGCTCTATACTGAGGTGCACTGGTATTTCTGGAGAGCTCTATACTGAGGTGCACAGGAATCTCCGGATAGCTCTATACTGAAGTGCATAGGTTTCTCCGGAGAGCTTTGTACTGAGGTGCACAGGTATCTCTGGAGAGCTCTAAACTGAGGTGCACAGGTATCTCTGGAGAGCGCTATACTGAGGTGCACAGGTATCTCTGTAGAGCTCTATACTGAAGTGCATAGGTATCTCCAGAGAGCTTTGTACTGAGGTGCACAGGTATTTCTGGAGATCTCTATTCTGAGGTGCACAGGTATTTCTGGAGAACTCTATACTGAGGTGTATAGGTATCTCCAGAGAGATTTGTACTGAGGTGCACAGGTATCTCTGGAGAGCTCTATACTGGGGTGTATAGGTATCTCCGGAGAGCTTTATACTGAGGTGAACAGGTACCTCCGAAGAGCTCTATAATGAGGTGTATAGGTATCTCTGGAGAGCTCTATACTGAGGTGCCCAGGTATCTCTGGAGAGCTCTATACTGAGGTGCCCAGGTATCTCTGGAGAGCTCTATACTGAGGTGCACAGGTACCTCCGGAGTAC
Source organism: Calotriton arnoldi (assembly GCA_963921515.1). Taxonomy (NCBI): domain Eukaryota; kingdom Metazoa; phylum Chordata; class Amphibia; order Caudata; family Salamandridae; genus Calotriton; species Calotriton arnoldi. The sequence continues at coordinate 480,058 of CAWUFW010010548.1, forward strand.
TCTATAATGAGGTGCACAGGTATCTCTGGAGAGCTTTATACTGAGGCGCACAGGTATCTCTGGAGAGCTCTATACTGAGGTGCACAGGTATCTCTGGAGAGCTCTATACTGAGGTGCACAGGTACCTCCGGAGTACTCTATAATGAGGTGCACAGGTATCTCTGGAGAGCTTTATACTGAGGCGCAGAGGTATCTCTGGAGAGCTCTATACTGGGGTGTATAGGTATTTCCGGAGAGCTTTATACTGAGGTGCACAGGTATCTCTGGAGAGCTCTATAATCGGGAGAACAGGTATCTGCAGAGATCTCTTTACTGAGGTGTATAAGTACCCTTGGAGAGCTATATACTGAGGTGCACATGTATATCCGGAGAGCTCTAAAATGAGGTGCACAGGTCTCCGGAGAGCTCTATACTGAGGTACAAAGATCTCCGGAGAGCTGAATTTTCAGGTGCACCGGTACCTCCTGAGAGCTCTATATTGAGGTGCACCGGTACCTCCGGAGAGCTCTATATTGAGGTGCACCGGTACCTCTGGAGAGCTCTATATTGAGGTGCACCGGTTCCTCCGAATAGCTCTATATTGAGTTGCAGAGTTATCTCAGGAGTGCTGCATTTTGAGGTACACGGGTACCTCCGGAGAGCTCTACAAAGAGGTGCACCAGTACCTCCGGAGAGCTCTATATTGAGGTGCACCAGTACCTCCGAAGAGCTCTATATTGAGGTGCACCGGTACCTCCGAAGAGCTCTATATTGAGTTGCACAGTTATCTCCAGAGTGGTGCGTTTTGAGGTGCACGAGTACCTCGGGAGAGCTCTGCAAAGAGGTGCACCGGTACCTCAGGAGCGCTCTATATTGAGGTGCACCGGTACCTCCGAAGAGCTCTATTTTGAGATGCACCGGTACCTCTGAAGGGCTCTACATTGAGTTGCACAGTTATCTCAGGAGTGCTGCATTTTGAGGTGCACGGGTACCTCCGGAGAGATCTATAAAGAGGTGCACCGGTACCTCCGGAGAGCTCTATATTGAGGTGCACCGGTATCTCCGGAGAGCTCTATATTGAGGTGCACCGGAACCTCCGAAGAGCTCTATACTGAGGTGCACAGGTATCTCTGGAGTGCTGCATTTTGAGGTACACTGGTACCTCCGGAGAGCTATATAGCAAGGTGTACTGGTACCTCCGGAGAGCTCTATATTGAGGTGCACCGCTACCTCCGGAGAGCTCTATATTGAGGTGCGCCGGTACCTCCGTAGAGCTCTATATGGAGGTGTGCAGGTACCTCCGAAGAGCTCTATAATGAGGTGTATAGTCATCTTTGAAGAGCTCCATAATGAGGTGCACAGGTATTTCTGGAGAGCTTTATGCTAAGGTGCACCAGTATCTCTGGAGAGCTCTATACTGCTGTGCACAGGGATCTCCAGAGAGCTCTATACTGAGTAGCACAGGTATCTCTGGAGCACTCTATACTGAGGTGCACAGGTATCTCTGGAGAGCTCTAGACTGAGGTGCACAGGTATCTCTGGAGAGCTCTATACTGAGGTGCACAGGTATCTCTGTAGAGCTCTATACTGAAGTGCATAGGTATCTCCGGATAGCTCTATACTGAAGTGCACAGGGATCTCCAGAGAGCTCCATACTGAGGTGCACAGGTATCTCTGGAGTGCTCTATACTGAGGTGCACAGTTATTTCTGGAGAGCTCTATACTGAGGTGAACAGGTATCTCCGGATAGCTCTATACTGAAGTGCATAGGTATCTCTGGAGAGCTTTGTACTGAGGTGCACAGGTATCTCTGGAGAGCTCTAAACTGAGGTGCACAGGTATCTCTGGAGAGCTCTATACTGAGGTGCACAGGTATCTCTGGAGAGCTCTATACTGGGGTGTATAAGTATCTCTGGAGAGCTCTATACTGGGGTGTATAGGTATCTCCGGAGAGCTTTATACTGAGGTGAACAGGTACCTCCGAAGAGCTCTATAATGAGGTGTTTAGGTATCTCTGGAGAGCTCTATACTGAGGTGCCCAGGTATCTCTGGAGAGCTCTATACTGAGGTGCCCAGGTATCTCTGGAGAGCTCTATACTGAGGTGCACAGGTACCTCCGGAGTACTCTATAATGAGGTGCACAGGTATCTCTGGAGAGCTTTATACTGAGGCGCACAGGTATCTCTGGAGAGCTCTATACTGAGGTGCACAGGTATCTCTGGAGAGCTCTATACTGAGGTGCACAGGTACCTCGGGAGTACTCTATAATGAGGTGCACAGGTATCTCTGGAGAGCTTTATACTGAGGCGCACAGGTATCTCTGGAGAGCTCTATACTGGGGTGTATAGGTATTTCCGGAGAGCTCTATAATCGGGAGAACAGGTATCTGCAGAGATCTCTTTACTGAGGTGTATAAGTACCCTTGGAGAGCTATATACTGAGGTGCACATGTATATCCGGAGAGCTCTAAAATGAGGTGCACAGGTCTCCGTAGAGGCTCTATACTGAGGTACAAAGATCTCCGGAGAGCTGAATTTTCAGGTGCACCGGTACCTCCTGAGAGCTCTATATTGAGGTGCACCGGTACCTCCGGAGAGCTCTATATTGAGGTGCACCGGTATCTCCGGAGAGCTCTATATTGAGGTGCACCGGAACCTCCGAAGAGCTCTATACTGAGGTGCACAGGTATCTCTGGAGTGCTGCATTTTGAGGTACACTGGTACCTCCGGAGAGCTATATAGCAAGGTGTACTGGTACCTCCGGAGAGCTCTATATTGAGGTGCACCGCTACCTCCGGAGAGCTCTATATTGAGGTGCGCCGGTACCTCCGTAGAGCTCTATATGGAGGTGTGCAGGTACCTCCGAAGAGCTCTATAATGAGGTGTATAGTCATCTTTGAAGAGCTCCATAATGAGGTGCACAGGTATTTCTGGAGAGCTTTATGCTAAGGTGCACCAGTATCTCTGGAGAGCTCTATACTGCTGTGCACAGGGATCTCCAGAGAGCTCTATACTGAGTAGCACAGGTATCTCTGGAGCACTCTATACTGAGGTGCACAGGTATCTCTGGAGAGCTCTAGACTGAGGTGCACAGGTATCTCTGGAGAGCTCTATACTGAGGTGCACAGGTATCTCTGTAGAGCTCTATACTGAAGTGCATAGGTATCTCCGGATAGCTCTATACTGAAGTGCACAGGGATCTCCAGAGAGCTCCATACTGAGGTGCACAGGTATCTCTGGAGTGCTCTATACTGAGGTGCACAGTTATTTCTGGAGAGCTCTATACTGAGGTGAACAGGTATCTCCGGATAGCTCTATACTGAAGTGCATAGGTATCTCTGGAGAGCTTTGTACTGAGGTGCACAGGTATCTCTGGAGAGCTCTAAACTGAGGTGCACAGGTATCTCTGGAGAGCTCTATACTGAGGTGCACAGGTATCTCTGGAGAGCTCTATACTGGGGTGTATAAGTATCTCTGGAGAGCTCTATACTGGGGTGTATAGGTATCTCCGGAGAGCTTTATACTGAGGTGAACAGGTACCCCCGAAGAGCTCTATAATGAGGTGTTTAGGTATCTCTGGAGAGCTCTATACTGAGGTGCCCAGGTATCTCTGGAGAGCTCTATACTGAGGTGCCCAGGTATCTCTGGAGAGCTCTATACTGAGGTGCACAGGTACCTCCGGAGTACTCTATAATGAGGTGCACAGGTATCTCTGGAGAGCTTTATACTGAGGCGCACAGGTATCTCTGGAGAGCTCTATACTGAGGTGCACAGGTATCTCTGGAGAGCTCTATACTGAGGTGCACAGGTACCTCGGGAGTACTCTATAATGAGGTGCACAGGTATCTCTGGAGAGCTTTATACTGAGGCGCACAGGTATCTCTGGAGAGCTCTATACTGGGGTGTATAGGTATTTCCGGAGAGCTTTATACTGAGGTGCACAGGTATCTCTGGAGAGCTCTATAATCGGGAGAACAGGTATCTGCAGAGATCTCTTTACTGAGGTGTATAAGTACCCTTGGAGAGCTATATACTGAGGTGCACATGTATATCCGGAGAGCTCTAAAATGAGGTGCACAGGTCTCCGTAGAGCTCTATACTGAGGTACAAAGATCTCCGGAGAGCTGAATTTTCAGGTGCACCGGTACCTCCTGAGAGCTCTATATTGAGGTGCACCGGTACCTCCGGAGAGCTCTATATTGAGGTGCACCGGTACCTCTGGAGAGCTCTATATTGAGGTGCACCGGTTCCTCCGAATAGCTCTATATTGAGTTGCAGAGTTATCTCAGGAGTGCTGCATTTTGAGGTACACGGGTACCTCCGGAGAGCTCTACAAAGAGGTGCACCAGTACCTCCGGAGAGCTCTATATTGAGGTGCACCAGTACCTCCGAAGATCTCTATATTGAGGTGCACCGGTACCTCCGAAGAGCTCTATATTGAGTTGCACAGTTATCTCCAGAGTGGTGCGTTTTGAGGTGCACGAGTACCTCGGGAGAGCTCTGCAAAGAGGTGCACCGGTACCTCCGGAGCGCTCTATATTGAGGTGCACCGGTACCTCCGAAGAGCTCTATTTTGAGATGCACCGGTACCTCTGAAGGGCTCTACATTGAGTTGCACAGTTATCTCAGGAGTGCTGCATTTTGAGGTGCACGGGTACCTCCGGAGAGATCTATAAAGAGGTGCACCGGTACCTCCGGAGAGCTCTATATTGAGGTGCACCGGTATCTCCGGAGAGCTCTATATTGAGGTGCACCGGAACCTCCGAAGAGCTCTATACTGAGGTGCACAGGTATCTCTGGAGTGCTGCATTTTGAGGTACACTGGTACCTCCGGAGAGCTATATAGCAAGGTGCACTGGTACCTCCGGAGAGCTCTATATTGAGGTGCACCGCTACCTCCGGAGAGCTCTATATTGAGGTGTGCAGGTACCTCCGAAGAGCTCTATAATGAGGTGTATAGTCATCTTTGAAGAGCTCCATAATGAGGTGCACAGGTATTTCTGGAGAGCTTTATGCTAAGGTGCACCAGTATCTCTGGAGAGCTCTATACTGCTGTGCACAGGGATCTCCAGAGAGCTCTATACTGAGTAGCACAGGTATCTCTGGAGCACTCTATACTGAGGTGCACAGGTATCTCTGGAGAGCTCTAGACTGAGGTGCACAGGTATCTCTGGAGAGCTCTATACTGAGGTGCACAGGTATCTCTGTAGAGCTCTATACTGAAGTGCAAAGGTATCTCCGGATAGCTCTATACTGAAGTGCACAGGGATCTCCAGAGAGCTCCATACGGAGGTGCACAGGTATCTCTGGAGTGCTCTATACTGAGGTGCACAGTTATTTCTGGAGAGCTCTATACTGAGGTGAACAGGTATCTCCGGATAGCTCTATACTGAAGTGCATAGGTATCTCTGGAGAGCTTTGTACTGAGGTGCACAGGTATCTCTGGAGAGCTCTAAACTGAGGTGCACAGGTATCTCTGGAGAGCTCTATACTGAGGTGCACAGGTATCTCTGGAGAGCTCTATACTGGGGTGTATAAGTATCTCTGGAGAGCTCTATACTGAGGTGCCCAGGTACCTCCGTAGAGCTCTATTTTGAGGTGCACCGGTACCTCTGAAGAGCTCTATATTGAGGTGCACCACTACCTCTGGAGAGCTCTATATTGAGGTGCACTGGTACCTCTGTAGAGCTCTATATTGAGGTGTGCAGGTACCTCCAAAGAGCTCTATAATGAGGTGTATAGTCATCTTTGGAGAGCTCCATAATGAGGTGCACAGGTATTTCTGGAGAGCTCTATGCTGAGGTGCACCGGTATCTCTGGAGAGCTCTATACTGCTGTGCACAGGGATCTCCAGAGAGCTCTATACTGAGGTGCACAGGTATCTCTGGAGCGCTCTATACTGAGGTTCACAGGTATCTCTGGAGAGCTCTATACTGAGGTGCACAGGTATCTCTGGAGAGCTCTATACTGAGGTGCACAGGTATCTCTGCAGAGCTCTATACTGAGGTGCACAGGTATCTCTGTAGAGCTCTATACTGCTGTGCACAGGGATCTCCAGAGAGCTCTATACTGAGGTGCACAGGTATCTCTGGAGCGCTCTATTTTGAGGTGCACAGGTATCTCTGGAGAGCTCTATACTGAGGTGCACAGGTATCTCTGGAGAGCTCGATACTGAGGTGCACAGGTATCTCTGGAGAGCTCTATACTGAGGTGCACAGGTATCTCTGTAGAGCTCTATACTGAAATGCATAGGTATCTCAGGATAGTTCTATACTGAAGTGCACAGGGATCTCCAGAGAGCTCTATACTGAGGTGCACAGGTATCTCTGGAGCGCTCTATACTGAGGTGCACAGGTATTTCTGGAGAGCTCTATACTGAGGTGCACAGGTATCTCCGGATAGCTCTATACTGAAGTGCATAGGTATCTCCGGAGAGCTTTGTACTGAGGTGCACAGGTATCTCTGGAGAGCTCTATACTGAGGTGCACAGGTATCTCTGGAGAGCTCTATAGTGGGGTGTATAGGTATCTCTGGAGAGCTCTATACTGAGGTGCACAGGTACCTCCGGAGAGCTCTATAATGAGGTGCACAGGGATCTCTGGAGAGCTTTATACTGAGGCGCACAGGTATCTCTGGAGAGCTCTATACTGGGGTGTATAGGTATTTACGGAGAGCTTTATAGTGAGGTGCACAGGTATCTGCAGAGAGCTCTATACTGAGGTGTATAAGTACCTCTGGAGAGCTATATACTGAGGTGCACATGTATATCCGGAGAGCTCTAAAATGAGGTGCACAGGTCTCCGGAGAGCTCTATACTGAGGTACAAAGATCTCCGGAGAGCTGAATTTTCAGGTGCACTGGTACCTCCTGAGAGCTCTATATTGAGGTGCACCGGTACCTCCGGAGAGCTCTACAAAGCGGTGCATCGGTACCTCCGGAGTGCTCTATATTGAGGTGCACCGGTACCTCCGAAGAGCTCTATATTGAGGTGCGCCGGTACCTCCGTAGAGCTCTATATTGAGTTGCACAGTTATCTCCAGAGTGGTGCATTTTGAGGTGCACCAGTACCTCCGGGGAGCTCTACAAAGAGGTGCTCCAGTACCTCCGGAGTGCTCTATATTGAGGTGTACCGGTACCTCCGAAGAGCTCTATATTGAGGTGCACCGGTACCTCGGAAGAGCTCTATATTGAGTTGCACAGTTCTCAGGAGTGCTGCATTTTGAGGTGCATGGGTACCTCCGGAGAGCTCTATATTGAGGTGCACCGGTACCTCCGTAGAGCTCTATATTAAGGTGCACCGGTACCTCCGGAGAGCTCTATTTTGAGGTGTGCAGGTACCTCTGGAGAGCTCTATTTTGAGGTGCACCGGTACCTCCGACGAGCTCTATACTGAAGAGCACAGGTATCTCTGGAGTGCTGCATTTTAAGGTGCACCGGTACCTCTGGAGAGCTCTATTTTGAGGTGCACCGGTACCTCCGAAGAGCTCTATACTGAAGTGCACAGGTATCTCTGGAGTGCTGCATTTTGAGGTGCACGGGTACGTCCGGAGTGCTCTATACTGAGGTGTGCACCAGTACCTTCAAAGAGCTCTATATTGAGGTGCACCGGTACCTTTGAAGAGCTCTATTTTGAGGTACACCGGTACCTCCGAAGAGCTCTATACTGAAGTGCACAGTTATCTCAGGAGTGCTGCATTTTGAGGTGCACGGGTACCTCCGGAGTGCTCTATATTGAGGTGCACCGGTACCTTCGAAGAGCTCTATATTGAGGTGCACCGGTACCTTCGAAGAGCTCTATATTGAGGTGCACCGGTACCTTCGAAGAGCTCTATATTGAGGTGTGCAGGTACCTCTGGAGAGCTCTATATTGAGTTGCACAGTTATCTCAGGAGTGCTGCATTTTGAGGTGCACGGGTACCTCCGGAGAGCTCTATATTAAGGTGCACTGGTACCTCAGGAGAGCTCTATATTGAGGTGCACAGGTACCTCCGGAGAGCTCTATATTGAGGTGCACCGGTACCTACGGAGTGCTGCATTTTGAGGTACACGGGTACCTCCGAAGTGCTCTATATTGAGGTACTTTCATCTTTCTGTTCAGCACCTCCACTGAAACAGGCAATGGTGCCACGGGCCCTAATGCAAGCAACAAAGCTGCCCCCTCCCTCCCCACGGTTTGGTAGTATAATACAGCCAGAGCTGGGGTACAGTGGCCCCTGATTGTGAGGCGCACACATTCTTCGGGGTTCACTGCGTGAAGTCGGTGTTATCAGCTGGTCCCAGGGCTCACAGGCCTTGCAGAGAAAACTGCATATTTTTTAAATAGAAACACACTTTCCCCAAACACCTGCGCTGCTCCTGCGGCCTGAAGGGAGGTGCAGGAGCCGAGGGCGGCCTGAGGACACCTGACAGCAAGTGATGGATGACGTGTGCCTTCAAAGGGAGACCTGTTGGCGATTACTTGCCCCCCAGCACCCTTTGATCACCCAGGAGAGGCCTGTCAGGCATGCTCCCCTCTCGGGGGAGGCCAGCACCTGCTTGTACCTGGGTCTCCCACCTCCCTCAGCCCCCACCCTTGCTCTGGCTCAAGGCAGGAAGCTAAAAGCAAACCCTGCAGTGTGTTTTCAAAAATCGCATTGTTAGAAATTAGGTTATTGATTGAGGGGAAAGTAAACCCTTCTCAAGCATCAACCACGGTCCTTGTCAGGGCGAACCACTAACATTACTAAATTGACCTGTGCTTAACCCTTTGGTAGCTTGGCACAAAAGCAGCCAGGCTTAACTTAGAGGCCCTGTGTTAAGTATGTGTGCAGCACACAAACAGTAATAAAGTGAAAACACAACACAAGAGATATCCCACATCAATTCAAAGAAATAGAGTAACATTAATTAATAAACTGAGACCAATGTGACAAAAATCCAACCAGAAGACCGGAAATATGAAATTTTAAAGGTGTGAGCAAAAATAGCACTAAAAAGCAGAACACGGTAACTGTGGGTACCGGGTCGTGCTAGCCAGGGACAAAGTCACTAGTTCAGGCTGACCGCGATGGAGTGCAGGCCATATACAAACACCAGGTTACAGCCACGGCACATGCAGGTAAGAGCGGTGGGGCAAGCTGGGGGGGGATTCGACGGACGATGACGACAGAAAATTAAATAAATAATACATTTTCCCTCGTCGTCGTCCTTCGAAATCCCCGCCCCACTGCTCTTGCCGGCGCGGGCCGCAGCTGCCAGGTTAGTCCTGCAGAAAAAGTTCTCAAAGTCTGGCGCGCAGAGTTCAAAACTTCAGGACTTCACAGGAGGTTGCTCATCTGATGTCAATTAAGGATCCGAGACCTGGGGAGGCACTCTTGGAGATAAGGATCTCACTACAGCAGAGGCCAGGAGGGCTGAGGCAGGTCCAGTTGCAGTTCCAGGCAGGTCCATGTGCAGGTCTAGGCAGGGAAACTTGCAGCAGGTCAGCTGGGCAGTTTCAGGGAGACCTCTGGAGCTTCTTGTGTCCCTGTAGCTCAGAACAGGAAGGTCAGCTACCTGACCCTTGGAGTCACTCTGGTAGTACTGGGTTTAAGGAGATGGTCCTCTCTCCTTCAAGCAACAGGGTAGGCCTCAAGCAGCAGGGCAGCCCTCTGGAAGCAGCTGGGCAGTCCTGTGAGAAACAGGCAGGCCTCAAGCAGCAGGGCAGCCCTCTGGAAGCTGCAGGGCAGTCCTGTGAGAAACAGTCAGGCCTCAAGCAGCAGGGCAGCCCTCTGGAAGCTGCAGGGCAGTCCTCTGAGAAACAGGCAGGCCTCAAGCAGCAGGGCATCCCTCTGGAAGCTGCAGGGCAGTCCTCTGGTAGCAGCAGGGCAGTCCTGTGAGAAACAGGCAGGCCTCAAGCAGCAGTGCAGTCCTCTGGAAGCTGCAGGGCAGTCCTCTGAGAAACAGGCAGGCCTCAAGCAGCAGGGCAGTCCTCTGGAAGCAGCAGGGCAGTCCTCCGAGAAACAGGCAGCCCTCTGGAAGCAGCAGGGCAGTCCTCTGGAAGCTGCAGGGCAGTCCTCTGAGAAACAGGCAGGCCTCAAGCAGCAGGGCAGCCCTCTGGAAGCAGCAGGGCAGTCCGGTGAGAAACAGGCAGGCCTCAAGCAGCAGGGCAGCCCTCTGGAAGCAGCAGGGCAGTCCTGTGAGAAACAGGCAGGCCTCAAGCAGCAGGGCAGCCCTCTGGAAGCAGCAGGGCAGCCCTCTGGAAGCAGCAGGGCAGTCCGGTGAGAAACAGGCAGGCCTCAAGCAGCAGGGCAGCCCTCTGGAAGCAGCAGGGCAGTCCTCTGAGAAACAGGCAGGCCTCAAGCAGCAGGGCAGTCCTCTGGAAGCAGCAGGGCAGTCCTGTGAGAAACAGGCAGGCCTCAAGCAGCAGGGCAGCCCTCTGGAAGCAGCAGGGCAGACCTCTGGAAGCAGCAGGGCAGCCCTCTGGAAGCAGCAGGGCAGTCCTCTGGTAGCAGCAGGGCAGTCCTGTGAGAAACAGGCAGGCCTCAAGCAGCAGTGCAGTCCTCTGGAAGCTGCAGGGCAGTCCTCTGAGAAACAGGCAGGCCTCAAGCAGCAGGGCAGTCCTCTGGAAGCTGCAGGGCAGCCCTCTGGAAGCAGCAGGGCAGTCCTGTGAGAAACAGGCAGGCCTCAAGCAGCAGGGCAGCCCTCTGGAAGCAGCAGGGCAGCCCTCTGAGAAACAGTCAGGCCTCAAGCAGCAGGGCAGTCCTCTGGAAGCAGCAGGGCAGTCCTGTGAGAAACAGGCAGTCCTCTGGAAGCAGCAGGGCAGTCCTCTGGAAGCAGCAGGGCAGTCCTGTGAGAAACAGGCAGGCCTCAAGCAGCAGGGCAGCCCTCTGGAAGCAGCAGGGCAGTCCTCTGGAAGCTGCATGGCAGTCCTGTGAGAAACAGGCAGGCCTCAAGCAGCAGGGCAGTCCTCTGGAAGCAGCAGGGCAGTCCTGTGAGAAACAGGCAGTCCTCTGGAAGCAGCAGGGCAGTCCTCCGGAAGCAGCAGGGCAGTCCTCTGGAAGCAGCAGGGCAGTCCTGTGAGAAACAGGCAGGCCTCAAGCAGCACAGCAGCCCTCTGGAAGCAGCAGGGCAGTCCTGTGAGAAATAGGCAGTCCTCTGGAAGCAGCAGGGCAGTCCTCTGGAAGCAGCAGGGCAGTCCTGTGAGAAACAGGCAGGCCTCAAGCAGCAGGGCAGCCCTCTGGAAGCAGCAGGGAAGTCCTCTGAGAAACAGGCAGGCCTCAAGCAGCAGGGCAGCCCTCTGGAAGCAGCAGGGCAGTCCTCCGAGAAACAGGCAGCCCTCTGGAAGCAGCAGGGCAGTCCTCTGGAAGCTGCAGGGCAGTCCTCTGAGAAAAAGGCAGGCCTCAAGCAGCAGGGCAGCCCTCTGGAAGCAGCAGGGCAGTCCGGTGAGAAACAGGCAGGCCTCAAGCAGCAGGGCAGCCCTCTGGAAGCAGCAGGGCAGTCCTGTGAGAAACAGGCAGGCCTCAAGCAGCAGGGCAGTCCTCTGGAAGCAGCAGGGCAGCCCTCTGGAAGCAGCAGGGCAGACCTCTGGTAGCAGCAGGGCAGTCCTGTGAGAAACAGGCAGGCCTCAAGCAGCAGAAGTCAGCCCTCTGGAAGCAGCAGGGCAGTCCTGTGAGAAACAGGCAGGCCTCAAGCAGCAGGGCAGCCCTCTGGAAGCAGCAGGGCAGTCCGGTGAGAAACAGGCAGGCCTCAAGCAGCAGGGCAGCCCTCTGGAAGCAGCAGGGCAGTCCTGTGAGAAACAGGCAGGCCTCAAGCAGCAGGGCAGCGCTCTGGAAGCAGCAGGGCAGCCCTCTGGAAGCAGCAGGGCAGTCCTCTGGAAGCCGCAGGGCAGTCCTGTGAGAAACAGGCAGGCCTCAAGCAGCAGGGCAGCCCTCTGGAAGCAGCAGGGCAGTCCTCTGGAAGCTGCATGGCAGTCCTGTGAGAAACAGGCAGGCCTCAAGCAGCAGGGCAGTCCTCTGGAAGCAGCAGGGCAGTCCTGTGAGAAACAGGCAGTCCTCTGGAAGCAGCAGGGCAGTCCTCTGGAAGCAGCAGGGCAGTCCTCTGGAAGCAGCAGGGCAGTCCTGTGAGAAACAGGCAGGCCTCAAGCAGCACAGCAGCCCTCTGGAAGCAGCAGGGCAGTCCTGTGAGAAATAGGCAGTCCTCTGGAAGCAGCAGGGCAGTCCTCTGGAAGCAGCAGGGCAGTCCTGTGAGAAACAGGCAGGCCTCAAGCAGCAGGGCAGCCCTCTGGAAGCAGCAGGGCAGTCCTCTGAGAAACAGGCAGGCCTCAAGCAGCAGGGCAGCCCTCTGGAAGCAGCAGGGCAGTCCTCCGAGAAACAGGCAGCCCTCTGGAAGCAGCAGGGCAGTCCTCTGGAAGCTGCAGGGCAGTCCTCTGAGAAACAGGCAGGCCTCAAGCAGCAGGGCAGCCCTCTGGAAGCAGCAGGGCAGTCCGGTGAGAAACAGGCAGGCCTCAAGCAGCAGGGCAGCCCTCTGGAAGCAGCAGGGCAGTCCTGTGAGAAACAGGCAGGCCTCAAGCAGCAGGGCAGCCCTCTGGAAGCAGCAGGGCAGCCCTCTGGAAGCAGCAGGGCAGACCTCTGGTAGCAGCAGGGCAGTCCTGTGAGAAACAGGCAGGCCTCAAGCAGCAGAAGTCAGCCCTCTGGAAGCAGCAGGGCAGTCCTGTGAGAAACAGGCAGGCCTCAAGCAGCAGGGCAGCCCTCTGGAAGCAGCAGGGCAGTCCGGTGAGAAACAGGTAGGCCTCAAGCAGCAGGGCAGCCCTCTGGAAGCAGCAGGGCAGTTCTCTGAGAAACAGGCAGGCCTCAAGCAGCAGGGCAGTCCTCTGGAAGCAGCAGGGCAGTCCAGTGAGAAACAGGCAGGCCTCAAGCAGCAGGGCAGCCCTCTAAAGTACAAGGCAGTCCTTCTTTAGTTCCCACAGGTCCAGAAGTGAACTGAAGGGTTGGTCTGAAGGTCCACTATTTATACCTGGTTCCAGATTTAAAGTAGAAGAAACTTCTGGAGTTTTCCCCAAACCGATGGTTGTGGAATTTCCTTCCTCCCTGCCCAGGTCCTAAGATATCTGGGGTGACAAAAGCCTGGTGTCAAGTTTTTGTGAGTGTGCTGAGGCAGCTTCTTTGAAATGTAAGTGGGGCAGGGAACAGCTCCGCTCCTCCCATTGTGGCAGGATGGGCCTCTCCCTGCTACACCAAGGTCCTATTTTTTACGGTCTGGCCCAGTAGGCATTCCTGACGGGGGAGCAATTAATATGCCCAGACAGCTGAAAACTCATAGAAGGCCTCAAAAAGTTTAGGGCGGGAAAATGACAACTTTCTAAAAGTATATAAAGAGTGATAGATGGAATGCTTGAATTAATCTTAGCCACTGGTAATTACTTGGGGCCGTCCATCATTTGAATTGGACTGTTTCCATTGGAGCAGGGTCGAGGCTGATTTGCATAAGGCTGGGTCCAAACTGAAGTGGAACAGTGGGCGAGGAACAATGGATTGAGATGAGGCCCGAGTGAGCTTCAATGGCTGAGATTGGTTGAAGCATTACATCCATCACTTTGTTTTTTTATGCCATAAGTGTAATGGGTATGCCCAGAAGTGGGTCTCGTGCTCACTGTGCCACTGGAATCAAGCTATAACTGGTTGATGAGCCCATAATAAGGGTTAAACTGTTCCTGGGTTGCTTGTGTTCTGTTTCAGGGAAAACCTGGCCTGACAGTTTGGATTGGACTGTTCCCATTGGAGCAGGCGCAAGACTGATTTGCATATGACTGGGTCCAAACTGAGGTTGCACAGTGAGCGAGGAACAATGGATTGGGATGCGGACCTGAGCGATCAGCAGTGGCTGAGATTGGTTCAAGCATTTTATCCATCACTTTGTTTTCTGATGCTCTAGGTTTTACAGGTATGGCCAGATGTGGGTCCTATGCTAACTCAGCCACTGGATTGAAATGAAATGAAATGAAATGAATTTGTACTTGTAAAGCGCACTGATACCCTGGGGTTTCCTGGCGCTGTACGCATACCGCTGTGGAACCCTTCCTGGCTTTTCCCTGTGAAATGTCCACTCCTGGGAACCCCCAAGGTGAAGCCAGGCATCCCAGCGCTGGTGGGGCCGTTGTGGAGATTAAGCAAGCTATTGCCCAGAGTTGCAGAGTGGGACCCATGATAAGAATAGGCACCGAGGCGAGAATTATCAGGTCCGAGGAAATTGAGCCCAAGACCCGCCGAGGCGGGAATTGAACCCTGGTCCCGGGCCAGATCTCTGCATCAGGGTCTGCCGCTCTAACCATTGAGCCACACTTCTCCGATTCAAGCTATACCTGGCTGATGAGCCCACAATAATGGCGAAACCGGTCCTGGGTTGCTTGTGTTTCTGTATAAGGAGGACCTGGCTTGAGATTTCGGATTAGACTGTTCCCATTGGAGCAGGGTCATGGCTGATTTGCATATTGCTGAGTCCTAACTGAGATGGCACAATGGATTGGGATGCGGCCCAAGGGATCGCCACTGGATGAGATTGGTTCAAGCATTCCATGTTTGGTCACTGTGCCACTGAAACCGAGCGACACCTGACTGAAGAGCCCCAAAAAGGGCGAAACCAGTCTTGGGTTACCTGTGTTCTGGATCAGAGAGGACCTGGCTTGGCAGTTTAGGCCAGACTGCTCCTATTAGAGAAGGGTCAAGACTGCTTTGCATATGGCTGGGTCTAATCTGAGGTGGCATGGTGGGCAAAAGAATGATGGATTGAAAAGCTACCCGAGCGATTGCAGTGGTTAGAATTATTGCAAGCATTTCTCCCGTCACCTTTTGTGTGTTTACTGTAATCAAGGGGATCAACGTCTATTCCTTTTAGAGGAAGACACTTAGGGCCGCGGTGGCGGCACCAAATACTCTGTCGAGCTGACAGAGTCCCGTCCGATGTATTTAGATGTGGGCTGGGTGAACTGCTGTCTGCATTAACAGACTGTTTTCCGTTGCGTAAGCGGCGCACCTCCTTCAATGCAGCGGACTCCTATGCTGGCTAACAGTACTCTGTTACTGTCGGGCTGGCGGGTTTGCGCCGAGCCTATTTAGACTTCCCAGTTGTGCTGGCGTTGTCATAGCAGCGGAGATTCGTGATGGAGTGAGTCGGTCATGGGAAACATTCAACATTGTACTATTCCTGTGGCTGTAGGATGGATGCTAGCATCACACACCTGATGTCTTTATGGTAATTGTTGTCACCTGCATACCTCCAAGCATCACATGGAGGCACAGAGGACTGGTGGTGGTACTCCCAACCCCACCTTACCACTACATCCCTGGGAGGAGAAGGCCTTGCAGATTCCACACCCTGAAGGCCTGACAGGAATCCCTGGTGGAGTGGAGACTGGTAAGTCATACTTTTTAATCAATCAATCAATCAATCAGGGTTGGTAAAGCACAGCAACTCACCCGTGAGGGTCTCAAGGCACTGGGGGGAAGAGGGCGGCTCAGTTGAGTGCTGGGATCATCCGAAAAGACAGGCCTTGAGGTCCTTCCTGAACTGGGACAGTGTGGGGGTGTTATATGGAGGCACCTCCGTTGAACGTTGTCAGGACCGATCCTGAAAAGCCCAGTATTTTCCGAACTACAATTCCCATCAAGCTCTGCACCACTTCCGGTACACGTGATGACGTGTTTCCGGCGGCGGTGCAGGAATTTATGGAAGCCAGGGCGGTGGACCGATGCCGGTTATTCTTCCCGCATCTGGAGAAGATGGACGTTGCCATTGATTCATTTCCCTGGTGGTGTGGTAAGGGTGCTCCGGCACCAGTGTCTTGGTTCCACATTGTAGTATTTTGGTTCGGGGTAATTCTTTTACCGCCGAAACTTCGTTTCTGCTATTGGCATTCTGGAAACTGTTTCCCGTATAGTGCAGCTCGACCGTCCATGAGGGTAACGTTTCGAGCTCCTGCACTTGCTTCATTTCAAATTCGCTAGCCGTGACAGAAACGGCGTTACTGACTCTTGTTTGTTTGTGTGTCAGTCAGCCGTGACGGAAACGGCGTGCAAGGAATTCTGTTTGGACAAATATCTGCAAACCGAAGCCGTGTTTAGAAACGGCACTTGTGTGGGGTTTTGGATTTCAGAGTGACGAAGCCGTGTTGAGAAACGGCATTGGAGGTTTGAGCACTTTAATGGAATCCATTTGCTATTTGGCCATGAGGAAAAGCGGCAGAAAACTGTTATAGCTTTCCATTGCTTCTTATATTATTTATCGCTACATGCACATTATCAGAAATACTGGCTCCATTATTTCTTCTACGATTTTGCCATGGGTACTATGTATAGTGAATCATACCTTCATTGATTCCCTATTTCTTTTCATTATCTTGTAGTAACAGGGGGCATACAAATGTTGAGAGGTTTACCCCTGTGAAGCATTGACAAGCAAATGAAAGGGTGGGTATTCTGGACAGCGTTTATTAAGATTATTCATTCCAGAACAGTATATTCCAGTACTTATCTTCCCCTTTGTTTTATCAGAGACACAGCACAGCGCTTTGTTTATAGGAATGAAGAAAAGAGAGTCACTTCATTTCTAGAGTTGCTAGGAAGACAGAGCTTTGTTATTTTCTTTTACAGGTACTGATTAAAAGGTATAGAATAGTATATATACTTGATTTACGTCTTATGCAAAGCTTGTTCTAATTGCATGTTCTCTCCACAGGTCTCCCTCCCCGCTGTCCCCATCCTTTCCTTCCCTCGCTTGATCATATCAACATTCTGTGCTATAAGAGCATACAGAATTGAGACGATCAAGAGGTGGACCCCTTGTTTGCATCGAACCAACTCCGAGGTACCATCCGACCTACGTGTGAAGCTATCAGAGCTGACAGGAGGCTTGCCGGAGGTGGAGGCAGAGTGTGTTCCAGGCTTTGACTGCGAGGTAGGAGAAGGACTTTCCTCCCATTCTGATCTTGCTGATATGCAGGATGGTGGCCAGAGAGAGTTGGGCTGATCGGAGGTGTCTTATGGGTGCGTGGAAGGAGAGGTGGCTGTTCAGGTATGCGGGTCTGGTGTTGTGAAGGGCCTTGTATGCTTGGGTGAGGAGTTTGAAGGTCATTCTTCTTTTGACTGGAAGACAGTGGAGATTGCGGAGGTGTTGGGTGATGTGGCTGTGATGGGGGATGTCGAGGATCAGTATGGCTGTGGCGTTCTGGACAGTCTAGAGTTTGCGAAGGAGTTTCTTGTTGATTCCAGCATAGAGAGCGTTGCCGTAGTCCAGTCTGCTGCTGATGAGTGCATGCGTGACAGTTTTTCTAGTTTCGGTTGGGATCCATCTGAAAGTCTTTCGAAGCATGCAGAGGGTGTTGAAGCAAGTCGAGGAGACCGTGTTAGACTGAGAAAGCGTCTGGCTGACTCCTTCTAGCATTGTGCGAGTTAAGTTAGCATTTACGGCACCATTTTATATTCAGCCGCCATTTTGTACCATGATCGAAATGAAGCTTTTGTCTTATCTGTCTGCCTCAGCAGAAAGCAGCCTCGATTGTTTCTCTTTATTATTCAAGATTGAGCTTCGCTGCACTAATGAATAGATAATTCTGTTTTTGCATGCCTTTCCCCGTAGGTAGCCTGCTCCCACTCTCTTAGAGAGCGGGGCCCGGGCAGAATAACCTTGAAGCTGAGATAGCATGTACCCGGTCCCAGGAGTGTAGCTCATCCTTCTGTGCCTCCTTTGTTAACCTGCTCCAACTGGAAATTTCCAGTCTGGGCGGGTCCTGTTGGGTATTGGAAATGTATAATGTTATGTTGGTAAAGGTCAGTCCCTCGGCAGCTATCTAAGGAGGCTGGTCAGATCGGACTCCGCTTGAGCGCATACTAATAAATAACTTTGGTTTGTATTCTCTACTGTCTGACCGACTCTTAATTTATTTGGAAGGCTGAAAGGTGGTCGCGAGTGACCCGGGTGGCCCTAATCGGGTCACTTCTTTCAGTTGGCGCCCGAACAGGGACCCCATCGGGCAAGTGACCCATCTTTGCCTGCGGACAGGTGAGGAGGACCGGGCCACATCGGGTCCGATGGGTGGACCGGGGATCCTTGCACGAGAGAGTCTTGCACTCGCAGCTGCACCGCCTGTCTGACCGGGCGGTGCCTTGCCCAGTGGTCATCCCGGCTGGGGTCCTGAACAGCGAAACCCTTGGATTTGACCGTTTGGTCCGAAGAGTCGGCAGTGGAGAATAAATTCGCCGGACCTGTGTGCACCAGGTGAGTTTGTTTGGTTCTCTGTGGTTATGGCACCCTTTTGGTTTGTGTTTGGTATGGTCTGAGGATCGGTTTTGGACAAGCGCTTGGATTTGTTTTTGGGTTCTTTACTATTTTTGACTTGCATTTGATGAGGTCTGCGGACCGATTTTGGCGAAGGTATTTGCAAATTATTTGTCTGGCATGAATAGTGAACTTGTTTTCTCTTAAGATGCCTTGCCTGAGCAGGTTGTGCTGTGTGGGGTGCCGTTGTTGTTCTGCTGATGCTCGATTGGAGGAAAGGCAACCTGCGCCTCCGGAGGGCACCCCGAACTTTGATATGTATGTTAAACATGGCCTTGGCCCTATTATGTTTAGTACATTATGGCACAAATATACAAGGTACAAAGCCGAGTTGCAGTTGCCGTTAACAGGTACCTTTGATGAACAAAAACTGAATTTCCTGCAGGATAAATTGTTTGCAAAACGAAGTAGGTAGTCGATGTTTGATTATCTCCAGGTATGGCAGAAGGAAGCTAAGCAGAGGCGAATGAAAGCAGAAGAGGCCCGAAAAGGGAGAATGCAGACAGTGACTCAGAAAGCAGTAGCGTACGATAGAGAGAAAATAGAGAAAGGTATAGAATGTGCTGATAGAAAGTTTTGATTGCAGTGTGACAAATCCTATGTCGCCCGAGAGGAAGGCGATCCCTTTGTGGAGGAGTTGTTAGAGACTCGACCCCCACCCCCTTACGCGCCACAGAAAATATACCACGTTGTCCCACAGTCCCTGCCATCTGTTCTTCCTGTCCCTGTTGTTCCCATTCCTTCTACTGCCAACCAAGCCGCTTTGGCCACTGCGCCCCCTGCCTCTTCTTTAGCCTCGCCTCCGGCAGTTACAATGACCGCTAGTCTCCCTGCTGTGCCTATCGTTACGGCATCACCCTCCCCAGCCCTGATAGTTACTACACAGCCATTAATAACTCTGGTGCCCGCTCCTTCGGCTTCTATGTCTACCCCGCTTCTCCATTCCCCGACCTTGCTGAGTATTGGGACGCCGGTGCGTGGACTAGACAACGGGGACTGGGTGACTGCAAGGGAGCGATTGGGGCGGGTATTGATCTGATCTGATGTGGGAGATGCAGAGAAAAAGATGGTAGCTAATCAGGCCGCCCAGTGGGCCCGAAATCCGATTTACAGTGTGGAGGATATGTGGAGTGTGTTGAAAGAATATGAGTCATTCGTACAGCAATATGCCCTTAAGCACATGTCGGCTACTTTAATTGGATTGTGGGAACAGTGTTTCAATGGTGTAGCTCCCCAGATTATTTATGATATCCGGGACCGTGTGTATGCTGCTGACATGGCCCCTAACAAAGTTTTTGGTAATGTTGCAGTGTTAGTTGGTTATTGAGGTAGGTTACTTCAGAAGAGCCCGACGACAGGATCCCAGTTTCCGATGAGGGAAGTTCACCCCATTTATCACCCTGAAATACCGGAGTTGCGTGATCAGCATGATGCTGTTGTCAGACAGCGAGTAGAGGCTCGTTTTCAAGGACAATGGGTTTATAATCCATGGAAAAGGAGTGAGGTTTTGTCCCTTAAGACTCAGTTACCCGACCCTAGAAAGAATCCTACTGCGTATTGTAAAGAATTAACGGAAGCTGCCTCATCGACAGTGATGACACTAGCAGATATTGAAATGTTCTTTGGTTTGTTAGTGCCAGTGGATATTTGGCAACAGGTGCATACGCAAGACCATGCTGTGGAATTAGGTGGTACCTGGGACGAGATTAGAGCATGGGACAAGGATAGGAAGCCGGGTGAGAAGCCCAAGGCCGATATATTAGCTTTACACGGCCGAATTATTACCTATATGCACTCCCTTATTCCACCGAGAAGAGTAGATTGGGACAAGTTAACAGCATGTCGTCAGAAAAAAGATGAAAGTGTGTCTGATTTTTTCACACGGTTCGAGGGTGTGTTTTGGGATTTTAGTGGGCAGGATTCATCAGTCGAAGGGGGTGTCTGGTTGTTTGTTAATAGATTTGTTACGAACTTACTCCCAGAGATTGCAGCTCGGTTGCAGGCTTCAGAGAGCACTTGGACGACATCCTCTCCTACCGTTATACTGAGTATGGCACAGCATTATAAACATAGGGAAAATGAGGAGAAAGAGAAGGTGGAGAAGAAGCACAAGGAGTTGAAGACGAAGGTGTTATTACAGCAGGCATCTAGGGAAAACGGTAGGGGTTGTGGTGCTGGTCCAGCCCGGCAGCTTCCCCGTGCTAGCAGGAACGCTGCGCCTGGGGGGCCGAATCAGTGCGCGTACTGCAAAGAGGAGGGGCACTGGCGTACCGAGTGATTATGATCTGGACGAGGTGACAGGGATGTCTCACAGCTAGGACAGCCAGGGACAGGGAGAGGGACCAGTCCAGATACCTGTAGATCAGTGCGGTCCTTATGTCACCGCAGATTTGCAAGGCTCAGTTAAGAAATTCTTAGTGGACACAGGTGCAATGAATAGCTCTGTTTCTCATTCGCTGGTCCCCGGGACAGCTCTGTCTGGCCAAAATAATGTTTCGGTAGGCTTTTCTGGTGTGCCGGTTGTGAGCCCCATTTCTAAACCCTTTGCCTTGACTATCGGTCCCTTTACTGTAGATTCGGCGCTTCGGTTGATGTCTAATTGTGGGGAAAATTTGATGGGCTTGGATTGATTAAAGAGACTACATGCTACAATTTTTTGTTCCCCGGACGGTGTTTACATGCCGATGGGCCCAAACGTTGGTAGCACTAAGCAGTGTCTATCCGAAGATGCACCCCTCCCGGCTGAATTTAAGGATGTGCCGGACACGTTGTGGGCCACTGGGGATACAGATGTGGGACGGTTGACGATTCCCCCGGTTTCCATTAAAGTTAAAGACAATGCTATTTTGCCTCTGTTAGACTTGGCTTTTTCAGCGGATTTACCCCCAGACTTTTTGCTTTTTGGCCTCCTGTTTTTGACCCTGTGTGTGTTGGTTTTAGGACTCTGGGCACTTTACCTCTGCTAATCAGTGCTAAAGTGCATATGTTCTCTGTGTAAATTGTGTTATGGATGGGTGTTTCCATGATTGGATATTTGATTTACCTGTTAGCCCCTAGTAAAGTGCACTGCGTGTGCCAGGGCTGGTGAATCAAATGCTACTCGGGGGCCTGCAGCACTGGTTGTGCCACCCCCGTGAGTAGCCCTGAAAACGGTAACTCAGACCTGCCATTGCAGAAGTCTGCACGCAGTTTGTAACTGCCATGTCGACTTGGCCAGTGCACACACTGGCCGGTCCCTAACCTTCCGTTTTCTTACATGTCAGACACCCCTCAGGTAGGCCCAAGGCACCCCTGTGGGCAGGGTGCAGTGTATGTGAAAGGTGGGACATACCCTGGTGTGTGTGGCATGTCCTGATAGTGAATTACAGCCAATTTCGTTTTTCACTATTGCAAGGGTACCAGTTCCCCATAGGATAGAATGGGAGGTTTGTTTATAACATCTTATAAACATAACTGGCCCAGGGAATAGGGTAAGAAAATAGAATTTAGTATGCCTGAACTCAGAATCTAAAGATGCATCTTTTAGTGAAGGTGATTTTTACATTCTGTGTTTGAAAATACCACTTTTAGAAAGTAGGTGTTTTCTTGCTCAGTCATCCCGTGTGCCTCTGCTGGAATGTGAATTGCCTGACCGGGTTTTGGATGACAGAAGGCTGGGGGAGCAGGAGGGGCGCCAGATGGTCTAGGTAGGTCAGGAAAGGGCTGAAGAGACCTGGGTTACGATAGGGGAGGAGATTTCCTTGCACCTCAAAGGGCCTGCTCTGCCTCTGACAAATGCCGTCTCCACCTCCTGCCAGGAATTCACACCAGAGAAGGCAGAACTGGTCCTGACCGGGCACAGGCCCTCTCTGCCTAAGAGATCAAAGGATTTTTGGACATAAATGCTGGGTCCCAGACCCCTGAACTTTAGAACTCATCTGGACAAGAAGACTGCCAAGAAGAAGAGCCGGAGAAGCTGCAAAAAGGAACGACTGCTTTGCTGGGTGCTTTGCTGGGCTGACCTGCAGTGGCTGCTTTTGTCTTGGGCAGTGAAAGGCCTGGACTGGACTTTCTGCAACCTAAATTTGTGAGTCTCTCCAAGGGCTTGAGGTAGAGCTTGCCCCCTGTTTACGAAGTCTCAGGAACAGCAAAGACTTCAAGTTCTTCGACCCGCAGCACTGGGGACTGTGTGTTTTGTGCTGCAACCCGAAGAACACCAACTCGACGACGTCTACGACGCCACTGCCGACTCCGTGTCCTGAAGGCAACGCAGAGGGCACCGCCGCAACGCCGCACCGCAACCCTGGTCTCACTGACGACGCCTGTTGACGCCGCCACCGAGCCGCTGCTTGCACCGCGACCTGTGGGCACCGCACTCCGCACCGCCTTGCTTCACGCCGAAGCTTTGGCACCGCCGCAATGCCGCACCGCGACCCTGGTCTCACCGACGATGCCTCTTGATGCCGCCACCGAGCCGCTGCTCGCACCGCGACCTGTGGGCACCGCACTCCACACCGCCTGGCTTCACGAGGATGCTTTGGCCTGCCTGACGCCGCCACTTCCCGCCGAGATCGACGACGCTGCTTGCACCGTGGTTTGGGGGCACCGCTCGTAAGTTACACGACGCACCGCCCTCATCCCACACCGCAGCCTTGGCCTACCGACGCCGGCGCCATCGACTCCAGTTCGTCAGCCGACGACAGCGCTTCAGCAACGACGACGACGCTGCTTGCACCGTGATCTGCCAGCACCCTAATGAGCACCGCCTTCATCTCGCACCACGACCCTGGTCTCACCGACGACACCATCTGACGCCGCCACCGAGCCGCTTCTCGCACCGCGACCTGAGGGCACCGCATGCCGCACCGCTGCACTTCGCACCGCAGCACCCGACGCCTGCCGACGCCAGCGCTCCTGACTCCATCAGAGAGGAGATCGACCTGCAACGCGTGTGACTTCGAGGGCCCCATCGCCCTGCATCTCTGAAAGGTACTGTTTGCGGGTCTTCCCGACACCGTAGCTGGCCTGCAACCCCGCGGTCAGCCAGAACTGTTTTGGATTTGTGGGTTCACGATGCCGTGGTAGCCCGGACGGCGCTATCCACACAAGGAACTCTTTTAATCAGCGTATTTTTGAATTGTGAACTTTTAAGTATAGTATTGTGGTTCTTTATCGTTTTTGGTCTTGTTTTAATTATATAAAAATATTGGATATTTTTCTAAACTGGTGTGGTGTCCTTTTGTAGTGCGTACACTGTATTACTGTTGGTTATGTGCAAATGCTTTACACACTGCCTCTAAGATAAGCCTGACTGCTCGTGCCAAGCTACCAAGGGGGTGAGCAGGGGTTATTTTAGGAGTGTAACTCCCTTATCCTGACTAGGGTGGTGGTTTTGCCTGGCTTTGGCCCACGCCCAAGCCTACCAAAAATCCCATTTCTAACATTGGTTGTCAGCGGTGAGGATAGGACTTGCGTTTGCACTTGACTTACAGTGATTGTTGTGCACTACTACCATATCGCAGACCATTACGTACCACATACAGGTTCTTTTTCTTTTTGGCCTATTTTTGATCTTGCCAATTTGAACTTGCTACTTCAACATGCCTGAATCTATAGTATCATCAATTGCATCAGTAGAAATTGCCTTTGAGGAGGATCGATTGGAAGCCTACAATGTCAAGGAGTTAAAATCGATTTGCAAGAACCTGAAAGTCCAGGTCAGAGGCCTCACCAGGAAGGATGAGCTACAAAAGGTGCTGAGGGCCTGGGTAGCAGTCAGACATGCCAGTGGGCAATCTGGTGATCTCAGTGGAGAGGTGGAGGAGCCTGTTCCTTGGGTGGATGTGCTTTTGGGAGGAGGGGAGCCCTCCAGGCCAGGCAGCAGTAGCTTGTCCCCAGAGGAGCTGGAGGACAGGCGGGAAGCAAGGAGGTTTGAATTGGAGAAACTCAGAATAGAAAGTGAGAGGGAAGACAAGAGAATAGCCATGGAGGAAAAGAAGATGATCTTGGATCATGAACTTAAAATGAGAGAGCTGGAGCTGGATTGGGAAGCCGGTAGGGCTTTGTCCAGCCCAGATGGTGGCAGCAAAAATGTAGTGTCTAGTACTGAGGGGGAGGTACACGCACACACAGATTTGGGGCCCTGCTTCAAGGAGGGGGTTGACATACGCCAGGGGGTTCAGGATTCTGAGGTTACTCCTGTGGTACGCAGTGTCCCTGAGGTGGATTGGGGAACTGGCACAGGGGATCATATTCCTGGTAGTGGGAGGGACACTCTACTGACTCTAGAGGAGAGGTGCAGGGAGAGGGGTTCCCCCATGATAGACGCCCTGGTAAGTGAGTATGGAGACCAGCCAGAAGAGTATGGGTTGAGAGACAGCAACAGTCAGACACTGTCTCACCAGTCTTGTGAGAATGATGTGGGGTACTTTTCTGAGGCACTGGATGGTTGGGTGAAGGGTAGTTTGGTTAACACCTGTGAGGGGCTGTGTGATTCAATTGTTGGAGAGCATATTTTAAGTCCCTGTTTTCCAGAGCTAGGCCAACACCCGGTGGAGTGTGAGTTCTCTGACCCCAGGGAGCTTGCACTGGAGGCAGACCTTGTGGTGGATTCCAGAGGGTCTGGAGAAGCATCTGGGGGTGACCCGGAAGGAAGGGGCTTAGGTATTTCCCCACCAAGGGTGGTGGGAAAGGTTCATGGTAGCCCAGCTAGGTCCCGGTGTCATGGGAAGGGTGTAGGGACTCACGTCCTGTCTCCGCGGAGAAGGAGTGGGAAGGGGCTGCGGCCCAAGCTGCCCGAAACCCGGTCCCAAAGCCTGGGTGGTTCCAGGAGGGAACACCAGGTGGGGAGCCTAGGCTGTACTGATAGGCCGTCCGTTGAGGGGGATCTCCTAGAGTCAGGAGAACCTGGAGCATCCATAAACGGAGCTCCAGTGGTTCTGGTGTCTGGCGGTGCCGCTCCTAAGTGGAGGGTGCAGAAGTCCAGAGTGAGGGGTGAGAGGGGGATGTGTTCCCCAGTGGGAGAACCAGTGGGTCAGGGGCCAGCCAGAAGGGCTGAGCCTCCTAGCAGTGACCATGGTGACACCACTTCTGTCCTGGGGGATCTTTGCGCACTGTCAGATGGACAGAGGTCAGGAGATCTGCGCCAGGCAGACTGTCACACAACACATGAGTCATGTGTTACCCTCAGGGGGGCATGCGTGCTCCCAAGGAAGTCCTGGTGCGCCGGGCAGGTGCTCAGCTGCAGGATTTAGTCCCTGGGTTGGGAAGCCAGGTTCAGGTCCTGCCTGACCTGGAAGGAAGGACGACTGTAAGCAGTATCCTGACCGGTTTGTCTTCTAGGGGTACCACTCCAGGTGGGAGGGTGCAGAACTCTGGAAGGGGGTGCAGAGGGAGGGAGTCCTCGCCTCTGACCCTGGTTCAACTTGAGGGTTTAGACCCTAGGTTGGGAGACCAGTTGCTGGAGGGAGGTCCTGAACTGGTGGGTGAGTTGGGCAGGACACCTGCCACAGGTGCCCTGACAATTTTGGAAGGACCAGTAGGTGAGGGGTTGCCAGCTCTGAGGTCAGAGCACCCCAGGACTGACCCTGGTGAGGCCACTTCTGGCCTGGGGGGTCTTCATGCTCTGTCAGGTGGACAGGAGGCTGGAGACCTGCGCCAGGCGGATTCTGGCACAACTCATGAGGGGTGTGTTTCCCTTGGGGGGGGTTGGTGTACTCCCCCGGAAGTCCTGGGTTGCCAGGCACAGGTCCAGCCTAAGGGTACAAGCCCTGGGTTGAAGGACCATTTTCAGGGTGTCCCCCCTGACCTGGGGGAAGGGGCAACTGCTAACAGTGCCACTACCAGTTTGTCTTCTGGGGGTGCCGCTCCAGGTGGGAGGGTACAGTGCCCCAGGGAGTAGGACCGGGTGTGGGAGAGCCTACCCCAGTCCCTTGTTCAGCCTCAGGGCACAGACCCTGGGCTGGTGTACCAGTTGCAGGATAGCACCCCTGAACTGGTGGGTGAATTGTGCAGAACGCCTTCCACAGGTGGCCTGACAATTCTGGAGTTGAGGGGGACTGCTCCCTTTGGGGGGATGCAGTGCCCCAGGGAGGAGGACCGGGTGTGGGAGAGCCTACCCCAGTCCCTTGTTCAGCCTCAGGGTACAGACCCTGGGCTGGTGTACCAGTTGCAGGATAGCACCCCTGAACTGGTGGGTGAATTGTGCAGAACGCCTGCCACAGGTGGCCTGACAATTCTGGAGTTGAGGGGGACTGCTCCCGGTGGGGGGATGCAGTGCCCCAGGGAGGAGGACAGGGTGTGGGAGAGGCCACCCCAGTCCTGTGTCCAGCCTCAGGGTACAGACCCTAGGCTGCTGTACCAGTTGCAGGATAGCACCCCTGAACTGGTGGGCGAGCTGTGCAAGGCACCTGCCACAGGTGCCCTGACAATTCTGGAAGGGGGTACCGCTCCAGGTGGGAGGGTACAGAGCCCCTGGGAGGAAGACCGGGGGTGGGAAAGCCTACCCCAGTCTCCTGTCCAGCCGCCGGGTACAGACCCTAAGCTGGTGGGTCAGTGCCAGGATGTCATCCCTGGCCTGACAAGAGCGAGAGGGGACAAAGGGTGCCAGGCACCTGGGGCTACCGCCCCCACTCTCTGATGCCACAGAGGTTAGAGAGCCCTGAGAGGCATAAGGCCTGGGTCTCCGAACTGACAACTGTCGGTAGCCACTGTGGCTTACTGTCCTGGTGGACAGAGTTGCCCCTGGGAGGGGGACAGGAGTCACACCCCGGGGGTGGACTGGGCCACACCACTGTGTTGGCCATATGGGCACTGTCGGCCTGTTGGGACACATCTGTGAGCAAAGTAAGTTTAGGCGCTGCACAGATGGGGTTCATAGGTGAAGAGAAGGGTACCCCATGGGTCAGCTTAGTGGGCCCTGAGAGTATGGATAGAGGGATCCAACTGGGTTTGGAAAGGCGTAGAACCAGAACGTTCCCCCGCTGTTGTGGGCCAGGTCTATGTTCTATCGCCCCAAGCAGGGAAGTCCATCAAGGGATTGATTAGTCTACCCTGGCTTTAGGCTGGGAGGGGGTTGTGTTAGACTTGGCTTTTTCAGCGGGTTTACCCCCAGACTTTTTGCTTTTTGGCCTCCTGTTTTTGACCCTGTGTGTGTTGGTTTTAGGACTCTGGGCACTTTACCACTGCTAATCAGTGCTAAAGTGCATATGCTCTCTGTGTAAATTGTGTTATGGATGGGTGTTTTCATGATTGGATATTTGATTTACCTGTTAGCCCCTAGTAAAGTGCACTGCGTGTGCCAGGGCTGGTGAATCAAATGCTACTCGGGGGCCTGCATCACTGGTTGTGCCACCCCCGTGAGTAGCCCTGAAAACGGTAACTCAGACCAGCCATTGCAGAAGTCTGCGCGCAGTTTGTAACTGCCATGTCGACTTGGCCAGTGCACACACTGGCCGGTCCCTAACCTTCCCTTTTCTTACATGTCAGACACCCCTCAGGTAGGCCCAAGGTACCCCTGTGGGCAGGGTGCAGTGTATGTGAAAGGTGGGACATGCCCTGGTGTGTGTGGCATGTCCTGATAGTGAATTACAGCCAATTTCGTTTTTCACTATTGCAAGGCTCCCAGTTCCCCATAGGATAGAATGGGAGGTTTGTTTATAACATCTTATAAACATAACTGGCCCAGGGAATTCGGTAAGAAAATAGAATTTAGTATCCCTGAACTCAGAATCTAAAGATGCATCTTTTAGTGAAGGTGATTTTTACATTCTGTGTTTGAAAATACCACTTTTAGAAAGTAGGTGTTTTCTTGCTCAGTCATCCCGTGTGCCTCTGCTGGAATGTGAATTGCCTGTCTGGGTTTTGGATGACAGAAGGCTGGGGGAGCAGGAGGGGCGCCAGATGGTCTAGGTAGGTCAGGAAAGGGCTGAAGAGACCTGGGTTACGATAGGGGGAGGAGATTTCCTTGCACCTCAAAGGGCCTGCTCTGCCTCTGACAAATGCCGTCTCCACCTCCTGCCAGGAATTCACACCAGAGAAGGCAGAACTGGTCCTGACGGGGCACAGGCCCTCTCTGCCTAAGAGATCAAAGGATTTTTGGACATAAATGCTGGGTCCCAGACCCCTGAACTTTAGAACTCATCTGGACAAGAAGACTGCCAAGAAGAAGAGCCGGAGAAGCTGCAAAAAGGAACGACTGCTTTGCTGGGTGCTTTGCTGGGCTGACCTGCAGTGGCTGCTTTTGTCTTGGGCAGTGAAAGGCCTGGACTGGACTTTCTGCAACCTAAATTTGTGAGTCTCTCCAAGGGCTTGAGGTAGAGCTTGCCCCCTGTTCACGAAGTATCAGGAACAGCAAAGACTTCAAGTTCTTCGACCCGCAGCACTGGGGACTGTGTGTTTTGTGCTGCAACCCGAAGAACACCAACTCGACGACGTCTACGACGCCACTGCCGACTCCGTGTCCTGAAGGCAACGCAGAGGGCACCGCCGCAACGCTGCACCGCAACCCTGGTCTCACCGACGATGCCTGTTGACGCCGCCACCGAGCCGCTGCTTGCACCGCGACCTGTGGGCACCGCACTCCGCACCGCCTCGCTTCACGCCGAAGCTTTGGCACCGCAGAGGGCACCGCCGCAATGCCGCACCGCGACCCTGGTCTCACCGACGACGCCTGTTGATGCCGCCACCGAGCCGCTGCTCGCACCGCGACCTGTGGGCACCGCACTCCGCACCGCCTGGCTTCACGAGGACGCCTTGGCCTGCCTGACGCCGCCACTTCCCACCGAGATCGACGCCGCTGCTTGCACCGTGGTTCGGGGGCACCGCTCGTAAGTTACACGACGCACCGCCCTCATCCCACACCGCAGCCTTGGCCTACTGACGCCGGCGCCATCGACTCCAGTTCGTCAGCCGACGACAGCGCTTCAGCAACGACGACGCCGCTGCTTGCACCATGATCTGCCAGCACCCTGACGAGCACCGCCTTCATCTCGCACTGCGACCCTGGTCTCACCGACGGCGCCATCTGACGCTGCCACCGAGCCGCTGCTCACACCACGACCTGAGGGCACCGCACGCCGCACCGCTGCACTTCGCACCGCAGCACCCGACGCCTGCCGACGCCAGCGCTCCTGACTCCATCAGAGAGGAGATCGACCTGCAACGCGTGTGACTTCGGGGGCCCCATCGCCCTGCATCTCTGAAAGGTACTGTTTGCGGGTCTTCCCGACACCGTAGCTGGCCTGCAACCCCGCGGTCAGCCAGAACTGTTTTGGATTTGTGGGTTCACGACGCCGTGGTAGCCCGGACGGCGCCATCCACACAAGGAACTCTTTTTAATCAGCGTATTTTTGAATTGTGAACTTTTAAGTATAGTATTGTGGTTCTTTATCGTTTTTGGTCTTGTTTTAATTATATAAAAATATTGGATATTTTTCTAAACTGGTGTGGTGTCCTTTTGTAGTGCGTACACTGTATTACTGTTGGTTATGTGCAAATGCTTTACACACTGCCTCTAAGATAAGCCTGACTGCTCGTGCCAAGCTACCAAGGGGGTGAGCAGGGGTTATTTTAGGAGTGTAACTCCCTTATCCTGACTAGGGTGGTGGTTTTTGCCTGGCTTTGGCCCTCGCCCAAGCCTACCAAAATTCCCATTTCTAACAGCCTCGTATTCCCCAGTGCAAAATTCCACAAGCGGAGGAGCGAGCTTTGCTGCGAATTATACAAGATCTCATTGAGTCAGGTGTGGTTGAAGAGACGACTGCGAATGTGTGTAATAGCGCTATTCTTCCAATTCTAAAAAAGGCTTCTTCAGACTCCCCCCGATGACCACCCAGATGTTTATCGTTTTGTGATTGATTTGCGCGCAGTTAATAAGATAGTGGTCCCTCAGTTCCCGGTCTTCCCTGATATTACCGCTCTTCTGACAATGATTCCTTCCTCTGCTAAATTTTTCTCTGTCATTGAAAAATGCGTTGTTTAGTATTCCGATTCATCCTGATAGCCGACATATGTTCGGTTTTACCCTAGCTGGCAGAAGCTTTAGATTCTGTTGGGCTCCCCAAGGCTATACAGAGAGTCCCAGTATATATAGTCAAGCCTTGAAAGCCCAATTGGACTCCCTTTCGCTTCCCCCAGGTAATGTCTTGCTGCAATACGTGGACGACTTTCTTATTGCTTCTGACACTGAAGAAGGTTGTAGAAAAAGTACAGTGCAATTGTTACTGCATTTGGCGCACCATGGACATAAGGTGTCCCTTTATAAATTTCAGTATTGTCGACAGGAGGTCACCTATTTAGGTCACCTGCTGTCGAAGGAGTGTAGGAGATTGACCCCAGAGCGTATTAGTGCTATTGTTAAAATGCCTCTTTCTAAGACTCAGAGGGACGTGCGTGCTTTTATTGGCATTACTTCTTATTGTCGGCATTGGATTGTTAACCATTCGTTACTAACAAAACCTTTGTTAGCACTAACCACTAAAGATGTGCATGAACCCTTGCCCTGGACACATGAATGTCAGCAATCTTTTGAGCAATTGAAAGTTGCGTTTTGCTCTGCACCTGTGCTTGGTGCACCAGACTATGCATAGCCGTTCGTGTTGTATGTACACGAGACAGCTGGTTGTGCGCTTTGTGTTTTAACACAGGCCTTTGGAGGTAAGCAGAGGCCGTGTGCTTATTTCTCAGCCTTGCTTGACCCTGTCGTAAGAGCCCTCCCAAGCTGTCTAAGAGCGGTCGCTGCTGTGGCCGTCTCTATCCGACAATCGGCGGGGCTCGTACATGATACTGACCTCACAGTAATGGTCCCCCATGCTGTGGATACCCTTTTGAATAAAACCAAGACACAGCACCTCACCAGTGCACGTCTGACCGGTTATGAGCTAACTCTCTTCGCCCCGCATATTACGATCGAAAGATGTGCCACTCTGAACCCTGCCACGTTACTACCCCTCCCTTCTGAGAGTGAAGAAATAGACTACATGATTGTCTTTTTCGAACAGAAGAAGAGACGAAGGGACGGGTAGACCTGACTGATGTTCCCTTATCTGACCCCCAAGGGGAACTATATGTCGATGGCTCTTGTTTCAAATTACCAGATGGCACCACCAGTGCAGCATACGCTATCACCACACTGCATACGGTAGTTGAAACATCACGAGTTCCCTATCAGTCTGCTCAGGCGGCTGAACTAGTCGCCCTTATTAGAGCCTGTGAAGTGAGCGAGGGACTGGTTGTTAATATTTATACTGACAGCCAGTATGCCTTCGGGTCGCCCATAATTTTGGGTGGCTCTGGGCAGAGAGGGGGTTTCTCACTTCCCATGGGACACGCATCCAGAATGGCCCCCTTATACATAGGCTCCTGTCTGCCCTGACACTCCCTAAGAAATTGGCCATAATAAAGTGCAGCCCCCACAAGGCAGTCACTGATGATGTGGGTAGGGGGAATGCGTTTGCGGATCAGATAGCCAAGGAGACAGCCCGAGCTAAGATGAAAAAGATGTTTGTGGCAGGTCCTGCTAGGTGGGTGCCCGAAGTCACTATGTTTGAGGACACACTGGACAGTGTAAAGGAGATTCAAAGCGAGGCAACGATTGAGGAGTTAGCAGTCTGGCAGGAGAGTACAGCACGTTTAGACGAGGATGGGTGTTGGACGGATAATCTAAAGCACTATGTGTGGTGTAGGGGTAGTGAGAGGAAGGGTCAGAAGTGAAGTTAAAAAGGAACTGGCCTCATGGACATAAGACAATTTAATAGGTCGTTGAGGCTGAACCTGTTAAAAAATTGTGATTTGGAATAGTCACGCATATAATGAGCTGACGTTCCTAAAGAGTCAACATGTTTCGAAGCTCAAGGCTTCTTCATCAGGACTGAGAAGATCCCTTCAGTGCTCACTAGTTGTATAAAAGTGAAAATAGTTAAATACAAAAGTGAAAAAAAATTTTTGCAAGTATTCATGCACTATATATAGTACCTGTTTGTACTCCTATATGTTAATCTGGGAAAGAAGAAAAAATGGTTTAGAATGTTAATTGCGCCACCCACGGCGTTGTCTTACGAAGATCTGAAAAGACAACAAATGTGTCAAGGTGACTGTTTTTAAGACATAGTGCTATCATGGTGCATGGACCTGTGAAAAAAATAGGGGAAGAAAAGGGAAAACATACAAAACACACTACATATAACATAAAACACACACTCTATTCGTGACTATTGTAATTGTATCCAAACATGGTGTGTAGAACGATGTATACACACAATACATACAATGTATGAATGGGTATATTGCCCCATGAGCCTCAGGTACAGATGAACAGGTAGAAGTCACTAATTACTGCAAGGGAAAAAAATTGAAATGAAAAGAGAAACGGTCTGGTAGTACTCGTCCTCTTGCCGAGTGATCTGTGAAAATCTCGGACCATGACGGCTGTGCCGTACTTACGTGCTGCTCGACAAAGTTTTGCCCCATACTGCTCACCCGCGGCTCCGCTGTGTGACTGGGGAGTGCGGGGAGCTGCTATTTAAGCAGAAGTATCAAGTGGAAATTGGATTCACCTGTAGTGCTGACGCGAGGAAAAACCGGAAGGAAGCTTCCATGCTTGATTTTCCTTGCGCGCTGGAGCGCTAACCACAGTACTCAGCGGAAATGAGTATTCCGTACGTGCTAGAACGCTCGAAGTGTATGTAAATAACCTGAGTTTTTTGGGAGACAAAATGTGCTGTGAAACGGCACGATTGTACCCAAACACTGCGTATGGTTATTTGGGAAAAAGTGGAGCGTTGAGATTGGTGTTACTTCAATTCTCTTGTCAATCGAGTAATTGCAGTAAATGTATTTGAAGTGCATCGAAGCACTCTGAGGAGCAGGTAATATGCTGGGAGCGCTGTTGAAATGGTGCACGTCACGAGCGATGTGTGACTCAGAAGTGTTAGCAGAGCACCGAAACGCTATGGGGGGCAAGAGAAATGATAATGTGGGAAATTATAAAAGGAGCGCTTGTAGAATCGGGCAAGATCAAGTCTGATTAGGATGTGATGAGATCGCTTGTGTGTTATTTAATCCTCTATACAGATGTAACATGTAGGGACCAAACGCTGTGATGCAGTCTGTACCCTGTATATAGTAATGAAGGGAGATGGACAGGTGTAATAAGTACTTTCAACCTGCTAACTGTGCCCACGGAATTTCATCATTCAAACCCTTGTCGTGTGTCCCCAGACGGAACACCCAACGTTGTTCCTTTTCCAAGAGGTCTTTTTCGTGGTTGATTTGTTCAATCACTGTCCATCTTATGTCGTCCACGCTGTGGTTGGTTGATAAGTAGTGGGTTGCCATTCTGGTGGTGCTTTTTACATCTCACATTGCTTTTATGTTCACCAATCCGTATTCTAACTGGTCTGGACGTCATCCCGATGTACTCCAATTTGCACGGACAAGTGATCATGTAAATTACATTCTTACTGTTACAACTAGTAAACCGTCTTTGTTCTCATACTGACCCATTGGAGAATGTGATTTTTTTACTCTTTGTGGTAAGAGCACAAGTGCTGCAATTACCACAGGGATAATGACCCTGAATGGGTTGAAGATTGAAAGGGGCCGGGTCTCTTTCCAGTGTGGTACGTGGCCTGGTATGTACAAGAATGTCTCTGAGATTTCTGCCTCTTTTATGGGAAAACATAGGTTTGGGAAAGGAAAGTTTTCCACAGTTCAGTATTTTCCAGTGTTTATTGATTATCTTGGATACTTCATTCGAGTGGGTATTGTACGTTGTGACACAGATTGGTCTGGTCTCTCTTTCTTTCGGGGATTGTTGTCCAACAATGCCTCTCTGTTATTGTGCCTGGCTCTTTTCCAACCCTGTTTGATGATTCTAGATGGATATTCACGTGCCAATAGTTTTTTCTCAAGGTCAGTGGCTTGGTTTTTGAAGTCCGTTATTTCAGAACAGTTCCTTCTTAAGCGCAGGAACTGTCCAAAAGGGAGATTGTCTCGTAGATGTCGTGGGTGGAAACTGCTGTAAAGGAGAAGGCAGTTCTTTGCGGTTGGTTTGAAGTGAGTAGTTGTTTTAAGCTTACCATTCTCTGGGTAGATGTTGAGATCAAGGAACACTAAATCGGTATTGGATGCTGTGTGTGTGAATTTCAGGAACTGATTTTGTTGGTTCAGCCACAACATAAAGGTCTCAACTGAGTGAGTATCACCTTTCCATATCACTAGGATATCATCAATGTATCTCTTCCAGGTAATGATGTGCTCACGGAATGGATTGTCTTGGTGCAATATCTTGGTTGTCTCTAGATGGTATACGTAAAGGCCAGCAAGACTAGGAGCGAAGGTGCTTCCCATGCTAGTCCCATGTTTTTGTAAATAGTGTGTGTCTTCGTAGAGAAAGAAATTTTCTTTTAATGCTAAGGAAATGCACTCCATAACCATGCTACGTGGTGTGTGGTATTCCCATGTGGTTGCATATAGGACTTCTTCTATGATGTCAATGGTTTCATCATGAGGAAGACTAGTGTAAAGACTCTCGACGTCTAAACCTAGTAGGAGATGGTGATTGATGTCAAAGTCCTGGGTTGCAAGTAGTTGTAATACTGCTTTCGTGTCCTTTAGGTAAGTATCTGTTTTCTGGACCAGGGGTCGGAGAAAAGCGTCAGAGAACTTGGACAGGGGTTCTAGTAATGAACCAATCCCTGAGACGATGGGACGTCCAGGTGGATTATCCAGGTTCTTATGAATTTTAGGAATGGTGTAAAAGTAGGGTCTTATGGGTGATTTTTGGATCAAAAAATCTGATTCTTTTTTTGATATCCAGCTGTGGCAGACAGCTTCCTCCACCATTGCTCCTATCCGTACCCGTATCCTTTCTGTTGGATTGTCTTGGATTACCTCTAACGACTCATATTCCAGCCGGGGGAGCAACTCTAGAAATCAGAGAGGAGGACCATCGAAACAGAGACCGTTCCGACCCAGAGAGAGATGGAACCACTACCCGAACCAACCAATTTTTGCCCACTACCCGTACGGTCCACCATCAATGGGAGGACCATTTCAGCACTGGGCCCCAACACCACAGGAGTATAACTATTATGGACCACCTCCTTTTTTAGGCCCAGGACCTCTAAGAGGAAGGAATCGACGAGGCAACCAAGTCCACTGGAGGAACGAACCAGAAGATCCAGTCAGAGTGTCAACAAGAAGCATGACCGGAATCACGAACCAACCAACAACCAGCAGGAAGCTTTTTTTGACAATAAGGATATCACAGAGACTGTAGAGGAACAGGCTTCCGATAGCGGTTTACGACCTAAGTCTACGTTCACCCCTCCAGACCCAACCCTTCCAGTGGAGTTGCTCACTTTTGAGAGAGCTGTTATGGATGAAATTACGAAATTGTCTAATGAAGACAAAAAAACCTTTCACAATACAACACGAGAAGAAAAGGAGGCTTTACGAACTTTGGCCAACAACAGGGATCTAATTATAAAACCAGTGGATAAAGGCGGAGCCATTGTGCTGCAGACCACTCTCAAATATGATACTGAATGCAGGAGACTATTGGGTGACTCACACTAGGACAGGATTGTCACCATACGAGGTCGTGTTCAGTCGGCCGGCAAATGTCTGGGGCGTCCCGAGACCTCGTCTGTTCTCCGAGATAGAATACCCTATGATGGTGGACTACCTGTATGAGTTGACTAAATGTTTGCGTTCCATTCACCAACAGATTCACGAAGCCTTGCCGCCAGCGCCTGAGGGGCCAGGACACGATCTTCGGCCTGGGGATTAAGTTTTAACGAAGCACTTCCAGAGGAAGGGAAGTTTGGAACCCCGCTGGAAGGGGCCTGCCCAGGTGCTCCTTGACACCCGAAGTGCCGTGAAGGTGGCCGGCTGGAAGAACTGGATACACTCCATCCACTGTTGTAGGGTGCCCCTACCTTTACCTTACGATCAGTGGGTGCTTGATGGAGTTGGCGATTCTGAAACAGAGCCAGTGCCCCATTTCGTTCCGTTCTCAGATGCCCGGCTGACGTGGGCACACTCAGAGGAAGAGAACGACGCAGTATTGAACAAGGCAGTGCCACCTGAGATCAAGGCCATCCAGGAGCCCCAGTCTGCTGCCCCATCTGTGCTTGAGCCCCAGTCCATTGGCCCCTCTGTGTCTGAGCCCCTGTTTGCTGACCCCTCTGTGCCTGGAGCGGCTAGGTACAATTTGCGTCCTCGACGGAGGAACAGTGCACCAAAGGGGAAGTCAGACTAGTAGGGATGGACTGCGAGGAAAAAGAATAGGGTGTACCTTGCCTGTGGTACCAACGGTAGTTTAGGGAAAGGGAGATTGGTGCATTGTTCAGATATTGGACAGGGTGAATTCGACGTGCTTCCCCGGAAAAAGGGGGTGCACTACCCTGAACGTCGTGGGATTTCTTCAGAAAGGGCTGCGATCGCGCAGCTCCACCGAAAGTGCTCAACAGCACCACCGTAGATGAACAATAGGAGTCTGCCAGCGAGGCTCTGACGGACACTGGGAACTTTTGCCCATTCTCTCGTTTCTGTGCCGCCCGCCCCATTGCATTGCATTTCTTTCCCTCTAACAACAATGTATCCTTTTGGTCGCCCAATTGTTGAGTAGGAACAGCCTTTTCCAGCACATCGTTCAGAGAGAGACGGGGTTGGTTGGCCCACATGGTCCAAGAGGACTAAGATAGTTTTCATAGTAATTGTTCTGATCTCCTTAATAGCACTACTTGGAGTAATGTGGTTTCTGGAGGAAAAATACCCCGTGCTCTCTTTGATTGGTACAACGCCTGTTCCCCCTGAGCACATGTTTGTCACTCTGGCTCCTCACAAAGGTGAACACAGAAAAACATATGTAGATAACGTTTTCTTGCAGATGCTCCACCAGGCGCATGGCACGTCCAATGCCACGAATTGTTGGATCTGTGGACTGCTCCCTTCAGTGACCCACAAAAATGATGTATTGTTGTCCATGCCTTTTTCCTACCTCAGGAGTTGCGAGACATGGTTCCAATTGTTTACTATGGTATATACTCATTTCCATTTAGATACTATGAATATGACATTAGCTGATTATGACACTGTCTTCGAGTATATACGTGTCCACCAAGGGTTTACCCCAGGAGAACAAGGGCTCCCTGATACATTGTCCCCGACAGCTTGTATGAATATATATGAGAAAGAACAAAATGTAACATGGCTTCAAAATGAAATGTTGGATTTCCAGGGGTTTAATGTCACTGAATATTTTAAGTCCTTCCAGATACGCAATATTACTCACGATGAAGCAATGCTGGTGCCGGTGTTAAACACAACAACGGGTTTCTGTGTTCAAGGATTTGGACCAGTTCAAGTGGGCAAGAGTAATTGCAATTACACCTATGTACTGAACACAAAAAGTAGCCCACCTCTGCAACCCCCTCACAATGTTTATTTTGTTTGTGGGTCCCAGGCGTAAGTTTGACTTCCTCGGGGATGGGCCGGAATATGTTATCTCTCATTCCTCCTTCCCCCAGTGTATATAGCACCATCCAGCTACCATAGGGATCATCGATTGTGGCGTAGGAGTGCCCATCTGTCTCGTGTTAGGAGAGTTATTGACACAGAAGACATAGATCAGACCGACAATCAATCAATCAATCATGTCATTTATAAAGCGCACTACATACCCGCGAGGGTCTCAAGGCGCTGGGGGAAGAGGAGGGTGGTGCTGCTACTGATCGAAGAGCCAGGTCTTGAGGAGTCTTCTGAAGGCCAGTAGGTCTTGGGTCTGTCGGAGGTTGGTGGGGAGGGTGTTCCAGGTCTTGGCGGCGAGGTGGGAGAAGGATCTGCCGCCGGCGGTAGTTTTCCGGATGCGGGGGACTGTGGCGAGGGCGAGGCTGGTCGAGCGGAGCTGGCGGGTGGGGGTGTAGAAGCTGAGTCGTCTGTTGAGGTAGGCTGGTCCGGAGTTGTGGAGTGCTTTGTGTGCGTGGGTGAGGAGCTTGAAGGTTATAGTTATTTGTAGTAAGGGACTGGAGTCGTTAGACGTTGAATTACTACTTTATTGGCTACATCAACAGCGGAGCAGGGAACAGGCTCCACCAACAGCTCCAAGCAGAATCCTTCCAGTCATTAGCATCATGACATTCCAGAACACATTCACATTGTACTTAAAGGCATATTACAGACTAACAAGATACAACATACAAGATACAACATATCCTCTTTTCTTCTTAAAAAAAAAAAAAATATATATATAAAGAAACACAATAAAACAACAATAACCAAATAAATATTAAATAACCTAGCAGGTTAGACAATGCATCTAGAACTTACTTATGACCTATACCTAGCAGGTTTGACTATACATCTTGAACTTTTCCTAGGTAGACTGGTGGGCAGAGGAACCACCTCCTCAGGAACACCAGTCACAGTATTGTTTACAGGAACTGGAACTGAGATCTCATTGTTTACAGATTCTCTCCAAATCCGAACTTTCACAACCCTGTTAAGGTTCCACCAGAAACCATTTGCTAGTTTCACAGCATTTCTAACAATCTTGATGACTTCAACCGGCTCACTAAATTTACCATCCCCTTTCCTAGAGTGAACAGCGGTTTTGATCTTAACGAAGTCACCAACTTCAAGTGGCGCAACCTTCACACCTTTTTTTGAATCATACCAACGTTTCTGTTTCAATTGAGTATCAGACATATTTTCCGAAGCTAGGGACATCAATTTAGCAACATCAGATTCGCACTTGACCCACTTCCTCATCCATGCAGGTCTAAAATTAGAGTTGGGCTTCCGTCCCCTCAGGAGTTCGAAAGGGGAAATCTTCGTAGAGGAGTGAGGCGTAGTCCTATAGAACCAAATCATGGCATCAAGCGATTTTGAAATATCATGGCTACCTGCTCTAGACCATCTGATGCACTCACCCACAACCCTGTTCATCCTTTCCACTAAACCATTGGTTTGTGGGTGGTACAGTGAGCTCTTGAGATGTTTCACACCAGACTCAACCAAGAAAGATTCAAATTCAGAACTGACAAACTGTTTCCCATTGTCAGAAACCAAGAATTCTGGAAATCCCTCTCTAAGCCACACACTTTTAAGAAACTCCATCACAGTTTTGGTGTTCGCTTCCCTAACCATCTTGATTTCAGGCCATCTTGAGGTATAATCCATAAGAACCAAAATAAATCGGAATCCACTTGGCAGAACTTCGAAAGGTCCCATGACATCGATTCCAAGTTTTAACCAAGGACCTTTAGGATACTCAATAGGCATTAATGGAGGCACCGACACCTTCAAACTCTTATCTGCGGCACAACAAACAACGCAATTGGCAACAACCAAATCAATGTCAGCATCCATCCCAGGCCACCAATAGGTGTCCCGAATACGCCGTTTCGTGAGGGTAGAACCAAGATGCCCTTCATGAGCTCTTCCAATAATGGTTCTCCTGAACAGACAAGGAGGTACAAACTTGTCACCCCTAAGTAACAAACCATCCTCAATGGAAAGTTCACTCTCAACCTTCCAAAAAGATTGGAGAGAAACAGGAAGAGCCTTTTCTCTAGGCCACCCCTTTTGACAAAATCACAAACTTCCCTCAAGGTACTGTCCAACTCAATCGCTTGCAGCCAATCACTCTCTGAACCTAAATCCAAATCTGGCACATCCATGGCTGCAACCAGACAATCATCGCAATCTTCATTAACAAACTCATCCAAACTCACATCCTCATGATCATTCAGCGAAACAGGAAAACGCGATAAAAAATCTGCCCTGCCATTCTTCCAACCTGAAATATGCTTAATTTCGAAGTTATATTGAAGGAGCCTTGTTACCATACGCATGATTCTAGGAGTACAACACTTACTCAAACCCCCACCTAGAATGTTAACAAGCGGTTTATGGTCAGTCAAAAGCAAAAACCTCTTTCCCCAGATAAAAGGCCTGAACTTCTCAATCGCCCATGCACAGGCTAGTAACTCCCTTTCAATTACTGAGTACTGCAGTTCAGGTGTCCTCAGTACCCTAGATGCAAAACTCACAGTGTTTTCGCACACTTTGTCAACTTGTGTCAAAGTAGCACCAACACCAACCTGGCTCGCATCAACAGTGACACAACAAGGCAAACTAGGGTCAAAAGGTTTTAACGCAGGACTCGTAACTAATGCAGACTTAACAACCTTGAGGGCATTAACACACTCATTACACCACACAAATTTGACTCCTTTCTTGAGAAGATTGCTAATGGGTCGTACAACAGATGCAAAGTTGGCAATGAAACGTGAGTAATACTCACATAGCCCAAGTAGCGATTTGACACCCGCCTTATCATGCGGTTCTGGCGCGTCAACAATAGCTTGAAGTAAACCTGGTCTAGGCTTGACTCCGTCCTGTGATATAATGTGTCCTAAGTATTCCACCTCAGAACATTGAAATTGACACTTCCCTTCTTTTAATACCACTCCACGCTTTTTGAACAAAGTCAAGACTTTTTCCAACACACGATCATGGGCAACCACATCCTTCCCAAAAACAAGAACATCATCTTGAAACACAAGAACTCCCTCCACATCTCTAAGAATGTTGCTCATTATTCTTTGGAACACTGACGCCGCTGACGCCAGCCCAAAAGGCATGCGGCAATAACGGAATGTTCCCAAAGGCGATACAAATGCAGTGAGATGTTTCGACTCGGGATCAAGCTCCACCTGGTGGTATGCACATGCCAAATCTAACTTTGAAAAGATGTGTGCCCCTTTTGTGGAAGAAAATAAATCATTGATCTTGGGCAGGGGATGTGAATCAACCCAAATTTCTTTGTTAAGTGATCTTAAATCAACACAGACCCGAAGATCCCCTCCCCTCTTTCTGGCTACGACTAAGGGAGAAAGCCAGAGTGAAGAGTCCGTCGGTTCGATGATCCCCTTTTCACAAAGACCTTTCAGTTCCTTCTCCAAGTCCTCCCTTATGCTGAATGGCACACCTCTTAGTTTATGTTTTATGGGAAGAGCACCTTCTTTGACAATAATCTTATGCTTGAACCCTTTAATTTTTCCCAACGTTTCTGAGAATACTTCTGGATACTTTTTTTCCAAGAAAAACTAACATCATCGGACCCAACTACTAAGATCTGCTCTTTAGCGCCTGGTTTGAGCATCATCCCAAACAACCCCTGGTGAAACCACCCCAAGATATTAAGTCCCTTCACGGCAACATAAATTTTCCCTTTGATTCTCCTGTCTTTAAATGACATTTCTTCTTCAAAAATCCTAACAGATCTATTTTCCTTCCCTCATACGATACAGGTGAACGATCGGGAGGTGCAAGGGCTTGTAAACCCTTCCATGTCTCATCAAACAATTTTTGCGTAATCATAGTGATCTTTGCCCCAGAATCAACTAGAAGCTTAACAGTGTAGTTGCCAATACCAATGTCAGCAATGGGATCAATGCAATTGGAAGGATCCCCAACAATAACTCTCTTATCAGAAGATGAACTGTGTACATTGGAATTATCTTCCATAGAGACCACAGAGACAACCTCAAGGTCTGACTCAGAATCGGACTCAACAGAACAAATTACTGGTTTCTTAGGATTTTTTTCTTTAAACAAACTTTGGCAAAATGCCCGATCCTTTTGCAATAATTGCAAATAACATTATTTGCAGGACAACGCGAACCTTTGGTGTGTTGGGGATTGCCACATTTTATGCACATGCTGTTATTACCTCTGTAGGGAAAATTTACTTCGGATTTAGATCTACCAGACTGACTCCCATATTGATTGTTCTTGGAGCGGTTATTAAGTGAACCGCTAACATTTACAACATTCACACCATCAATGGGTTTATCATCCAACTCTTTGAGAGACACAACAGACATTTCCACACTTTTGGCAATCTTGATCGTCTCATCAAGAGATGGATCATTCAAACTCAAAAGTTTTTGTCGAATATTCTTGTCCTTACACTGACACACGAACTGGTCTCTAATGAGTTGATCTGTAAAATTCTCAAATTTACAGTCAGCTGCCAGTCTGCGTAACACTGAAATGTAATTGTCAACATCTTCTCCTTCCCCTTGCTTCCTTTTAAAAAAATTGTGCCTTAGGACCATAAGACTTGGTTGCTTGTCAAATCTTAATTTAAGTTTCAAAATGGTTTCGTCATACTCATCCATCCCGTTGAGTTGTTCTTGGGATAAAGGTGGTAAATGTTTAAAAATGGTCCTTCCCTCAAATCCAAGAGAATGGAGAAGGAGGCACTTTTTTCTCTCTGCACAAAAACGCAGTGCCCCAATGGCACCCAAATAGGTTTGGAAAGCATCATGCCATATCTCCCACCTAACAGGAGGATCACCTGGAGAATCTAGAAAAGACGGAGGAGGATTTACAGACTGCATGGTACACAACTCCACTAAGGTAGGTAGACTTGAAAAAGCAATGATGTAATAAAAGGTAGGTAAAATAAAATTAACTACCAGTGTTAAAATAACAGCAAAGGTTATGTGGCAATAATATAGAGACCTAGAAGCAAACTAATGTAAGGGGAGCAGTAATGAGGGAACTCCTCACACCAAGGTTTAAAACTTAAAGGGTGTATGCATCACACTGCAGTAGTTAATAAACCTAGAACAGGACCAGCACAGTTTGGTAGGAGAATACACTGCGAAAGGTGTGTGTATCACCGATGTATGCTAAATGCATAAACAAGCGTCGAGCGATGCTTAACTTCAAGGAAAAAGTAGTGTTTCCTCAACAACGTTGAACGCAATGTAGCGTTAATACATATAAAACTGCCCAAAGTTGCAAAATGGCCGAAACAAAAACGTGACGCGATGTCCTCAATGTTGTGCTTGCATCTCTTCGCGATCCATCCCAAACACCTAAGATGGCCGCTGCTTGCGTGACGTGATGACGCGTTGAGCGCGTTGAGGATGATGCGGTGCAGGATCGCCGAGAATGCAGTGCGCAAAGAAACAATGCCAGCAGGATCGGTCCGCGAGGAAGCAGGCAGTGACGTGAGGCGGTGAGAGGACAAGCGCGAGGTGAGCAGCGCGAGGAGGCAGTTGAATAGGGAAAAATAGCCAAAATGCCGCTTTCCCCTCTCCCTTATGCTCCCAAAAATTTCCCTTCAAGAATGAGGAACAGCTGAGCAGGTCAGCGCGAGAAGGTGTACAGAGTACCTTGTAAATGTTCCTTCCTTCGTTGCGAACAGC
This sequence comes from Calotriton arnoldi, assembly GCA_963921515.1. NCBI lineage: Eukaryota > Metazoa > Chordata > Amphibia > Caudata > Salamandridae > Calotriton > Calotriton arnoldi. The sequence goes on from CAWUFW010010548.1 coordinate 523,532, forward strand.
GTTAAGATGGGCACAGCTGCGTGGGTTCTTGATGTAGCCAGCTAGATCGTCGCCAGTTATTTGTAGTAAGGGACTGGAGTCGTTAGACGTTGAATTACTACTTTATTGGCTACATCAACAGCGGAGCAGGGAACAGGCTCCACCAACAGCTCCAAGCAGAATCCTTCCAGTCATTAGCATCATGACATTCCAGAACACATTCACATTGTACTTAAAGGCATATTACAGACTAACAAGATACAACATACAAGATACAACAGTTATCCTCTTGTTGACAGGGAGCCAGTGCAGGTCTCTCAGGTGGGGTGTGATGTGGCTGCGTCGGGGGATGTCGAGGATAAGACGTGCAGAGGCGTTCTGTATGCGTTGCAGCCGTCTCAGGAGCTTAGCCGTCGTTCCTGCGTAGAGGGTGTTTCCGTAGTCCAGCCTGCTGGTGACGAGGGCCTGGGTGACTGTTTTTCTTGTTTCGGTGGGGATCCACTTGAAGATCCTGCGGAGCATTCGGAGGATGTTGAAGCAGGATGAGGAAACGGCGTTGACCTGCTTAGTCATGGAGAGGGTGGGGTCGAGGATGACCCCTAGGTTGCGTACGTGGTCGGTGGGTGGCGGGGCTGTTCCCAGTGATGTTGGCCACCAGGAGTCGTCCCAGGCTGAAGGGTTGGAACCAAGGATGAGGACCTCCGTCTTGTCCGAGTTCAGCTTCAGGCGGCTGGTCCTCATCCATTCGGCGACGGCCTTCATTCCTTCGTGGAGGTGGGCTTTGGCGGTGTGAGGGTCTTTGGTGAGGGAGAGGATCAGCTGGGTGTCGTCGGCGTAGGAGATGATGTTGAGGTTGTGCTGTCGGGCGACGTGGGCGAGGGGTGCCATGTAGATGTTGAACAGCGTTGGGCTGAGGGAGGAGCCTTGGGGTACGCCGCAGATGATCTTGGTGGCCTTGGATCGGAAGGGGCGAGGCGGACGCTTTGTGTTCTGCCGGAAAGGAAGGATGTGGTCCAGTCCAGGGCCTTCTCTTGGATCCCGGCGTCGTGAAGGCGTGTTCGTAGTGTGTGGTGGCAGACCGTGTCGAAGGCGGCTGATAGGTCCAGGAGGATGAGGGCTGCTGTTTCTCCATTGTCTAGCAGGGTCCTGATGTCATCGGTGGCGGCGATGAGGGCGGTTTCGGTGCTGTGGTTGCTGCGGAAGCCGGACTGGGAAGGGTCCAGGATGTTGTTCTCCTCGAGGTAGCGGGTCAGTTGTTTGTTGACGATTTTCTCGGTGACCTTCGCGGGGAACGGGAGCAGAGAGATGGGTCGGAAGTTCTTGAGGTCCTTGGGGTCTGCCTTGGGTTTCTTGAGTAAGGCGGTGATCTCGGCGTGCTTCCAGCTTTCCGGGAAGGTTGCTGTCTCAAAGGAGATGTTGATTATTTTCCGGAGATGGGGCGCGATGGCTGTACTGGCTTTGTTGAAGATGTGGTGAGGGGACGGGTCTAGCGGTGAACCGGAGTGGATGGTGTTCATGATCTCGCTGGTGTCCTCGTCGTTGATGTTGGTCCAGGAGAGCAGGCGGTTGGTGGTTGTGGGGGCAGTGGTCTCGGTGGTTGCCGGGGCGGTCGTGGTGTTGAAGCTGTCGTGGATGTCGGCGATTTTGCGGTGGAAGAAGGTGGCCAGTGAGTCGCACAGGTCTCGCGACGGCTGGATGTCGTTGGTGTTGGAGCTGGGGTTGGAGAGTTCCTTCACGATGTTGAAGAGCTCTTTGCTGTTGTGTGCGTTGTTGTCTAGGTGGTCTTTGAGTGAGGCCCTTTTGGCGGATCTGATGAGGTGATGGTGACTGCGGGTGGCGCTCTTGTGGGCGGCGTAGCTGTCCGCTGTCCGTTCGTGGAGCCAGATCTTCTACAGTTTTCGGCATGTTCGTTTGGAGGCCTGGAGGTCTTCGGTGAACCAGGTGGCTTTCTTGCTGGTGTGGCTGTTGGGCGGATTCTTGAGCGGGGCGAGGGTGTTGGCGCAGTCGTCGATCCACTGTCTGAGGTTGCGGGCGGCGGTGTCGGGGTCGGAGGGTTCGGCGGGTGGGCTCAGGGCGAGGGTTGTGGTTAGCTGGTCTTCCGTGACTCTGCTCCAGCAGCGGCGAGGCATTTGTTCGGTGCGGTGGTGCGTGGTGGGCTTCCTGTAGGTGAAGTGGATGCAGTGGTGGTCAGTCCAGTGGGGTTCGGAGGTGTGGTTGAAGGAGACGTGTGGGCTTGCGGAAAAGATGGAGTCGAGCGTGTGGCCGGCGGCGTGGGTGGGTGTAGTCACGAGCTGTCTGAGTCGGAGGGTGGCGAGGTTGTCGATCAGGGTGGTGGAGTTGGTGTCCTTGTTGTTCTCGAGGTGGAAGTTCAGGTCCCCGAGGAGGATGTAGTCCATGGAGGCGATGGCGTGTGTGCTGACGAAGTCAGCGATGGAATCGCTGAACTGTGGTCGGGGTCCGGGGGTCTGTAGATGAGGGTTCCTCTGAGGGTGGTGTTGGGATCGGTGTGGATCTGGAAGTGCATGTGTTCGGCGGTGCTGAGGGTGTCGTCGGTGTTGGTTGAGACTCTGAGGGTGTTCCTGTGGACGATGGCGATGCCTCCTCCGACTCCGTTGGTGCGGTCCCTGCGGGTGATCTTGTATCCGTCCGGGATGGCAATGGCGATGTCGGGGGCTGAAGCGGGATTCAGCCAGGTCTCCGTCAGGAATGCGACGTCTGGGGAGGTTGAGTCGAGAAGGTCCCAGAGTTCGATGGCGTGTTTGCGGGCGGAGCGGGTGTTGAGGAGGATGCATCTGAGGTAGTTGGGTTCTTTCCTGGGCGGTGGTTTGGCGGGGCGGGTGCTGGCGAAGCTGCCGTTCCGGCAGGTGAAGGGCCCTTGGGTGCGCTTCGGGGTGGCCTGGTAGCAGGCGTGATCTTTTCCGGGGTTGAGTGCGTGGAGGGTGCTGGCGTCGTATCGGCGTCTGTTGATGTGGCGGGCGCGGGGGATGCCCGGACCAGGGGGTCTGGCGCTGGGCGCGGTCACGGCGCGGACGGGCGCAGACGGGCTTGCCCTAGACGCGCCTTTGGCGCGCCAGCGCGCGGCCGCGCAGCGGCCGCCATAAATGGGGAGGTGGGAGGGAGGAGCAGGGAATGGGGCAGCGAATGGGCAGTGAGGGGCGGGGCCGCAGGGCGCAGCGGCGGGAAACAGGCACAGAAGGGAAAACGAGCACAATCAGGGCATCAAGGGGGCACAGAAAGGAAAAAAACGAGCACAATCAGGGGCAGCAAGGGGGCACAGAAAGGAAAAAACTAGCACAATGAGGGGCAGCAAGGGGGCACAGAAAGGAAAAACGAGCACAATCAGGGGCAGCAAGGGGGCACAGAAAGGAAAAAACGAGCACAATCAGGGGCAGCAAGGGGGCACAGAAAGGAAAAACGAGCACAATCAGGGGCAGCAAGGGGGGCACAGAAAGGAAAAAACGAGCACAATCAGGGGCAGCAAGGGGGCACAGAAAGGAAAAACGAGCACAATCAGGGGCAGCAAGGGGGGCACAGAAGGAAAAACGAGCACAATCAGGGGCAGCAAGGGGGCACAGAAAGGAAAAACGAGCACAATCAGGGGCAGCAAGGGGGCACAGAAAGGAAAAACGAGCACAATCAGGGGCAGCAAGGGGGGCACAGAAAGGAAAAAACGAGCACAATCAGGGGCAGCAAGGGGGACACAGAAGGAAAAAACGAGCACAATCAGGGGCAGCAAGGGGGGCACAGAAGGAAAAAACGAGCACAATCAGGGGCAACAAGGGGGCACAGAAAGGAAAAACGAGCACAATCAGGGGCAGCAAGGGGGCACAGAAAGGAAAAACGAGCACAATCAGGGGCAGCAAGGGGCACAGAAAGGAAAAACGAGCACAATCAGGGGCAGCAAGGGGGCACAGAAAGGAAAAAACGAGCACAATCAGGGGCAGCAAGGGGGGCACAGAAAGGAAAAAAACGAGCACAATCAGGGGCAGCAAGGGGGGCACAGAAAGGAAAAACGAGCACAATCAGGGGCAGCAAGGGGGCACAGAAGGAAAAAACGAGCACAATCAGGGGCAGCAAGGGGGCACAGAAAGGAAAAACGAGCACAATCAGGGGCAGCAAGGGGGCACAGAAAGGAAAAACGAGCACAATCAGGGGCAGCAAGGGGGCACAGAAAGGAAAAAACAGAGCACAATCAGGGGCAGCAAGGGGGGCACAGAAAGGAAAAAACGAGCACAATCAGGGGCAGCAAGGGGGCACAGAAAGGAAAAACGAGCAAAATCAGGGGCAGCAGCAGGGCACACAGACGGAGCTGTGTGGTGGGGGAGCGACCTACCAGTCAAGGTCACTACTTTGCAGCAGTTCACTGATGCTATGAAAGGCCTTGTCCCCTTTTGGGGCCCCATGTCCAATAGCCTTAATATCCGTAGGCTCACTAGGGTGGTGGAAGGGGTCATTAATACCACAGCAGGGATCTTGACCAACATTACAGCTGAGCTTCAGGCTACAAGACTTATTGCGTTACAGAACAGGATGGTGTTAGATGTTAGATGGTGTTAGATCCTAGCAGATCGGGGTGGAGCTTGCCGCGTGATCGGCAGTAGTTGCTGTGTGTACATTCCGGACCATGCTCCTAATGTATACGCTGCAATACAGAAGTTGCATAGGCTCGCATCTGATATCCACCAAGAGAATGGTACTTGGACACTTTCTGGTTGGTTCTGGGGCTTCGTAGCCTCTTGGGGGTGGAAGATTCTTATCTTTCTGATAGCAATTGCAGGTGTCATTTTTACATGTTGTCTATGCGTACATTGCCTTCCTGCTTGCTGTGCACACTGTCTTGGAAAGTTAACACCCACTCCGAAGGCCTCAATACATGATGCTACGTCTTCGGGCATGATGATGCAGGCTGTCCACAACCTCATGGCTATTGATGAGTGTATTTTTGAATATTAATAATGTGTGTACTGGCATATACTAATAGTCCTTTTACTTTGCATATAGCACTAGACAAAATTGTTAGCAAATGCTAAAAGGAAGGTCTGTTAGACTGAGAATGCGTCTGGCTGACCCCTTCTAGCATTGTGGAGTTAAGTTAGCCTTTGCAGCACCTTTTTGTATTCAGCCGCCATTTTGTACCATGATCGAAATGAAGCTTCTGTCTCATACTGTCTGCCTCAGTAGAAAGCAGCCTCGATTGTTTCTCTTTATTATTCAAGGTTGAGCTTCACTGCACTAATGAATAGATCATTCTGTTTTTGCATGCCTTTCCTCGTAGGTAGCCTGCTCCCACTCTCTTAGAGAGCGGGGCCCGGGCAGAATAACTTTGAAGCTGAGATAGCATGTACCCGGTCCCAGGAGTGTAGCTCATCCTTCTGTGCCTCCTTTGTTAACCTGCTCCAACTGGAAATTTCCAGTCTGGGTGGGTCCGGTTGGGTATTGGAAATGTATAATATCTGATGTTATATTGGTAAAGGTCAGTCCCTCGGCAGCTATCTAAGGAGGCTGGTCAGATCGGACTCCGCTCGAGCGCATACTAATAAATAACTTTGGCTTGTATTCTCTACTGTCTGACCGACTTCATTTGTTTGGAAGGCTGAAAGGTGGTCGCGAGTGACCCGGGTGGCCCTAATCGGGTCACTTCCTTCAACGGTGTTGATCTGGTGGTTCATTGTGAGTGATGAGTCTAGCATGATGCCGAGGTTTCGTGCATTGTCCGTTGGGGTAGGGGGATTTCCGAGGATGGAGGGCCACCAGGAGTCATTCCATGCAGAGGGAGTGGTGCCAAGGATGAGGACTTCTGTATTTTCCAAGTTGAGTTTCAGGCAGCTATTCTTCATCCAGGTGGCGACGGCTTTCATCCCTTCCTGGAAGTTGTGTCTGGTGATGTTGGGTTCGTTGGTGAGGGAGAGGATCAGCTGCATGTCGTCGGCGTAGGAGATGATGTTGAGCCCGTGGTTCCTGACGATTATTGCGATGGGAGCCATGTAGACGTTAAAGAGGGTGGGGCTGAGGGAGGAGCCCTAGGGCACTAAACAGTTGGTCTCTGTTGGTTCCGAGAGGTAGGGAGGGAGTCTGACCCAATGAGTTCTGCCGGTGAGAAAGGAGTGGATCCAGTGGAGGGCCTTGCCACGGATGCCGGCATCGTAGAGTCTGGTGGCTAGGGTGCGGTGGGAGACGGTGTGTGAATGCAGCCGAGAGGGCCAGAAGGATGAGGGCTGCCATTTCGCCCTGGTCGAGGAGGGAACGGATGTCGTCGGTGGCGGCAAGTAGGTGGTCTTGGTGCTTTGGTTGCTTTGGAATCTGGATTGGGAGATGTCCAGGACGTTGTTAGCTTCGATGAAGTTTGTTAGCTGGGTGTTGACAGCCTTTTCGATGACCTTGGCTGCGAAGGGAAGCAGGGAGATGGGCCTGAAGTTCTTGAGGTCCATCGGGTCTGCGGAGGGTTTCTGCAGGAGGGGGTTGACTGAGGAGTGTTTCCAGTCATCGGGGAAGGTGGCGGTCTCGAAGGAGCAGTTGATTGTCCGACGTAGTTTGGGTGCGATGGCCGGGGCGGCTCTGTGGAAGATGTGGTGTGGGCAGAGATATGAGGGTGCTCCGGAGTAGGTGCTTTTCATGGTCTTCAAGGTGTTTTCTGTCATGAGCGGGATCCATTTGAGCATGGTCTGTTGGGTGGCATCACATGAGGGGGGAGCGGTGAGGTGGTCTTGGTTGTCGAAGTTGTCGTAGATCATCTTGATCTTGGGGTGAAAGAAAGTGCTGAGTCTGTTGCAGAGGTCTTGCGAGGGTGGGACGTCAGTTATTTCGCTGCAGGGTTTGGCGAATTCCTTGATGATAGAGAAGAGCTCCTTGGTGTTGTGTGCCTTGGTGAGGATTCTGTCTTGTAGGGATTTCTTCCTTGTGGATTTGATGAGTTGGTGGTGTGTGGTGGTGGCTGCTATGTAGGCAGCACGTGTTTCCGGGGTTTAGTTGTTCCTCCATGTCTTTTCGAGTCATCTGCAGGAGTGTCTGAATTGTTGGAGTGCAGGGGTGAACCAGCTTGCTTTCTTGCTGTGTCTTGTGGTGGCTTTCTTGGGGGGGACGAGTGTGTCGGTGCAGTTCGTGATCCAGTGGTGGAGGTTGCGTGCTGTGGTGTTTGCATCTGATGTGGTCGGTGGTGGGGTGCTAACAAGGGCAGAGGTGAGCTGGTCTTCAGTAATTTTGTTCCAGCTTATGTGGGGGCGGTAGGCGTGCTTGTGTACGGTGGGTTGTTTGAAGGAGAAGTGGATGCAGTGGTGATCTGTCCAGAGAAGTTCCGTGGTGTGGCTGTGGGAGACGCTGTTTCCTCTGGTGAAGACGGGGTCGAGTATGTGTCCCGCTATGTGCGTGGTGGCGGTGACTAGTTGTTTCAGTCCTATGTTGGCGAGGTTCTCTAGGAGGGAGGCAGTGTTTGAGTCGTCGTGGTTGTCCAGGTGGAAGTTTAGGTCTCCGAGTAGGATGTAGTCTGTGGATGCGAGGGCGTGGGGTGCGATGAGGTCAGTGATGGCATCAGTAAAGGGAGCACAAGGGCGGGGCGGCCTGTAGATGAGGGTTCAGGGGAGAGTCGTTTTGGGGTTGGTCTGGATCTGGAAGTGGAGGTGCTCTATGAGGGTCGTTGTGTCGTCTGGGCAGGCGAACATGCAGAGGGTGTTTTTGTGGATGAAGGCGATGCCTCCTCCTGGACAGATGAGGCAGTCCTTGCGCATGTTCTTGTATGCATCTGGAATGGCGGTGGCGATGTCGGGTTCAGAGTTGGCGTTGGTCTAGGTTTCCGTGAGGAAGGCAACGTCGGGCGAGTAGGTGGTGAGGAGGTCCCAGATTTCTATGGTGTGTTTGTGTAGAGAACGTACATTGAGGAGGATGCAGTTGAGCGGTTTGTGAGCGTTGATGTCCGGTAGGTTGGGAGATGATGCTGGGGTATGGAGGTGGGTGAAGGTGCGGCAGCACTGTAGACAGGAGAGGGGGCCATGGGTGTTATTCGGCGTTGAGAGCTGGCAGTTGTTGGTGCATCCAGGGTTGAGATCGTGGAGGGTGCTGGAGTTGTAACGGTGGCAGGTCAGAGGGCCAGGGTCCCTGGTGCTGGTCACGGTCAGGTTACGCACGGGCGCAGACGGGCGCAGACGGGCGCAGACGGGCTTGCCTGCGTGCCAGTGGCGCGGCCGCACAGTGGCCGCCATTAAGTAGGGATCGGGAAGGCAGGTCAGTTGGGAGGCGGGAAGGAAACCCTGGAGGGGGGAGGGGATGCAGGGGCAGCAGCCGTGGGGGGAAAACGGGGGAAAACGAAGGAGAGAGTGAAAAGAGAAAAGTGACAGAAGTGCAGATGAAGGAAGAGAAAGAAAGAGAAGGAAAGGAAAGGAAAGGAAAGAAAAAGAGGGCACAAAAGGAAAGGGGCAAGAGAGGCAAAGGCAGAACAGCAGAAGAGAAGAGTGCTCTCTCACTGTACCACCAGGGATGAGGTGCAGGCAGGAGCCTGAGGGTGGGGGAGGGCCTCAAACACCCTGCAACAGTGAGCTCAGGGATCAGGGGGGAGCACTTAGTGGTTGAGCTGCACGGGGGAGCAGTCACTAATGTGTCACTAAACCTACATCTAGTGTTTGCTTCAAAATTAAATGTGGATAATGTGTTTTGCCCCTTTTTGTACATACAGCATAGCACACAAACAACATACACACACTACTGAATCTACACAGACAGGCACCACAGGCACAGTACCCACAACCACCACAACAACAATTTTTTTAAGTGTCAATACAGGTGTGTTAATTTTACCTTGATAAGTTATAAACTGAACACTTATGCATTTCACTTATGAAAAAAAATGCATGTAAGAGCAATATAAAAATGCACGAGGCCAAAGCAAATGTTACCACACGATTCATAGTAAAAAATAAGCTTACCTTAGATCCCGGTGACAATGGAGTTGATTTGCTTTGTGGTCACGTAGTAGCAGCAAAGGAAGGACTTCGACAATCGGGTTCAAGACGGAAACAGAAGTGGAAAATAGAAAAAAGGTATATGTCTACCTCATATCCCTTCGATTCTGCCAACTCAAGTTTGGAGGTTTCCCCGCCACAGTTTCCTCTACGGAAAGGCACATCGTAATAAGCCCAGCAAAAATCTTGGCTGGACTACCTCCGACAGCCGCTTTGGCCTATGGCGCCCTCGATGAAGGAGTAAAATTTTGGTGGAGACAGCAGTACTCAGACGGACTATCGTCCAAAGACCCGCCAGCATCTAAATTGAGTGGGTGGACTGCCAAGTAGGCGGGCTGAGAACTGTCGGAAAAGTGACGGCGGGACCAGATCCGCCAAGTTCTAAATCACGCCCTCGGTGTAGCAATTCATGTCAAAAAGTCCTTTGGAACCTACTTTTTACCACCATCCTGTTGTTTGTTGATGTAATTTAAAGATAAGTATTAATGGATATTTAAGCTGTTTAGATTCTTGGACAGAAGATAAAACCTGTCCTCAAAGTGAAACGTTGAATTTAGAAAGGGATATTGACTGGTAGGTCAGTTTTCGGTCCTAAAGATAATTTAACATTGTACGATCAGAATTAATCTATGGCTTTTGTTAGCATCTGACAACTTCAATACTTAATTGCAGTGAACCACAATAGAAAAAGGAGGCGTTTGACCAGGACTTCAGAAACTAATTGTTACAGTCCGAAAGGTACTTTGACCTAAAATGTCTCACTGAAGCGGAAAGCTTTGTCTATTATAAGTGTTAAAAGGTTTATTTTACGAAGTCAAAATGGCAGTTTAAACTGCACACAGGCTGCAATGGCAAGCCTGAGGCATGTTTTAAAGGGCTACCTAAATGGGTTTCACAATACGTGCTGCAGGCCCACTAGTAGCACTGAATTTGCGGCCCTGGGTACATGCAGTATCAGTGTACTAGGAACTTTTAAGTAAATTAAATTTGGCACTTTTGTGTAAACCAATTTTACCATGTTTTAAAGAGTGAGCACAAGCACTTTAGCACTGGTTAGCAGCGATAAAGTGCACAGATTCCTAAAAGCCAATAAAAACGGGTTCAGCAAGCAGAAGGGGAAAAGGTACAACATTTGGGGGTGACCCTGCAAAGTCCCACACATATTTTTAACCTAACCAAAGCTATTTTGCAACGAAAGCAGAGGAAAGTGGCAACATTGGCGGCACTCACACTCTCGAAGGGGGCGCTATCATTGTCGAAAGACGTGTTGCACTGTTAGGGCATGTTAATATGTCCCACTGTGTGGCAAAGCCCCCATCCTAAGGCTTTTGTCCTGAACTCAGCAGTCTTTCTCAAACATGCCTTTCTCTGGAACTACACCAAGGACGTGCAATGCGTTCCCATCCAAGAGGTACTCAAACAGCACTTTTGTAAAGACCTTGTATGACCTCATCGATCACCTCAACCTGGCAATCAATAAGTGAGGGATGAATGTCTCTCTCACCTGCGTTGATATACAATAGCACCACGTGACATAAAACCACATAACATTACGTAGCATAATGTAACAGAGCATAACACAACATTCTGTAACAAAACATTGAATAACATAACATAACCAGGGCCACTGGAATTATGCAATTCTGTGGTGTTTTCCACATAAATATGGATTTGCCGCATTTACCATATAATCCATCACCTTCTGCACAATCTGCAGATTTTAACCCAGAAAACTGTTTATAGCGGAAAAGAATCAAAAGTTACTAAAAATGTGCCTGAAGTAGCATGAGGGACAAACAAAAGGACAGGCCTTGCCTAAAAACAACAGAATCTACTGACTTGCCCCAGTGCCATCCACCAAATGGCAGTGTTCAGAAAGGACTAATCCACAACCCCTTGCTTAGAGGTCATTCTAGAATTTCTGAGGGTAGCCCTGTCTCCACACTCCCTCTCTTTGGTTTCTGGGTCTCCACTCTCCAGCCACAGGAATGGAAGCAATATATTATGCTGCCACTGTCTGGGAAGCTGTATCCACAGTGGTTGGATCCTTAACAGGGCCTTGGGGTGCAGCCCTGCCTCCTGTGAGCTGCCACTTCCTGCCCCTGCCCTCTGTCCACAATTCCTAAATATTGAACTTGGCTGTGTTCATGAAAACATAACTTTCATGTGTTCATGAACCCTGCCAGTGCACAGGTCAGCCCTCTCGGCCTTGTCCCCAGGCTTCTGATGAAACAAGGAGGAGGGGGATGAAGGTGGCTGTGGCATGATCCAGCTGCAGAGTGTTCACTCTGTAGATGGATGTCTAGATTGCACATGCGAGGGGAGTAGTTCAACTACAATTCCTTAACACAGGCACAATCCCTTTTATTTTGCAGACATACTGTGCATGCCTCAGACAACACACTATGGGGCATATTCTCAAGAACGTGCGATAATCATCGCCAAAATAGGTTAATGCAAGTTTTCATATCGCCGTCTATCGCGGGAAAATAACTCTGTGTTAACGTCGTATTCTCAACACGGCGGTAACATGCGCTAGTCTCCCGATAACGCGTCAAATGTCCGTGATAACATTACCGGGACGGCGATAAAAATCTCAACCCGAACGTGAAAAAAGTTGCGATGTGCCCAATCGCGATAAAAAATCCAGCGATAAGCAGCGCCAGGCTTGCAATTCCCACAAGTCAGGCTGGAAAAATCACTATAAAAGCGGCAACCAAAAACACAAACAAAACACAAACAACTGCGAAGCCCCATGGAGGTAGCCGGAGCAAGTACAGAGGACAACCAGAACCCCACGAGCCCCACAGAGGACCAGCCTGGGACCTCGGGGTCAGGGCAGGGCAAGGAGAAGGAGAAGAAGAAGAGGAACCCGCCTTTCAGCCGCAGGAAAACCAGATCCTCATTACGGAGGTGATAGTCCAGGGGGGGGGGCCTGGGGGTGGTGGCGGTGGGTGTGTGGCCCTCTTGGGTCTCCGAGCTGCATGATCAGTAGCTCCATGACATGTGTTGGTCTTCAGATGTGGCTCTGGGCTGGGCTCCCTTTCATACTGCAGGTTGTCGTCCTGCTTTACACCAGAAAAAGCAGGTGTTAAATCCCTGCTGCTAACGCGCCTTATCGCCTGTTTTTGGATCGCATCGCCGATCTGGCTGGTCGTTGGGAATATCGCGAAGTGGTGTTTTCGTGAATTTTTGCACGGGAACGCCTACTCTGCATCTCATTAGCGTTAGTTGTCGCTCTCATCCGTGGCGATGTTTTCTGTGGCAGCTATCGCTGAGAAACTGGCGATATAGGCAGTTTGCACCAGCTTGAGAATGGTGCGAAAAATCTATTGCCACTTTTGCCGCGCTAAAGTGCCGATAAATCGGCGATAAGTCCTTGAGAATATGCCCCTATATTTGCTAAGATGGGGCTGTTAGGGCACACATCAGTGCATCCCTGAGGCCACTGAAGAGCCACACAGAGCAGCTGGTGCAGGATCCCCACCACTGGCCCAGCTCCTGATAGATCTGTGATTCTAGTCCTATCAAGAAGCTAGAGAGGGACTGGGGTGGTCTTCCTCTGTTTAATCCTGGCCCTGCTGCTGTTTGCCTCCTCGTTGGGAATCATGCCTTGCTGGGTCTGATGTCCAGAGCCAGATCCCTTCTCTGGTGAGGCCATGGAGCCTCCGAGATGCCAGCAAAGGAAATAAAAAATGGGTAGTTTCTCTGCGTATGAGTGAGTGTGTGTTTGAGAGTGATTGGTGTTTTGTACCTTTTCTCTGGGACACATTGCCCCATGAAATTGAGGTTAACATCATCCCTGATCCACCCCACTCTGGCCGCGGCACCGAGCTGTAATATTTATGGGTACAGCACGCCCACACCAGTGCGGGCGCAAAGCCATGGTAAATCTGTGTATGTGCCCTGAGGATCTGTCTTTGCATCTCATGCCAGCTGCCTGACTTGCTTCATCTCCAGTGCTTTGGCTCCAGAGGAGTGGAAGGATACAGTAAACCACCAATAGCCTGAAGTGAGAAAGCCGTACTCCTCTGGGTGACCCCAAAGTCCACTCTATGTATATTTGAAAGCATTGGTAACAATAGCTCCTGCTGACAGCTGCACTCTCGAGGTAGAAGCAAAGAAAACATGAAATAGGAAGGAGTGCAGAGGGTTTAAGGCTGGGGCTACAAGAAGGGGGATCTTACTGCTGGAAGACATAGAGGCTAGTTCCACAGGAACTCAGGGAGAAATAAGGTACGCATATAGGAATTGTTCCCAAGAAGGACAGCTGCCCTTCAAGGTGAAATATTCATGCATATGTTTTTGCAAAAAGTGGGTCATCAGAACCAGTTTGGGCAAGATTGTGTTGTGTTAGATGCACATAAGACTATTTTTATATTTCTCTGCCAAGATACAGAGGAACAGACCACATGCAGCCAGTCTGAGATGGATCCAACCCATAAGACACAGATCAGACTCAACTGCTAAGCGTTTACTCCCTTGCACAGTAACACACGCAAACCCAGACGTGCCTCGCCATTGTCTGCCATAGTGAGGTACAGCTTGTGTGTAGTGGCACTGTGGGATGCAGGACCCACATGTGGACACACTATCACACCGAGGGTATCTCACTTAGAAAAACGTAAAGGTGTAGGGGATGCATGAATTCATTTTAGCCACTGGTAATTACTCTAGGGTGCAATCCCAGCATTTCTTTGCTCACTGTGCCACTAGAGACAGGGACCAACCACATGCAAATCAGTAACTTAGCACCACACTAGACCGAAGTGCCATCAAGGCAGAACTCATTCCATTTGTACAATTCCAATAAGCGGCTGGTCACCCACACTCCTTCACCTCAGCCACCAGGCAAGTCAACTACAAGCGGGTGTTGTTGGCATTCAGCTGACACCTCAAACCACAGCCATCAATCACCCCAGTCAACAACAACATGTGAGTATTGGAAAAAACATTTAAAGGGCAGAGTCCTGGGTCACTCAGCAGTTAGTGGGGCAACTGATGTCTTCTATTAGTCCACTGACAATGTAAGAACCAGGTCTGGGATGAGCTGCTGGGTGATAACCTCTCCTTTGGTGATCATCCCTCGCGGCCGGCTCTTGGGAGGGATTTCAATCCTGTGAAACTAAATTCAGGGGCCTTTCCTTCTACTATCGGTCACCCTAGAGTTTGAAAATGTATCTATAAGTACAAGTGTGTCCCCTCTAATCCAAAGCTGGGGTGCAGTGCCCTGCTATTGTCTGCGTCCTGGCCATTTCACATTTCCATGATTCCTAACGCTCCACTTGTAAGGCAGACATTTTTAGTTCAACATTTTAAAATATTTAAAATAATAACCCCATAACACATATTGCCAGATGTTTAGAAACATTTCAACATAATTCTACCATTTTACACTTTGAAATGTTGTAAGATATTAATAGAACATAAAACAATACACGATTTCATTAATTAAGATTGAATATTTAAGTAAAAGATAGACTTAAGTCATCAAGTAGAAAAGCAAATGTTAACGGAGGTCAGTTCCAACAAAATCAGATATTGCAAAATTAATTTGAAATTCTGATGATTAATAACTTAGTAAGCAAAAGACACACAATTGATGGACGGAATGCAGAACAAATCAAAACATTCACCCCCAGTCAAGAGATCTGGGTTAAATCCATCATTCTTTTGCTCACCATGCCACGCCAGTTTAGACCTGGCCATATGAAAATCAGTCTTGACCCTGTGCCTCATGGGAACAGTCCAGCCCGAACTGCCAAGCCAGGTCCTCCCTGGACCGGAAACAAGCATCTTAGGACCGGTTTCGGGGTTTCACCCCTCATCAGCCAGGATAGCTTGATTCAAGTGGCACAGTGAGCCTGGGACCCACGTCTGGGCATACCTGGCGCACTTAGGGCGAGAAAGCAAAAGACACACAATTGATGGACGGAATGCAGAACAAATCAAAACATTCACCCCCAGTCAAGAGATCTGGGTTAAATCCATCATCCTGTTGCTCACCATGCCACCCCAGTTTAGACCTGGCCATATGCAAATCAGTCTTGACCCTTTGCCTCATGGGAACAGTCCAGCCTAAACTGCCAAGCCAGGTCCTGTCTATGTCTATGTACTGTTTCTTGTAGAGCGCATATATCACCCAGAGGTCTCATAGCGCTTTGCCGAGACTCAGGCACAGACAGAAAAGATGGCTAGGAACAAAAGAGGTTTAGAATAGCCAGGTCTTAAGAGATTTACGAAACTTTGTGTGCTCTATCTCAGTTCGTAGATGTATAGGCAGAGAGTTCCAGAGGGTGGGGGCCAATTTTGAAAAGGATTTACTACCATGCTTAACTGTTCGAACCTTCGGAACTATAAGTAGGTGTTTGTTTGCAGAGCGAAGTGTCCTAGAAGGCTGGTACTTCTGTAGTTTTGTTGCCAAATACTGAGGGCCCTGTCCATTTAGAGTTTTATGGACTAGACAGCAGATTTTGAAGTCTATTCGCTTCTTAATAGGCAGCCAATGGAGCGACCTCAGATTAGGGGCGGAGGGAGATCGGGCTGGAAGATTTAAAACCATTCTAGCTGCTGTGTTTTGCAGAACCTGGAGCTTATGAAGGAGATCAATGTTTATGGAAGCCATCAAGGCATTCCCATAATCCAGGCGGCTGACAATCAGACCCTGGACCAGTGGTAGACGGGATGGCAAAGGGACCCATTTAAAGATTTTACGAAGGGCGTGCCTTATCCCGTAGCAAGTACGTATTGTATGGTTGACATGATCCCGCATAGAGAGTTGGTTGTCAATCATTATGCCGAGATTACGGGCTGTTTCTTTCGGGATGGGACAGGTACCTAAGGTAGAAAGCCACCAGTCATTTGTCCATAGCGTCTGTGCATTACCAAAAAGAACAATTTCTGTTTTATTAGCGTTTAGCTGGAGGTTGTTTGTTGACATCCAGTTGTTTATGTCCAGCATACATTGTCCAAATCTGTGTTTGGTACTTGCAACGTCCGGGCCAAGAGTGATTAATAACTGTGTATCATCGGCATACGACAGTGTGTCGAAGCCGTGATCCTTGATGATTTTAGCCAAGGGAGATACGTATAAATGAAAGTGCGTAGGGCTCAGGATAGATCCCTGTGGGACGCTTTTATTTATAGGTTGGCTCTTGGAGGTGAAGGCGCCAATTTGGACTCGAGAGGTGCGGTCACTCAGATAACTCCTAAACCAGGCTAATGCGGGGCCCTCGACACCAGCTTCTCTCAGGCGATCCAGAAGAATGGAATGGGAAATGGTGTCGAAGGCGGCCGACAGATCTAACAGGACTAAGATGCCGACCTCCGATTGTCCAAAGAGAGCCTAATGCTATCCACCACTTCAAGTAGAGCTGTTTCAGTGCTATGAAAAGCTCGGAACCCTGACTGAGAGGGATCCAGCACTTTATTTTTCTCTAGATGTTTAATTAGTTGACCATTTATCAGGGACTCTTGGATTTTACCAAACAGGGGGAGAAGAGATATAGGTCGATAGTTGTTTAGTTGTTCAGGGTCGGATTTAGGTTTCTTTAGAATGGGTCTAACTATGGCCTCCTTCCACCTTATGGGGACCTGCGAGTGTAGTAATGAGAGGTTGAAGACCCTCGTTAGACATGGAGTGATAACTGAGCTGATTTTTAATAGAACCTGAGAAGATACTATATCAGAGGGGGAGCCTGATTTTACCTTTTTAAATGCCAGAGAAACTTCTTCCAGAGAAAATTCTGAGAATTTTTTTAAGGTAGAAGCCACCAAAGAGCAATTTACTTCTGTTCTCTGAGTATGCAATTGGACAGAGTCATGCGGGAATTGACTATATATTCTGTCAATTTTCTCTACAAAAAAAGTGGATAGAGAGTCGACCCACTCCTGAGAAGCAACCAATGGAGGCTGCATAGAGGCAGGATGTGTAAATTCATTGAGAATCTTGAATAACTCTTTCTGAGAGTTAGAGGCTTTATTTATTCTTTCACCTAGATATGATTTTTTTGCCAATATAATATGGGCTAAGTACTGTCTATGTAAGAGTTTGTAGTCATTACGGTCAGTGAGGCTTTTTGAATGTCTCCATTTGCGCTCAGCCTTTCTAGCTGTTAGTTTATCAATTTTTAGGGCTGGAGTAAGCCAGGGTGAGGATTTGTGTAAACCTCTTACTCTTTTCTTTGGAGCAATTTTGTCCAATGCCTGACAAATTGCAGCATCTAATGAAGTGGCTACATCATTGGGAGTGTTAGTATTAGACATCAGGGGAGTAACAAAATATGCAGAAAAAGATGCCGGGTCAATATTTTTCCACGGTCTACACCATGTTTGTTCTGCTACAAGATTTGTATGGCATGAGGATGGGGTTAAGATATTAAATTTAAGCAAGTAGTGGTCAGTCCATAGGGCAGGCATGGGTGAGTCAGCAGTTATGTTGTGAGAATTTGTAAATAAAAGGTCTAGTGTATGACCAGCTATATGAGTAGGACCATTTACTGTTTGTGTGAGCCCTAGGGTACTAAGACTAGAAATAAGATCATTTGTATGCGGGTCAGTGGAAAGATCAATATGATAGTTAAAATCACCCAACAGAAGAAAGTTATCGCTTGTTAGCACGTGGGGAGCAATTGTCTCCATAAGGCGACTGGTAAATTGGGCCTTGCTGCCTGGGGGACGGTAAAGTAAGGCCCCTTTCCAAGATTCCTTAGTTAGGTTGTTTATTTTAAATATACAGATTTCTACCCAGTCTGTGCTGAGGAAATCAATAATGGTAAATTTAATATTTGCTCTAAAAGCGATAGCTAGTCCTCCGCCTCTCTTATCCTTTCTATCCACTCTACTCAATTGATAGTCTGGTGGAAAGGCTAAGGAAATATCAATCGTTGATGACTCTTGGAACCAAGTCTCTGTTATGAAGAAGATATCTGGCTTCTCGAAGTCGAGCAAAGTCCATACATCTAGGGCATGTTTAGGGAGACATCGAGCGTTACAGGAAACCGGACCGGAAACAAGCATCCTAGGACCGGTTTTGGGGTTTCACCCCTCATCACCCAGGATAGCTTGATTCCAGTGGCACAGTGAGCCTGGGACCCACGTCTGGGCATACCCGGCGCACTTAGAGCGAGAAAGCAAAAGACACACAATTGATGGACAGAATGCAAACAAATCAAAACATTCACCCCCAGTCAAGCGATCTGGGTTAAATCCATCATTCTTTTGCTCACCATGCCACCCCAGTTTAGACCTGGCCATATGCAAATCAGTCTTGACCCTGTGCCTCATGGGAACATTCCAGCACGAACTGCCAAGCCAGGTCCTCCCTGTACCGGAAACAAGCATCCTCGGACCGGTTTCGGGGTTTCACCCCTCATCAGCAAGGATAGCTTGATTCCAGTGGCACAGTGAGCCTGGGACCCACGTCTGGGCATACCCTGCGCATTTAGGGCGAGAAAGCAAAAGACACACAATTGATGGACGGAATGCAGAACAAATCAAAACATTCACCCCCAGTCAAGAGATCTGGGTTAAATCCATCATTCTTTTGCTCACCATGCCACCCCAGTTTAGACCTGGCCATATGCAAATCAGTCTTGACCCTGTGCCTCATGGGAACAGTCCAGCCCGAACTGCCAAGCCAGGTCCTCCCTGGACCGGAAACAAGCATCCTAGTACCGGTTTCGGGGTTTCACCCCTCATAAGCCAGGATAGCTTGATTCCAGTGGCACAGTGAGCCTGGGACACACGTCTCGGCATACCGAGCGCACTTAGGGCGAGAAAGCAAAAGACACACAATTGATGGACGGAATGCAGAACAAATCAAAACATTCACCCCCAGTCAAGAGATCTGGGTTAAATCTATCATTCTATTGCTCACCATGCCACCCCAGTTTAGACCTGGCCATATGCAAATCAGTCTTGACCCTGTGCCTCATGGGAACAGTCCAGCCCAACCTGCCAAGCCAGGTCTTCCCTGGACCGGAAACAACCATCCTAGTACCGGTTTCGGGGTTTCACCCCATATCAGCCAGGATAGCTGGATTCCAGTGGCACAGTGAGCCTGGGACCCACGTCTTGGCATACCCGGC
The DNA here is from genome assembly GCA_963921515.1 of Calotriton arnoldi. Classification (NCBI taxonomy): domain Eukaryota; kingdom Metazoa; phylum Chordata; class Amphibia; order Caudata; family Salamandridae; genus Calotriton; species Calotriton arnoldi. The sequence continues at coordinate 542,547 of CAWUFW010010548.1, forward strand.
GCACTTAGGGCGAGAAAGCAAAAGACACACAATTGATGGACGGAATGCAGAACAAATCAAAACATTCACCCCCAGTCAAGAGATCTGGGTTAAATCCATCATTCTGTTGCTCATCATGCCACCCCAGTTTAGACCTGGCCATATGCAAATCAGTCTTGACCCTGTGCCTCATGGGAACAGTCCAGCCCGAACTGCCAAGCCAGGTCCTCCCTGGAACAGAAACAAGCATCCTAGGACCGGTTTCGGGGTTTCACCCCTCATCAGCCAGGATAGCTTGATTCCAGTGGCACAGTGAACCTGGGACCCACGTCTGAGCATACCCAGCGCACTTAGGGCGAGAAAGCAAAAGACACACAATTGATGGACGGAATGCAGAACAAATCAAAACATTCACCCCCAGTCAAGAGATCTGGGTTAAATCCATCATTCTTTTGCTCACCATGCCACCCCAGTTTAGACCTGGCCATATGCAAACCAGTCTTGACCCTGTGCCTCATGGGAACAGTCCAGCCCAAACTGCCAAGCCAGGTCCTCCCTGGACCAGAAACAAGCATACTAGGACCGGTTTTGGGGTTTCACCCCTCATCAGCCAGGATAGCTTGATTCCAGTGGCACAGTGAGCCTGGGACCCACGTCTGGGCATACCCGGCGCACTTAGGGCAAAAAAGCAAAAGACACACATGCCACTGGAGTCAAGCTATCCTGGATGATGAGAGGGTGAAACCCCGAAACAGGTCCTAGGATGCTTGGTTCCAGTCCAGGGAGGACCTGGCCTGGAAGTTCGGCCTGGACTGTTCCCATTGGGCACTGGGTCAAGACTGATTTGCATATGGCTGGGTTCAAACTGGAATGGCATGGGGAGCAAAAAACGATGGATTTAGGCCCAGATCTCTGTACTGGGGTGAATGTATGACATTGTTTTGCATTCTGTCCATCAACTGTTCTTTTTGCATGTTTCACCCCGAGTGGGACGCGTATGCACAGACATGGGTCCCGTGCTCTCCATGCCACTGGAGTCAAGCTATCCTGGCTGATGAGGGGTGAAACCCCGAAACCGGTCCTAGGATGCTTGGTTCCAGTCCAGGGAGGACCTGGCCTGGCAGTTCGGGCTGGACTGTTCCCAATAAGCACAGGGTCAAGACTGATTTGCATATGGCTGGGTTCTAACTGGAATGGCATGGGGAGCACAAAACGATGGATTTAGGCCCAGATCTCTGTACTGGGGTGAATGTATGACATTGTTCTGCATTCTTTCAATCAACTGTTCTTTTTGCATGTGTCACCCCGAGTGGGATGGGTATGCCCAGACGTGGGTCCCGTGCTCTCCATGCCACTGGAGTCAAGCTATCCTGGCTGATGAGGGGTGAAACCCCGAAACCGGTCCTAGGATGCTTGGTTCCAGTCCAGGGAGGACCTGGCCTGGCAGTTCGGGCTGGACTGTACCCATGGGACACAGGGTCAAGACTGATTTGCATATGGCTGGGTTCAAATTGGAATGGCATGGGGAGCAAAAAACGATGGATTTAGGCCCAGATCTCTGTACTGGGGTGAATGTATGACATTGTTCTGCATTCTGTCCATCAACCATTCTTTTTGCATGTGTTCCCCCGAGTGGGACGGGCATGCCCAGACGTGGATCCTGTGCTCTCCATGCCACTGGAGTCAAGCTATCCTGGCTGATGAGGGGTGAAACCCCGAAACAAGTCCTAGGATGCTTGGTTCCAGTCCAGGGAGGACCTGGCCTGGCAGTTCGGGCTGGACTGTTCCCATTGGGCACAGGGTCAAGACTGATTTGCATATGGCTGGGTTCAAACTGGAATGGCATGGGGAGCAAAAAACGATAAATTTAGGCCCAGAACTCTATACTGGGGTGAATGTATGACATTGTTCTGCATTCTGTCCATCAACTGTTCTATTTGCATGTGTCACCCCGAGTGGGACGGGTATGCCCAGACATGGGTCCCGTGCTCTCCATGCCACTGGAGTCAAGCTATCCTGGCTGGTGAGGGGTGACACCCCGAAACCAGTCCTAGGATGCTTGGTTCCAGTCCAGGGAGGACCTGGCCTTGCAGTTCGGGCTGGACTGTTCCCATCGGGCACAGGGTCAAGACTGATTTGCATATGGCTGGGTTCAAAATGGAATGGCATGGGGAGCAAAAAACGATGGATTCAGGCCCAGATCTCAGTACTGGGGTGAATGTATGACATTGTTCTGCATTCTGTCCATCAACTGTTCTTTTTGCATGTGTCACCCCGAGTGGGACGGGTATGCCCAGATGTGGGTCCCATGCTCTCCATGCCACTGGAGTCAAGCTATCCTGGCTGATGAGGGGTGAATCCACGAAACCGGTCCTAGGATGCTTGGTTCCAGTCCAGGGAGGACCTGGCCTGGCAGTTCGGGCTGGACTGTTCCCATTGGGCACAGGGTCAAGACTGATTTGCATATGGCTGGGTTCAAACTGGAAATACATGGGGAGAAAACAACGATGGATTTAGGCCCAGATCTCTGTACTGGGGTGAATGTATGACATTGTTCTGCATTCTGTCCATCAACTGTTCTTTTTGCATGTGTCACCCTGAGTGGGACGGGTATGCCCATACGTGGGTCCCGTGCTCTCCATGCCACTGGATTCAAGCTATCCTGGCTGATGAGGGGTGAAACCCCGAAACCGGTCCTAGGATGCTTGGTTCCACTCCAGGGAGGACCTGGCCTGGCAGTTCGGGCTGGCCTGTTCCCATTGGGCACAGGGTCAAGACTGATTTGCATATGGCTGGGTTCAAACTGGAATGGCATGGGGAGCAAAAAACGATGGATTTAGGCCCAGAACTCTGTACTGGGGTGAATGTATGACATTGTTCTGCATTCTGTCCATCAACTGTTCTTTTTGCATGTGTCACCCCGAGTGGGTACGGGTATGCCCAGACGTGGGTATCGTGCTCTCCATGCCACTGGAGTCAAGCTATCCTGGCTGATGAGGGGTGAAACCCCGAAACCGGTCCTAGGATACTTGGTTCCAGTCCAGGGAGGACCTGCCCTGGCAGTTCGGGCTGGTCTGTTCCCATTGGGCACAGGGTCAAGACTGATTTGCATATGGCTGGGTTCAAACTGGAATGGCATGGGGAGCAAAAAACGATGGATTTAGGCCGAGATCTCTGTACTGGGGTGAATGTATGACATTGTTCTGCATTCTGTTCATCAACTGTTCTTTTTGCATGTGTCACCCCGAGTGGGACGGGTATGCCCAGATGTGGGTCCCGTGCTCTCCATGCCACTGGATTCAAGCTATCCTGGCTGATGAGGGGTGAATCCGCGATACCGGTCCTAGGATGCTTGGTTCCACTCCAGGGAGGACCTGGCCTGGCAGTTCGGGCTGGCCTGTTCCCATTGGGCACAGGGTCAAGACTGATTTGCATATGGCTGGGTTCAAACTGGAATGGCATGGGGAGCAAAAAACGATGGATTTAGGCCGAGATCTCTGTACTGGGGTGAATGTATGACATTGTTCTGCATTCTGTCCATCAACTGTTCTTTTTGCATAATAACTAGGCCTGGGCAAAGCACTACGCTACGCTCGCGAAGTTTGCGTAGTTTGCGCAACTTCGCACTTCACGATTTGCACGTAGCACAGTGCGAACACGCGTAGCGCAGCGAGCGTAGTGCAGCGGTCATTTTTGCTTGCTCGCGGTCCTCAACGTCAAGTTGGCGACCGCGAGCAAGCAAATGACTATCCCGGCGAGCCTTTTTCCTCGTTCGCGATCAGCAACATCAAGTTGCCGATCGCGAGCGAGGAAAATAAACCTCCCGGCGAGGATCTCAACGCGGGGAGGTCAGGTTTCTCATTGCGAGTGGTCGCGTATGCTCGCGACCACTCGCGATGAGAAACTACCAGTCCGCATTGAGAAAACTGCTGCTCGAGTAAAAATCTACTCGAGCAGCAGAAAACGACTGCTCGCACTGTGCGAGATGCCGTTCTCTCGCATTGCACAGTGCGAACAGCAAACTACGCAGTTCGCGTAGTGCTACGCGTAGCTCGCGTAGTGCGAACTGCACTTTGCGTAGCTACGCGTAGCGCGACTACGCGAACTACGCCCAGGGTTAATAATAACTTAGTAAGGCAATGGCCTGGCAACGTGTGCATCGGCTAATGGCTCTCACCCACGATTCCACGAGAAAGCCCCCATTTGGGGGAATGCTGGCATACGCATTAATAGGCAGTCGCTGTCCTGGCCCCTATGTGAGACGGCAGGCATCCACACTCTGGACCAGCTTCTCCACAAAGGGGACCTTAAGACATTTGCGCAACTCCGAGAGGAATTTGGCCTTCCCACGTCGAAGTCCTGCAAACATATGCAGCTCTGCCACTGTCTGCAGAAATGTCTGGGGCCACACCCTTGGTCACTACCAACCTCGCCAGTGCTCTCATACCTCCGCACGTGGGGAACACACAAAGGAGTTACGTCCAGCCTCTACGGACTACTCACCTCCCATCTCTTCTCACAACCCCTATCACAAGCCCTCCGCACCAGATGGCAAGCCCGGCTCTCGGTATCCTATGGAGCGGAGGAGTGGGCGGAGCTCTTGGACGACCTGGACAGGGGTGCCCGGGAGGCAAGACTGAAATTTTGTCTGTTTACAATCCTACACGAGTGGCACTGGTCACCGATGAAACTGCACAAAGCAGGCCTTCTCCCGCATGCAAACTGTTGGAGATGCGCGAATACGGCATACAATATGACCCATATCATATGCAAATGTCCCTCGGTACAGTCCTTTTGGGCCTATGTGGGCAAGACCCTGGGCACCACTATGCCCTTGCACCTGCCGCTTACTTCCGCTGCTATCCTTCTACATGACCTGCGGCGCTCCCCAGAGTTGTCAAAACCGCAACGCTGACTTTACCACACAGCACTTGCCACAGCTAAGCTATGTATCCTGCGCCAGTGGAGATCGTCGACCCCTCCATCCCAAGAGGCTTGGTTAGTGGCCATGATCCACACGGCCTCCCACGAACGAGTCATTTACAACCTCCAGGACCAATCTGACCTCTTCCTCCAAGTGTGGGTGCCTTTCCAACGCACAGAGAGCGGCAGCGAGGGATGTCCCACGACAGAAAGCCCACCTCAGACATCAACATGACAACATCAAAGCGTCACAGCGCCTTACTCCATTCTACTTCACTCTGCCCCCATCACACACATGCGCCTCCTCCCTTACCCCCCTCACTCCCCTGCCCATCCGTCCGCCCACACCTTAACACGGCACGTTTAACAACTGATACGCTGAAATAGACACGTCTTCCCCCCCTCCTCTCTTTCTTTCTATCTCTTCCCCCCGCCCTATCACCTTCTTTTTGAATACATTCCTCATTGTCCAAGAGGCACGCAACACACAATTTTTTGCTGTAATATCTAATGTGGCCATTGTATCTGTGTGGCCGATGCTGATGTTCCTACAATGTTATTTTATTTTAAAATTGCTAATAAAGAATTACAACACAAAAAAATGTATGAGTTGTGTCGATCCATGCAGGCTTACGTCTCCCATTGCCCTGTTCATGATGTTATAGATAACCATACACATGACATCGTTGATGATAACACATATTACCTTACCATTGACATCACCAATGACATCCCCAACGGCTCTCAACATCCCTGTGAGAAGTTGGCCTGGTATATGCTGTCCACTAATTAAAGTGGGCACCTTGCACCAGTCCAAACGACCTTTATTGATTAGGTTAAAGACAACCTTTATTGAAAGCTATCCTAGTGGTAGCTATGGAGAGCAGCCTTCAGGCTAAGTCTCGAAGGAATGTAAAGCAGCTTATTTTACCAGTATATAACCTCCTGAATGACCAAATGAAAGGAGAACCACACAAGGTATATATAAAATATATGTATTTATTACTAAACACTCTCTACTAACCTCTTTATGAGATTAGAGAACAAGACACACAATATTAAATAACTAGAACAACAGTAAATAGCACAATACACAGCGGGCTCCAGGGGGAGACCGAACCATATACTAAGTAAGTGGTATAAGAACCACGATTTGACTAGACACAGTGCCTAGAGCACGTAGAATCGCTGGGACCCCAAGGAACCACCCAAGGTAGTGACACAGGGGACCCACGGAGGACGGGTGCAGTGTGGGAACACAGATGCGAGCTCCGTACAACTCTTTGGGAAAGTCGCGTTGAGGATTTAAAGATTAAGGACACTTAGGAGCGGACTTTCAGCAAACCCAGCTAAACATAGAAGGTTCTAAGGCCAGCACCCTTGAGAGTACCGAGGTACCCGTGTTACCTATCCCAGAGGAGCCGGGTGCATAGGGGTCAAGTGGTGTCGGAAACCCTCATCGTTTTCAATGGTGTAATGCAAAAAAGTACTGCTGCCGTGGAGAAGAAAAGTGTCCGGAGTGATCCAAGCCTGGATCGGAGATGAGAAGAACCTGAAAGCAGAGGGGACAAAGTCTGGGTCACTTCACGTGACCAGGAGCGGAGCAATCGAATGCCCACCGATGTCAGGTGCTTCAGGTGAGATGAGGTGAAGCTTGACTCTGCAGCCACGGGGACCAGGAGATGTCGACGATGACCACAGTCCGGATCTGAGCTGTTCCACAAAGGATGTCGAGTGCTGGGGGGACAGTGTCCGGATTGAACACCAACAAGCCTTGGCAACAGCAACCCACGCGGTCAGAGGAAAGATGCTTCTGCGAGGACCAGCAAGGTCCTGGGGACTCTCCAAGCAATGGAGAGTCAGGGCACGTCTGGAGCAACCAGGGAAGCCCACTGAAAGTTAAAGTTGCCTTCTCAGGGACCATCAGGCCAACGGACCAGGGATCGCGAAGGGACCTTGAGCTGAATCACAAAATGCCAGCCCACGGAACACTCGTGGAGTGTAGGCCGGAAATCTTCAGTGGAATTACTGCTCGGGGTCAGGACTACAAGTAGCCCAAAGCACAGCTTCAGGGATTGCCGAAAAGCATATGCTGCTGCAAATGTACAAGGTGCCCAGGGGTACGGGTTTCACGGTCCCCACGAGGGATACGGGACTCAGGATTACTGAGAGTGCAGATCGACCTCGGAGACCTCGGGAACCCACCTCCTGTATTGCAGAATTCTTCAGAGTCCTTCGGGAGCTTCGTAGATGCAAACCGGTCAGATGCGTTTAGGTGCCTGCTCAGCAGGGGAGTAACTCCTTTACTCCAAGGGAGATTATTCAGTCATCCAGCAAAGCGTAGATCGTCGAAGGTTACTTGTTTTCTGTAGCAGAGTTTAGCCAGGTAAATCTAAAGTCCTGTAGTCAGGGGTTCCTACTTTATACCCAAGGAAGGGGTGGGACAAACTCTGGGGACCCACCTATGGGAGGGTCAGGACAGAGGGGTGGCTACACCCATGTCCTTTGTCCAGTTTTGCGCCAGAGCAGGAGCAAATGGCTCCTGCAACCGGCATGAGCTGGACTATGCACAGGGACACCAAATGTGCCCCCAGTGCAGACATCAAAGCACTCTGAGAGTGCACCCACCCAGCCCCAATACACTAAAGCCTGTCTGGGAGGTGGTCACACCTCCCTGTGACAGGAAACCTATTGTCAAGCCTTCCCCTGCCGGAGTTTCGTCCAGCAGCAGGAGGGCAGACTCGTGTCTGTGGCTGGCAGCATTCATTTTGTGATGCCAGGGTTCTGTGAAGCTGGTACCGGGTGTACCGGTGTTGTCATATTTCTCCCTCTAGGAGGGTGGAATCATACCTCCCACACCAGTTACTGGTGTGGAGGTATGATTCCAAGGTGTTTGACACCAAATACGATTAATGTTTCCATGCAGCTATATTAAAGTTAGCATTTACCGTGAGGTTATAATGCACTTAAGTATATATGGTTAGCTGCATCACAAACATCCCCGGAATATAGGTTCTGAAGGCTGCAGAGGGGCTCTGCTCATGCATGGGCACCCTCTCACATAAAACCCAGCACCCTGCCTTCAGGATTCATAAGGCCTGCTATAGGGGTGACTGATAGGTTTATATGTGCAGTGCTCAGGATAGATATAGTGAACCTATATCTAAGTAAGGGGTGCATGCACCACCTTACACAGGCTGCAGTAGCAGTCCTGTGGTGTCATTTTAAATGGTCTCTCAGGGGTGGCATAATACATGCTGCAGCCCCTGGGAGGCCTCTGAGGTACCTATGCCCTGGGTACATAGTATACCATATACTAGGGACTTATAAGGGTACCCCAGAATCCAATCTGGAGTGTACCTAAAGTACATGAACAACCAATTTAGGGAGAAAGCAGATAGACTGGGGTCCTGATTAGCAGGATCCCAGTCAGACTAAGTCGAAAACCAGCAAAACACCAGGAAAAAAGTAGGGGTAACTATGCAGTCAGATTCCACCTTCCTACAATCCCTTCATCACAAAGTCCACTAGGCTCAACTTAACGTTATACCCAAGCAGTGGGAAGAGGTGCTGAAGACTGGACCACTTTGTCCACACAAAGCAGGTTCTGTGTGGAGGGACTGGCCTTCAGCAGGCCCTGTACTGTGTGTGAAAAGGGGCAGATTTAAGAAAGCCCTTCAGCGTTAGCCAGCTGGCTGTAGGCTCGAGACTTGGACCACTCTAGCACCCCATCCTGAGTCTAGACTCGCTGTTTGCCATGCCCAGTGTGTGCTCCTGGTGCAGGCCCTGGCCTTCTAGCAGACCCTGCATTCAAGGCTGCTACCTAAGAGTACATTGGGCACACGCTTAGGCCCTGCCCAGTGTGTGCTCCTGGTGCACAGCGTGGCCTTCTAGCAGACCCTACATTCAAGGCCTTTATCTGAGAGTACATTGGGCCCACCCTTAGGCCATGCCCAGTGCGGGGCCTGGCCTTCTAGGAGACCCTACATTCTAGGCCTGTACCTAAGAGTACATTGGGCACACCCTTAGGCCATGCCCAGTGCGTGCTCCTGGTGCAGGGCCTGGCCTTCTTGCAGACCCTACATTTTAGGCCTGTACCTAAGAGTTCATTGGGCACACCCTTAGGCCCTGCCCAGTGTGTGCTCCTGGTGCACAGTGTGGCCTTCTAGCAGACCCTACATCAGGCCTTTAACTGAGAGGACATTGCCAAGCACCATGACATGTTCAGCGCCAAGACACCTCAGGGTATTCGCGCGCTTTAAAAATCATATTAACATAACATAACATTGGGCACACCCTTAGGCCATGCCCAGTTCTTGCTCCTGGTGCGGGCCTGGCCTTCTAGGAGACCCTGCATAATAGGCCTGTACCTAAGAGTACATTGGGCACACCCTTAGGCCATGCCCAATGCGTGCTCCTGGTGCAGGGCTTGGCCTTCTAGCAGACCCTGCATTAAAGGCCTCTACCTAAGGGGGCATTGGGCACACCCTTAGTCCCTGCCCAGTGTATGCTCCTGGTGCAGACCCTGCATTCAAGGCCGTTACCTACGAGTGCAATGGGCACACCCTTAGGCCCTGCCCAGTGTATGCTTCTGGTGCAGGCCCTGGCCTTCTAGCAGACCCTGCAATCAAGGCCTTTACCTAAGAGTACAATGAGTACCCCCGTAGGCCATGCCCAGTGCGTGCTCCTGGTGCAGGGCCTTGCCTTCTAGCAGACCCTGCATTCAAGCCCTCTACCTAAGAGGGCATTGGGCACACACTTAGGCCATGCCCAGTGCGTGCTCCTGGTGCAGGGCCTGGCCTTCTAGCAGACCCTGCATTCAAGGCCTCTACCTAAGAGGGCATTTGGGCACACCCTTATGCCATGCCCGGTGCGTGCTCCTGGTGCAGGGCCTGGCCTTCTCGCAGACCCTGCATTCAAGGACTTTACCTAAGAGGGCATTCGGCACACCCTTAGGCCATGCCCAGTGGGTCATGGGTGTAAGTTCTGCACTGAGGACAACTTCTCAGTCCTTCATCTTTTCCATCTGAACCCACTGTGACTATTATGAGGGTGGGGCGTGGCTACATCAGCTCTGCCAATCACTCAGTACTCCACCTCACACTGACATTTCAGTGATGTCATCAACGATGCTATCTATGTTATGTTATGTCATGGTATGGTGTGTTATGTTATGTTATGTTATGTTATGTTATTTTATGTTATGTTGTGTTATGTTATGTTTTATTGTGTTATGTTTTGTTGTGTTATGTTACGTTATGTTATGTTCTGTTATGTTATGTTAAGTTGTGTTATGTTATGTTTTATTGTGTTATGTTATGTTGTGTTATGTTATGCTATGTTATGTTTTATTGTGTTATGTTTTGTTGTGTTATGTTACGCTATGTTATGCTATGTTGTGTTCTGTTATGTTATGTTTTGTTATGTTATGTTTTATTGTGTTTTGTTATGTTGTGTTATGTTATGTTGTGTTATGTTTTGTTGTGTTATGTTACGTTATGTTATGTTATGCTATGTTGTGTTATGTTATGTTGTGTTATGTTATGTTTTATTGTGTTATGTTATGTTGTGTTATGTTATGTTGTATTGTGTTATGTTTTGTTGTGTTGTGTTATGTTATGTTATGCTATGTTATGTTATGTTATGCTATGCTATGCTATGTTATGTTCTGTTGTATGTTATGTCATGTTATATTCTGTTATAGTATGTTATGTTGTATTGTTATGTTTTATTGTGTTATGTTTTGTTGTGTTATGTTATGTTATGCTATGTTATGTTATGTTATGCTATGTTGTGTTATGTTAAGTTTTATTGTGTTATCTTATGTTTTATTGCGTTAAGTTTTTCTTGTGTTATGTTTTGTTGTGTTATGTTATGTTTTATTGTGTTATGTTATGTTTTATTGTGTTATGTTATGTTGTGTTATGTTATGTTTTATTGTGTTATGTTTTGTCATGTTATGTTATGCTATGTTGTTATGTTATGTTATGTTGTGTTGTGTTAAGTTTTATTGTGTTATGTTTTGTTGTGTTATGTTACGTTATATTATGCTGTGTTGTGTTATGTTGTGTTATGTTATGTTTTATTGTGTTATGTTGTGTTATGTTATGTGTTATTGTGTTATGTTTTGTTCTGTTATGTTATGTTATGCTATGTTATGTTATGTTATGTTATGCTATGCTATGTTATCTTATGTTGTATGTTATGTTATGTTATATTCTGTTATAGTATGTTATGTTGTGTTATGTAATGTTTTATTGTGTTATGTTTTGTTGTGTTATTTTGTGTTATGCTATGTTATGTTATGTTACATTACGTTATGTCATAGGGGCCTGTACAGCGCATAGCTGTACCAACAATGGGGCTTCCCAGCGCTGAACCCTGAGGACATACGACTCAAAACTGCCGGCGTCACTTGGGGGGAACTAGGTGGAAAAGAGCCATAAGAGATTTCCTAAAACGCAGGTGTCTGTGACATCCTGTGTGAAGCCATAGGCAGTGTGCTGAGAGGTTGTTATTGTTGCATAGTTTACCATAAGGGTGAATTTCTGTTGTTTTTAGGTTTCAGATCGTAACCATAACTCCTTTAAAACTGAAGATTTTTAGGAATACTTATATGGTTTTGTAACAAGGGTTATTTTCTCATACAAGTCAGAAAACATATCCACAGTTAAACGTTACCGTGATTTTTTTTACATGTGTTCGAAATAATATACTTTGGCTTCTGGACAAAGAAAAAACAGCTCTGCACAGCTTTACACAGAAAGAAAGAATGGTGTATTTTTAACCCATATTGGCAGCTCTCAAAAGAACACTTTTTTGTTGGGTTTATATGTTTGCTGCAGTTCTTTTTGCTTTTTGTTATTTCAGCTTGAAATTTCTAAAAATATACCACAAGTACTAAGAATTATTAACCTTAAGTTCTTGAAAAAAGAACATTGTGGGGAATATAAGTGCACGCAGGATTTCAAACGTTCAACCACTTTGATAGGACACAGTTTGTTGTTTACTTCATGGCATGGAATATTTGTTTTTTTTTGCATTTCACGCAGTCCTGAGACCCCAGTAGAAACCTGGCATCCTCTGCCCCAGTACATGCTGCTCTCACAGCATCGCAGCAGCAGCGCTGGGGGCTCTTCCCAATGTTGGAGTTTCTGCACAATAAAGGATTAGTAACCTTTAGCATCACAAACCCCTCTCCTCTCCTGATAAAACGGTTCAAGCATAACACCATTGAACAATTCCCTGATTCCCTCTTTGTTGACCAATTCCATAATGGGCGTCTAGGGAAGCTAAAAAATGACTTCATTTTTTTCACTCACGACATCCCTTCCTGGTCCTCCAGCTTCTTCAATTCCTTCAACGTCTCCTCCTCCTCTTCTATCCCGCATGGGCAGCGGCTAAAAATGTCCCCCTCCGCTTGCTTTAATGGTTCTCTCACCATTACACTTTATAACAATGGCACTGTCATGATTCAAGCGACAGACTCCTGTCTCTCTCTCTTTGACCACCTCTTCCACTCCCTTCGTCCCACCCATGCGACTACGATCTCCCTCGATTCTTCTTCTCCTAGCTCCTCTCCTTTCTCCCTTTCTCCCCCCCTGACCCCCCTATATTCCATTAGGCCGCTCTCCCGGGAGACACAGGTCTACCCGTTGTCCCCCCCTTCTCTTGCTCCCTCCTCTCCCATTCTTCCCCCTTCCCAATTTGATCTTCCCCCTATCTCGTCTGCCTTACCTCCGGCTTCCACTCCCCCTCCCCACCCTGCATCTTTCCAATATTCCAATGCCATCTCCCGCCCCCTAATCCCCCTAATCCTACCCATCTCCCCCCTACTTAATCCACCTTTCTTACAACCTGGTCTACCGATCAACTTTCCTTATCTTCCCTCTTTCCTCCACCCTTCTCCTCATCCTTTTCCGCTCCTCCCCTTCCCTCATACCTTAAATTCTTCTCTTACACCTCCCATCTCTCTTCAACCTCCCCTTCCTCCTCCTATGCTTCACAACCCTGTCTCCCCTCTCGGTAATTCCGTCCTCTTCCCTCCCTCTGACCTTACAGTCCCATACTCCTCCCCCAATTACCATCTAGCCCAATCCCTCCCACTCTGCCTGGTGCCTGTCCCCCTACATTCACCTTTCATAGCTTACGGTACCTGCCCAGCACCTTCTCCTCTCTTCTCCCCATACCTCTGGCCTTCCTTTGACCCCCTCCCTTCCCTCCCAGTACAGCCCCATCTCTCATCTCCCTGTACCTCTGGCCTTCCTTTGACCCCCTCCTTCCCCTCCCTGTACAGCCCCTTCTACTCTCATCTTCCCGTACCTTTGGCCTTCCTTTGACCCCCCTCCTTCCCCCCACCTCCCGCCCTCCCTCTCTACTCCTCAACTGTCTCCTCCTACTTATGATCTCTACTTTTCCCCTCTGCTCAACACCAGTAAAAATATCACTATAACACCATCCACTCCTTTCTACCACCATCTTACCCCACCTTCTACCCTTGCACCCCAATACCCCCCGTTCCCCCACCTCTCCCTGTCCTCCCTCTTCTACTGCACTCCCTCCCTTAACCATCGAGCCACCCAACACTCCGTGCTCAGCCCTCCTCTCCCTGGAAAATAAACTTGATTCTCTCATCTCTTCCATTTCCCAGCTTGAAGCGTCCATCTCACTTTTAAGTGCCAAGATATCCCCCTTCCCTAACAACCTCCCGAGGAGTTCCTTGCTCCCGTGCCCCAATAAAGCCAACCACAGTCTGTCCTCCGCAGACATCGCCAACTTACTGGCCAGCTACAAGACTACCGACGTCACTCCCCCTCCACTTTCCTCTCCTAATAATTCTACTCAATTCACTATTCAGACCATCTCCTCTGTCAGAACTAACCAGCCTTCTTCTTCTTCCCTGGCGCCCTCATACAAGAATCTTATCCCTATCTCCCTTAACTGCCCAAACACCCCCATCTCTAAAACAGTTGCGTCAGAGCTGCACTGTTTGCTCCACAACTGCAGATCTGCAATCAAACACAAACTGGAAATTTCTGATACTATCACCCACTACAATCTTGACATGCTCTTCCTCACTGAGACCTGGTTTAACGACTCCTCTCATACTTTGTTTGATCTTCTGATACCTACTGACTACTCTATCCTCAGAAATGACAGAACAGACAAAATTGGGGGAGGTGTCGCTATCATCTTCAGAAACTCCCTTCAAATTAAAGCCTTTCCTACCATCTTCGTCCGTACATTCGAATGCCTATCCCTAGAACTTCAAGTACATCACGGCTCACCCTTCAGGTTCCATGCCATCTACCACCCGCCGGTAACTGCTCTTCCTTTTTGGGGGAACTCACCGACTTCATCAGTGATCAATATTCTCAAAGTGACAGACAGATCTTCCTAGGTGACTTCAATCTCCACTGGGGCTCTTTGGAAGACTCGGCTGCCAACAAGCTTGCCACCTTTCTCTCAGCCAATGATCTTTTCCAACACTGCTCGGAAGTTACACACTCTAAGGGCTCAATTCTGGACCTTGTTATATCTAAAGCAGACCTGCCTACTATTGCTCCCCCCATACCATACCATACCAAAACATTTATAAAGCGCACGGCTACCACCAACGGCGGTGTCCCAGCGCTAAGAAGAGACAAAGAGAAAAGGAGAAAGAAAAAAACACAAACTAAGGCAGATCAAAAAGCCAGGTTTTCAAGGCACTCCTAAAAATGGATTCAGATTCAGCTTTGCGTAAGTAGAGAGGCATAGCATTCCAAAGGGCGGCTGTTCTTACAGCAAAGGCGCGCCCTCCAATCCTGGCTTTACGGTAAGAAGGAGAGCAGAGAAGTAGCTGTGAATTCAAGCGCAAGGTCCTGTTCTGATGGTATTTCTGAAGTCTTAGCCTCAGATAACCCGGTCCGCTGTCTCTGGTAGCTCTAAAGACAAGAGACAGGGCCTTGAATTCAATTCTCCTTTTCACCGGAAGCCAGTGAAGACTACGCAAATGGGGGGAAATGTGATGCCGGAGAGGCACATTTCTGAGAAACCTAGTAGCGGCATTCTGGACTGTCTGGAGCCTTTGAATGAGATAGGCAGGAAGGCCCAGATACAAGCTGTTAGCATAGTCCAACTGGGATGTAATCAAGGCGTGGACTATAGTGGCCCGACAGTCCATTGGTAGTAGGTGAAGAAATCTGCGCAAAGTTTTGAGCTTCTAAAAACACGCTCTGGAAACTTGGCCAATCTGGGCCTTCACCGACAATTCTGAGTCAAATTTAAAACCTAAATTTCTGACAGATATGACCGGGGTGGGAGGGGGATTCAACTGCATCGGCCACCATAGATCAGCCGATGGAGGTGATGGTTGGTTAAAAAACATCACCTCAGTTTTATCGGTGTTCAGCTTGAGGCGATTATCTGTCATCCAAGAAACGATCTTAATTAGGCAATGCCTAAAGCTGTCAAATACAGCCTTCTCGATGTCTTTAAATGAGAACACCAGCTGCGTGTCATCAGCGTATGAGATTATACGCACGCCACAGTGCTTAACTAATGATGCCAGAGGGGCAAGATAGATATTAAACAGGGTCGGGCTTAACGCCGAACCCTGAGGAACTCCACAACCCATGGAACAGGAGGAGGAGACATGTGGGCGAAGGAGGACCTGCTGGGACCGCCCATCCAGAAAGGATTGGAACCAATTTAAGATGGTACCCGAGATACCCAGCTGTGTCAGTCGGTCTAAGAGAATCGAATGAGAGACCGTATCAAAGGCTGCAGATAAATCTAACAGCACAAGCATCCATCCATCCATGTAGACTGGTCAGACCACTTCCTCATTCCCTTCCGTTTTCACCTATCGCAGGTTATAACTCTCGGCCAACCTAAAAGGGCTTCTACCTGCTTCTGCAACACTAAGAAAACATTGATCTTGACACTCTGTGTGATTCTGCTATGCGCTCACTTCCTAGACTAGACCCTAACGTGGATGTCAACGTTCTCACTTCTCAGTGCCTCTCAGTACTAGCAGTCGAAATCGATAATGTCGCTCCACTCCAAAGCAAAAGGAAAAGGCCCACCCCCTCAGCACCTTGGTTCAATAAAGCTCTCTATGATGAAAGGAAGAACCTTAGAATCTTGGAGAAACATTGGAGACAATCTCCATCCACCTCCAATCTCTCTTATTTACGTTCAGCAAGATCCAAATACCACAAGCACATCTTCCATGAAAAAGCCTCACATTTCAGATCCCTCCTCGACTCAGCCAAAAACAGACCCAAAAAACTTTTTGTCCTCATCAAACACCCAAACTGCTCTCCCCAAACCATCAAGCCTGAGGATTCTTCAAAAAAAGCAGCAGAATTCGCTATATTCTTTGATGAAAAGGTCAAATCACTGGTGGATCAGGTCACCCCCCCAACCCCCATTGAGGAGCGAAAATCCTTAGTCACTTGGCAGAACTTTGCCGCCATCTCGGAAGATGACCTCCTCAAATGCATCCTCGAAACCAAACCCTCCAACCATTCTTCTGACCCCATCCCTAGTGTCATAGCCATTGATTTCTAAACCCATACTCTCTCTTACTGGACCAGGCTAGTTAATCTCTTCCTCAGTCAAGGCTCCCGCCCTGCTGCCCTCAAAACAGGACAGGTTACCCCTCTTCTAAAAAAAACCTCCGCAGATGCGAACGACCTCAACAACTTCCGCCCCATAACCAACCTCCCTTTTCTTTCGAAAATCACAGAAAAATGTGTTGCGAATCAACTTTCCCTACATATTACGGACAATAATCTCCTTGACGTGTTCCAGTCTGGCTTCATTCAAAATTGCAGCACTGAAACAGCCCTGCTGCAAGTGATTGATGATGCGCTGCGCATACTCGATTCTGGGGAATCGTGCCTTCTGATTCTTCTTGACCTCTCTGCAGCCTTTGACACTGTTAATCACAACACCCTCCTTAACACGCTTCAACAGAGAATGCCTCATTCCTCTCAGACAGATACCAAATGATCAAGATAACAAACAGTCTTTCGTGTCCATTGGCGGTAGGTCAAGGCGTCCCTCAAGGTTCTATCCTTGCACTCACTTTGTTTAATCTCTATCTGGAACCATTAGGGAACCTCCTAAGTAAATCTGGGATCCACTACCATCTCTATGCGGATGACACTCAAATCTACCTCAAGGTGTCTTCCGCACACGATCTCTCACTACTCAACTCTACTCTCAACTCTATTCACAACTGGATGTTAGTTCACCAACTCATTCTAAATCCCTCCAAAACTGAATTCCTCCTCCTATCTACCTCTCTCTCCCCTCCTCCTGTTCAATCCTGGATGGATCAGCTGAATTTACTCAACAATAAACCCATCATTGTCGACAGCGCTAAATCCCTAGGTGTCATACTTGACAAAAGACTCAACCTAATCTCCCACATCAACTCCATTGCTAAGAACGCACGTTACCAGCTGCGCCTTCTGTGGGGGATTCGTCGGTTCTTCCCGGAGAAAGACCTAAAAACCTTGGTCCAATCGCTGGTTCTCTCTAGACTGGATTATTGCAATTCTCTTCTGACTGGCCTACCCAAATCCCACCTCTCCCCTCTCAAATCCGTCCTCCATTCAGCAGCTCGCTTTATTTCACGGTCCAAACGAAGTGACCACATCACTCCTATCCTGTCTTCTCTTCGATGGCTTCCCATCGAGGCGAGATCTATTTACAAAACTGCCTACATCACCCACAAAGCCTTGCACACTTCCTCCCCTCGTTACCTGGCGAATAAACTGAAAATGTCCGGAGGCTCGAGACCTTCTCGGAATGCGGAAAAGTTTCTGCTTGAGCCCCCTCCTTCAAAAGGGAAAGATCGATGGCTCAATCGTTCTCAGGTAATGCGGTGAGAATCTGGAACTCGCTTCCTCCATTGCTCCGTGCCACCACCTCTACCCGGATCTTCAAAGCTGACCTCAAATCTCTTCTCTTCCAAAGACACTTTCAGAACTAATACTTTCATTCTCAGACCCCTCTAGGAAGTTCGTTCATCATTGTAAATTTGTAATATTTTTTCTTGTACATTCCTCACCCTTGCTTGTTGTGTGTGATATTGTGTTCTTGCCTTCTATGGTTTTACCCTACCTCTTCTAGTCTCCTGTTTATTTTTGTAACGTTCTATTTTGTAACATTTCTCTCATGTAACGTAACTGGTTCTATTGTACAGCGCTCTGACACCTTCGGGTAAAGTCCGCGCTATATAAAAATGCATTAAATAAATAAAATAAAAAATAAAAGCCCCAAATGGATGATTTAGGGGGAGATTTACAAAAAAGGCACACAACGCAGCGAAGCCCCTCGAGGAGAGCACCATACTTTCAAAGACATGGCTCTCTCCTCCCCTTTCCCTTGCGGCAGCGCTGATTTCAGCAGCCGTGCGCCATGCACACATCTTAGCGCCGTAGCGCTAGGGTGTGTCCATGAGTGTAGCATAGGTATTGTACAGGAAGGGTACCCTTCCTGTACAAAATACTATGCATAGACTGACTTAAACCATTTCCCTCTTTGCATGTGCGCTGCACAGTGAAGCACACGTACAAAGTCGGAAAAGGAAGGAGAAATGAAAGCATTTCTCCTTCCTTGCGCCTACTTGAAAAGGGCACAGTTTTCTCACACTAAACTCAATCTACTGTTTTTAGTAAATTGGGTTTAGCGTGAGAAACCTTGGGTGGTTCCATGGGAATACCCATGTGCCACCCTTGGTACGCCCCCATGGCGCAAAGTAATGCGAAGCAGCGCAATGCGCTGCTTCACTTTACTTTTACGTTATTTCCAGCGCTAAACAAGTTTAGCGCTGGAAAGTCAATTAGGAAAAAAAGATCTTGCGCCGTTTTGCGTCACTTTTGTGACGCAAACACGGCGCAAAATCTTAGTAAATCTCCCCCTAGTATCTTATCACAGACGGCCAGAAAGCCGTTGCGCAGGCGCAAACCCTACGATTTGTAAAATTACAGTTTTTGAGACTGCTAAAGAACTTTTCACAACCTACAAAAGTAATTTTACAAGTCGTAAATTTGCAGGTGCGTTTGACTCTAAACATGAATTTTTAGACACTACTTGAATTGCAGATTGGAGGGCACTTGAAAGGGGGGCCCCCTGATATGTCAGGTTTGGAAAGCAATATATATCAATGTCGGTGGCGTTCGCAAACCATTGATCAGTTCCCGACCCCCCGAATTGGGCCGGTCACAGACTCACTGAAGGGAAACTGTCCCTGGAAGAGAGTTCTTCCTTTGGGAATCAAGTTGGCGGTCTTGGGGGGAGCAGGGAGTTGTCCAGAGGACCACTGCACGTTACGCCTCAGGAACCCAGAAGTAGGCAACAAGGGGCTTAATTACAAGCCCCTTGCGCTGCCGGTACGTCACTTTTCCCATATTAAAAGTGACGTACAGGCAGCGCAAGGGGCTTGTAAATACGCCCCCATGTGTTTAAAGCAACCTGTCTTTTTAAATGACGCACCCTGCGTTTTTACACAAAGGGGCAGATTTACAACCCCCTTGCGACACATTTGCGCCACCGTTGCACTTCTGTGACGCAGCGGCGGCGTAAACCATGCGCCACGTTGCAACTTATTTACAACGTGACACATCTAGGGAGATGCGTCACGTTGTAAAGCCCTGCGCCACATTAAACCTGCGTCAGGTTTAATGTATGCAGGGTGGGCGTTCCGTCGGAAAAAGCTTCGTAAAAGATTTCACTGAGTCACTTTTCAGAGGCCGCTGCGACAAAACCTTACGCCTGCTTGAAGCAGGCGTAAGGAGTGGCGCAGCACGTTAGGTATGGGCTGTCCCTGAACATTGCTGGAGTTGCGTCGCGCTTGCGACACGATTCCAGCCATGCGCCGCCCTTACGCCATCAGATGCGACACCCATCTGTCTATCCCTGCGCCACGGTGCGTCGCATTGTAAATGTGACGCATCCGTGGTGGCGCAAGGGTAGAATTGCGTGTCGCATCGGTACTGGCGCATCCCTGCTAATTTGCAGGGATGCGCCAGTCCTTGTAAATCTGCCCCACAGTGTTCTTGTTGGAACACAAAGGCAGGCGGAGCAGTGAAGCACACTAGCAGTGCAGGAGGAGCTGCTAGTGACTGCTCGTCTACTCAGAGGTTTGTAGCTCCTCCTTGTCTCTTGGGTGGCAGGGGATGGTAGCCGCTGTATATACAAGACATCTCTGACCACGTGAAGCAATAAAGACTGTTGTGTACAGCTCCGAGCACACAACCTCTCCTCAGCCCAAATACAAAAACATCTGTATTTGCATCTTAGGACCAGTAATCGATGTGCACTACTTCTTCAGAGACACCTTACACAGTTTTTGCCCAATGAAGAAGCCCTGTCACCCAGGTCACAGAATCCGTGGTTAATAATTGGCTGTCCATGGTTCACAAACACCGGTGTTTTTGTATCTTTGAAGGGATCATTGAGTTTCTTAGGAAATACTGTTTTGTGAAAGATAATGGCCATATAACGTGTGTGGGGACACCCTAAAACTTATAAAGAAGCACCCGATGAGTGGAAAAAAGTGTTCTATCGAAGTTTTGTGAACGTCAGATAACTTTGCAGAACTACAGTTTCAATAAAAACAATTCCTACCAACTTGTCACACCCTCAAGTGTGCTTAAGCAATCCATTATCTATCCACAGTTATCAGGCCATAAAGCAAAGTTTCTTTCAAACACAAACTAGCATTTTTGTAGGTTGAGAAGAGTAGTCCCTCCAAATCAGAGGCCACGGACGCTCCGCCCAGACTGGCGCCCAAAGAGAGTTCAAGCGACGCCGGAAGAAGGGGCGCGGGGGTGCTGCGGAGGAGAACCCCACTGAGCCGCCGAATGTCCGGCTCAAGGCCAGAAAGGCTGGGTGTGCGGCCATCGAAGCCGCCGTGCCATGGTGTACAGAGGGGACAGGAGGCCGGTTCAGAAGAGGCTTCACTCAAGCCGAAGCGAGGGCCGTGTCCTGCCCATACACAGGCCTTCAATACAGTAAATGGCGTGGCTCGTGTTGCAGTTCGAGAAGGATTTGACAATAAATAGCTGACCAATTGTGTTGAAATTCTTGACTGTTTTAGTTGTGCTACACCCCACACAATTATTGCATTTATAGGGGCCGACGACAGGTGTAAGTTGGAGCATTTGTTGAATGGTTGGTGGCAGGCTCGCAACGCCCATTGGGCTCAAAGGGCTTCAGCCCCCCCGTCGTGTGTGGCAGCCTGGGCTGAGACAGCGTTGAATAAAGCGTTGTGTGCCCACAGCTCTGATTGCACATCTTTATTGCACCTTTGGTGATTGTATTGTACTGCACATTGACTCACCCTTTGAGCGGAGCCTTCACTGCTCGTCCAGGTCTATCTGGAGAGTCAAGGAGGCCTTCGAGGCCAGCTTCTAGAACTGGTCAAGTGCCTCAATTCCTAGTGAACACAAGGAGATGATGGACGGAGCGCTGAAACTTTTCAGACACTCACCCCCTGTCACAGATCTGGGTTTAATCCGTCATCATTCTTTAGCTCACTTCGCAATCGCCACCCCAGTTCAGACCCAGCCATATGCAAATCAGTCTTGACCCTGTGCCTCATGGGAACAGTCCAGACCGAACTGCCAGGCCAGGTCTTCCCTGGACCGGAAACAAGCATCCTGGGACCGGTTTTGGGCTAACAGCCCTCATCAGCCAGGCTAGCTTGAATCCAGTGGCAAAGTGAGCAAGGGACCCACGTCTGGGCATACCCTGCCAACTTAGGGCGAACAAAGCAAACACAAGGAGATGATGGACGGAGCGCTGAAACTTTTCAGACACTCACCCCCAGTCACAGATCTGGGTTTAATCCGTCATCATTCTTTAGCTCACTTCGCCACCCCAGTTCAGACCCAGCCATATGCAAATCAGTCTTGATCCTGTGCCTCATGGGAACAGTCCAGACCGAACTGCCAGGCCAGGTCTTCCCTGGACCGGAAACAAGCATCCTGGGACCGGTTTTGGGCTAACAGCCCTCATCAGCCAGGCTAGCTTGAATCCAGTGGCAAAGTGAGCAAGGGACCCACGTCTGGGCATACCCTGCCAACTTAGGGCGAACAAAGCAAACACAAGGAGATGATGGACGGAGCGCTGAAACTTTTCAGACACTCACCCCCAGTCACAGATCTGGGTTTAATCCATCATCATTCTTTAGCTCACTTCGCCACCCCAGTTCAGACCCAGCCATATGCAAATCAGTCTTGACCTTGTGCCTCATGGGAACAGTCCAGATCGAACTGCCAGGCCAGGTCTTCCCTGGACCGGAAACAAGCATCCTGGGACGGGTTTCGGGCTAACAGACCTCATCAGCCAGCCTAGCTTGAATCCAGTGGCAAAGTGAGCAAGGGTCCCACATCTGGGCATACCCTGCCAACTTAGGGCGAACAAAGCAAACACAAGGAGATGATGGACGGAGCGCTGAAACTTTTCAGACACTCACCCCCAGTCACATATCTGGGTTTAATCCATCATCATTCTTTAGCTCACTTCGCCACCCCAGTTCAGACCCAGCCATATGCAAATCAGTCTTGACCTTGTGCCTCGCCAACCTCGGACTCAAACAGCTCGTCACGACTCCCACCCACTCCGCCGGACACACGCTCGACCCCATCTTCTCCGCCAGCAACCACGTCACCTTCAGCCACACCACCGTACTCCACTGGACCGACCACCGCTGCATCCACTTTACCTTCGAGAAACCCACCACGCAGCACCACCCACAACGGACCCCCCGCCGCAGCTGGAACAAGGTCACCGAAGACCAGCTAATCGCCACCCTCGCCCGAAACCCACCAACCGACACCGCCGACACCGACACTGCCGCCCGCAACCTCAGGCAATGGATCGACGACTGCGCCAACACCCTCGCCCCGATCAAGAAACCCTCAAACAGACGCACCGACAGAAAAGCCATCTGGTTCACCGCCGACCTCCAGGCATCCAAGCAGACCTGCCGAAGACTCGAAAAGAAGTGGCATCACGAACAGACACCGGACAGCAATGCAGCCCACAAGAACGCCATCCGCAGACACCACCAACTCATCCGAACCGCCAAAAAGGACCTCCTTTAAGGAACGCATCGACAACAACGCGCACTACAGCAAAGAGCTCTTCAACATCGTGAAGGAACTCTCCAAATGAACTCTCCAACCCCAGCTCCAACTCCAACGACATCCTGCCGTCACAAGACCTCTGCGACTCCATAGCCACCTTCTTTCACCGCAAGATCACAGACATCCACGACAGCTTCAACAACCAGGTCTCCCCGACAGCCACCGACACCTCAGACTCACCGTCCCCCAGCCACACCGACCTCCTGCTCTCCTGGACCCACGTCAACGACGACGACACCATCAAAATCATGAACACCATCCACTCCGGCTCACCATCCGACCCCTGCCCGCACCACATCTTCAACAAAGCAAGCTCCACCATCGCACCCCATCTCCGGAAGATCGTCAACAACTCCTTCGAGACCGCCACCTTCCCGGAGCTGGAAGCACGCCGAAATCAACGCCTTACTCAAGAAACCCAAGGCGGACCCTAAGGACCTCAAGAACTTCCGGCCCATCTCCCTACTCCTGTTCCCGGCGAAAGTTATCGAGAAGATTGTCAACAGGCAACTGACCCGCTTCCTCGAGGAGAACAACACCCTGGACCCGTCCCAATCAGTATTCTGCAGCAACCACAGCACCGAAACTGCCCTCATCGCCGCCACCGACGACATCAGGACCCTGCTGGACAACGGAGAAACCGCGGCCCTCATCCTCCTGGACCTTTCGACCGCCTTCGACACCATCTGCCACCACACCCTACGCACACGCCTCCACAACGCAGGGATCCGCGACAAAGCCCTGGACTGGACCACCTCCTTCCTCACTGGCAGAACCCAGAGTGTCCGCCTCCCTCCATTCCGATCTGAAGCCACCAAGATCATCTGCGGCGTACCCCAAGGATCATCCCTCAGCCCTACACTTTTCAACGTCTACATGGCACCGCTCGCCAACATAGCTCAATCGCAAGACCTCAACATCATCTTATACGCCGACGACACCCAGCTGATCCTCTCCCTCACCAAGGCCCCCACCACCGCCAAAACCAACCTCCACGAAGGAATGAAGGCCATCGCCGAATGGATGAAGAACAGCCGCCTGAAACTGAACTCAGACAAGATGGAGGTCCTCATCCTCGGCTCCACCCCCTCCGCCTGGGACGACTCCTGGTGGCCAGCCACACTGGGAGCTGCACTGACACCCACCGACCACGCACGCAACCTGGGGTTCATCCTAGACTCATCGCTATCAATGACCCAGCAAGTCAACGCCGTCTCCTCCTCCTGCTTCAACACCCTCCGCATGCTCCGCAAGATCTACAGATGGATCCCCACCGGAACCAGAAGGACGGTCACCCAGGCCCTCGTCAGCACCAGACTGGACTACGGCAACGCCCTCTACGCGGGAACCACGGCCAAACTCCAGAAACGACTACAACGCATACAGAACGCTTCTGCACGCCTCATCCTCGACATCCCCTGCCACAGCCACATTACAGCCCACCTGAGAGACCTGCACTGGCTCCCTGTCAACAAGAGGATCACCTTCAAGCTCCTCACCCACGCTCACAAGGCACTCCACAACACCGGACCAGCATACCTGAACGAACGACTCCCCTTCTACACCCCGAACCGCCAGCTTCGCTCCGCTGACCTCACCCTCGCCACGGTTCCACGCATCCACAGAACGACCGCCGGCAGCAGATCATTCTCCTACCTCGCCGTCAAGACATGGAACACCCTCCCCATCCACCTGCGGCAGACCCAGGACCTGCTGACCTTCAGTAGACTGCTGTTCGAGCAGTAGCAGCTCCCCCCCCCTCCAGCGCCTTGAGACCCTCACGGGTGAGTGGTGCGCTTTACAAATGTTTGATTGATTGATTGATTGATTGATTGCCTCATGGGAACAGTCCAGACCGAACTGCCAGGCCAGGTCTTCCCTGGACCGGAAACAAGCATCCTGGGACCGGTTTCGGGCTAACAGCCCTCATCAGCCAGGCTAGCTTGAATCCAGTGGCAAAGTGAGCAAGGGACCCACGTCTGGGCATACCCTGCCAACTTAAGGCGAACAAAGCAAACACAAGGAGATGATGGACGGAGCGCTGAAACTTTTCAGACACTCACCCCCAGTCACAGATCTAGGTTTAATCCATCATCATTCTTTAGCTCACTTCGCCACCCCAGTTCAGACCCAGCCATATGCAAATCAATCTTGACCCTGTGCCTCATGGGAACAGTCCAGACCGAACTGCCAGGCTAGGTCTTCCCTGGACCGGAAACAAGCATCCTGGGACCGGTTTCGGGCTAACAGCCCTCATCAGCCAGGCTAGCTTGAATCCAGTGGCAAAGTGAGCAAGGGACCCACGTCTGGGCATACCCTGCCAACTTAGGGCGAACAAAGCAAACACAAGGAGATGATGGACGGAGCACTGAAACTTTTCAGACACTCACCCCCTGATTTGCATATAGCTGTGTCTGAACTGGGGTGGCGAAGTGAGCTAAAGAACGATGATGGATTCAACCCAGATCTGTGACTGGGGGTGAGTGTCTGAAAAGTTTCAGCGCTCCGTCCATCATCTCTTTGTGTTTGCTCAATCCCTAGTGGGCTGCATCTGCAGGCTTATGTTCACTAGTACGTGCTGCAGTAGTGCTTGCTGCATGCTCACCTTCACTAGTGCTTGCTGCAGGCTCACCTTCACTAGTGGTTGCTGAACGCTCACCTTCACTAGTGCTGGCTGCAGTAGTGCTTGCTGCACTCTCACCTTTACTAGTGCTTGCTGCACTAGTGCTTGCTGAAGGCCCACCTTCACTAGTGCTTGCTGCGCGCTCACCTTCACTAGTAATTGCTGCACTAGTGCTTGATGCAGGCTCACCTTCACTAGTGATTGCTGCACCAGTGCTTGCTGCAGGCTCACCTTCACTAGTGCTTGCTGCCGCTCATCTTCACTAGTGCTTGCTGCACAGCACATGCTGCCGCTCATCTTCACTAGTGCTTGCTGCACAAGTGCGTGCTGCACTCTCACCTACACTAGTGCTTGCTGCACTTTCACCTTCCCCAGTGCTTCTGCACTAGTGCTTGCTGAAGGCTCACCTTCACTAGTGCTTGCTGCACTCTCACCTTCACTAGTGCTTCTGCACTAGTTCTTGCTGAAGGCTCACCTTCACTAGTGCTTGCTGCGCACTCACCTTCACTGGTGCTTGCTGCAGTAGTGCTTGCTGAAGGCCCACCTTCACTAGTGCTTGCTGCGCACTCACCTTCACTGGTGCTTGCTGCAGTAGTGCTTGCTGAAGGGTCACCTTCACTAGTGCTTGATGCCACTCACCTTCACTAGTGCTTGCTGCACTAGTGCTGGCTGCAGGCTCACCTTCACTAGTGCTTGCTGCCGCTCATCTTCTCTAGTGCTTGATACACAAGGGCGTGCTGCACTCTCACCTACACTAGTGCTTGCTGCACTCTCACCTTCACTAGTGCTTCTGCACTAGTGCTTGCTGAAGGCTCACCTTCACTAGTGCTTGCTGCGCGCTCACTTTCACTGGTGCTGGCTGCACTAGTGCTTGCTGCAGGCTCACCTTCACTAGTGCTTGCTGCTGCTCACCTCCACTAGTGCCTGCTGCACTAGTGCTTGCTGCAGGCTCACCTTCACTAGTGCTTGTTGCCGCTCACCTTCATAGCAGTCTCACCTTCACTAGTGCTTGTTGCACGCGCACTTTCACTAGTGCGTGGATGTTCCTGCGACTGACCAGGCTGGGAGAAAGCCTGACCACAGCGTCCCGTATCAGCTTATACTACTGGTCCGCTACGTCCCCCCTGAAATGCTGCACCCCAAACAGGCCACGTGCACTTTAAAATGCACAATACTCTTCTTTTCTATAAAATATCATGGGGCAGGGGGTGACCCCTCCACTAGGTTGTTTTGACAAGTTTTCCACCAATGTTACATACTAGTGCTAGGGTAACGTGGGTCACGCCAAGCTCACTTAAAGGCTGGTGGGACAGGGGTAGAGTGAGTCAGATATCACACTCACTCTAGAAGCCTACCAGAGCTGTGGAAGGTCAGAGATGCCTCAGCCGCCCTTAACTCCTAACAAGCCAGTCAGTCACCGGCTCGGTACCTCCCCTGAAGGGTAGAGCTGGGTCAGAGTCAGGTGAGTACTGGAGACGAAGATGGGCGGTGACAGGGCGAGGCCCTGACCCAGCCTCGTGCTTTCATTTTATTTTATTTGACTGTGCTGCCCACAATGCGCGCTCTTTTCGGGCGGAAGCCGTGTTCTCATCAAAGTCCCTTTCATCCATTTGAAGGCCTTTGTGTGAAGGCAGCTCGTGTTATCACAGCACTTTATCGTTGCACGCCTGGTGACGTAGTGTAAACAGCAGTGAGTGCACAATGCCCTGGCCTGGCGCGCCCCCGGCGGGGGCCATCGGAAGGAACCCCCCTCAAAGCCTCCTCTTCAAACATCTCGGGCCTATATCTCCCGGCTCTCATCCTGTCTGTTTGTTTTGCTGCAACGGCTTCTGCAGAGGATTTGAACTTCTGGTTGGGCGAGGAGTCCCCCCCCCCCTCCCCCTACCCCCACCACAGACCTTCAGAGCCTGGTACAACATTACACACTGCGGGAGGAGCTCCCACAGACCTCAAGAACCAAGAACATGGCACAGTGGGGGGGGGGAGGGGGGTGTCGTGGGGGCTCCCACAGACCATCAGAGCATAGTACCGGACACACTAGGCCTTAGCTGCCAAGGTTTCAGATTGCTAAGTGTGACATTTTCATAATTTTAGTGTTAATATGAGTGACAATTCAAAGACTATGAGTGACACTTTCTCGCGAGCAAAATTAAGCAATGAAGAAGAGGGAAACATATAACTATCAGAAATTACACCCATTTATGCTCACAACATTGTATAAGATGCACACCATGTGTGTTGCGACATCATGAATAACAAACCCAAAGAACGTAGCAACAAAATAGAAGTTCAACAATCCCACCCCCGCACCCCCCAAGAACAGAGGGTGAGGTTAAATAAAATGTATTTGTTGAAGCCCAGATTTTGCGTCAGGATTGCTCCGCTTTATGGCACAACCCCAACTCAAATCTCCTATCATAATGCACTTAAATGTACTCATGATTAACCTGATAAATATATGTGAGAGATCTTAGTATCTGATGTCACTTCTTGTGATGTCACTTCCAGTGAGGTCACTTACTGTGATGCCACATGGAATGTCACGCGTCGTGACGTCATGTGCTGTGATGGCACTCGTCATGATGTAATTTGCTTACTGCCTAACTTGGTCAGTCCCCCCACTTCTTTTTATAGGACTTGTGCCCTGCATACACCATTGCTAGTGCAGAGCGCTCACGTTTCCCAAGTCCACATATGAGGCGCTTATCTAGTCCCGGTCTTAGCTCTTCATTTTGGACTCGTAGGCCGAGTTTTATAGAGGCAAAAACAGGGCTACAGATCTTGTGATGAAAACTTTCGGTCTCTGTGAGTTTCTTGCGAAACTTGAGGGCTCTGGAACTGGCTCTTCTGTCTCTTTTATCAGAGAAGTCTTTAGTGGAGACGCCAATAACTGTAAGGGAAGGAAGTCTCCGCGCTCCTTTAAGCAGTCTAGTCAAGTGTCATTCATGTCACTGCATTTGGTCCGTTTTAGCACTAAATAATGATTAGATGGCTCACTGTTTCTTTCTGGCCATCACATATGTTTCCATATCCAAAGTTAAATCTGTATCATTTTTGTACAAAATGCAAACCTAAATGCTTCTTTCATTAAAATAAGCACGATAACGCTGTTGGTTCCTTTTACACTAATATAAGTATTGCAGTGAAATACAGATATAAATCACGGTCTTACTAGCTGCATACAGACGGACACATTTATTGTTGAAACTGAGACATTAAGTGATTTGCTTAGAATGACTGGATGTTGAGCTGACGCCGAGACTCGAACTCGGTTCCCAAGCTTCGAAGCAGCCGCTGTAGCTGTTATGCCACATCCTCTCTCTGTTGTTTAAATATAAAGGAGGAGTTGTCCGTATGTAATTATATGAAATTAGAGTAAGAAAGTCCAGTGGTAACATGGTTAAATGAATAAAAATGCAGCACACGCGCCATGCAACCAGATAGGAAGGAAATACCTGTAAAAAATTGACAGCTGCCTCTATACAAACATACGAAACATAAATTAATCTAAATACAAGTTGTTACAAAACATTTTTAAAAAAAGCTGACACATGGTGACAAAAGCAATAAAGATATCTCATCCGATTACCCTCTTGAAACACAATCCGTCTGGAGTTGGTAGGGTGAAAAGGGCGAAATTAAGTGATTTGCACAGAATCACAGGATGTTGAGCCTCCCTTGGAGACAGACACTGTCCCCAGCTTCAAAGTCGGCCACGCTATCTCTGTTCAGGCACATACTCATAGCTGCCAAGGTTTCAGATTGCTATGTGTGACATTTTCATAATTTTAGCTTAATTAGGAGTGACATTTCAGGGACTATGAGTGACACTTTCTCGCGAGCAAAAATCAAGAAATGAAACATATAGGGAAACATAAATATCAGAAATTACACCCATTTGACCAACAAGAAACCCTGACAAGGTTTTAAAACTACTGCAAAGCACCAGAAATTGAAAAGCACTTGTGCCCTTGTAACCAGATCATAGTGTTCAACGAATGAGTAACCATGATATTAAACAAGTTTTTCAGAGGCAGTTCTTTATTAAAGTTCTGTGCACATAAGGTAGACATACACCCGGGTTGGGCAGGGGCACAGGCTGAGGCAGGAAAACATCGAAGCTGCGCTGCTAGAGCCTGGTTGGAATGATTGATGTGTTGCTGGACGGATCGACAGAAAAAGCAATTAACAACACATTGCCATAGCCAGGCTTTGCCGACTAGGCCCCCGACTCCTCCCTGGCTATTAATGGTGCGCAATTGCAGACCATCACAGTGTGGACTCAACCAGGACTCGTGGGACCCAGTCCAAACAGGATGCAAGGCCCCAACAAAATTCTCATCTCGGCCTTAAGTAGTGTTGCAGGGTGGGCAGCAGAAAAACAACTTGATTCCTACCTCAGCCAGCCTTTGCCCACTGGGCCCCCTAGATACCCTCTGAGAATCAATCAAATCCAATAGGTCTCGTCTTTGAGGCCTATTGGCTCTACTAATGCATTATGCTGTACGCTTTACAGCATCACCAGCACAAAGAGAAAAAAGGTGTGAAAGAGCATACATGATGTTTTATATGTGTCATTATGCAAGCGCCTTGTGCATGGCCATGCTTCCAAATTGACTCAAGAGCCTCTTATTTTTTACATTTTTTACGAAAGGAGTCAGTACATCACTCTAAATAAAAATTCAGGGGAAGGCGCTTTTTTTAAAGTATAAAAGTAAAAAGAAATAATTAAAAAACATAGGACCGAGGGCGGGGAATTTGAGGTGCAGTTGTGGGCGGGAGGGGACGGAGAGGGGAAAAGCAGCACACAAGGGAGAGGAATACTGTGGGATCGGGAGGAGCATACAAACGAATGAGAGCAACACGGAGCATGGGAGAGGAAGAGAAGCACTCAGGTGAGAGAGAGCAACATGGAGCTGCTCCAATGCTGTAGATGATTTGTGTGCACAAGGATTATCAGTGCATGCTGCAAAATTGTGATACTTCCGACAAGGAAGCTGGTGCGCCCACTGCTCATAACACACCTGCTCTATTTGAATGGCACCTAAACATGTTGCATCTTTTCTATTTGTAACGTTCCCAATTCCATGCATGTGTGCATAGCTCACCCAGTTGAATTTTGTTTTTTGGTGCTTCTGGTTCTGAATTTGCTAGGTAAAATATATAACTACAATACAAAGAATGGAAAGAAAAAAGCATTGGTGATGCGAGCCTCCCAACAACACAGAACTCATAATTTAATTACGCACTGCAGCTGAGAAGTCTAATCAGCTGCAGTGCGAGCGTAATTAAAATTACGAGTCAACATGGTCGGGCACTGGGCAAGGCTTATGCATACACAGTTACGTAGGGGAGTCACAGCTGAGTCAGCAGCCAGGGAGTGTAGTTATTCAAAAAAACTACTACTACTCTTAGGCCAAATGAAATAATTACCCCTAAGCGGTCATGATCGGTGCGCTGCTACCTTCCCAGGCCCGCAGGCACTGCAGCCAGCGGCACAGATGAGCTTAGCTCTCAGCTACTTAACTTATAATATAGAGGGGCCACTGAATGACGTGTGTGAGTCCCGTGTTGAGGTGACGATCACGATGGACTGTACTGCATAACCCCCCACCCCCACAGATGAGATGAGAGAGCTCAGACCTCCTGAGTCCTGGCAAAACGAAAACACCACCAATGACCACGGGCACACCGGCGCCGCGCACCGTAATCACACCAGATCACACACGACACTGACTGAGTCTCAGACACACACCTGGCAGGCCGCAGTACTGAGCTGCGACGTGATGACTGAGTGAGTAAGCTGCCTCTCAGACACTACAGAATCATGACAAGATGACAGTGTGACGAGCGTTAGAACAGAAGTACTTAAGTGTACTTACTGTGAGAACTTGTGTGCTGGCTGCCTCGGCCTGCCTCTCGGGCCCGTGCCGCACGACATGATGCCTGCAGTGCTGCAGCAGGTGTGCAGCGCCAGTCTCCCCGCACATGCTGCGCAGCTGCGCGCCCGATGATGAATGCACTTCATCATCTCGAAATGACTCACACTCTGTCAATGTGGTCAGCGCCGCGGCAGGGGCAGGACTGCAGTTTTGCAACATTGTATTGATTATTTCCGGCAAGCACGGGCTCAGCAGCATGATCCGATGTGTCAATTACTGCCCCTGGAGTCTCGGAAGCGGAGAGCAGTGTGCACTACGCAGAGCAGCCAGCCCAGCACCCACCCCCTCCCCCCCGCGCACGGCACACAGGTCAGAGGCACCACACCACAGCCAGGCAGCGCGCGCTAGCAGCAGGGTTAATTTAGCCAACTTTCAGCGCATCAGCAGAGAGTGGGCAAATGCGTGACAATGCATTTCAGTGCGGTGATGCGGAACACCACACTGAAATGCGTTAGCGTCACGCCTGCTGCGTGACACTTGGCAGGACTGCTAGGCGTGGAGCCCCCACAGACCTTCAGAGCCCAGTACAACAAGACACACTGGCGGAGGAGCCCCCCACAGACCATCGGAGCACAGTACAACAGGACCCACTGGGGGGGGGGATTCCCACAGTCCATCAGAGCACAGTACAACAGGACACACTAGGGGAGGAGCCCCTGCCACACAGACCTTCAGAGCCCAGTACCGGGCACACTAGGCGTAGAGCCCCCACAGACCTTTAGAGCCCAGCATAACAGAACACACTAGGGGAGGAGCCTCCACAGACCTTCAGAACCAAGGACAGGGCACACTAGGCGTGGAGCCCACACAGACCTTCAGAGCCCAGTACAAGACACACTGGGGGAGGAGCCCCCCACAGACCTTTAGAGCCCGGTACAACGGGACACACTGGGAGAAGAGCTTCACACAGATCATCAGAGCACAGTACAACAAGACACACTAGAGGAGGAGCCCCGGCCCCACAGACCTTCAGAGCCCAGTAGCAGACACACTCGGCGTGGAGCTCCCACAGACCTTCGGAGCTCAGTAAACAGCCCTATAGACATGGAGCTCCCACATACCTTAAGAACACAGTACAGGGCACACTAGGCGTGGAGCCCCCACAGACCATCCGAGCCCAGTTCAGGGCACACTAGGCGTGGAGCCCCCACAGACCATCAGAGCCCAGTTCAGGGCACACCAGGCGTGGAGCCCCTACAGACCTTCGGAGCTCAGTAAACAGCCCTATAGACATGGAGCTCCCACAGACCTTAAGAACACAGTACAGGGCACACTAGAGGAGGAGCCACCACAGACCATCAGAGCCCAGTTCAGGGCACACAAGAGGAGGAGCCACCACAGACCATCAGAGCCCAGTTCAGGGCACACTAGGCGTGGAGCCCCCACAGACCATCAGAGCCCAGTTCAGGGCACACTAGGCGTGGAGCCCCCACAGACCATCAGAGCCCAGTTCAGGGCACACTAGCCGTGGAGCTCCCGCAGACCTTCAGAACCAATGACAGGGCACAGTAGGCGTGGAGCCCCCACAGACCATCAGAGCCCAGTTCAGGGCACACTAGCCGTGGAGCCCCCGCAGACCTTCAGAACCAATGACAGGGCACAGTAGGCGTGGAGCCTCCCACAGACCTTCAGAGCCCAGTAGTAGGTGCCAGCCTAGGCTTTGCCCCTCCCCTCCAATACACACCAACTAGCTTCACACATTCGAACAAACAACCTCCTAGACACTCTCCAATCAGTTTTCCGTCAGGGTCACAGTACGGAAACTGTGATCCTCCAAATAGTCGATGAATCCCTTAGAATCCTCGACTCCAGTAACTCCTGCCTCGTGGTCCTCCTGAATTTATCCGCTGCATTTGACACTGTCAATCATCTGGACCTCCTTCGCACTCTACAACAACGCATGGGTTGTGGAGGCACAGTCCTCAACTGGTTCTCCTCATACCTAACCATTCGTTCCCAAATCGTGAAAATGGGTAACTCGTTCTCGAGACCGGTCAGTGTACATCAAGGAGTCCCTCAAGGCTCGTTCCTCTCCCAAACCCTCTTTAACCTCTACGTAGAACCACTATGTGTGATTCTCAGAAACTCTGGGATTCTCTTCCACCTCTGCGCCAACGACACCAGGGGCGGCTCCTCTGCAATGGTGGAGGAGCGTCGCCCCACTGGCTCAGAACCAACAGGTGAAAAATATAACGATATTTTATCATCTTTTTATTTTTCACCTGCTGGCTGAGCCAGCGTGTGTATGGAGTGGCGCAAACGGCCCATGGAAGGGGGGAGGAGGACTGGTTTCTAAGTGTGCATGTGTGTTTGGTCGGCCGTCTTAGGCCGGCCAACCACACATGCACACTTAGGTTTCTCTAATCCAGCTTTATTGAACAGCTAGGTTGTAGAAACAGCACAGACGCCATGTCCTGAGCGGAGCGTCAAACTTGCCCGCTCAGGCCAGTCCCGGCGCTGCTCTCATAGCACAAGAGCAGCGCAGGGATTGCACAGGGAGTCTCTGCTGCTGTCCCAGTGTCTGGGACCAGGAAGCAGCAGAACACAGAGGCACGAGAAGCAATGCGGCAGGCAGCTTCAGGTAAGTGTTTTAAAAAAAAAAATTCTAACCCCCCGGCGCCATCCCTCCTGCGTTCCCCCGCACCTAATCCAACCGCCTCACCACCTCTTCATTGTGTCGGCCGCTACTGGACGACACACAAATATACATGAAAATCTCATCCCCAGAAGACGTTGCCCTGTTTCCATTCAAGCTCTCAAAGATTCAAAGCTGGATGTCTAACCACCATTTAAAACTCAACCCAACTAAAAAAGAATTTTTCTTGATTTTGCCTCTGAAAGCCAGTGCAAGAATGGATGGCTAACCTTCCTGCCCTGGATGGATGCCCCTCCATTGTCCAGAGTGCCAGATCACTCGGCTTCACCCTTGACAATCATCTAAACCTTCACAGTCACATCACAGCCATGGCAAAAAGCGGACAACACCAACTTAGGCAGCTCTGGGGCATCAGACAATTGATACGCATCATCAACACCACCTTCGAGACCGGCTCCTTCCCAACGACTGGAAACGCACAGAAGTCAGGTCCCTGCTCAAGAAGCCCTCAGCAGACCCGACGGACCTCAAGAACTACCGGCCCATCTCACTCCTCCCTTTTGCAGCAAAAGTCGCTGAGAAGACAGTCAACACAGAACTGACGAGGTTCATCGAAGACAACGCCATCCTCGACCCCTCTCAATCCGGATTCCGAAGCAACCACAGCACTGAGATTGCCCTACTCGCAGCCACTGACGACATCCGCACCCTCCTCGACCAAGGCCACACCGCAGCCCTGATTCTACTCGACCTGTCAGCAGCTTTCGACACCGTCTCCCACCGCACACTCGCAGCCAGACTACACGACGCCGACATACAAGACACCGTCCTCGACTGGATCAGATCATTCCTCACCGGCAGGAGCCAAAGAATCAGACTGCCACCCTTCCTCTCCGAACCCACGGAAATCAACTGCGAAGTCCCACAGGGATCATCACTCAGCCCAACCCTCTTCAACATCTACATGGCTCCCCTCGCCACCATCACCCGACGGCACGGCCTCAGCAATAGTCTCCTACGCCGACGACACCCAGCTCATCCTCTCCCTCACCAAGGACCGCACCACCACCAGACTCAACTTCCAGGAAGGAATGCAGGACGTCGCAGCCTGGATGAGCAACAGCTGCCTGAAACTCAACTCGGAGAAGACAGAAGTCCTTGTCCTCAGAACCACCCCATCGGCATGGAACAACACCTGGAGGCTCACCGCCCTCGGCAGCCCCCCGACCCCCACGGACCACGCCAAAAGCCTCAGCATCGTACTTGACTCGTCCCTCTCTATGAATCGACAGGTCAACGCCGTCACCTCCAGCTGCTTCAACACCCTCCGCATCCTCCCTAAGACCTTCAAATGGATCCCCCCCAAGGCAAGGAAGACAGTCACCCACGCACTCATTACCAGCAGGCTGGACTACGGAAACGCCCTCTACGCCGGCATCAACAAATCTCTACTCCGCAAGCTCCAGACAATACAGAACACCGCTGCCAGACTCGTACTCGGGGTCCCTCGACACAAACACATCAGCCAACACCTACGCAAGCTCCACTGGCTCCCTGTCGAGAAAAGAGTCACCTTCAAGATACTCACCTACGCCTACAAATGCCTACACAACACCGGACCCCAATACCTCAATGAAAGAATCACCCTCCATGTACCCAAACGAAACCTCTGATCCACCAACTTCCTCCTCGCCGAAACCCCGCGCATCCGCAGAGTCAGAGCAGGGGGAAGATCCTTCTCCCACATCGCGGCCAAGACCTGGAACGAGCTCCCCACCGACATCAGACGTGCCCCCTCCCTGAACACCTGCAGGAAGGCTCTGAAGACCTGGCTCTTCGACTGAAACAGAGCTGCTGACCCCCCTCCCCCAGCACCTTGAGACCTTCACAGGTGAGTAGTGCGCTTATAATCCCCCTGATTGATTGATTGATTGATCCCAGAACAAGACCTAAAATCAGTGGTGCAGCCTCTTGTTCTCTCCAGACTAGACAATGGAATAGCCCTTCTCTCAGGCACTCCCAGAGTTCACCTAAGCCCACTGAGAGCAACACTACATGCAGCAGCGTGCTTCGTTTTAGGTCTCAAGCAATTTGATTGCAAAACAGACCTTCTGAGCCCTGTACAGGGCACATTAGGCGTGGAGCCCCCACGACCCTTCAGATCCCAGTACAGCACACATTAAGTTTGGAGCCTGCTACAGACTTTCAAATTCCAGTACAGCACACACTAGGTATGGTGCTCCACACAGACCTTCAGAGCCCAGTATAGGGCCCTCTAACGGAGCAGCCCGCCACAGGCTATTGAGCCCAGTATAGGGCACACTAGTGAAGGAGCCCCCACAGACTTCAGAGCCCTGTACAGGGCACTCTAGGGGAGGAGCCCCCGCAAACTTCAGAGCCCTGTACAGGGCACACTAGCGAAGGAGCCCTCACAGACTTCAGAGCCCTGTACTGGGCACACTAGGGGAGGAGCCCCCTGCAGACTTCAAAGCCCTGTACAGGGCACACTAGGGGAGGAGCCCCCCGCAGACTTCAAAGCCCTATACAGGGCACACTAAGGCCCAGATTTACAAAGGTGTCAGGCAACGCAGCACAGCACACAAGGTTGCTGTGCTGCCTTGCGTGAGAGGGAGAGACCAGGAAAGCGCCATATCAACTGAGATATGGCACTCTCCTCTCCCTAGCGCTGGCGCAGAATTTTGCTGCTGAGCGCCATGCACACACCCTTGCACCATAGTGCAAGGGTGTGTGCATGAGTCTAGCATAGGTCTTGTACTGAAAGGCTACCCTTCCAGTACAAAATACTATGTCTAGACAAGTTTTAAATTGCTTCCTTCTTTGTATGTGTGATGTACAGTGCAGCATTCATGCAAAGTCGGAAAAGAAAAGAGAAATTTAAACTTTTCTCCTTTTAGTACCTGGTTTCCCGCAGCGCTATTTTTGGGTGCAAAGACCTATCTACTAATGTTAGTAGATAGAGTTTTGCATCAAAAAGCATGGCTGGTTGCATGGAAATGCCCATGTACCACCCATGTAATGCCCCATTGATGCTAAGTAACGCAAAGCAGTGCTTTGTGCTGGTTTGCGTTACTTTTGCTTGCAAACCAATGCAAATACCAATTTGTGTTGGTTTGTAAATCCCCAAAAAGGTTTAGCGTTGGGTTTGCATTAAAAAAGTAAAACAAACCTGACGCAAAACCTGTGTAAATCTTGGCCTTAGTGTGGATTCCCACACAGATCTTCAGTTCCCAGAACAGTGTGCACTAGGGGGCATATTTATCAATCTTTCAAGCAGCGCAACATAGGAAGTCATCTTACTGCGCTGCGTGAAAGGGAAGGAATGCGCTGTATCTAACAATATATGATGCTTTCCTGTCCTTTCATAGCGCTGGCGCACGTTTAGCTGCCTAGCGCCAATGCAGGCACCCTTGCACCATGTTGCAAGGGTGCCTCATTGTAGGCAGGATTGTTTTTGTGCGGGAAATAACACACAGGGCCCAAAAAAGTATTTTTAAATTTTTTCGGCGGGATTCGCGTAGGATCCATGAATCCCGCCGTGTTTTTTAAAAACGAGCGCGGCTCCCGCGCT
Organism: Calotriton arnoldi; assembly: GCA_963921515.1. Lineage (NCBI taxonomy): Eukaryota > Metazoa > Chordata > Amphibia > Caudata > Salamandridae > Calotriton > Calotriton arnoldi. The sequence continues at coordinate 580,351 of CAWUFW010010548.1, forward strand.
TTGTTTTAATAATGGTTGGGGATGAAGTCCCCTTGCCTCCTGAGGGTCACTGGGGGCCAACTATCCCTCCTGTTATCTCTAGTAAGCCCTACACAGCTGGATTGCTGAGAGGTGGTCTGAGGCCATGCCCCCTTTTACACCACTCTGCAAACGCGCCTCTTGGCGCTTTGCTGGTGGGGCGATGAGGTCCTCTTGTGTTCTGAGGACCTCAGGACTAAAGTGGACTTCATCGCCCGAGCAGTAGTGCGCCCGGAGGTACGTGCACAGTGGTGTAAAAAGGGGGCGTGGCCTCGGACCACTCTCAGCAATCCAGCTGTGTAGGGCTTACTAGAGATAACAGGAGGGCTAGTTGGCCCCCAGTGACCCTCAGGAGGCAAGGGGACTTCATCCCCCAACCAAGTGCAGAGTGGTGGAGAAAGGGGGCGTGGCCTGTGTCCATGTCTCAGCAGTCCCACTATCTGGGCTTACTGGAGGTGTCGGGCAGGTTAGTCGGCCCCTAACAACCCCCATCAGCAAAGGGGACTTTAATCCCCATCCAAGAGCGCGCCAGGGAGCGCGTTTGCAGAGTGGTGGGCAAAGGGAGCGTGGCCTGCTTTGAGAACTTACCAATGCTGCTGTGTGGGACTTACTGGAGGTACTAGGAGGGGTAGTTGGCCCCCAAGGTTGTCCTTGGGGGCCAACTACCCCTCCTGTTACCTCCAGTAAGTCCCACACAGCGGTATCGCTAAGAAGTGTTCGGAGGCTATGCCCCACTTTCTCCACCACTCTGCAAACGCGCCTCCTGGCACACTACGGGTTGGGGGATGAAGTCCACTTTACTCCTGAGGGACTTTGGGGGCCAAGAAGCCCTCCTGGTACCTCCTGTAAGTGCTACGCAGCGGAATTCTTGAGCGCTGGTCGGAGGCCCAGCCCCCTTTCTGCACTACTCTGCTAACGTGACTACTACGTTATAGTTAGAAATTAGCATTTAAAAAACCTTAGAAATTCACTGAAAAATCATAGGTTTCAGGGACGTTATAGTTAGTAATTAGCATTCAAAAAACCTTAGAAATTCACTGAAAAAAAACACAGGTTTCAGGGACGTTATAGTTAGTTGGACATTTCACTCGTACAAAACCAGAGAAATTCGGCCGTTATAGTTAGTTAAGCTAACTATAATTTGCGCCCCCGCAATGCACCGCTGATGACGTCACATATTACATCACTCATGACATGGTCAGTGACATCACTGATGACATCACTGATGACATCTCAAATGACATCATCCACTTAATAACTGATGCACCTCCTCACACCCTAATATAACCTTTCATACACCCACTCTAAAATACAGACTACCATTCTCGAAACCATAGACACACCAATACCAGTTAGTACATACCCACTCACTGATTCATAGATCTAAACACACATCTACTCACTCACCCATACAGTCACTCATACACACAGTCACTCATGAATACAGCCTCTGATATATGCACTCATGCACCCATACAGACACTCACACACCACCACTCACCCATAGAATTTCTCACACACCTAGTCAGTCACCCAAAGACTCAATCACACTGCCATTTACTCACCTATACAGTTATAGACACACCACCTAACTTATTCATACAGATGCTAACACATTCTTACTCTCTTATACAATCACTGACACAAGAACACACTCATCCATACAGCCACTCTCACAATCACTCACTCTCACATATAGTCACTTATATACTCCAACACTCACATATACTGCCTTACACATATGTAGTTACTCACACATATACCACTGAGACATCCATTCACTCACCAACACAGCCATACGCACAATCACTCATCCATACAGCCCCTCGCAGATGCACTCATGAGCCCATACACCCAGTGAATCACCCACTCACACATCCATGCAGGGAGTCACACACACCCCCCACCCACCTACACAGACACTCACGCACCCATACAGGTACTCAGACAACCAATCATTAACCCATATAGACACTCATGTAGCTACACACCATCCCATGCAACCACTTAACACCAACTGACAGACTGATACAGACATTCACACAGATTAGTCATTCACCCATGCATTCACTAAGACACGTTTAATCACTCACTTACACAGTCAGACACGCACCCAGTAAATCATCCATTCAGACACTCATAAACCCACTCATTCTTCAATACACCTTGGCGTATATATATATATATATGATGGAGAAGCGTTGCCCTGCTGAGTAACATCCCCCAATGGCACAGCTGGTCTCCAATAAGGAGGTTAATCCACTTCTATATAATTATAAATGTGCAACAGTTCAACATTGAAATTAAGTTTTATTCCACAGTCATTAGGAATTTCCAATAGGTCCTTCCGAAGAGATACGGTTTAGACCCAATGGTTCATCAAACCCAATGCATTTCGGAAACTTAACAGTGAGATTCACCAACTTAAACAAGAATTGTCCACTAAACTATCTGCGGAGGAATGGCAAAAAACCGAGGATGACATCAATTCTCAACTAGAGAAACACACCCAAGAAATCAAAGAAAGGAAGATACGCAAATTTAAAAGAGATACTATCGATTACAAACTTGGGGAAGTGTATAACTGGGAAAAAATGTACGCAAGAAAACGCCAAAATCGACCGTCCTACAAAACGTCTGATACTGAAACCTCATCTACAGATGGTGAGTCAAACAACAGCAATCGTCAAAGTGGCATATTGAGCATCGCACAAGGCCCATCAAGATCACCGGCCCCCTCAACAAGTAATCAACTGACAACCGCCACCTCGTCCCAGGTCTCTCTTTTAGGATCAGGCCAACCCGTTCCAGACGAACCAGACGCAGCACACGTTGAAACAGAAATAAGTTCAGACCCTGCGACATCCAAGAGGGTAACACACAGTCAAAGGAGGTAACGACTCAAGAACTGGTCATAAATATTTCCTCTCAATCGTCGAATCCAGTAGAAATTAAGACTCTGCAGAAAGGCACTTCGTAGGTTCCCACATACTATTCTAATCCACTTGAAACTGAAGTGAGCCTCTTTAAATTCTTGCGCACGCTACGACTCAGACACTTCTTTAACAACGTGGTTGATAACCAAACCCATCAAGAAACAGGCACCTTGAAAGGATTTAAGCCCAAGAGCAGTTTCATGCCTCCAGTGAGTCACAAGATCCTAGATTCTTTTGAAACCTTAATTAAACAGGACACCACAAAGCTGTTCAAAGGTAAAAGATCCAAACGTACTAACCTTACGATGAAGGAACGGGGCATTTTGGAGAGAATAGCCAACAATCCTGCCATTAGGTGCTGCAAAGCAGACAAGGGAGGAGCCCTTGTAATCATGGATTCAAGCTATTACCAACAGAATATTCTGGAGCACATCCACGATCCTTTGACTTACATGAAATTGGACAACAATCCAATAGACAAATTCAAAGCCATCCTCAAAAGGATCTTGGACACCGCAGTTTCCAAGGGGACAGTTACGGAAGGTGACAAATGATTCTTACTGCTTGACAACCCGAGGAGTCCCAGCATCTATATGGTGCCAAAAATACATAAGAATCCCTTAACACCTCCATTTAGACCCATTGTCTCTACCCAGGGAACTATCCACGAACCAGTTGGGAAATACCTTGACAAACACCTCCAACCCCTTGTCCAACAAATGTCCACCTATATCAAGGACACCAATGACTTCTTATTGAAGATCCGTTCTATCAACACGACTGACGTACAGAATCTACTGTTGTATACCATCGACGTTAAGTCGCTATATACAATCCTATATACAATCTTCCCCCATGATTTGGGTATGGACGCAGTTGAACACTTTCAAACTACCACTGAGTGGGATGAAGACCTGAAAATTTTCCTGCTTGAACTGCTTCACTATACACTATACCACAGCTATTTTATGTACAACCAAGAATACTTCCTTCAACTGAACGGAACTTCTATGGGCAATTGCGCAGCACCTTGCTACGCCAATTTGTTCATGCACAAGTTCGAACTAGACCACATCCTTACAGTGGAACCCTGAAGTGACAACCTGGCTATGTATGTTCGGTACATAGATGACATTTCCCTGCTTTGGAAAGGTTCGCAACACGACCTCCTGACCGCCATACAACAGCTCAACGAAGTCAATGACCGTATTGGATTCACTCACAATATCAGTGACACCGTTATCAACTTCTTAGATGTTTCCATCACCAAAACCCAAAACGAATTTGAAACCAATACCTACAGAAAAGATATTGACCGCAACAACCTGTTGCATTACAACAGCTTTCATCAATATTCATTAAAGAAACATTTGCCCTATTCCCAGCTACTCCCCGTAAAGCGCATCACGTCTAACCCAGTCAAAGTATCCAATAACATTTCTGAAATGCTACAGAGATTCAGAGAAAGGGGATATCCTTCTGAAATTCTCGATCAGGCTATCACCAGATCTAATACCAAAACTCGCGAAGAACTTCTAACCCACTCTCCACGGAGAAAAACAGATCGTATGGTTTTAGTGTCGAAGTTTTCTAAACAGAGCCTGCAAATGAAGCAGATCATCCTTAAATATTGGCCCATGCTACAATCAGAACCTGACTTCAAAGTACTCTTTTCTGAACCACCTCTGTTCGCCTACAAACGAAGCATAAACGTTAAAGAAATGCTGACAAGGCCAAGATTGACCAGTGTAACACCCTCATACCAAGGTACCATTCCATGTTTGAACTGTAACAATTGTAATAATATCATCAAAGGTAATTCAATGACCCATCCACGTAAAGGAACCAAAATCAAACTGAAAGTCAACGCCACCTGTGACACCAGAAAACTTGGTCTACTTACTGAAATGCCCATGCGGATTTGGATACGTAGGGAAAACCGAACGCAAAATTAAAATCCGATTGAACGAACACAAAAGCAACATCAAAACCTCGAATCAGAAATCCGCTGTAGCTACACATTTCATGGAGTCAAAAAACAACATCAGTCAACTCAGATTCCTGGTACTTGAAGTGGCAGAAATACGAGAAGCAGAAACAACCATAAATACCTTTTCCAAAGAGAAACTTTCTGGATCAAATTGCTGGGCACTCTCACTCCGAATGGACTGAACGACCAGATCGAATACAGCTGTTTTTTGTGAATGCTTCATATCTGTCTACTCATACTTTAATCTTCAGATTGCATGGTACTGTTTGACTTCTAGAGCACCTCTTTGACCTCCTGGTTTTCATTCATTCCACACTCCTTCTCTCAATTTATATCGCACTGTTGGTCTCTACCAATATCACACTGCTATCAACACACAACCTTATTCTTACCTCTATTCTATCCCCCTTATTCTCATCCCTACTCCAGTATGTATTTCTTTCATCCAGGCTATTTTTTTCATTTGGGACATTTCTTTCTATTTGCTAATCTCTATCTGTACAGAGGGACCATTCCAAGATGGCCCCATTTTTTCACTTCCTATCTTCCACATTTTTCCTTTTTTCCACCTTCTGTTTTTACACAACACTATCTTTTGTCTTTCCGTCCTAAGTTGTTCACGTTTATTGTCAACTACGTATAAGCATAAAGTTACTGGGACTTTGAATGTCCCGCCTTCTTTCATTTCTGGCGACTTTCTATTTTTACATCCCCGTGTACCCGCGACTGTCACTCTTCGGCCATCACTCACGGGATATACACCATCTGTCGGAACCGCGGTAAGATACTTGCTAGTTCACGGCCCTTGAACTTTCAGCACGCTCGTTTACTCGCAGCATAACATCACGGTTAACGTTGTAACCTTGCTTTGTAAGAACAGCGAAGAACAGCGATTACATCCTAACAACCATCCACTCGCACAGAACGGCTGCATTAATTGCATGTCTGTTCACTTTCTTAACTACAGTTGAACCGTCATCTTTCATCTAGTATGTTTACTCATAGCATGGTATCACGCCACACGAGATACCTTGATATATTATAATTAAGATATGTTTCTGATCGCGTTCTGCACGCACAGCATGTCCGCATTTTTTCCACCAGTTGAACCGTTATTTTTCATCATGCATGCTCACTCGTAGCATGGTATATGCAACTGATCACGTTCCGCCTGTATCCTCAGCATGACAGTATCCTCAGAATGCTCGTTCATTTCCCTATCACGGCACAGCATTTATTCCTATCAGTTGAACCTTCACGCCCCACTATGTGAGTTATTCTTTATTTATCATTCCGTTCACGCTATCACTGGTGCACCTATCGTTTTTACCGAAGGCCTGCTTACACAAGGCTTACAGTACGCTTTTTATTTTCTCACCATCTCACCGGGGTACTAAAGGCTTACTTTGCACTTCTGAGATTACCATGATGACAGTACTCTTTACATTCGCCATCTCCATTTCATTGTTTTGAAGACATGAATCTCCCTGATGAAGGGTTCTACCCGAAATGCATTGGGTCTAAACTATAACCCTTTCGGAAGGACCTATTGGAAATTCATAATGACTGTGGAATAAAACTTCATTTCCATGTTGAACTGTTGCGCATTTATTATTATATAGAAGTGGATTAACCTCCTTATTGGAGACCAGCTGTGCCATCGGGGGACGTTACCCAGCAAGGCAACGCTTCTCCGTCATTGTGCCATCACGCTGATTGATCATACAGCGATACCCTGGTCTCACGCAAAACATTGTTGAACTTCATAACTACAGCAAGGGTGTGCACGTACCTTCCATTGGTATATATATATATATAACATTCTTAAACTTTAAAAAAACACTCAGTCACTGGATGATGCCATCAGTGATGTCATCAGTGATGTCATTTGAGATGTCATCAGTGATGTCACTGACCATGTCATCAGTGATATGTGACATCATCAGCAGTGCATTGCGGGGTGCAAGTTATTGTTGGCTCAAATAACTATAACAGCTGAATTTCTCTTGTTTTATATGAGTGAAATGTCCAACTAACTATAACGTCCCTGTTAGAAATGGGATCTCTAGTTGGCAAGGGCTTGCACCTTTGTCCAAGTAGGGACCCTTCTTCCTAGTCAGGGTAAGGGTGTTACACTCGTGAAGTAACCCCTGCTCACCCTCGTGGTAGCTTGGCACGAGCAGTCAGGCTTAATTCAGAGGCAGTGTGTAAAGCATTTGCACATAACCAACAGTAATACAGTGTAAGCACTACAAGCGGACACCACACCAGTTTAGAAAAATAACCAATTTTTATATACTCAAGACACGACCAATTACGACAAAAATCCACAATACTATACTTTAAAAAATGAATGCTTGATAAGGTAACTTCTTCTTTGCAGGAATAACACAAAAGCAAAGTTCGTACGAGTCGGTAGTCCCGTCCGGGTCTACTGCGATGCTGAATTACACAGAGTCCAACAGTTCCAGCCGACCGCGTCGCTACGGGCCAGCAGAGTCGTGAACAGACTCGGTCACAGTACCTTTCTCGTTGTGGCTGGTACGGAGTGTACGAGCCGGTCGGCGTTCGTCGCGGTTGCGGTGCAAGACGGAGCGATGCAAGGTGCGGTGTCCCTCGATGCGGTGCAGGCAGCGGCTCGATGAGCGTCGTGCAGACGGAGTCGGTGAGTCCAAGGCGTGCGATGCAGGGTGAGACGATGCTCGATGCGGTGCTGACAGGTTGCGATGCAGGCGACCTAGCCAGAGTGCGGGAGCTGGCGTCGGACAGCGGTGCGAGTCGGAGCGGTGCGTCGCAGACGTGCGAGCGGTGCCCCAAATGCGGTGCGGTCACGACTCTTGAGCCAGTTGCAGCGACCGCGTCGGTCGGGTCCGGCTGGTTCAGTGAAGCGATGCGATGCGAACTGCAGTGCCCACAGGTCACGGTGCAAGCAGCGGCTCGATGTTGGCGGCGTCGGACGTCGCCCACGGTGAGACCAGGGTTGCGATGCGAGCGGGGCGATGCGGTCTGCGGTGCAAACAGGTCACCGGCCAGGGATGGATTCGGTTGACAGAGTCGGTTGCAGTTCCCTTCCTCTGTGGCAACTGAAACAGCGTTCAGAAGCGGTACCCAGAGGCTTGTGAAGTCTTTGTAGTCCCTGAGACTTCTTAACAGGAGGCCAGCTCGGTTCCAGGCCCTTGGAGATACTCAGCACAAGTTTGTAGAAAGTTCCTTCCTTTCACTGCCCAAGGCAGAAGCAGCAGCTGCAGGCCAACCCAACAAAGCAACAACACAGCAAAGGGGCAGTACTCCTCCTGGCAGCTCTTCCAGCTCTTCGTCTTGGCAGGTTCCTTGATTCCAGCGAGATCTAAATTCATGGGGTCAGGGCCCCAATATTTATATCCCAAATTCCTTTGTTCTCTGAAGGCAGAGAGGCCTTTGGCTAGTCCAAACCAGTTCTGGAGCACTTTGTTGACAAGTCTCCGTCCCTTCTTTCAGTGAGTAGGCCAGGGACATCAGACGCACCACAGGAGGTGGAGCCAGCCTTGTGGAGGGAAGGCACTGTCCTATTGAGGGCCCAGGTGCAACTCCTCCCACCCATCTACATGTAGATCTTGCTATTCAGCCCTGTGCTGACTCACCCTGTCTCCTGGCATCCCCAGCCCCTGTCACTCACACTCCAGACAAGGAATACACAACCTCGCAGAGGCAGGCTTGGATGGTTAGACAAGAAAATACCCACTTTCTAAAAGTGGTATTTTCAAACACAGAATGTTAAAACCAACTTCACTAAAAGATGCATTTTATCATTCTGAGTCCAGGCATACTAAACTCGAATTTCTACCATGTTCCCGGGGTCAGTTAGGATTATAAGCTGTAATAATCAAAACTGCCTGTTCTGGCCTATGGGGAACAGGTAGCCTTGCAATAGTGAAAAACGAACTAGGCTGTAATTCACTATCAGGACATGCCACACACACCAGGGCATGTCCTACATTTCACATACAACGCACCCTGCCCACAGGGGTACCTTGGGCCTACCTTAGGGGTGACTTACATGTAGAAAAGGGAAGGTTTAGGGACTTGCAAGTGTGTGCACTTGCCAAGTCGACATGGCAGCCCCAGGCTGCGCACAGGCTCTGCGATGGCAGGCCCGAGTTACACTTTACGGGCTGTTTGCGTGGGTGGCACAATCCAGTGCTGCAGCCCACCAACAGCATTTGGTCTATAGGCCCTGGCACTCGCAGTGCACTTTACAAGGGACTGACACATAAACCAAATAGGCCAATCATGGAAACGCCAATCCATAACACATTTTATACAGGAGCACTTGCACTTTCCCACTGGACAGCTGTGAGGAAAGTGCGCAGAATCATTACACCAGCAAAAACAGAGTCAAAACCGGGAGGTCAGAAAGCAAAAAGTCAGGGAAACACGCCAAAAGATGCCAAGTCTAACACATGTCCCCTCCAGCTGAAAGTAGGGAGAACTACCCAACCCCATTGGAGTTCTCTTCACTAAGGCGGAAGAACCTGGACAGACCATCTGCGTTGGCGTGTTCTGTACTAGGACGGTGTTCCACCGTAAAGTCCTTTCCCTGTAGGGAGATGGACCACCTCAGCAGTTTTGGATTCTCACCCCTCATTTCCATCAACCATCTGAGGGGCCTGTGGTCGGTCTGAACCCGGAAGTGAGTCCCAAACAGGTATGGTCTCAACTTCTTCAGCGCCCAGACCACAGCAAAAGCTTCCCTTTCTATGGCACTCCACCTCTGTTCCCTGGGGAGTAGTCTCCTGCTAAGGAAGACTACAGGCTGATCCAGGCCCTCTTCGTTCAGTTGTGAGAGCACCGCTCCCACACCATGCTCTGAAGCGTCAGTCTGCACGACGAATTCCTTGGAGAAGTCAGGTACCTTGAGCACGGGCGCCGTGCACATGGCTGCCTTCAGGGCATCAAAAGCTTTCTGGCAGGACTCAGTCCAGATCACTTTCCTGGGCTGCCTCTTAGAGGTCAGCTCTGTTAAGGGGGCAACGATGGTGCCATAGCCCTTAACAAATCTCCTATAGTAGCCGGTGAGACCTAAGAAGGCTCTCACCTCTGTCTGGGTCTTGGGGGTTCCCAAGCCAGAATGGTGTCAATCTTGGGTTGTAGGGCGCCACCTGGCCGCTTCTACCTGGTGTCCCAAGTACACCACAGAACCCTGCCCGATCTGGCACTTACTGGCCTTGATCGTGAGGCCTGCACCTTGCAGAGCCCTCAACACTTTCTCAAGGTGCTGTAAATGTTCTTCCCAGCTGGAACTGAACACAGCAATGTCATCCAGGTAGGCGGCACTGAAATCCTCCAGCCCAGCCAACACCTGATTGACCAACCTCTGAAAGGTGGCAGGGGCATTCTTCAACCCAAAGGGCATCACCCGGAATTGGTAATGACCTTCTGGGGTTGAGAATGCTGATCTCTCCTTGGCCCCATCGGTTAAGGCAATCTGCCAGTACCCAGACGTCAAAACAAACGTGCTGAGGAACCGGGCAGCTCCCAACCGATCAATGAGCTCATCAGCTCTGGGGATGGGGTGCGCGTCAGTCCTGGTGACGGCATTGAGCCCACGGTAGTCCACACAGAACCGGAGTTCTGGAGTGGCACCGGGCGCCGCAGCCTTTGGGACCAAGACCACTGGGCTGGCCCAAGGACTGTGGGAGGGCTCAATCACCCCTAATGCCAACATCTTAGAGACCTCCTCCTTGATGCTGGCTCTGACCCGGTCAGTCAACCTGTAAATCTTGTGCTTCACAGGAGGGCTGTCACCAGTGTCCACGTCATGGGTACACCAGTGAGTAACACCGGGAGTCAGAGAGAACAGTGGGGTGAACTGTCCCAACAACTGGCGAAGGTCCCCCTGCTGCTCTTGAGTCAGAGTAGGGGAGAGGATCACACCTTCTACTGACCCATCATGCTCCTTGGTAGACAGGAGGTCAGGGAGAGGCTCACTCTCCTCTTCCACCCCATCATCTGTCGCCAAGAGCATACTCACTTCGGACCTCTCGAAGTGGGGCTTGAGGCGGTTCACGTGAAGGACCCTCAAAGGGTTCCTTGGAGCCTGCAAATCCACCAGGTAGGTGACGTCACTTTTGCGCTCCTTTACCTCATATGGCCCAGTCCACTTGTCCTGCAAGGCACAAGGTGCCACTGGGGCCATGACCCACACTTTTTGCCCAGGTTGAAATTCGACCAGAGTGGCATTCTGGTCATACCATCTCTTCATTTCTTCCTGGCTTGCTTCTAGGTTCGCCTGAGCGAGTTTCCTGAAGCGGGCAGTTTGGTTTCTAAAGGCCAGCATTTAGCTAAATACACCCTGGGGAGTTTTCCTGCGAGCCGCCTCCCAGCCTTCCTTTACCAAACTCAGAGGTCCTCTGACAGGGTGGCCATACAGGAGCTCAAAGGGGCTGTACCCAAGAGACTTCTGAGGCACCTCCCTGTATGCAAAGAGTAGGCATGGCAAGAGGACGTCCCACTTACGCCTCATGGGTTCTGTTAGACCCTTGATCATGCCTTTCAAGGTCTGGTTGAATCTCTCCACCAGACCGTTTCCTTGTGAGTGGTAAGGAGTGGTGAACTTGTAGGTTACACCACACTCCTTCCACAGGGATGTCATATACTTGGATATGAAATTGGTCCCCCTATCAGAAACCACCTCTCTGGGGAATCCCACATGGGAAAAGATCCCCATTAACGCCCGGCCCACCACTGGCGCCGTCGTTGTCCTGAGAGGGATTGCCTCCGGGTACCGGGTGGCATGGTCCACCAAGACCAGGATGTACCTGTTGCCCATGGCTGTCTTGGGGTCCAGTGGCCCCACAATATCCATCCCTACCCTTTCAAAGGGTGTCCCAACAACAGGAAAAGGTTGGAGAGGAGCTTTGACCTTCCTCCCACTCTTACCACTTGCCTGGCAAGTTTGGCAAGACCCTAAAGTGTGCATCTGACTGCCTTCGCATTTGGGGCCAAAAGAAGTGGGTGACAAGCCTGTCAAAGGTCTTGTCCTGCCCCAAATGTCCTGCCAAAGGCACGTCATGAGCCAGACCCAGTAGGAAGGTCCTGAGCGCTGGGGTACCACCAGCACACGGGCTGACCCAGGCTCAGCAACCTTAGGCTCACTGTATAGGAGAGCACTCTCCCAGTAGATCAGATGTGACCCGGACTGATTACCAGCTGCCTGGTCTGCAGCCTGCCGCCGCAGACCCTCCAGAGTAGGGCACTCGTTCTGCTCCCTGCAGAACTCCTCCCTGGTGGGACCCCCTTCTTGCTGCCAACGGGTCAGCTCAGAGATGTCTCCCAGTTCGGCTACCTGCTCCCCTGTAGGCACCGGGGCGTCCCCCTCGAGGTCCGCCTCCTCCCGGTCCGTGGGAACTTCAGGGGCTGGTTTCCCGCGCCCCCTGCCCTTTCTCTTGGCAGGGACTTGGGCCACTGTTCCAGGCTCCAAGTCCTCTCGATCACCCTTTCTGGCTGCCATTGACCGAGTAGACACGCATGCCCACTCTGGCAACCCAAGCATCTCCAAGTGAGACCTGAGCTCAACCTCCTTCCATAAGGACTGCTCCAGGTCGTTTCCTAGCAGACAATCTACAGGCATGGTAGGGCTCACAACCACCCTCAAGGGACCTGAGACCCCCCCATTCAAAGGGAACCTGCGCCACCATACATTGGCGCTCTGAGTTGTCTACAGCAACTACTTGGTGGAATGCTCCGGGGACTACTTGCTTCTCAGACACCAGGTGACACCGGACTGAGGTCACACTGGCTCCAGTGTCTCTGAGAGCCTCTACCCTGTTCCCATTAATGGTCACCCAGGTGCTATATTTCTTTGTGTTAGGGGGCACCTGGTTTCCTGGGACCATCTCACTGTCCCCTAGTGAGACAAGGGTCATTTCTGCGGGATCCCCACCCTCCTGTGGGCACCCCTCCTCCCCAAGCGCTACACTAGCCAACACTTTGGACTGTCCACCGGTGGGTGGCTGTGTCCCCTTTGGGCACTTGGGGTCCCCCTTAAAGTGACCTACCTGGTCACATGCATAACACTTACTAGGGGCCGGTCTCCAACAGGCTTCCCTGTAGAGACCCCTTTCTTCTTATCACCGGGGGCTGGGAACCTTTACCCTGGGTACTAGTTTGGGGCCCTTTAGAGAACTCCTGTGCTTTACCCTTGTCCCCCCCACCTTTCTGCTGGGGACCCTGCCCACCTTTGGCTGAGTCTCCCCCAAACGCTTTCTTGTGGACCCTGGTACTCACCCAGCGGTCCGCTTCCATAGCAAGCTTCCTGGGGTCAGTTAGCTTACTATCCACTAGGTGCTGGCGCAGATCTGCAAAACATAGACTAGACAAGTGCTCCCATGCAATCAAGTTGTAGAGCCCCTGAAAATCTGTTACACTACTGCCCTTCACCCAACCATCCAGCGACCTGCAGAACACATCCACACATTCCAACCAAGTGTTGGCATCAGACTTCTTACTGGACCTGAACTGATCCCTGTACTTTTCAGGAGTAAGACCATACTTAGTGAGAAGGGCATCCTTCATGTCAGCATAGGTGAGGTGATACCCCTTACCCAAAGCTATCAGAGCATCCCTTGCTTCTTCAGGGAAAAGTGGCCACAATCCTGCTCCCCAATTCTCCTCAGGGACCCCATTCATGTGTATGGCTGCCTCATAACCCTGAAACCACCTTTGTATGTCATCCCCCTTCTTGAACTCCTTGCCTACGTTCTTGGGAATGTGCACAATCCTGTCTGCCTTTCTGGACGAATTGCTGCCACCATCTGAGCCTGACTTACTCCTAAGTTCTAGCTCCTTCAGTTCTCTCTCATGCTCTAAGAGCATCTTCTTCTCCTCCATGGCCAATCTCTTCTCCTCCCGCTCACTCTCCAGCCTGAGCTTCTGCAGCTCAAACTGCCTTGCCTCCCGCCTGTCCTCCAGCTCCTCTGGGGACAGACTGCTGCTGCCTGACCTGGCGGGTTCCTCCCTACCCAAAAGCATATCCACCCTGGAAATAGGCTCCTCCACCTCCTCACCGAGATTACCAGGCTGCCCACTGGCATGTCTGGCTGCTACCCAGGCCCTCAGCGCCTTCTGTAGCTCCTCCTTCCTTGTGAGGCCTTTAATTTGGACTTTCAGGTTTTTACCAATTGCTCGTAGTTCCTTTACGGCGTAGGTTTCCAACCTATCCTCCTCAAAGATAATTTCCAGAGATGCAACGGATGATGCAGCTGTGTCAGGCATGACAAAAGTAGTGAGTTGAAAACTGGCAAGATCAAAAATAGGCCAAAAGAAAAGAACCAGTATGTGGTACGTAATGGTCTGCGATATGGTCGTAGTGCACACCAATCACTGTAAGTCAAGTGCAAACACAAGTCCTATCCTCACCGCTGACAACCAATGTTAGAAATGGGATCTCTAGTTGGCAAGGGCTTGCACCTTTGTCCAAGTAGGGACCCTTCTTCCTAGTCAGGGTAAGGGTGTTACACTCGTGAAGTAACCCTGCTCACCCTCGTGGTAGCTTGGCACGAGCAGTCTGGCTTAATTCAGAGGCAGTGTGTAAAGTATTTGCACATAACCAACAGTAATACAGTGTAAGCACTACAAACGGACACCACACCAGTTTAGAAAAATAACCAATTTTTATATACTCAAGACACGACCAATTACGACAAAAATCCACAATACTATACTTTAAAAATGAATGCTTGATAAGGTAACTTCTTCTTTGCAGGAATAACACAAAAGCAAAGTTACAGTACGAGTCGGTAGCTCCGTCCGGGTCTACCGCAATGCTGAATTACACAGAGTCCAACAGTTCCAGCCGACCGCGTGCTGCTACGGGCCAGCAGAGTCGTGAACAGACTCGGTCACAGTACCTTTCTCGTTGTGGCTGGTACGGAGTGTACGAGCCGGTCGGCGTTCGTCGCGGTTGCGGTGCAAGACGGAGCGATGCAAGGTGCGGTGTCCCTCGATGCGGTGCAGGCAGCGGCTCGATGAGCGTCGTGCAGACGGAGTCGGTGAGTCCAAGGCGTGCGATGCAGGGTGAGACGATGCTCGATGCGGTGCTGACAGGTTGCGATGCAGGCGACCTAGCCGGAGTGCGGGAGCTGGCGTCGGACAGCGGTGCGAGTCGGAGCGGTGCGTCGCAGGCGTGCGAGCGGTGCCCCAAATGCGGTGCGGTCACGACTCTTGAGCCAGTTGCAGCGACCGCGTCGGTCGGGTCCGGCTGGTTCAGTGTAGCGATGCGATGCGAACTGCGGTGCCCACAGGTCACGGTGCAAGCATCGGCTCGATGTTGGCGGCGTCGGACGTCGCCCACGGTGAGACCAGGGTTGCGATGCGAAGCGGGGCGATGCGGTCTGCGGTGCAAACAGGTCACCGGCCAGGGATGGATTCGGTTGACGGAGTCGGTTGCAGTTCCCTTCCTCTGTGGCAACTGAAACAGCGTTCCAGAAGCGGTACCCAGAGGCTTGTGAAGTCTTTGTAGTCCCTGAGACTTCTTAACAGGAGGCCAGCTCGGTTCCAGGCCCTTGGAGATACTCAGCACAAGTTTGTAGAAAGTTCCTTCCTTTCACTGCCCAAGGCAGAAGCAGCAGCTGCAGGCCAACCCAACAAAGCAACAACACAGCAAAGGGGCAGTACTCCTCCTGGCAGCTCTTCCAGCTCTTCGTCTTGGCAGGTTCCTTGATTCCAGCGAGATCTAAATTCATGGGGTCAGGGCCCCAATATTTATATCCCAAATTCCTTTGTTCTCTGAAGGCAGAGAGGCCTTTGCCTAGTCCAAACCAGTTCTGGAGCACTTTGTTGACAAGTCTCCGTCCCTTCTTTCAGTGAGTAGGCCAGGGACATCAGACGCACCACAGGAGGTGGAGCCAGCATTGTGGAGGGAAGGCACTGTCCTATTCAGGGCCCAGGTGCAACTCCTCCCACCCATTTACATGTAGATCTTGCTATTCAGCCCTGTGCTGACTCACCCTGTCTCCTGGCATCCCCCAGCCCCTGTCACTCACACTCCAGACAAGGAATACACAACCTCGCAGAGGCAGGCTTGGATGGTTAGACAAGAAAATACCCACTTTCTAATTGTGGTATTTTCAAACACAGAATGTTTAAACCAACTTCACTAAAAGATGCATTTTATCATTCTGAGTCCAGGCATACTAAACTCGAATTTCTACCATGTTCCCGGGGTCAGTTAGGAATATAAGCTGTAATAATCAAAACTGCCTGTTCTGGCCTATGGGGAACAGGTAGCCTTGCAATAGTGAAAAACGAACTAGGCTGTAATTCACTATCAGGACATGCCACACACACCAGGGCATGTCCTACCTTTCGCATACAATGCACCCTGCCCACAGGGGTACCTTGGGCCTACCTTAGGGGTGACTTGCATGTAGAAAAGGGAAGGTTTAGGGACTTGCAAGTGTGTGCACTTGCCAAGTCGACATGGCAGCCCCAGGCTGCACACAGGCTCTGCGATGGCAGGCCCGAGTTACACTTTACGGGCTGTTTGCGTGGGTGGCACAATCCAGTGCTGCAGCCCACCAACAGCATTTGGTCTATAGGCCCTGGCACTCGCAGTGCACTTTACAAGGGACTGACACATAAACCAAATAGGACAATCATGGAAACGCCAATCCATAACACATTTTATACAGGAGCACTTGCACTTTCCCACTGGACAGCAGTGAGGAAAGTGCGCAGAATCATTACACCAGCAAAAACAGAGTCAAAACCGGGAGGTCAGAAAGCAAAAAGTCAGGGAAACACGCCAAAAGATGCCAAGTCTAACAGTCCCTGAAACCTGTGGTTTTTAAGTGAATTTCTAAGGTTTTTAAATGCCAATTACTAACTGTAACGTCCCTGAAACCTATGTTTTTTTCAGTGAATATATATATATATATATTCCTCCCATTCCTACTCCGAATAAAAAATCATGACCGACACACCACGGTATCTTCTGGTATTTATTTATTCAATTTAAACAGCTTACCAAGTAACGCGTTTTGGCCGCGAGATCAGCCATTTTCAAAACTGGCGGGCGCCATTAAAACACTTCATTTATTTATTGTATCAATGCAAGTGGTATATAGACATAGAAAAAGTATGTCAGTGTCACTGCCCTCCACTTAGAATGCTAAAGATGGCTAAATAACTCCTTCATTGAAATTGATATGCACAATACCTCGCAGGAATGGTAAAATGCCATAACTTACATGTAGACATTTTTCAGCAAAGGGACCTCCAGTATATATATATATATATATATATAAAAAAAAACAAGAGTTGCCCCCAGGCTAAGTGCACTCTTCTAACTGGCCATTTATTTGCACAGTGCGGCTTCGGTAAGTTGCACAGAGACAGTCTTTCATTGCCTGACGCGTTTAGTATAACAAATCCTTTCTCAAAGGCAGCACGCGCAAAAGCAGCACACTTTATCCACCAAAACACTCACTTTTTATACATCATTGTCCTCAGGTGAGTAAAAACAGCTAGTGCAATGTATCACGGGATAAGTAGATTCCATTTTACCCACGTGGGTTGCCAACATTAGGCGTGCCCAAAAATAAAATTCATGCCGGTGTAACTATTACCAAAGTCACCCTCAATTACTGGCAGCCTGTTGATCCACATCAATATTATTTTCTATTTCTCATGCCTGATGCTGCAAATCACAATTCTATAATTGATCACATATATATATATAAGCACAACTTTCTCCGTTTCAGAAAAAAGAATCCAGGATACCCGGAGATGCTTCAATGATTTATTCTGGCAAGATAACGCCTCACCAACGCGTTTCGCTTTACAGCTTTATCACGGTATGGCAACAGTCTCCATATTGCCTTATTTACATATGATTTCATCGATACAGAGGAAGGACCACATTCAATGTGTATGGATAAACTGCTCCATAAGCGCCATTGTTAAACGTCTCACATGCAGTAATAACACAGTTGGTACATAATTAAATCATTATGTTATGTCGAAATGTCATCACTTTTCAGTCAATAAAATATTTTGTATATGGCATCCAACACGATACAAGAGTATAATATATTTCAAATAAATTCCAAATACTCATTGTGTATGTGAGCCACTTATCGGTAGCAGTTCATGTGATAATTGTGAATATACTTGATAGCAGTATGCTTGTTATAAAAGCGTCATGCCCTAGTGGGCTGCAATGAAGATCTTTCAATCCACAAAACTAACTTTATTGACAATGACGCCCCAGTGGGCCGGTGTATTTAAACACTTATTTTGCTGAGTCCAGCCCAAGTGGGCCCAAACAATAAATCTTGCTCGCTTTTTACGTTAATCAACCGCCATCCTGCTATTACATTAATCCTCCTCAGCGATGCTAACATTTCCTGCCATGATGCACGATCTTCCTAATTATGTAAAAAAAAGACAAAAGAAAAAATATTTTTTAACATTACTTGCTTAATCTATCAACTTTAAAACCTCTTCAAAAATATTTAATTTGTTAAGATCCCTTCATTTCTGTTCTATACAAATTAAAAACAGACTTATAGCAGAAAGTTAGTTTCAAACTATGGTTAAGTACAGATGTACTGCCTTCTCCTCACTAGAATTTAAACCCACTGGGGTTAATGTATCAAAGTCAATAATAAATCTTGACTCCATTCTTCTTAACTGACGTTCCCTGTCACCACCCCTCTCGTAGTGCAATCGCATTTAAAACCACATATGATAGCAATTTATCATTTTGGTTATGCATCATATAAAAATGGCGTGCCACGGGATATTGCCCGTCATTCCGTCTGATTGCACGTAAGTGCTCTAGTACCCTTTTCTTGGCCCGATGGACAGTGCTGCCTATGTAAAACTTGCCACAAGGGCATATTAAACAATAGACGCAATAATCAGTTTCACATGTAAAATTCCCTTTAATTAAAAATTCTCTCTTGGTATTAGGGATTTTCAGTTTCATACAATCTGTACTATTGGCACATGCTTTGCACTGTTTGCAACATTTAAATCCGTTGCCCATACTCCTAGTTTCACCAGAATCCAAAGTAGATACTGCATTGTGACTAAGTTCATCTTTTAGCGATCTACTCCGTCTAAATGTAATTTGTGGTATTTCATGCACATATTTTTGCAGAATGGAGTCAGTTCTTAAAATGTGTCAATTACGATTGAACATTTTTCTGATCTCATAAGCATTGTTAGAAAAAGTTGTTATAAATCTCACCTGGTCTGCCTGTTCTGCTGCTAAAGGTTTAGAGCGCAGTAATTCAGGCCTCAATAATGCATCGGCTTTTGCTATAGCTTGCTTAATTGTTTTCTTGCTGTAACCTCGTTTCTCGAATCTCTCACTCATTACCTGTTTCTCTTCATTATACTCTTGCTTTGTGCTACAATTACGCTTAGCTCTAATCAGCTCTCCATAGGGAATGCTCTGGATTAAGCTAGAAGGGTGAGCACTATTGGCATTCAATAAGCTATTCCCTGCGGCTTTCTTTCTGTGTAACTTAGAAACCAGTGTATTTCCTTGTACCTCAATCTCTACATCTAGAAACACACTCTGCTTCTTACTAATGTGCGAGGTAAATTGTAGATTCATATCGTTGTCATTAAGATAATTGACAAATTGGTTAGCAGACAATTCATCTCCTTTCCAGATTAGAAAAATATAATCTATAAACCTCGCCCACGTAATGATATTATCACCATGTATCTCCCAGCTTTGGGACACCTGCTCCTCCCACCAGCCCATGAATAAATTCGCGTAGCTGGGGGCGAAGCAGGTGCCCATTGCCATACCCTGTATCTGCTTATAGATACTCTGGTCAAAGAGAAAATAGTTGTTGGTTAAACAGTGCGTTACCATTTCCAACAACATCTCTGTGTGTAGAAGCAGAGAGATTGGCCAGCTCTAAGGAAATGTCTTATGGCCTGGATCCCCAGGACGTGTCGAATGCAAGTGTAGAGACTGGTTACATCCAGTGTAACCAGTAGATAATTTTCCTCCCATACTACACCTTCCTCTGTATCAATGAAATCATATGTAAATAAGGCAATATGGAGACTGTTGGTGAGGCGTTATCTTGCCGGAATAAATCATTGAAGCATCTCTGGGTGTCCTGGATTCTTTTTCTTAAACGGAGAAAGTTGTGCTTATGTAAGGGTTACCGGAACCCCTCTAGTAAATGTAAAAAAAAAAAAATGTAAGTCCGTTTTTATATAGCGCAGCTACTCCACCTTACGGGTCTCAAGGCGCTGGGGGCCGTCGTGGAAATTAAGTGAGCTATTGCCCAGAGTCACATGGTGCTGAGCTGAGCTGCCGCCGGAGCCGGGGATCGAACCGTGAACCCTGTGCTCCGAAGTCAGCTGCCCTGGCCGCTGCACCACACCTCTCCACTAGGACCGCCGCGAATGAAGCTCTGGACTTCCGGGTTGTGACTGTGAATATATATATATATATATGTTTGTGTGTGTGTGTGTGTATACAAACTCTACAAGGCAATGCAAATTCGGGACATGCCAGACATAAAGGTAAGACTAAAGGCTTTGGTCCTACTTTTATGTCTGGCCTGTCCTTGTTTTTCCTTCTCAAAATCTAGGCACCCTACACCAATGGTGATGTTGCACAATAATAACAGGGAGGATTCTTGCCTTCTGAGAATTTGTCATCAGCAGACACCTTGGTTTCTAAGGCTGTGGACGTGCCCAGCGGTGGTGTGGTAGAAGGGTGGGACGTCAGCAAGGCTTGACGGCAGCAGGAGACAATTGATAATGTTACCTAGTTTATTCCTTGTGGCAGATATACATATACAGATATACATATACACAGACCCCACCAGGACCTGAGATGTCGCTTAGCCCCAGGTATCAACTGCTACTTCCAACAGCCACCAATGGAATTCCCCAACACAGAACACTCACTGACTAACAACATTACACATGCGACATCAGACAGAGGCACAGGACCACACATCAACACACTACACGCCACCATTTTTACTCAAGAACGCACTAAACCATGCAGAAGGCATCTAAAAATAGACAAGTGCAAAACATGCAAAACATGTGCAATGCTAAATACATAAACACCACTAATGCAGAAAGAAAGTCAATGCTAAAGGCATAAACACAACTAAAGCATAAAACAACTAACCAATATGTAACCCTTTATACACTCGCTTGCCTTACACCTCACACCCAGGACATCAGCCACAGCAATTAGGCCCCTATTCACACAGGACGAGGATCACCATCTTCCTTCCACACAGGACAGATCTTACACCCACTCCACACAGGACAACATCACAAACTCCCCATCCACACAGGACAACGCCACAGCTCCTTATCCAGACAGGACAAATCTCACATCCCATCCACACCGGACAAATCTCACACCTCATCCACACAGGACAGCACCACATCTCCCCATCCACACAGGACAAATCTCACACCTCATCCACACAGGACAGCACCACAGCTCCCAATCCACACAGAATAAATCTCACACGCCATCCGCACAGGACAAACCTCCCACCCCATCCACACAGAACAAATTTCACACCCCATCCACACAGGACACATCTCAAACCCCATCCACACAGGACAGATCTTACACTCCCTCCACACAGGACAACATCACAAACTCCCCATCAACACAGGACAGCACCACAGCTCCCCATCTACACAGGATAAATCTCACGCCCCATCCACACAGGACAAACCTCCCACCCCATCCACACAGAACACATCTCAAACCCCATTCACACAGGACAAATCTCACACCCCATCCACACAGGACATCAGACACAGCATTTAGGCCCCTATTCACACAGGACAAGGATCACCAACTTCCTTCCACACAGGACAGATCTTACACTCCCTCCACACAGGACAACATCACAAACTCCCCATTCACAGAGGACAAATCTTACACCCCATCCGCACAAGACAAGCCTCCCACCCCATCCGCACAAGACAAACCTCCCACCCCATCCACACAGGACACATCTCACACCCCATCCACACAGGACAGCACCACAGCTCCCCATCCACGCAGGACAAATCTCACACCCCATCCACACAGGACAGCACCACAGCTCCCCATCCACACAGGACAAATCTCACACCCCAGCCGCACAGGACAAACCTCCCACTCCATCCACACAGGACAAATCTCACACCCCATCCACACAGGACACATCTCAAACCCCATTCACACAGGACAGATCTTACACTCCCTCCACACAGGACAACATCACAAACTCCCCATCAACACAGGACAACACCACAGCTCCCCATCTACACAGGATAAATCTCACCCCCCATCCACACAGGACAAACCTCCCACCCCATCCACACAGAACACATCTCACACCCCATCCACACAGGACAAATCTCACACCCCATCCACACAGGACAAATCTCACACCCCATCCACACAGGACATCAGCCACAGCAATTAGGCCCCTGTTCACACAGGACAAGGATCACCAACTTCCTTCCACACAGGACAGATCTTACACCCCCTCCACACAGTACAACATCACAAACTCCCCATTCACGTAGGACAAATCTTACACCCCATCCGCATAGGACAAACCTCCCACCCCATCCACACAGGACACATATCACACCCCATCCACACAGGACAAATCTCACACCCCATCCACACAGGACATCAGCCACAGCAATTAGGCCCCTATTCACACTGGACAAGAATCGCCAACTTCCTTCCACGCAGGACAAATCTTACACCCCCTAAACACAGGACAACATCACAAACTCCCCATTCACACAGGACAAATCTTACACCCCATCCGCACAGGACAAACCTCCCACCCCATCCACACCGGACACATCTCACACCCCATCCACACAGGACAAATCTCATACCCCTATCGACACAAGACAAGGATCATAAACTTCCTTCCACACAGGACAAAGCTCACACCAATCCACACAAGACAAATGTCACACCTCATCCGCACAGGACAAATGTCACACCCCATCCGCACAGGACACATCTCACACCCCATCCACACAGGACAAATCTCGCACCCCTATCGACACAGGAGGAGGATCATAAATAGGGCTCCCAGTTTTATGGTATTTATATTTTTGTCATTTCCGTCGGTATTTATCCATATTTATTTATTGCTAATTTTACCTGTATTTATCCATATTCATTTTAGGTTTTGGGAGAAAATGAAGCTGAAATTTGTATATTTCTGCATTTATTGAACCAGTTAATGTACTCTTGTGCCTGAACGCCTGACAGGTTTCAATGACATATACACACTCAGATGATAAAATGAGCATTTATAAGAAAACTTGCACATTTTAGTATCAAGGTTGTGCACATGTACTGCTGTTTAAGGCATTTTACTAAAGTTCCTTTATTTTTTTAATCCCTTGCCTGTCAATACGCACTGCTTTTGGCCTGGCAGTCATGATTGACAGCATTCAGAATCACTCAAAAACAACCCAACTTCCGTTTTTATCCACCTTTAAAAATAAATACAGACAGGAAAACAAATGTTTTTCTGTCTGTATTTATCTGTAAAAATCTGTAAAAACGGAAAACAGGGAGCCTTAATCATCAACTACCTTCCACACAGGACAAATCTCACACTCTATCCGCACAGGACAAATCTCACACCAATCCAAAAAGGACAAATCTCACACCCCATCCACACAGGACAAAGCTCACACCCCATCGACACAGGACAATGCTCACACCCCCATCCACACAGGACAAGGATCACAAACTCCCTCCCACACAGGACAAATCTCACACCCCATCCACACAGGACACATCTCAAATCCCATCCACACAGGACAACACCACAAACCCCCCATCCACACAGGACAAATCTCATACAAACAAGACGTTTTAAGACATGGGCAAAGTGGGCTCTTGCCCAGGGCCCCCACTTTCCATGGCCTCCCCTCCCCCGAAAAAGTGAACGTTCTCTCTGTTTCACTCCTGTCTATACTATAAGTAAACTTTCCTCCACTCTACCTACCTCTAACTCTGTATCTCTTTGTCTATGATCATCTTAAGGATTTTTTGGGCCCTGGGTAAGGCATATTTCTTTTTTGTTTTTATAAACAAGTTTTATTGGTTTTACCTTACTGCACTAGGAATAGTAAGCACTTTCATCCTTATATGGATCCATCATATTTTAACTGTTTTTGAGTGATCCCATATCTGCAAGTTGTCTTGGCATCATGCAGTCTTGAATTAGCAGGAAACGGGTAATTGAATTAAAAGTTGTTCCCAACAAGGGCTCTCAAAATATGTCTTACCCAGGGCCCCAAAAATTCAGTAGATTACACTGACACATCACAGTTCCCCATTCACACAGAACCACTCCTACAGCTCATCCTCACAGAACAAACGTCAGAAATGCCTCATCCAGACAAGAAAAATCTCACACCCCATCCACACAGAACAAACACCAGAAACTCTCCATCCACACAGGACAAATCTCACACCTCATCCACACATAACAAACACCAGAGCTCCCCATCCACACATGACAAACACAACAGCTCCCCAATGCACACAAGACAAATCTCACACCCCATTCAAACAGGACAACACCACACTGGACAACACCACAGGTCCCCATACACGCTGGACAAATCTCACACCCCAACAACACCAGAAAAACAACAGAAACTCCCCATCCACACACAACAAATCTCATACCCAATCCATACATGACACACACCACAGCTCCCCATCTCACACAGGACAACTCCTACATCCCCAACCACACAAGAATAACACCAGAAGCTCCCCATCCACAGGGGACAAACACCAAAACTCTTCTTCCACACAGGACAAATCTCACACCTCATCCACACATGACAAACACCAGAACTCCCCATCCACACAGGCCAAATCTCACACCCCATCTACACAGGACAAACACAACAGCTCCTCATGCATACATGACAAATCTCACACCCCAACCACCCAGGACAACACCACACTGGACAACACCACACGTCCCCATACACACTGGATAAATCTCACACCCCATCCACACAGGACAATGTCACAGCTCCCCATCCGCACAGGACAAATCTCACACCCCATCCACACATGACAACGCCAAAGCTTCCCATGCACACAGGACAACTACTATACCACTACCACATGACAAACACTATGATCTCCACATTCACAGAGGACAAATTTCACACCGCACCCATACATGACACACACCACAGCTCCCCATCTCACATAGGACAACTCCTACATCCCCATCCACACAAGAAAAACACCAGAAACTCCCCATCCACACGGGACAAATTTCACACCCCATCCACACAGCACAACACCACAGCTCTCATCCACACAGGACAGCTACTACACAACTATCCACGCCGGAAAAATCTCACAACTCATCCACACAGGACAAAAACCAGAAACTTCCAACCCAAACAGGACAGATC
This sequence comes from Calotriton arnoldi, assembly GCA_963921515.1. Lineage (NCBI taxonomy): Eukaryota > Metazoa > Chordata > Amphibia > Caudata > Salamandridae > Calotriton > Calotriton arnoldi. The sequence goes on from CAWUFW010010548.1 coordinate 605,767, forward strand.
TCACTCCCATCCACTCAGGGAAAACACCAGAAACTCCCCATCCACACAGGACAAATCTCACACTCCATCCACACAGGATGAATCTCACACCACATCCACACAGGATAACACCACAGCTCCCTAAACACACTGGACAAATCTCACACCCCATCCACACAGAACAAAACCAAAGCTCCCCATCAACACAGGACAACTACAATACCACTATCCACACATGACAAACACTTTGATCTCCTCATCCACAGAGGACAAATTTCACACCCTATCCACACCGGAAAAACAACAGAAACTTCCCATCCACACACGACGAATCTCATACCCCATCCATTCATGACACACACCACAGCTCCCCATCTCACACAGGACAACTCCTACATCCCCATCTACACAAGAAAAACACCAGAAACTCCCCATCCACATGGGACAAATCTCACACCCCATCCACACAGCACAACACCACAGCTCTCATCCAAACAGTACAGCTACTACACAACTATCCACACAGGAAACATCTCAGAACTCATCCAAACAGGACAAAAACCAGAAACTCCCAACCCAAACAGGACAGATCTCACACCCCGCCACACAGGGCAAACACCAGAAACTCCCCATCCACACAGGACAAATCTCACACTCCATCCACACAGGATAAATATCACACCACATCCACACAGGACAACACCACAGCTCCCCATCCACACAGGACAAATATCACACCCCATCCACACTGGACAACACCACAGCTCCCCGTCCACACAGGACAGCTGCTACACCCCCATTCACACAAGAATAACACAAGAAACTCCCCATCCACAGGGGGAAAACACCAGAAACTCTTCATCCACACAGGACAAATCTCACACATCATCCACACATGACAAACACCAGAGCTCCCCATCCACAAAGGGCAAATCTCACACCCCATCCACACAGGACAAACACAACAGCTCCCCATGCACACAAGACACATCTCACACCCCATCCACAGAGGACAACACCACACTGGACAACACCACAGGTCCCCATACACACTGGACAGATCTCACACCCCATCCACACAGGACACTGTCACAGCTCCCCATCTGCACAGGACAACTACTATACCACTATCCACACGACAAACACATTGATCTCCTCATTCACAAAGGACAAATTTCACACCCCACCCACACCGGAAAAACAACAGAAACTCCCCATCCACACACGACAAATCTCATACCCCATCCATACATGACACACACCACAGCTCCCCATCTCACACAGGACAACTCCTACATCCCCATCCACACAAGAAAAATACCATAAACTCCCCACACGGGTCAAATCTCACACCCCATCCACACAGCACAACACCACAGCTCTCATCCACACATGACAGCTACTACACAACTATCCACACAGAAACAATCTCACAACTCATCCACACAGGACAAAAACCAGAAACTCCCAACCCAAACAGGACAAATCTCACACCCCGCCACACGGGGAAAACACCAGAAACTCCCCATCCACATAGGACAAATCTCACACCCCATCCACACAGGCTAAATCTCACACCACATCCACACAGGACAATACCACAGCTCCCCATCCACACAGGATAACTCCTACACCCCTCTCCACACAGGACAAGCACTGTGATCTCCCCATCCACAAACGACGAACACCACAAACTTTCTATCCAAGCAAGAAACTCCCGCATCAGCTCCACAGAGGATAAACACTACAATCTCCCACTCCACAAAAGACAAACACCACAATTCTCCACGCACACAGGACAACTGCTACAACTAACCCACTCAGGAGGACAGCCTCAAGTCCCCCCTGTCCTCCATCCACTCTTGACAATGCCACAAACCAACAACGAATCTGTGCAACAGCAGAGATGCACTTGAACAGAACTTGGCAAGATACACCTTTCACACATTGCAGAAGTACTGGTACGCTCCCATGGTTAAAGTGGAAGCACTGAGGCATCACTCACTGGCGTTACCCACATCACACTCACAAGCACAGTACAGTACCAAATGTGAACACCCCACACAGGTGTCACCTTCAAGATGCTCACCCACGCACACAAGGCCCTCCACGGCACCGGACCAGCATACCTGAACAGCCGACTCAAATTCCACGCACCCCAAAGGACCCTACGATCAGCCCAGCTCTCCTACGCCGTGGTCCCCCGCACCAGAAAGACCAGATCGGGAGGCCGCTCCTTCTCCTTCCTCGCGGCCAAAGCATGGAACGCCCTTCCGCTCCACCTCAGACAGACAACATCGCTCCCCATCTTCGCAAGAAACCTCAAAACCTGGCTCTTCGACAGACCCCCTCCTTGATGGATGGAACCTGCACCCCCCCCACCCCTAGCGCCTTGAGACCCTTACGGGTGAGTAGTCGCGCTTTAACAAACCTGTGACTGAAATGCACCAACATGCCCTGACTGACCATTTCAAGGCGCACTTTGCACCCAGTTCTTAATTTGCACCAGTGGTTGGAGGTGGGGCCCACCGGCACTCATTTTTGAGAACTAACACTTTTTTTATTCAACCAACTTCGATCCAGAGCACGCGAGTAAAAAAAAACACAAAAGAGAGAAAGAAGGAGGGAGAGAAAGACGGGAAAAATGATAAAGGAGAAAGAGTGGGGATGAAAAAGAACCTGCAAGAGTGAGATAAAGTATTAGAGTGTCTATCAGTGGATTAAAGAGGCATGGGGAGGAATCAAGACTATGCGGAATTGTGCTTGGCACTGCAACCTTCGATAGCGCTGGCCGTGGGCTTCTAACCACAGCTTTGTGCTGCAGCACTTAGTCTTTTAGAAATCAAGCACTGCTTGCACCCCCTAAAAGCAGTGCTGGCCGCAGCAGCTCATTTTGCCAGAGGAAGAATCAAATTGTCCACATTATACCAACCCAACCTCTGCTTCGATGTCTCAGCACTGAAGCTAGATCCATCTTTAAGAGAGAGAGATTATGTGTCACACACATGGTTATCCACACAACCACTCCTCAGTACTTAACCAACAACGGATCCTGTCAGGTGGCAAATGTGTCACCTGACACTTCCCGCATTCAGGAAAAGGCACATGATGGCTCAATCTTTCTCAGGAAGTGCGACCAAAATCTGGAACTCCTGCTGCCTGGCCTACGCATCACTAAATACCGGGCTGTATTTATTTCCACCATCAGGAAAGGACACATGATGGCTCAATCTTTCTCTGGTAGTGCAACTAGAATCTGGAACTACAGCTGGCTGCCCTATCCTTCACTGAATCCCTGGCTGTGTTCAAGGAAGCTCTCAAGCTTCTACTTTACCAAAGGTAGTTTTACTCTGGACCTATCGAAACCACATCCCATGCACACAGACTCTGGTGGGACTTGCTCTTTTGTTCTGTTTGTTTTCTATTTATAATATTCCCAACTTTTACGAAGTTTTCCCATTATAGTCCTTTACCTCAAGTGTTTTGCATTCACAGTCATCATCAATTGAAAAATAGGGCCAGATGTATCAAAGTTTTGCGTCCCTCTTGTGCTACGCAAAGTAATGCAAGGGCGATGCAAAACCAAGATGAGATTTACCAAGCCAGGCAAGGGCACCCTGCGTGTCTTGGTAAATCTGGAGTAACGCAAGGCAGCACAAGTCGCTGCCTTGCATTACTCTAAGTGGTGAGGGCGTAACATGGGTGCAGTGTGGGTGTTCCACCTATTCTGAGTCATTCCCAGATTTACCAACACTAGTAGGCCTGGGAATGCTTCAGAATTGTACGCCTTCCCACTAGAGGCGTGTAGGAAAGTGCCTCTTTTTGCATGGTTAGCCCCCCACTTTTTGCCTGATGTTGATGCGACTTCAACCTGTGCGTGTGCTGGGGTCCTGCTAATCAGGTCCCCAACACCTGATCTTTTTCCCCACAAATGCGCCATGATTGGCACCGCTCCTGTTTCCCCATAAGTCCCTAGTAAATGTTACCCCTGGTACCTAGGGCATGGGGACAGAAGAAGGTCCCCTAGGGACCCTCACCCGGACAAGATGGCACTGCTATTGCAGGCTACCTGCCCTGGTGCAAGACAAACCAAAGAGTCAACATGGCACACAGCCTTGTGTGCCATGCCTCCCCACACTACTTGAGGTATAGGTAAGTCACCCTTCCAGAAGGCCTAATAGCTCTATGGCAGGGTGCACTATATCTTGGGTGAAGGCCCCGGCCACACATTAGCAGGGATGCCCCTACAATGTCCGGTACATTCTGGGACTTTGTAAGTGCGCAAGGAAGCCATAAAGAGCACATGGGCTGGATACCTGTCCACACGAGTTTCCTAGCTTCATGATGACTTGACTGTAGCAAGGGAGGTATGATACCAATCATCTCATCTTAATAAATCCAAGCTGGTCCCATTGATGGATTTAATAATACATTCACACAGGAGATCCTTCTAAAGGATCCCCTGAAGCCTTCCGGCCACTGGTGTGCTTCCTGTCTAGTTCTAGCCAGCCTGCTATCACCAGACATGTTTCTGGACTGCAGGGTAGAGAGCCAGAGCTCTCCGGATTCAGAGACAATGCCTGGTCTGGGCGGAGGTGGTCACACCTTCCCCCCTGCAGGATCTGCCACAGCAGAAAGAAGAGCTTCTAAGGCCCCACCGCCTCTGAACCCTGCCCCCTAGCCTCCACTGTTAGAAGCAGATGGCGACCCCCCAGTCCTGCCCCACTTGTTGGCAGGAGGACTGGCGGAAAAATTAGGTAAATTAGGAGGTGTGTCTACCTCCCTCCCTGTATCCACCCTCAGGTGGGACAGGCGAGGTAGACCCCACTTTTGACTATCTGCCTTCTTTAAGATGGGGATAGTAGCCTATTAGGAGTCAGGGTGTGCCCGCCCACCACGTGGGGTTGAGCATAAAGAGGGTGTAGGCGTCCTACCTGTAAGCAGCCCATTGGCTACTACCTGGCCTCCCCTAAAAATGCCCCTAAAATGTAGTATTTTGGTGGCTCCCCGAGAACCTGACTTCAGATTCCACGGATCAAAAGAAGACGATGGAAGAAGACCGCTGGCGGACCAGGAACTGAGTCCTGCTGCAGCAAGAAACCGGCAAAACCCTGCCAGCTGAAATCAAGACTCGACAACTGAGCCGGCTGCCCTTCCTGAGAACTGCAAGGCCCCCAAGAAACCCCTGAGACCTCCCAGCCTTCGCCAATTGACAACAAACCCCCCCCCCCTCTGGGCTTGAGGCTTTAGTCCCCAGTGACCGCCGGTAAAGAACCATGGTGGTTGAGGACAGGCACGTGTGTCAATGCGATTCATCACTGTAAAAGAACTTGCAGCACGCCAACATCACCTCGAGGGATCCTCTCACCATAGCGACCGATGCTGGCAACAGCCCCGCTCCTGAGAGCCCGTACCCTCCTGCTGGTGCTTCGACGGCAGAAGCAGCAACCTTGGCGCGAACACCTATCCCCCGCGACAGCCTGCTCTGCAAACCACCTGTGGCCTAACTGCTGCCAGTGAACTCCGACCTCCAACACCCAAGGTTTCTGGTACTCTCGCTCCAGTGGCACATCGACTCCTGCTGTACCTGAACCCATGGCCCTCGAAGATCTTCATCCTGCTGATGAAGAAGACCTCTGACCACTCCAGGTATTGTGGTCATCAGGAACTCCTCGGCGGAGTCCTCCTTCCAGAGACCGCAAGGGCTACTGCGTCGGCAGTGTTCCCCCAACCAAGCCTGCACCTTTGTCCCAGCAACCGCGACCTGCTGTCGGCAACCACAACGGTGACCACATTGGCGATCCACTGAACTCAATACAAAGATCCCCGCTCCATTGCCTTCTGCACTTTCCACGATGGTAAATATTTGATGGGATCGACCGCGGAGTGCGTAGATACTGAATGTGCTGCATACTTTGAACTGCATCTCTTTTATTCCCAAGTTCACAGTCTACCCAGTTTTTTTATTTAAGTATTGTAAAGCTGTACAAAGTATACCTCTGATTTGAAGTCTAGCTTCCCAAAAATATATAAAGAATTATGTCATTTTAATACAACCTCGGTCTCAGATTTATTCTTGAGTGTGTGTCTCGCTTCTTGCCTCTGTGTGTGACAACAAATGCTTAGCACGACCCCGGGATAAGCCTAACTGCTCGCCCACAGTACCACAAAATAGAGCGTTAGTACTATCTACTTTACCACTGTACTGCTTCATGGGGATTCTTGGACTCTCTGCATAGTGTTCTTCGTTTCAATGCACTGTACAGCGAGACAGCCTCCTACAAGGCGCAACGAAGAGAAATATCTTCATTTGTCCTCGGTTTTTTTCCTCTTTCGATGTGTGATGCATTCTGCAGCGCACATAGAAAGAGGAAAAAGCCTCCAAGGATTGTTTTTGTGCAGGAAGGTGTCCCTTTCTACACAAAACAATCCTGCCTGTAATGCAGGCCCCCTTGTTCCATGGCGCAAGGGTGCCTGCGTTGGCGCTAGGCAGCTAATTGTGCGCCTGTGCAAGTAGAGGACAGGAATGCACCATATCTTAATAGATACGGCGCATTCCTGCCCTCCCTCTTTCTCGCAGCGCAGGAAGATGTCTTGCTGCGTTGCGCTGCATGAAAGTTTGATACATCTGGCCCATAGCTCCCAAAGCAGGGGGTGGGGAAGGCTTGGAGCTGCTCTGGGTTCACCATCAGTAGACAGTTCCCAAGGCTGGGAGGCTGCTCTGCGGCTGGGTGTTCCCAGGTTCAGGTAGGGTTCCCCCTCCCCCTTCTTGACATGGGTGGCACACAGCCCAATGAAAGCCTACATTATCCCACGGGCAGGGATGATGACGCACCCCTCCCCCGCTCCACCCTCCGGGTGCATTGGCTCTTCCTGGGCCCTCGAGCCACAGTTTTTGTATTATTTTCACCAGGTATTAATATTTTTATGTGTTTTAGTCACTGAAGGCTGGCACGTGCCTCAGTTCGTCAGTGGAGCGCAGAGTTCCCACGTATGCCTTAGTTTGTCCAATGTCCTGGCTCTGAGCCACCCAGACTCTGCCAGCCACAGGGCCAGCCGCAGACACCCCCGAGAACCCCCGGATCCGAGCCAGACTGAGGGGAGAACAGCCACAGCGGCGTCATCACAACTCTACGAGAGCTGTTGTAATCTGTTGTACTGATGGAGCGTGGTGCAACCGCCTGTGTGACTCGTGTTCACTCCCTCATGTGCACACAGACACAAGTACACCTCACACGCACAGGAACACAACAGACACACAAGCCACACATACACACAACATGCGCAGACACACAAGAGACACACAGACCCCACCTACACATGACATACACAGACACACAACAGACACAAAAACACATAACATGCGCAGACACACAACAGACACACAGAGCACACATACACGCAACATACACAGACACGCAACAGATACACAAACCAAAACAGACACACAAAACACACACCTATGCCCTAAGCACATAAGACACACAAAACACTCATACAGACGCACACAAAATATATAACGCACAAAGGCACAGACACACAAACTACAAATGCACACAGCATACACTGACACACAAAACACAGACCTATACACTCACCACATACACACACACAGACATACAGATACACACAAAACACACAACACACAGAGGTACAGACACGCAAACCACACATGAACACAACATGCAGAGACACACAAACCACACATATATGCACTAACCACATAAGACACACACCCAAAGACACAGACAACACACACACAGACACACAAAACATATAACACAGGGAAGTACAGACAGACAACAGTTCAACAAACACATGCACAGATGCTCAACAACAGACATAGAAAATACACACAAACAATATACATGGACACAATACCAAAACAAAAAGCAGAGATATGCGACATACACAAGTAAAGCCACGCACAGAAGCACATAGTGCAAATGTTCACAAACACCACAAAAACAGAAAACACGCATACAGGCACAAAACACACAGAGACACAGAAACATACTACACAGACACACAGAGATACTTGTAGACCTACACACCAGTAGAGACACAACACGGATGCCCAAACAACAAGCACAGGTATAGAATTCAGACACAAAAGCTAGAGCACAGACATACAGCACAGGCACACAAAACCTGCAAGCACAATCACACCATAGGCACACAAATACAGAAACACAACACATACATGCACAGGCAAAGAACATAGGGGTGAAAATCACAAATACGCAGACATAAATCACAGGCACACAGCCTAAACATTCAAATGCCCCAGACAAAAAACACACATATCTAGTAGGAGGCGTGTGGAGCTATTGTTCTGGGCTTGACTAGAATTCCAAGGAATGACTTTCATTCTTCATGTGCGCCAGGATACCCTCGCGAGTGATAGTGCGCTTTACAAATACACATAACAGAACACTGCTAGGATACCCTCGCGAGTGATAGTGCGCTTTACAAATACACATAACAGAACACTGCTAGGATACCCTCCCGAGTGATAGTGCGCTTTACAAATACACATAACAGAACACTGCCAGGATACCCTCGCGAGTGATAGTGCGCTTTACAAATACACATAACAGAACACTGCTAGGATACCCTCCCGAGTGATAGTGCGCTTTACAAATACACATAACAGAACACTGCCAGGATACCCTCGCGAGGGATAGTGCGCTTTACAAATACACATAACATAACATGTGAGCGGCAAACACCTAAGATGGAGGTTGGACTGAGTCAGCCAGACAGCTGTGTGAATGAGAGGGTTCCTGGCGGGGTCCTTTGAAATGGATCATACTCTGGGGTGAGCGAGGGAAGACAGAGGCCCCTTCGAAGTGCAGGGACAGCCCTTGCCCCCTTCCTGTTTCATTCTCCCTCGAGGACTTACACTCAACAGTTTGAGAGGTAGCTGAGTAAGGAAGCATCACAGCCCTAATCTTGGGTCTGTCCGACAGGAGTCCTCAGCTCCACCTCTCCTTCCTGCTAAGGATAAAGATTATGGCTTGGCCTGTCTGAGCAGAATACACAAAATCCAGGCACAGACAATGTAAACTTGGTGCAAGTAACGAACAGAAACCTCGAGTCATTGTGCCAGGATTTTTCATTGCCAGTGCCAAGGGAACCACGCCAAGACCTCCAAGCTCCAAGATTGTGGTTGCTGACTGTTAACTCCCATTTGCCAGGTTTGGGGACAGGAACCTGGAGGTTTGGCATCCTGCTAGGAGCTGCTGCCTTGAACCACCTTGAGAGAAGAAGCCCATTTACTGCCACTGAGGGGCACCAGAGGTATCCATCCCTGCATGGAGGACAAGCTGGCTAGAAGAGGAGGGCTGTGAGGAGCTGTGCAGAAAGAGCTGGCCTTGGCCGACTGGAGCCACAGGAACGATCTGCACCACCAGGCTTTGTGGTGAGGCCTTATGACCATGCATCTCACTGCAAGGTGCCCCGAAGCAAAGCAGCTTGCTCCCTAAGTCTGTGCTTGCATGTGGCATTGTGATCACCACATGCCCGGTCCATGCAAAAATACAGAAAGCAACCAGAGAGGGCGAAAGTGATTACAAAGGACAGAAATGACTAAGAAGAGCCTGTGATGGCTTGGGGGTAAAAAGGATTACCACCACTGTCAGTGTTTTTGTGCCCACAAGAAGCAATGACTATGATGGCTTGGCACTACAGAAGATCACCACCACATTCAACGCTAGGCACTGCAGAAGACCACCACCACATTCAGTTCTTGGCACTACAGAAGATCACCCCCACATTCAACGCTTGGGACTGCAGAAGATCACCACCACATTCAATGCTTGGCACTGCAGAAGATCACCACCACATTCAATGCTTTGCACTACAGAAGATCACCACCACATTCAATGCTTGGCACTGCACAAGATCACCACCACATTCAGTGCTTGGCACTGCAGAAGATCATCACCACCACATTCAATGCTTGGCACTGCAGACGTTCACCACATTCAATATTTGGCACTACAGAAGATCACCACCACATTCAATGCTTGGCACTACAGAAGATCACCACCACATTCAGTGCTTGGCACTACAGAAGATCACCACCACATTCAACGTTTGGCACTACAGAAGATCACCACCACATTCAATGCATGGCACTGCAGAAGATCACCACCACATTCAACGCTTGGCACTGCAGAAGATCACCACCACATTCAGAGCTTGGCACTGCAGAAGATCACCACCACATTCAATGCTTGGCACTGCAGAAGTTCACCACCACCACATTCAATACTTGGCACTACAGAAGATCACCACCACATTCAACGCTTGGCACTGCAGAAGATCACCACCACATTCAGTGCTTGGCACTGCAGAAGATCACCACCACATTCAATGCTTGGCACTACAGAAGATCACCACCACATTCAATGCTTGGCACTGCAGAAGATCACCACCACCACATTCAATGCTTGGCACTGCAGAAGATCACCACCACCACATTCAATACTTGGCACTACAGAAGATCACCACCACATGCAATGCTTGGCACTACAGAAGATCACCACAAACACATTCAATCCTTGGCACTGGAGAAGATCACCACCACATTCAGTGCTTGGCACTCCAGAAGATCACCACCACCACATTCAATGCTTGGCACTACAGAAGATCACCACAAACACATTCAATTCTTCGCACTACAGAAGATCACCACCACCAAATTCAATGCTTGGCACTGCAGAAGATCACCACCACATTCAATCCTTGGCACTGCAGAAGATCACAACCACCACATTCAGTGCTTGACACTGTAGAAGATCACCACCACTTTCAATGCTGGGCACTGCAGAAGATCACCACCACATTCAATGCTTGGCACTACAGAAGATCACCACCATATTTAATGCTTGGGACTTCAGAAGATCACCACCACATTCAACGATTGCACTACAGAAGATCACCACCACAATCAACGCTTGGCACTGCAGAAGATCACCATCACCACATTCAATGCTTGGCACTGCAGAAGCTCACCACCACCACATTCAATACTTGGCAGTGCTGAAGATCACTACCACATTCAACGTTTGGCACTACAGAAGATTACCACCATATTCAATGCTTGGCACTACAGAAGATCACCACACCATTCAACGCTTGGCACTGCAGAAGATCATCACCACATTCAGTGCTTGGCACTGTAGAAGATCACCACCACATTCAGTGCTTGGCACCTGCAGAAGATCACCACCACATTCAATGCTTGGCACTACAGAAGATCACCACCACATTCAATGCTTGGCACTGCAGAAGATAACCACCACATTCAATGCTTGGCACTGCAGAAGATCACTGCCACCACATTCAATACTTGGCACTGCAGAAGATCACCACCATATTCAATGCTTGGCACTGCAGAAGATCACCACCGCATTCAATGCTTGGCACTACAGAAGATCACCACCACATTCAATGCTTGGCACTGCAGAAGATCATCGCCACATTCAGTGCTTGGCACAACAGCAGAGCACCACCACATTCAATGTGTTTTCCACACTGTGATCATGGCTGCGACAGTGGTTGGGCTTTATATTTATTTGTGTGGCGGGTTTGAGGAAGATCCAGAGAGGTCGACTGGTGAGTACAGGCTGCTCTTTGCTGATCTGGTGGTGCTCACCGCATAGCAAATCAGATACATCAAGGACATCAACATGAGCAGGACAGCATCAGTGCAATGTCCTGTGTGGCCTAAGTATAGGGGCACACTAGCAAGAACTAAGCACCACGTGGCCCACAGAAGCATAGGTGAACCCTTGTAACTTCCTAAAGGCACATTGCAAGACTGAAATATTGTGATGACTGCACCCAGTAGTAGCTACGTCACGAATTAGACTTAGTCATATTGGCATTAGTTAACGCTATAAAGAAGAGGCAGGACCCAGTCAGACCCTAGAAGGCATTTATCGAATTCTGCACTGAATGTTTGATCACAAACCCCAGACCTAGAAGGGTGTGGGATTAGCCTAAAGGCAGTCTTGGCTGACTACCCCCTTTGGTGTTACAAGCTTGACTCTGTAACATTTTGGCCTCTGTATTCCTATGGAGAGTGTTTAGCTGTACAGAGTGACAATGGTACATTTCTTTTCAAGTAGAAGCAATAGCAGGACAATGAAGTATTCTTTTTTGTTGCCTCCTTAGCTGAGTTCTGAGTCCCTAGCACACACCACCTCCTTTTAGAACACTCTCACTCTGAGAGTCAAGTGCTAAAGGGGCGCTCTTGGTGATCCGTTTTGGCTCCAGCGCGTGCTTGACATCACAGAGCACTTATGAACAGGCACAAGCTACCTCAAGCTCAATCGCTCCAAAATGGAGATTCAGTCAAGCTCCTGTAGCACGTGGGAGCCGAGTCTACGACCTGAGGCTATGGGTTCCTCTCCAGCTCCTTCAAGGGTGGTAAGCAGTGGCTGCTGCTCCACTAACGCGGAGGAGCGTCGCCCACTGCTCTCTGTGTAGTGCAAAGGAAATAGAAAATGATAACAACACAATGTTATTGTCATTTTATTTTTAGTATGGAGCCAGGGTAGGGCGGTTGGTGCTGGGCTCTCATCAGAGGGAATAGGAGTGGTGGCACTCTCAGAGTGTGCTCACCAGTCGTCTTGGACCGGCCAAACCGTCATGCGCACTTAGCATTTCTCCACCTTGCTGTGTTGCACAGCCGGGTGGAGAACTGTCCCCGGCTCCCAGGCACTGCCTGAGCAGCCAAACAGGTCGCCCAAACCAATCATGATGCTGGTGTCATGCTGGTGACAGCAGTGTCGTGATTGGCTTAGGGAAGTCTGGGAGCCTGGGTGCTGTCGGGAGCCAAGAACAGAGGGATACAGAGGAGAGGCAGAGGCCTGCGGCGGGGGACCAGCAGGTAAGTCGTCTTTTCTATTTTTTTCTTTTTTTGTAACCCCCATCATGTGCCACGCTAAACAGGGGCAACCATAATGGATCCCACCTTGTTTCTGTAATTAATACTGTGTGCCAATCTTTAAGGATGAACATCAGAGACATCCCCGCCATCATTTGCAGAATCTCCTTTTTGCTATTTTCTTTATTTATCCAGTATATTCTCTCATGTTGAGAGGTTACTGCTTCATTCGAGCACAGCCTGTGGTACTCGAGGGCAGCAAAGGGGACCAGTCAGCGCGGGGCTAGGTCAGGAAACTGTAGAGCAGATGGGGCTGGCCGGGGTCAATCCCTGCAAAGGGGCGATAGGAGTACCATAGGGGCCCTGACAACAAGAAAATGGGGAATAACAGTCTTGTTATTAGCAGATGTGGAGCGCTCCAACAGTGAAGTAACAGTTTGCAAACATCTTTACAGCGTTTTTAGGTCTGGGGGTCTTTACACGAATATGAATTCAAGACGAGTGGCTCTGAGTGCCCACAATACACTTCCTCACCTCACTGCACAGACCATTTTTCAGATACAATGCTATTTTTTCATACTTAGGTCATATTTTTCTGAATGCTCACAATCCCTGAGCAATCCAAAGCAGCAAAAAGTATGTGAGGAACAAAAAAACGAATAGAAAATATCACATATAGGCGCATACAGGACAGATATACGATTAACCCTGGGCGTAGTTCGCGTAGTGGCGCTACGCGTACCTACGCGAAGTGCACTTCGCACTACGCACGCTACGCGTAGCTACACGAACTGCGTAGTGCGGTAGGGAAATGCTGTTTGCACTGATTGCACAGTGCCGGATGCTTGTCCGCACTGTGCAATCATTGCAAACGGCATCTTGCACAGTGCAAGCGGTCGTTTTCTGCCGCTCGAGTAGATTTGTACTCGAGGGGCAGCTTTCTCAACGCAGACTGGTAGTTTCTCATCGCGAGCGGTCGCGAGCATACGCGACCACTCGCAATTAGAAACCTGACCTCCCCGCGTTGAGAATCTCGCCGGGAGGTTTATTTTCCACGCTCGAGATCGGCAACTTGATGTTGCTGATCGCGAACGAGGAAAAAGTCTCGCCGGGATGTTGATTTTGCTCGCTTGCGGTTGCCAACTTGACGTTGAGGACCGCGAGCAAGCAAAAAATGCCCGCTACGCTACGCTACGCGTTTTTGCACTGTGCTACGTGCAATTCACGTAGCGCGTAGTAGCGCAAACTCCGCAAACTCCGCGAGCGTAGCGTAGTTTTCCGCCCAGGCCTATATACGATTCGGACCATACGAGACACTAGACGAAAGCACAGAACATACATGGAAAAAACATATTTTCAGGAAAATCCTAGAAGACGAAGTCAAATATTCAATGCCTAAAAACATACAACTCATTCCTCTGTTGTGGAAATCTAATTTACCTCTATGACTTAAGGTATGGGAGTAAATGACTTTCATTGCAAAAATGGCATCCAGCGGTCGGGTGAGGTGCAGCCGGAAGGATGCCTCCTGATAAAAAGCACAAAAAATCTGCTGCCACTCCAAGAAAAGGTGCAAAGATCTACACCCGGAAGTCACAGTGAACACAATGAAATATGGGGACACGCTCGAGTCCCTGCTTTATTTATGTGAGTTCTTTTGGCTTAAAAAATCTTAACTGAAGCAGAGGCCCACAGTCACAGCAAACAAGCACATGCTCACGCAGCAAACACACACACACAGACAGTGTCATCTTAAAGATTTTGGAGGCCCCGGGCAAGATATTCTTTGGGGTCTTCTGTTCAGAAAAAACTTTGAGCTCTATTACTAATTTCTTACTAATTCAAGCCCACATGATGCCAACAATATTAAAAAATATGTTAAAATTTGGTGAAATATGTGTTGCTTGGAACGCCAAAAGTCCTGGAAGTGACTCTGGGTTGAGGGATGGAGTCAGAAGTAAAGACACGAAGAGAGTTTTAGATAGCGAAATGGAATAGACAGAAAGTTAACTTTCCCAGAGGGGCCTTTGGAAGGTGGGGGCCCTGTAATTGCCCACTTTGTCCATGCGTTAAAACATCTCTGCACATAGACACCCAGAACATTTCACAAACACATAAACAAGCATAAGGATGCCTAAGCATATCACACAAAGACACACAGACAACCTTAGAGTCACAGAAACACACACAGGTAAGACTGTAATGCAGTGATTTTGTTACCGCAACCAAGAAAGCGCAGCCTTACATGTCTTACGTCGATAAGTGACCAATGAAGTGCAGAAATGCGGGGTGTTTGTACGTACCACCAGCAGCTGGTACATCCGGGCATGTTTAGACCGCCCTGCACTGAGTGCAGCACTTTACTGTCACAGAATCATGGTTTGAAACGTGTCAGCACCGCCCTGCTCAGAAGCCCTGCCATGACAATGCAGCCCCAGCTGTGCCGTGCATTGCCAAAGCATGCTCCTGGGAGCCTGCTGCTGCCGGGCTTCCTGTTTCAGGATCCTCCGGATGCAGGAAGCCATCCTACGCAAAGCCTTTGAGTTCAGCACGTGCACCGCCGCGTGAGTGGCACCAGCCTGCACTGTGATCAAAGCGCAGGGCACTGCAAGACGCTCTTCCTTCCTGGGCCGGTCGGGGCCGCTCTGCAAGTGCTGTTCCTTCCTTTGAACTGAAGCGAACCTCAGGTGGTCTCCTCGTGGCTGCTTTAGGGGTGTGTAAGTCCACTGTGCACCGGTGGGACCCAAGCCAGCACGGCCCTTGCCTCTTTCATGTTGCACATCATCAGCCGGTCCCTGGGTGAAGGCGCGAGTCTGAGGCTCTTGAACCCCCTGGACCGGATAACGTCGACAATGACTCTTCGTGCCGTGGATGGCTTTGGAGAGAGTACCGGTAGTTCCAAAGAGTCAATATCTGGACGGTGCCGGCTCCCACACATCTCTGTTCACCATCCCCATCAGAGTGAAACAGCTGTGCTACACCTGGGCCAATGATGCGAGTGGGTGGAGCGTGGGACTGTGTGCCCACTGGTTCTAATGAACCTCTTCATGGTCTTTGACACCGTGGATCAGTGTCGTAGTGTCTAGGATGGAACACTACACCGGTGGAGACCAGTTGCTGAGATTGGACTTGAATCCTATTGAGCGATAGGGTCAGAGAGTGGTGTAGGCAACCTATCTTGACGTAAAACACAAAAGTTCCCTTTTCCTCTGTTAATTGTGAGGTTTAGATCCAACTAGTATTAAATCCAATTGACAGGCACTACTATTCACTCCGTGATGTATAACAAAGCTATCAAAAAGAAAGAGTTCTTACCACAACAAGGAAGAAAAACTTTATGTTTCAAAAACTTCATGTTTCAAGGTACTTATCAGGAATATATAATGGTCATAAGCCCGATATATCATTTGGTGTTAGGGTAAAAGGGGATATAAGGTGATGTTCGTTCACAATATTAAAATTTGGAACAATAATCAGCTACCCCCGAATAGTTCCTTGAACATGATTTAATAATATGTAGTAAGCAACCTATTGCTTATCTACATATGTCTCAATTACCAGACACTGTGATAAACTCCGTGAATTAGGTTTTTTATTCTAAAGCAATCCTTTTCCATGACGCTAAAAATAGGCACTTGTATATAAAAAAAAGGGAATGTATTTTATTGTATTTTAACTTCAGTGTTTATATTGTTTGTTTAGATTATTTCTTAAATCAATGAACTATTGTCCTGAAGAAGGTGACGAAACACCTGTACACCGAAACGCCGCGTCGACAGTTTGTTCTCTCTTTTTGTTTTGTGTTTGACATAATTTTTAACAATATGTTTATGAATTTATAAAATGTTTTTATTCTGTGAATTAGCCAAATACATGACATTCATGATATTTTTATGTATGATACACTGAAAATAAATTTGTTTTTAATATACATTCCCTATAAGAATTTGTTATTTGAATATAAATGTTTTTATTTTGTGTGTATAAGAATTTGTGATTTAACGACCTGGAAATCTTTCTTTTGATAGCTTTGTTATACATCACGGAGTGAATAGTAGTGCCTGTCAATTGGATTTAATACTAGTTGGATCTAAACCTCACAATTAACAGAGGAAAAGGGAACTTTTGTGTTTTACGTTCAGATACCCATCCCTTTTCCAAGTATTAGGGTACCTCCTTTATATTTTGACAACCTATCTTGACACCAGTATGTCCCTCATTCTAGTGAACATCCATTCTACCTCATTCTTAAACCTCATTTCAGATAATTGTTTATGTATTTATTTATTTCTAAGGCAACTACCACAAAATGAGTTGTCGCCAGGCTCTGTTCTATCAGAACCCTCAGTAAAGCCAACATATTGTGACGCGAACTCCAGAGCATTGCTGCACATGAGGATAAACTCTGAGGTTAATAGGAAATGTTTTCACTGCCTTTCTGAACCCCATAGGGATAGGTTTATGCCTGATTAACCTCCTGTAATGAGTCCCATATCCACGGACCCAGATCTACGATCCTGCCACCTTATGTACCGTGGGGTGAGGGTCTTCAGTCGCACCCACTCTCCGACCGCAGTGGACGTCCTGAGACATACAGTGATAATCTCCCCTGCAGATGGACAGTGTCTGTACCATTTAGGCATTTCAACACCAAGCAAGCCAGTTTCTAACTAATGTTTCGCTACTGGCAGTCAGTTCTGAGGGTAATGTACCAATCCAACGCTAACAACACCCTGATGTACGTCAAGGTGGAAGGGTCCTCCCATTGATGTGATCTCATGGTAGAGTGTCTCAAAAGCATCCGAACATGGTTGAACAACTCCTCACGCCCAGAGAGCGTGGGACAGGCGTCCTGATGACCTCCACTCTTCCAGGGAACTGAATTTAAAGGTTTCTGTTCCACCATCAGTAGCATCTTCCCCACTGAGAAGGAAGAGATGAGACATCTCAGAGTCCACCTGGATGCCAACAATCTTGGCATGCTTGGCAGAAGCAGTCATGGGAAGGGTCTTTCTTCAAAGCCTCTGATTGGTAAGATTCTTCACTCGTGCCAGCAAGTGGCCAGGCAGGTTCCACGTCGCTCACGCCAAAGGTCTGAACTACTTGTGCAGATGCTGGGTTGACATTTAGGGGTTACAGAGGCAAGAAAGGGAGGGAGAGCTATAAAGCATACATTTCAGACATAGAGGCTTATTTAAAGTGCAGCGGGTGGCCCGTCAGCCTGCCAGATCAGCTGATCTTTTATCCTGCGGTGGCAGAGGGTCACCAACCACACTTCCATTCACACCTGACCGGCTGAGATCTCTATGCCTTATTGCACCCACCGGTGCAGCACATGAGCGAAAGGCAGAGCAGACTTCCGAGAGGGCACCGTGTTGGTTTTGCCTCCTTGGCATTCATTTTTTGTTTTGCTAAAAGAAATTCCCAAAGTAGAATTTTGTTTCAGTGACAAATAAAAGAACCATGGCCCTGATGGGCAGGGAATTTTCTCCTTGAGCACCAGGGCCACTGTGCATTTTCCCTGGCCCGGTCCGACATACTACTCATAGTAGACCTAAGCAGGGTAAATCAGTGGTAGGTGCTCCACTCTAAGGGAGGGGCTACCTCCACTGTGACCCTCCAGTCCAGTGGCCAAGTAGCTCTGTGTCAAGGGTTTCTGATGGCATGGCCAGATGATATCCCTCTGTCAGAGATCCTGTGAGTCCCCCATCTCTAGATGAGGCAAGGGAACCACGAGTCTAGCGGGGCGGGAGCACTGCCAATTTTTGGCCATTCTACAACTTTCCAAACCCTAAATGAAGCTCACAGACTCCATGGAAAGCAAACGGAACACAGTGGGGGCCGTACCTTAGGTACCTTGGGAAAGCCTCATGGCCTTTTTACATTTTTAGGTCTTGGCTAGACAGCGCATTGCACTGTCTCGAGGAGACATGTTTTATTCTATCTGTGGGCTTACAGTCCGCCCATCTCCTTCCATTGGTAAACTTCAGCATCGCTATCATTTTCTTTGACGCCATTCGTCATGGCATGCTGGCATCATGCCCTCTTCTTGTGTGTGGCTTAAAGTCACAGAAAAAGCAATATGATGCAACCAGCACAGGCCATGTCATAGCAATTTTGTTTGTGTTAAGAAGGGCAGAACAATAAACTCAACATGGGGAGTGAAGAGATTCGGTGTTGCCTCAACATCCTGTGATTCTGGGCTTTCAGTGACTTTCAGCCATGTTGAACAGCAGATGTGCTGCTAGACAACATGGCTAAAAGACATTCACATTGAAAATATTGACAAGGCCAATAGCTCAGGCATTGGCGAGACCGATTGGCTTTGCCAAAGTTGTTTAATGCTTTTTACATTTATTGTAGGGGCAAGCTGCTCCAATTTGCTGCCAGCCCGCACTGGTTGCTGAAATGTGCTTTGGCACAATTGAGAATGTATTTTTGTTTTATACACCGCACTAAAAGGAGTCCAGCATTTTTGTTCGATAAATAAATAAAAAAATGCCACCAATGTCATTGAGGGGGAACGCACATGAGTGGTGGCGTACGCACGCATATGTCATCACACATGCATATGCCTAGCATCATGCACATTTTTTCTATTCTTTTTTTTACTGATGTCGCACAGCATTGGCCAAAAGCATTTTGCCTATTACTGTGCCTTACGGCGTTGCCAAAAAGCATACTCAAAGCCAATAGATCCCAAAAGTGGTGAGACCCATTTGGTTTTGCCATTGCTTGATTTTGATCGTGTTGTTGTTTTGTGTTCTGATTGTGTTGCAGTTGTGTCATACAGATAACTACATTTCATATAGATATTTATTTCTTTGTAGGCATAGGGTCTTTAGTTCCTGATGAAGTGCTCAGGCCTATGATAGAGTCAGTGGCGGCTGGTAGGAAACGGTGGTGAGAACAGGGCGGGGGCGGGGTTAGAAAAAAAAAAAGAAGACACCTGCTGGTCGCCAGCCACCACCTCTCATCCATCCTCGCTGTTTTCCTGGCTCCCGGCAGCACCAAGGCTCCCAGACTCCCTAGCCAATCACAACGCTGCTGTCACCAGCATGACAGCAGCGTTGTGGTTCTGCACTCAGACAGGGAGTGGGAACCTGTGCTTGTTCTCCCCCAGGCTGTGCAATACAGCCGGGTGGAGAATATGCTAAGTGCGCATGATGGTTTGGCCGGCCCAAGATGGCTGGCCAAACCGTCATGCGCACTTATTGTGCACCAACCACTCCTCCCTCTGACGCAAGCCCAGCCCCGCCCGCCCTACTCTGGCTCTATTATACTAAAATTAAAATGATAATTTCGTTCTGTTATTATCATTTTATTTCTCCTTTGCACCGCTCATAGAGCAGTGGGGCGATGCTCCTCCGCCCTAGCGGAGGAACCGCTGCTGGATAGCTTCGTCCCACGGTACATCTAATTATGCTGTGAAAACACAAACAGACAAGTATTATGTCTCAATTACGTCCGAGAGGATTACGCCTGGATTAAAAGCCATTTACAAACAACTAGGTAGAATAAACGTGAAGATTACGTCCCTTTGAGGATTTCTACGGCTCATCAGCACACTTCTACATTGTGAGGCCTCGAGGAGCTCCCGCCAGAACAACAAACATTCACACAAAACCTTTGGAGAGATTGGTTTATTCAAAGTACAGCACGTGAGGAGCACAGAATAATGTTCGTATTTGAAATGTGCCTTGTACATGTTTTGGTTCTAAAAACATTCTGCCTGTTGATGTTTCAGTTTTAAGCACTGCTCGTACCCTGTAGGAAAGTAGGATCTGCTTTCATGGTTACCCCCACTTTTTGCTGGTGTCATACTCTTTTTCTGACTAGTCTGACTGGGATCCTGCTAATCAGGACCCCAGTCACTTTGCTTCCTCCCTAAATTGGCCATGGTGAGTACCTTGGTACATTCCTAATTTGCTGCTGGTGTACCCTAGTAAGTCCCTAGTATATGGTACTAAGGTACCTAGGGCCTAGGTACACCAGGGGTCTCCCATGGGCTGAAGCATGTATTATGCCACCCATAAGGGACCCTCCAAACTCTGACTACAGGTCTGCCATTGCAGCCTGTGTGAGTTGGTGCTTGCACCTCTCACGAAAGATATAAGTTTTCTTACATCTAATCTCACTGCACTTCAAACCTCTAAGTCACCCCCTCTAGTAGGCCTTTCAGTCCCAAAGGCAGGGTGCACGGTTCTAAGTGTGAGGGGGCCCCTGCATGAGCAGGACACCCCTGCAACCTTCGAGGTCCATTCTCCTGGGTTGTCAGTGATCAGCCATTACGATATATAGAGTGGTCATGAGTCATTACGCGTTGACCATCTCTAAACTGGCTGTAACTAACCCTATCATGTTCAGTATCAAACATGTTGGAATTATACCCCACACCATAAACGGTGTGGGAGGTATGATTCCATGGCACTGTAAATCTCCTTCGGAAGGCCCTCAGTGCTCCCGGTACCAGTCTTCCAGAACCGGACAGCAAGCTAGGGCTGCTGCCGACCTGAGACACGATTCTGCCCTCCTGCTGCTGAGCCAAGCTCAAGCAGGGGAAGGCAGAACAATAGGTATCCTGTCACAGGGAGGTGTGACCACCTCCCAGACTGGGTTTAGTGTATTAGGACAGGGTGGGGGCGCTTGCCATTGCCACTCAGACTGCTTGAGGGGCACATTTGGTGCCCTTCTTGCATACTCCAGCTCAAACCATTTCGGGGAGCCGTTGGCTCCCGCTCTGGCACGAAACTGGACAAAGGGCATGGGAGTATCCTCCCCACTGTCCGACCCCTCCCCTGGGAGGGAACCCTGAATCGTCCCAACCCTTTCCTTAGGGTACTTAAGAGCTTACCTGAGGGTGGGTCCCTAGATTAGTTGTGGGATTCGATTTAGATCTAACTCCGCATCCTCTTCAACCGTGTGGACATTCTGACCGTGTCGTACTGACCGCATTGGACTGACTGCATCAGACTTCGCTTTGGGAACCGAGACCGCAACCGGGAAGACTCCATCTGCTCCTGATCTCTTCATTCTGCAGGCCCGCTGCACCATCAGTGTCCGTGCTCCATACAGGTTCCGTCCAGGGCCTGTGGACATTCAAAGACACCCGAAGGAATCTCCCTTGGAGTGATGGAGTCACTCCCCTGCATCCACAGGCACCGCAACGTAGCTGACCGATTTGCTGATCCTGGGCTCCTACGGACTCCAACAGGTTCAGTAACACAGGTGGCGGTTCTGCAATTCCCCCGAGGCCTGCACTGTCTGAAGACCGAGTCTGAGGCCAGGATCAATAGTCGACACCGCCGAAACCGCGCCTCTGTGCACCGCGTCGGCTGGCCGTTGCTAAGGCTGGGCAACTCTCGTCTCAAGAGATCTTCGGGCCCTGTCAAGGGTCTTCTTTGATTCTAGTAGGCTCCCCTGCTTGCTTGGGGCCTACTCTGACTTACTTGAACGTGGTGAGTCCCTTGGACCTTACTGGTCCCGACCCTTTACCTTTTCGTCTTCTTCCACGTGTTGCCGTTGCCAAGGCCTGTTGGTGCTCCTGCCGGACACCGACCCCCTGGATATCGACATCCGACATGGGTCAGCTCGTACACCATTCCTGGTTGCCCTCAGCGTCAACTGGTCCACGTAGCTCCAGAGATAAGGGCACCGTCAACTCTCCTGCAACAGCTGACATTGGTGGGCACTCAACTCCCGTGCCTCCTGGTCACTCCTGAGTGACATAGACTCTGTCCCCTCTGCTTGCAGGTACTCCTCTTCTTGAATCCACCCTTGGATACCACTGGACTCTTACAGCTTCTTCTCCAACAGCATCTTGCGTGAAGTCCTTTATTAGGGTCTACAGCGGTTCCCGATGCCACTTCGTACCTATGCACCTGGCTCCCCTGGGGCAGGTAACCTGGTCTCCTGTGTATCCATGGGTGAGGTGACTCTCGAACCATCCATCTTCCACAGGGTGTCTTCCAAGTCCTCTGGGAAGGGTCCTTTTTCCTAAGAATTGCAACCGCGACTTCCCCATTGACTTACCTTGAGCACACAGTCGTGTATCCACTTAGCACACGGCCTCTGTGGAGTTGTTGGGTCCTTACCTCTGGTGGTTCCTTGGTCCCCCAGCATTTCTAAGTCTTCTGGGTCCACTCTCGACTTCGGTCGCTAGTCGCATTCCACTATTTTTGTATATGCTTTGGTCTCCCCAGGGAGTCCACTGTATTTTCGTGCTACTTACCTGTCATATAATCAAAGTATTGTGTGTATTATAATTATATCTCCGAGTAGGAGATATTGCATTGGGTTAGTGAGTGTCTGTAATAAATAAAAAAGATTTTAACTACACTGAGAGGTTCTTTTTCACTTAATCTGCACTATCAGATTAGATACTGGTGAAACAAGCTGCTTTACACTCCTCCTAGACTAAGCCTGACGGCTGCTCTCCACAGCTACCACTTAGCGAGCTTTCTAAGGTTGTCTAAACCACTAAAAACACCATAAGGGTTGTCTGGATTGGTGCAGGGTGCTACACTTGAATAAGAGTGCACCATATACCAAGGCAGCCTCCTACATACCCCCAAAAACACAGCCCCACAGACTCACCAAAACAACTTGACGTCAACAGTTTCTGCATGATGAGGCACTCAGCATGTTGACATCACCAGTTCTCAGCCCTCACCACACAAGGGCAACCTAGATAGTCTTTGCATATCCAGGCCAGCAGAGAAAATGGCCACAGTCCTTACTGGTTATCTTCAGTACTCCAAGCCCAGTCGTTCCTCATAAGGTGACCTCACCTCCATGAGGCAGAAAACAACAGGAAGTACTGAAAAAGAAAGTGTGCCCACAAGTTGGGTGTCAAAAGAAGGCTTTCCTTCGCAGCATCTTCCTGGCATCCCAAGCCCTGATGAAGGCCATGATGCCAAGGGCAGGCGGGCGATACGTAATGACTCAGATGAATATCAGTACGACTAGCAGTACTGAAGATTACCAGTAAGTAATCAGGCCACTACCTCCCCAGATCCCGTCCCAGTCATTACTAATGAGTATTTACCAAAGCACAAACAGACATCATGCTAGATTTCAAAACACACCAAGGGCCTGATTCACCAAGGGCCTCCACAGCCCTGGCTGAGCCCCCACATTCATGGCTTGACCTCCTCAATGACAAATTGTAATGCGGATGTCCAGCCACAACTGCGGGGCCTCCGTCACGAGAGTGGAGGCCCTTTGTGAATCGGGCCCCTAGTGATTTAATGAAGCCCATAGATTCATGACATTACTGAGCTTCACTCATCACCCATGTCGCAGGTCCTCTGTGCTAATCCTAAGCTTAAAAAATCTGCTAAATAAAATATACATTTGAGGGGAGCAGATTCAGAGTGTCGCTAGTGTTGTAGGGTGCTCTATACTGAACCTGCTCTCCACCTAAACTTGGGAACTACCCAGAGCTCCTTGCTTCATGTTTTGCATAATTTATGCAGCACTCTATGCCAGAAAGGTATTGTCTTGATATATATATCTATATCTATATATATATAGATATAGATATATCTATCTATATATATATAGATATATATATATACATACACATGATTGCTTTAAAAACGTAAATCTGACTTTGTATGGATGTACATATATATCTTAATCTCTCTCTCTATATATATATATATATATATATATATTGTTCTCTGTTTATGTTTATGTTCATGCTGATAATAATATAACAGCTTTTCCATTCATACATCTCCTTTTTTACACAATAGGTTGCAGCGCTTCCTAATTAACCACACTCTATCCGAGCAGGCCCCAATATCGCTGGGCTTTCCCCAGGGTTCTATCCTCTCCTGACGCTGTTCAACCTCTCTGTGGAGCCCCTAACCGATATCCTCAAATGTTCACGCATCTCTTATCATATATATGCCAATGATACCCAACTCTACATGAGAATAACCTGCATTGAAGACATCCACACCCTCAATAACACCCTAACATTAGCACAACAATGGCTGACTCGCAATCAGCTCAAACTCAATGCCCTTAAAACTGAATTCTTACTGATCGCTCCACCCACTTCCACCTTCAACATCAAAAAATGGTTGCCCCTTCTCTCTGCCTTAAACTGCACCCCGCACATCGTCGACTCTGCCAAATTCTTAGGTATCGACCTAGACAAAGACATCTTCATGCAAAAACACATCAGCGCCATCACCAGAGGAGCCAACCTTCAGTTGCATGTCCTTAGGAAACTAAAACATTTCTTCTCTGCGGCTGACCTCATAACTGCTACTCAGGCACTGGTGCTTCCGAAACTCGACTATGGTAGCGCTACTCTTGTGGGCCTCCCGAAAACATCACTTGCACCTCTTAAGGCCACTCTTAATTCAGCAGCCAGGCTCATCACCGGGGTCTAAAAACAGTGATCACATCACCTCCGACCTATGTGCGCTGAATTGGCTGCCACTTGAGGCCAGGATGCATCTTAAAATTGCCTGCATGACCCATAAAGCGTTGCACCACAACACTCCTTCCTACCTGGCCCAGAAAAGGACCCTTTAGGATGGAAACAGATCCTCCAGAAGTACGAGCTCCTTACTGCTCAAGCCACAAAAATTCAAGAAAAAGAAAATCCACCATCGTTCTTTCTCCAGAATGTCCCCTAAGATCTGGAACTCTGTCCCCACTGAGGTCACATGTAACCCATCCTCATCTCTCTTCAAGATAGAAGTAAAAACACTCCTGTCCAACAAATTCCTATTTCACTGAAGACTTGACCTCGCCCTGCTCCCTGTTTGACCTCGCCCCCCATTCAGTCCGCTGATTTCCTTCACTCCGTAACTTGCCCAAGTCTTGGACTTACGTTTCAATTCACCCCCCCCCCCCATTATTCCTCGCTCCTTGCATCGCTACCACGGGGATAACTGTGCCACTAGTCCCCTCCCCTGGCTGTCTCCCTCATTAACTACCTCAATACTCTTATGTACTCTGCTGTTCGTACTCTTCTTTGTTCTACTATATATCTGCACTGCTATGTACACTTTTTTCGTAACTCGGACACCGCTACTATTCTACTTATATATCCCACTATTCCTGGTGTAATATATATACATACATACATACATATACATATATATATATAAATTTTTTCTCTCTAAACACCCAAGGCTTTTCCTGGACGCACTCGACTGCCGCTGCTGAACCATGCGTTTATAAAAAAAAAAATTGTCCAACCAAGGATTCTTCCTGTTCTTTTATTCTTGTGCTGCGACGCGTTTCGAGGTAACAACCTCTTTTTCACAAAGCAATTTTTTCGAATGTCTCAGAACGCGCTCAGCATGCTGTTGATATCCCCGCCCATAATGGGCGTTGCTTAGTGCATATCTATCACTGCTCTTTGTTGGTGCATGCTGGAATGTATAGTCCAATATGAGCATCACAAACCCTCAGTGGGCTCTGCAGACATTCTCTGTGCAATAGTACTTTCCTATAGTAGGGCACCAGAGGAGTCATTGGTTTCATTACGCCCCAACAGCTGTGCTGCATCACTGGTGTGGAACCGTTCCCGCCGCAGCCTCTCCTTTCATCCGAGATGGTGCAATCCAGCCTGGAACACTTGTCCTATGATGTCAGGTACCTTCACCTTCACTACCTTGGGCAAAGTTATGCATCAACTCTCCCCTCCATGGCAACTCCCTTTCCACTCTTCCTCAGGACTTTCATTGGCCATCATGTCTCCTACTGTCCCACGGGCTCCTCTTTTGTACAATTGTTGCTGTGTATCTTGTTTGGTGCCTTCTGTAACCCCGGTATGTGCTGTTGTTTTGTTCCATATCCTGTTGTATACCATTTGCTTTTTGTACCATTACTATATTTATTTTTATGCACCCTTTATGTACCTCGTTATTATTGTTGTGCTTACTCTTACCATTACTGTATATATCTCTGTGCACCCGGTATGTACTGTATAATATTATTGTTTGTGCTTACTCTATAAAGCACTCTGATACCATCGGGTCTAGTTCGCGCTATATAACTCTCACAAATAAATAAATACATACATTGCCAATAAAATGTATGGAAATGATTGCAGGTTGAAGGAACATCCTCACTGTGTAAGAAACGTCACCACTTTAGCCCCCAACAAATGTGTGTTGCTTCAGCTATATAGTCCATATGCTTTTAAACTGTTGTTCTCGCCCTCTCCAATGTGTCCCCAAACTGACGCTCACTCAACCACTCGCCGCCCCATTTCAGACTCCAGACTGAAGGATGCTTGCCCCAGGATATAAAGGGCGGGCTTTACATGTGTACCAGTTACATTAGACGTGGTCACATTCATGTTTTTTAGGCACAGGGAGAATACGTGATTTGCCCAGAATCACAGGATGTTGAGCTGATGCAGAGACTCGAACCCAGTTCCCCAGTTCCAAAGTCAGCAGCTCTGGCCTAACACCACATCCTCTTTATATATAGAGACAGATACACAGAAGCGTAGAAAGTCAGATTTGAACATCTTAGGAACACCCGCAGACTCGTGCATTGCCCTAAACAAACACTGTTTTGCGACAAAAGGTCAAATGGCAAATAAACGTGCGTACCAAGGTGCAGTGTCTGTGTTTTTTCTGTGTTACCTCTTGGCAAATTCAACAGCTACGATGGGGGAGTCCAGAGGGGGTCAGGACAAATAGCACTGAGTTAGGGGCCCCATCTGGCCCCTTCTAGCATCGCCACTACTACAGGTAGCCAAGAAAGTGCTGATAGTGGAGCAGGGTCAGATTGGTAAGGCGGGCACTCGGGCAATGGGCTGGTATCTGAGTAGCAGCTATGGGCTGCTTTTTTGGGCAGCATAAAGGCCGATTGTGCTGTATCTGTGCTGTTCAGATGCCGCCAGCAGCCCATTGGGGGCCTGAAAGGCCTTTCCGTAGGCAGATGGGCCTCTATTTCCTTCCTTTTACCAAGGGGGCGGAGGTGTCGTTCCCAGTCTCTTGCTGGGCCGGCCCTTTAATGTATGTAGAGTGAGCAGGGGCAGGGGGCGTGAGCAGAAGTGGCCTCAGTTATTTCAGGTGTGGTTCACCATTGTGAATTAATCCGTCCACAAAGACTCCTGGCAACATTTACATTTTTTTCTCTCAGTGAAGTTAAGAAAACATGCCTCTTTTAGAGAACCCCCCTCCTTCTTTTCATAATACTTAAAACCCTGAAGCAGTGTTTTGCGATAAGGCGCAATCCGCAAATGTGGGCCACTTTTAATAGGGGTGCCCGGGCCTATTTTTGATCCCAATCCAACCCTGTAGTGGAGACAGCAACCCATGGACTCACAGAGCTGAGACAAGCCAAGTGACTACTAGACGAGACAAGATGCTGGCCCGGGGCTTCCGGAAGATCCAAGCTGGGCCAGCGCACTCACAGGGACCTCGCCCACTTCATGTTCACACATAGCACTGCTTCTGAAAACCTCAGGTGTAGCCACAGGTATGACAGGATCACTCGCTTATCGCCCACCATCTCTCAAACATGCTGTGTGGCCCAACCCTCACCTGAACAGAACACCCCATTGTGAGGAACTCAAGGAGGCGATAAATCATGAGAAGCAAGCCCTCTGGAACACCGCAGGCTGGGCGGGGGGCAGACTTGGGAGCCTTTATGACAATATTACCACCACCTGACAAGCTGCCCTCCCTGAGAGCAAAGCTTGAAACTACCAATGCTTGGTTCAGTCTCCAAGTTCAGAACGGTGGTCTGGAACCCAGACCAGGGGCGCAACGCAGGCCTCTGCGGTGCATGTGGGACCACAACCCTTCAGGGGGTCTCCATTCGGCCAAGGCCAATAAATATCTGTGAGATATCTGAGGTTCAGAGGCCCCTCATTACATTCTGCAGGGGTCCCATCATTTTACACTAGGCCACTGACCCAGACTGTCAGGAAGTAATACCAACAGAGAACCGACCCAAATGGAAAGGGAAGGCCTCTGAAAACTGATAATACTGATCATCAGAACCAAACCAGAGGCACTTTCCAAATTTTAAGTGAAGTATTTCTGTAGTTTGAACCTAGCCACAAGAGCAGTGGAGCGCTTCACAGATAATGCCGGTAACAGAGAAGTAGTGAATGAAGGTCCTGGGTCGAAGGAGGCGCGAGCAGGAGAAACAGTTAACTCTGGAAAAATCTAGTTCAGGAATAACATTACTAACAAGCATTGGAAAAGCCAGTGGGTGTCGCCTTTGGAACCTATTGCCTTTGACAGTGCCTTTTGTCGATGGGGACAGCATGGATAAAAGGAAAAAAAGAGGTGCAATGACACAGCCACCACTGGCGGCCACGTCATTTTGTTTGTGTGTGCATGGGTCACCACGCATGTGCGTGGCCACAAAGTGACGCGGGTCCTTTCTTTTTATTTACCATGTGCGGGTTTTTTTAAGCCGGAGGTGCTGGCAGCAATTTGCATCCTACCCCCTCCCTAAAAATATATTTTTTTTAAAAAGAACAACTGGCTCAGGGGGGCATTAGAGGTGTGGGTTTGATAAAATAAAAACAAAGCTGGGTGAAGAGAGAGAGAGAGAGAGCAACACAGGGCAGAGCACACAAGTCAGAGATCAACTCAGAGTTGGGAGAGTGAAGCTTAAAGGGGAGAGAGCAACACAGGGACAAGGAGAGAAACAAACCAAGAGACCAACATGGAGCGTGGGGGCGCATGAGAGAAGCACACAGAAAGAGAGCAACACAGAGTGCAGAAGAGGGGAGAGAAGCACACGAGGGAAAGAGTTAGAAAACACATCCACTCTCATGGAGTGCTTAACAAAAAAGAAAAAAAGTAGTTCCCTTAAAGTGTGCAGTGGAAGGATTCAAGTCAACCTATCAAAAGGATTCTAAAGAGGTTATGCTCCAAGGGAAGGGGCAAATACAAGAACGGGAAGGAAAGCCATCCAATAAAAAGTAAGCAAATGAGACTGACAATAAAGCCAAACAATAGTAAGCAGTGGGCGGGCTGTAAGCCCACTGTACGTTCACAATTGGTCTTTTGCATCCAGTCAACTTATGCTATTGAGTAGGCAAGACCCAAAAGTCTCCAGTAGAAGCTCTAAAACCCCTTCTTGTGGTCAGTAACACTGTAAGCAATTGGATCTCCTGCTGTTCTTTGAGGCCAAAACAGCAAAACCAGTAACTCTAGCCAAGTAACCCTCAGCAGCCCTTATGGACCCTCCATCCCACTACTTTACCCGCCTCCTTTACCAGCCTCCTCTACAGGCCTCCTTTACCGGCCTCCTGCACAGGCCTCCTTTACCGGCCTCCTGCACAGGCCTCCTTTACCAGCCTCCTGCACAGGCATCCTTTACCAGCCTCCTGATCAGGCCTCCTTTACCAGCCTCCTGCACAGGCCTCCTTTACCGGCTACCTGCACAGGCCTCCTTTACCAGCGTCCTGCACAGGCCTCCTTTACCAGCTCCCTGATCAGGCCTCCTTTACCAGCCTCCTGCACATGGTCTCCTTTATCGGCCTCCTGCACAGGCCTCATTTAACCCCTGGGTGAAAGAGCATGGAGGCTGCGTCAAGACTGAGACTGAGGTAAAACTGGCTCCTAAGTATCCAGTTTGCTTTTTGTAGGAAAATCTCTTGGACCTTGCTGGTCCCGACACAGTACCTTTTCGTCTTCTTCCACATGTTGCCATTGCCAAGGCCTGTTGGTGCTCCCGCCAGACACCGACTCCCTGGATATCGACATCCGACGCGGGACAGCTCGTACACCATTCCTGGTCGTCCTCAGCGCCACCTGGTCCACGTAGCTGCTGAGACAAGGGCACCGTCAGCTCTCCTGTAACAGCCGACATTGGTGGGCACTCGACTCCCGTGCCTCCTGGTCACCCCTGAGTGACCAAGACTCTGACCCCTTTGCTTGCAGCTTCTACTCTTCGTGAATCCACCCTTGGATTCCACAGGACTCTTTGAAACCAAGGAGAGGGGCTCTTCAAATTCCAAAGGGACAGAGCGCCTATAAACTCAATAGTTATAAACAAAATTTCCCTTTGAAAATCCCAGAACTATGTTTATCCACATTCAGCAACTCCAACACATTTGTCAACTTTCATACACAGTCATAATCAATGCTCCACTAAGGTTGTATTAGCACTTATACACATATTTAATAAATTTTGTCAGACAAATTACAAAAATACATGTATATCACCATATAAAACAATACATAAAAATGTTAAAAACACTGTAACTCACAAAATAGTGCAATTATATAATATCACAAATACCCTGGAAAGGAAAAAGTTCTACTTGTAGAAGACAGTAAACTTTGTCTTATCGTTGTTAATTCGAAACATTAATAGACAGCAACCTGCAGGGGAATAGCTTCCCTGTCTTTATCTGACTGCTGACTCCTAATCAAATTTAACAATTGTACTCGGCGTCGGCGCGTTTCGGTGGGACAATAACAGTTAGGCCACCTTCTTCAGGACTCAAATTTTTCTTTCCTCCTTTCCTTATTCATATGTCATATCAGTATGTTACATATGCACTGGTGCTGCAGCACTCGGGGAATTGTTGCTCCAATATAGTTTAATAGATGCTAATCTGTTATTTCTGGTCATAGCTGTATGTCTTCCCTTTGATTATGGGATGAGCAGTGTAATCGCTGGATAAGATGAAGTTAAATTACACCCTTTTGGTTGAATGAACAGGGAGAATTATATAGAATCCCTCGTGTTATAATCAACTGGAACGCATATCCGCAGCTTAGCGTTCTAACGTATACCGCGTACTCCGGTGCCTCCACTCGGCTGTTCGCTCAATGTGAAAATAAAAGTGTTTTTAACATTTTTATGTATTGTTTTATATGGTGATATACGTGTAATTTGTCTGACAAAATTTATTAAATATGTATATAAGTGCTAATACAACTTTAGTGGCGCATTGATTATGACTGTGTATGAAAGTTGACAAATGTGTTGGAGTTGCTGAATGTGGATAAACATAGTTCTGGGATTTTCAAAGGGAAATTTTGTTTATAACTATTGAGTTCCACAGGACTCTTCCAGCTTCTTCGCAAGCAGCATCTTGCTTGAAGTCCTCCATTGGGGTCTACGGCAGTTCCCGACGTCACTTCGTACCTGTGCACCCGGCTTCCCTGGGGCAGGTAACCTGGTCTCCTGGGTATCCACGGATGGGGTGACTCTCAAACCGTCTTCCACGAGGTGTCTTCCAAGTCCTCTGGGAAGGGTCTTTTTTCATAAGAATTGCAACCGCTGCTTCCCCATTGACTTACCTTGAGCACGCAGCCATGTATCCCCTTAGCACACGGCCTTCGTGGGGTTCCTGGTTCCTTACCTCGGGTGGTTCCTTGGTCCCCCAGCACTTCTAAGTCTTTTGGGTCCACTCCCGACATTGGTCGTTAGTCGCATCCCACTATTTTTGTATATGGTTTGGTCTCCCCTGGAGCCCACTGTATTTTCGTGCTACTTACCTGTCGAATTATCAAAGTATTGTGTATATTGTAATTATATCTCCGGGTAGGAGATATTGCATTGGGTTAGTGAATGTCTATTATAAATAACTATATTTATAACTACACTGTGTGGTTCTTTTTCACTTAATCTGCACTATAATATTAGATACTGGTGAAACAAGCTGCTTTACACTCCTCCTAGACTAAGCCTGAAGGCTGCTCTCCACAGCTACCACTTAGAGAGCTTTCTAAGGTTGTCTAAACCACTAAAAACACCATAAGGGTTGTCTGTATTGGTGCAGGGTGCTTCACTTAAATAAGTGTGCACCATATACCAAGCCAGGCTCTTATACTCCTAGAATAAATGAATTAATTTCGCTATACTTTTAACAGTGAATGTTTGGAATATAACATTTCCATTTTAAGGGCTTTATCCCAAGATCCTGACAAATAATTATTTATACCGATGCTGAAAAAACAGCTGCTGAGCTAAACATTCAAAGGTACACAAAAAACTAATAGTTGAAATGTTTGGATTAATCTCAGCCACTGGTAATTACTCGGGCTGCATTCCAGTCCATCGTTATTTTGCACATCATGTCACCTCAGTTTGGACCCAGCTATATGCAAATCAGTCTTGACCCTGTTCCAATGGGAATAGTCCAGCCCAAACTGCCAGGCCAGGTCCTCCCTGAACCAGAACACAAGCAACCCAGGACCGGTTTCGCCCTAGTTATGGGCTCATCAGACGGGTATAGCTTGGTTCCAGTAACACAGTGTGCACGGGACCCACGTCTGGGCATACCTGTCCCACTTAGGGTGACAAATTAAAGTATACAAAAAGTGATGGATGGAATGCTTGAATTAATCTTAGCCACTGGTAATTACTCGGCTGAATCTCAGTGCAACGTTATTTTGCACACCATGTCACCTCAGTTTGGGCCTAGCAATATGCAAATTAGCCTTGACCCTGCTCCAGTCAGAACTGTTCAGCCCAGATTGCCAGGCTAGATCCTCCCTGAACTGGAACACAAGCAAAGTAGGACTGGGTTCGCTCATCTGCCAGTTATAGCTTCAGACTAGTGACACAGTGTGCACTGGACCCACATTTGGGCATACCCGTTCCACTTAATATATACAAAATAGTGATGGATGGAATGCTTGAATTATTTTTGCAGCCACTGGTAATTACTTGTTTTTTGTAAATGTGTTCATTAACAGCTTTAGAGTTACGGCTGCACTGCAACCGTCCTTCAAACAGAGGTGGAAAATGCAAGAGAAACAAGCCCCTCAAACCACCCTACTCCCACTTATCACCTTTGTGGGTCTGGGCTATATTTGTCCAATGGAAAGTTTACATTCTGATCGTTATATACTTCTGAGGTCTGCTTTGCCTGAAAGAATCAGATCTCCAAGGTCCATATTCACTTCGGCTGCGTGCTGGCAGGACTGCTGACCACCCCCTATTCATTCATCAATGCATCCTGTGTCAGCAAATAGGCCTGTAATGGGCCCCGGATGTCCTTGGGTCTCTGTGCAGGGGGAAGGACAGTATAACAAAGGTCCAACCGTTCATTACATAAATCCAGGTCTTCCACCCATTGTTTTGCAGTCGGGGCTTTAGTCCTCCCCCAAATACAGGCAACCCTCCCTTTAGCCATCAGCAAAGCCACAAAAACAAATTACTGCAGTGGTGCCGGGATCTCCTTTGTGTATCCCAACAGTGCTATCTTCGGGGATGCCGTCAGGGTTTTCCTGCTCATATCAGTAAGTGGATCAATCAATCAGCTCTGATTTGTAGAGCGCGGCTAATCACCCATGAGGGTATCCAGGTGCTGAGTTCTTGCTGGGATCAGTCGAAGAATAGAAAGGAAAAAGAGGAAAAAGTAGTGAAAACGAGAGAAAAGCAAGGAGAAGGCACTCAAAAAATGGGGGAAAGGCAAGGAGAAGGCAGTGAAAACGAGGGAAAAGCAAGAAAAAAGTAGGGAAAATAAGGGAAAAGCAGGGAGAAAGCACTCAAAAAACGGGGAAGAAGCAAGAAGACAGGAGCAAG
Organism: Calotriton arnoldi; assembly: GCA_963921515.1. Lineage (NCBI taxonomy): Eukaryota > Metazoa > Chordata > Amphibia > Caudata > Salamandridae > Calotriton > Calotriton arnoldi. The sequence goes on from CAWUFW010010548.1 coordinate 640,142, forward strand.
AGCAATGCAGCAGCATGGGGAGAGCTGGGCCTGGGACCTGCTCCCCAATGTCTGCTGATGGGTGGGCAGAGCCAGGCCAGGTGCAGGAAGTCGGCCTCCGGACCACAGCATCTCCCACACCTCGCATCGCCTCACAACCTGGCCTTGTGCAGTTTGCATGGGGTGTGATGTAATTGGTGTATGAACTTGAATGGTAGTAACGCAGCCAACGATTTGGAGGGAGGCGGCCTATCTGGTCACAACACGAGCTGCATTCCGTGGATGTTACGTCACACCCCAATTCACGCTCCTATCTCGCTCTGGCCTCGGGCACTATCACAGGGTCCTCACTTTGAAGCGTGGAATACAGGTTAGTGAATATGTGTTTAATCAAGTTAGTATTGGGAATTAGTGTTCATGCCTTGAAAGATGTGGGTTCCTGGGGAAATGTGGGATAGAGACTTATGCAGAGTGCCACTGGTAATCCCTTAGGGTCTCATCCCAGTCCATGGGAGGACCTAGCCTGGCAGTTTGGGCTGGACTGTTCCCACTGGGGCAGGGTTGAGACTGATTTGCATATGGCTGGGTACAATCTGAGGTGGCATGGTGAGCAAAATTCCAAGGCATTGGGCTGCGGCATGAGTATTTACCAGTGGCTGATATTAAATCAAGCATTCCATTCATCACTTTTTCTACACTTTAGTGTGGCACCCTAAGTGGGACGGGTATGCCCAGATATGGGTGCAGTGCACACTGTGTCACTGAAATTAAGGTATACCTGGCTGATGAGCCCTAACTAGGGTGAAACCGATCCCGGGTTGCTTGTGTTCAGTTTCAGGGAGGACCTGGCCTTGCAGTTCGGGCTGGCCTGTTCCCATAAGGAGCAGGGTCGAGACTGATTTGCATATGAATGGGTCCAAACTGAGGAGGCATGGTGTGCAAAATACCGATGAGATGCAGAATAAGTGATTATCAGTGGTTGAGATTAATTCAAGCATTCCATTCATCACTTTTTTGCATTTTTTTGTGTTTTGAGTGAAACATTCAGGCCTACTTCTGACTGACCTCTAATCTGCCCTAACCAGTAAAATATTTGAAAAAGATCTGACGAGACAGCCTGAAGAACATGCGGAAAGCAACAGAACCCTAACTAACTGTAGGAAGGTGGAATCTGACTGCATGGTTACCCCCACTTTTTTCCTGGTGTTTTGCTGGTTTTTGACTATTCTGACTGGGATCCTGCTAATCAGGACCCCAGTTTATCTGCTTTCTCCCTAAATTGGTTGTGTATGTACTTTAGGTACACTTCAGATTGGATTCTGGGGTACCCTTATCAGTCCCTAGTATATGGTACACCATGTACCCAGGGCATAGGTACCCCAGAGGCCTCCCAGGGGCTGAAGCATGTATTGTGCCACCCCTGAGAGGCCATTCAAAATGACACCACAGGTCTGCTACTGCAACCTGTGTAAGGAGGTGCATGCACCCCTTACTTAGATGTAGGTTACCTATATCTATTCGAAATCACGACACATAGAAACCTATCAGTCACCCCTATGGCAGGCCTTATCAATCCTAAAGCGATACAAAAGGGGATGATGGACAGAACGTTTGAGCCAATCAAACACTCACCCCCAGTCAACTGATCTTGGTTTAATCCATCATCATTCTTTAGCTCACTCCACCACCCCAGTTCAGACATGGCCATATGCAAATCAGTCTGACCCTGTGCCTCATGGGAACAGTCCAGCCCGAACTGCCAAGCCATGTCTTCCCTGGACCGGAAACAAGCATCCTAGGACCGGTTTCTGGCATTTCAGCCGTCATCAGCCAGGCTTGCTTGAATCCAGTGGCAAAGTGAGCAAGGGACCCACGTCTGGGCATACCCCCGCCAACTTAGGGCGACCAAAGCGATACAAAAGGGGATGATGGACGGAACGTTTGAGCCAATCAAACACTCACCCCCAGTCAACTGATCTGGGTTTAATCCATCATCATTCTTTAGCTCACTCCACCACCCCAGTTCAGACATGGCCATATGCAAATCAGTCTGACCCTGTGCCTCATGGGAACAGTCCAGCCCGAACTGCCAAGCCATGTCTTCCCTGGACCGGAAACAAGCATCCTAGGACCGGTTTCTGGCATTTCAGCCGTCATCAGCCAGGCTTGCTTGAATCCAGTGGCAAAGTGAGCAAGGGACCCACGTCTGGGCATACCCCCGCCAACTTAGGGCGACCAAAGCGATACAAAAGGGGATGATGGACGGAACGTTTGAGCCAATCAAACACTCACCCCCAGTCAACTGATCTGGGTTTAATCCATCATCCTTCTTTAGCTCACTCCACCACCCCAGTTCAGACATGGCCATATGCAAATCAGTCTGACCCTGTGCCTCATGGGAACAGTCCAGCCCGAACTGCCAAGCCATGTCTTCCCTGGACCGGAAACAAGCATCCTAGGACCGGTTTCTGGCATTTCAGCCGTCATCAGCCAGGCTTGCTTGAATCCAGTGGCAAAGTGAGCAAGGGACCCACGTCTGGGCATACCCCCGCCAACTTAGGGCGACCAAAGCGATACAAAAGGGGATGATGGACGGAACGTTTGAGCCAATCAAACACTCACCCCCAGTCAACTGATCTGGGTTTAATCCATCATCATTCTTTAGCTCACTCCACCACCCCAGTTCAGACATGGCCATATGCAAATCAGTCTGACCCTGTGCCTCATGGGAACAGTCCAGCCCGAACTGCCAAGCCATGTCTTCCCTGGACCGGAAACAAGCATCCTAGGACCGGTTTCTGGCATTTCAGCCGTCATCAGCCAGGCTTGCTTGAATCCAGTGGCAAAGTGAGCAAGGGACCCACGTCTGGGCATACCCCCGCCAACTTAGGGCGACCAAAGCGATACAAAAGGGGATGATGGACGGAACGTTTGAGCCAATCAAACACTCACCCCCAGTCAACTGATCTGGGTTTAATCCATCATCATTCTTTAGCTCACTCCACCACCCCAGTTCAGACATGGCCATATGCAAATCAGTCTGACCCTGTGCCTCATGGGAACAGTCCAGCCCGAACTGCCAAGCCATGTCTTCCCTGGACCGGAAACAAGCATCCTAGGACCGGTTTCTGGCATTTCAGCCGTCATCAGCCAGGCTTGCTTGAATCCAGTGGCAAAGTGAGCAAGGGACCCACGTCTGGGCATACCCCCGCCAACTTAGGGCGACCAAAGCGATACAAAAGGGGATGATGGACGGAACGTTTGAGCCAATCAAACACTCACCCCCAGTCAACTGATCTGGGTTTAATCCATCATCCTTCTTTAGCTCACTCCACCACCCCAGTTCAGACATGGCCATATGCAAATCAGTCTGACCCTGTGCCTCATGGGAACAGTCCAGCCCGAACTGCCAAGCCATGTCTTCCCTGGACCGGAAACAAGCATCCTAGGACCGGTTTCTGGCATTTCAGCCGTCATCAGCCAGGCTTGCTTGAATCCAGTGGCAAAGTGAGCAAGGGACCCACGTCTGGGCATACCCCCGCCAACTTAGGGCGACCAAAGCGATACAAAAGGGGATGATGGACGGAACGTTTGAGCCAATCAAACACTCACCCCCAGTCAACTGATCTGGGTTTAATCCATCATCATTCTTTAGCTCACTCCACCACCCCAGTTCAGACATGGCCATATGCAAATCAGTCTGACCCTGTGCCTCATGGGAACAGTCCAGCCCGAACTGCCAAGCCATGTCTTCCCTGGACCGGAAACAAGCATCCTAGGACCGGTTTCTGGCATTTCAGCTGTCATCAGCCAGGCTTGCTTGAATCCAGTGGCAAAGTGAGCAAGGGACCCACGTCTGGGCATACCCCCGCCAACTTAGGGCGACCAAAGCGATACAAAAGGGGATGATGGACGGAACGTTTGAGCCAATCAAACACTCACCCCCAGTCAACTGATCTGGGTTTAATCCATCATCATTCTTTAGCTCACTCCACCACCCCAGTTCAGACATGGCCATATGCAAATCAGTCTGACCCTGTGCCTCATGGGAACAGTCCAGCCCGAACTGCCAAGCCATGTCTTCCCTGGACCGGAAACAAGCATCCTAGGACCGGTTTCTGGCATTTCAGCCGTCATCAGCCAGGCTTGCTTGAATCCAGTGGCAAAGTGAGCAAGGGACCCACGTCTGGGCATACCCCCGCCAACTTAGGGCGACCAAAGCGATACAAAAGGGGATGATGGACGGAACGTTTGAGCCAATCAAACACTCACCCCCAGTCAACTGATCTGGGTTTAATCCATCATCATTCTTTAGCTCACTCCACCACCCCAGTTCAGACATGGCCATATGCAAATCAGTCTGACCCTGTGCCTCATGGGAACAGTCCAGCCCGAACTGCCAAACCATGTCTTCCCTGGACCGGAAACAAGCATCCTAGGACCGGTTTCTGGCATTTCAGCCGTCATCAGCCAGGCTTGCTTGAATCCAGTGGCAAAGTGAGCAAGGGACCCACGTCTGGGCATACCCCCGCCAACTTAGGGCGACCAAAGCGATACAAAAGGGGATGATGGACGGAACGTTTGAGCCAATCAAACACTCACCCCCAGTCAACTGATCTGGGTTTAATCCATCATCATTCTTTAGCTCACTCCACCACCCCAGTTCAGACATGGCCATATGCAAATCAGTCTGACCCTGTGCCTCATGGGAACAGTCCAGCCCGAACTGCCAAGCCATGTCTTCCCTGGACCGGAAACAAGCATCCTAGGACCGGTTTCTGGCATTTCAGCCGTCATCAGCCAGGCTTGCTTGAATCCAGTGGCAAAGTGAGCAAGGGACCCACGTCTGGGCATACCCCCGCCAACTTAGGGCGACCAAAGCGATACAAAAGGGGATGACGGACGGAACGTTTGAGCCAATCAAACACTCACCCCCAGTCAACTGATCTGGGTTTAATCCATCATGATTCTTTAGCTCACTCCACCACCCCAGTTCAGACATGGCCATATGCAAATCAGTCTGACCCTGTGCCTCATGGGAACAGTCCAGCCCGAACTGCCAAGCCATGTCTTCCCTGGACCGGAAACAAGCATCCTAGGACCGGTTTCTGGCATTTCAGCCGTCATCAGCCAGGCTTGCTTGAATCCAGTGGCAAAGTGAGCAAGGGACCCACGTCTGGGCATACCCCCGCCAACTTAGGGCGACCAAAGCGATACAAAAGGGGATGATGGACGGAACGTTTGAGCCAATCAAACACTCACCCCCAGTCAACTGATCTGGGTTTAATCCATCATCATTCTTTAGCTCACTCCACCACCCCAGGTCAGACATGGCCATATGCAAATCAGTCTGACCCTGTGCCTCATGGGAACAGTCCAGCCCGAACTGCCAAGCCATGTCTTCCCTGGACCGGAAACAAGCATCCTAGGACCGGTTTCTGGCATTTCAGCCGTCATCAGCCAGGCTTGCTTGAATCCAGTGGCAAAGTGAGCAAGGGACCCACGTCTGGGCATACCCCCGCCAACTTAGGGCGACCAAAGCGATACAAAAGGGGATGATGGACGGAACGTTTGAGCCAATCAAACACTCACCCCCAGTCAACTGATCTGGGTTTAATCCATCATCATTCTTTAGCTCACTCCACCACCCCAGGTCAGACATGGCCATATGCAAATCAGTCTGACCCTGTGCCTCATGGGAACAGTCCAGCCCGAACTGCCAAGCCATGTCTTCCCTGGACCGGAAACAAGCATCCTAGGACCGGTTTCTGGCATTTCAGCCGTCATCAGCCAGGCTTGCTTGAATCCAGTGGCAAAGTGAGCAAGGGACCCACGTCTGGGCATACCCCCGCCAACTTAGGGCGACCAAAGCGATACAAAAGGGGATGATGGACGGAACGTTTGAGCCAATCAAACACTCACCCCCAGTCAACTGATCTGGGTTTAATCCATCATCATTCTTTAGCTCACTCCACCACCCCAGTTCAGATATGGCCATATGCAAATCAGTCTGACCCTGTGCCTCATGGGAACAGTCCAGCCCGAACTGCCAAGCCATGTCTTCCCTGGACCGGAAACAAGCATCCTAGGACCGGTTTCTGGCATTTCAGCCGTCATCAGCCAGGCTTGCTTGAATCCAGTGGCAAAGTGAGCAAGGGACCCACGTCTGGGCATACCCCCGCCAACTTAGGGCGACCAAAGCGATACAAAAGGGGATGATGGACGGAACGCTTGAGCCAATCAAACACTCACCCCCAGTCAACTGATCTGGGTTTAATCCATCATCATTCTTTAGCTCACTCCACCACCCCAGTTCAGACATGGCCATATGCAAATCAGTCTGACCCTGTGCCTCAGGGGAACAGTCCAGCCCGAACTGCCAAGCCATGTCTTCCCTGGACCGGAAACAAGCATCCTAGGACCGGTTTCTGGCATTTCAGCCGTCATCAGCCAGGCTTGCTTGAATCCAGTGGCAAAGTGAGCAAGGGACCCACGTCTGGGCATACCCCCGCCAACTTAGGGCGTCCAAAGCGATACAAAAGGGGATGATGGACGGAACGTTTGAGCCAATCAAACACTCACCCCCAGTCAACTGATCTGGGTTTAATCCATCATCATTCTTTAGCTCACTCCACCACCCCAGTTCAGACATGGCCATATGCAAATCAGTCTGACCCTGTGCCTCATGGGAACAGTCCAGCCCGAACTGCCAAGCCATGTCTTCCCTGGAACGGAAACAAGCATCCTAGGACCGGTTTCTGGCATTTCAGCCGTCATCAGCCAGGCTTGCTTGAATCCAGTGGCAAAGGGAGCAAGGTACCCACGTCTGGGCATACCCCCGCCAACTTAGGGCGACCAAAGCGATACAAAAGGGGATGATGGACGGAACGTTTGAGCCAATCAAACACTCACCCCCAGTCAACTGATCTGGGTTTAATCCATCATCATTCTTTAGCTCACTCCACCACCCCAGTTCAGACATGGCCATATGCAAATCAGTCTGACCCTGTGCCTCATGGGAACAGTCCAGCCCGAACTGCCAAGCCATGTCTTCCCTATACCGGAAACAAGCAACCTAGGACCGGTTTCTGGCATTTCAGCCGTCATCAGCCAGGCTTGCTTGAATCCAGTGGCAAAGTGAGCAAGGGACCCACGTCTGGGCATACCCCCGCCAACTTAGGGCGACCAAAGCGATACAAAAGGGGATGATGGACGGAACGTTTGAGCCAATCAAACACTCACCCCCAGTCAACTGATCTGGGTTTAATCCATCATCATTCTTTAGCTCACTCCACCACCCCAGTTCAGACATGGCCATATGCAAATCAGTCTGACCCTGTGCCTCATGGGAACAGTCCAGCCCGAACTGCCAAGCCATGTCTTCCCTGGACCGGAAACAAGCATCCTAGGACCGGTTTCTGGCATTTCAGCCATCATCAGCCAGGCTTGCTTGAATCCAGTGGCAAAGTGAGCAAGGGACCCACGTCTGGGCATACCCCCGCCAACTTAGGGCGACCAAAGCGATACAAAAGGGGATGATGGACGGAACGTTTGAGCCAATCAAACACTCACCCCCAGTCAACTGATCTGGGTTTAATCCATCATCATTCTTTAGCTCACTCCACCACCCCAGTTCAGACATGGCCATATGCAAATCAGTCTGACCCTGTGCCTCATGGGAACAGTCCAGCCCGAACTGCCAAGCCATGTCTTCTCTGGACCGGAAACAAGCATCCTAGGACCGGTTTCTGGCATTTCAGCCGTCATCAGCCAGGCTTGCTTGAATCCAGTGGCAAAGTGAGCAAGGGACCCACGTCTGGGCATACCCCCGCCAACTTAGGGCGACCAAAGCGATACAAAAGGGGATGATGGACGGAACGTTTGAGCCAATCAAACACTCACCCCCAGTCAACTGATCTGGGTTTAATCCATCATCATTCTTTAGCTCACTCCACCACCCCAGTTCAGACATGGCCATATGCAAATCAGTCTGACCCTGTGCCTCATGGGAACAGTCCAGCCCGAACTGCCAAGCCATGTCTTCCCTGGACCGGAAACAAGCATCCTAGGACCGGTTTCTGGCATTTCAGCCGTCATCAGCCAGGCTTGCTTGAATCCAGTGGCAAAGTGAGCAAGGGACCCACGTCTGGGCATACCCCCGCCAACTTAGGGCGACCAAGCGATACAAAAGGGGATGATGGACGGAACGTTTGAGCCAATCAAACACTCACCCCCAGTCAACTGATCTGGGTTTAATCCATCATCATTCTTTAGCTCACTCCACCACCCCAGTTCAGACATGGCCATATGCAAATCAGTCTGACCCTGTGCCTCATGGGAACAGTCCAGCCCGAACTGCCAAGCCATGTCTTCCCTGGACCGGAAACAAGCATCCTAGGACCGGTTTCTGGCATTTCAGCCGTCATCAGCCAGGCTTGCTTGAATCCAGTGGCAAAGTGAGCAAGGGACCCACGTCTGGGCATACCCCCGCCAACTTAGGGCGACCAAAGCGATACAAAAGGGGATGATGGACGGAACGTTTGAGCCAATCAAACACTCACCCCCAGTCAACTGATCTGGGTTTAATCCATCATCATTCTTTAGCTCACTCCACCACCCCAGTTCAGACATGGCCATATGCAAATCAGTCTGACCCTGTGCCTCATGGGAACAGTCCAGCCCGAACTGCCAAGCCATGTCTTCCCTGGACCGGAAACAAGCATCCTAGGACCGGTTTCTGGCATTTCAGCCGTCATCAGCCAGGCTTGCTTGAATCCAGTGGCAAAGTGAGCAAGGGACCCACGTCTGGGCATACCCCCGCCAACTTAGGGCGACCAAAGCGATACAAAAGGGGATGATGGACGGAACGTTTGAGCCAATCAAACACTCACCCCCAGTCAACTGATCTGGGTTTAATCCATCATCATTCTTTAGCTCACTCCACCACCCCAGTTCAGACATGGCCATATGCAAATCAGTCTGACCCTGTGCCTCATGGGAACAGTCCAGCCCGAACTGCCAAGCCATGTCTTCCCTGGACCGGAAACAAGCATCCTAGGACCGGTTTCTGGCATTTCAGCCGTCATCAGCCAGGCTTGCTTGAATCCAGTGGCAAAGTGAGCAAGGGACCCACGTCTGGGCATACCCCCGCCAACTTAGGGCGACCAAAGCGATACAAAAGGGGATGATGGACGGAATGTTTGAGCCAATCAAACACTCACCCCCAGTCAACTGATCTGGGTTTAATCCATCATCATTCTTTAGCTCACTCCACCACCCCAGTTCAGACATGGCCATATGCAAATCAGTCTGACCCTGTGCCTCATGGGAACAGTCCAGCCCGAACTGCCAAGCCATGTCTTCCCTGGACCGGAAACAAGCATCCTAGGACCGGTTTCTGGCATTTCAGGCTTTAGTGTATTGGGGATGGGTGGGTGCACTCTTAGAGTGCCAGAAAGTCTGCACTGGTGGCACATTTGGTGTCCCTGTGCATAGTCCAGCTCAAACCGGTTGCAGTTTGCTCCTGCTCTGGCGCGAAACTGGACAAAGGACATGGGTGTAGCCACCCCTTTGTCCTGACCCTCCCCTAGGTGGGTCCCCAGAGTTAGTCCAACCCCTTCCTTGGGTATAAAGTAGGAAACCTGACTACAGAACTTTAAATTTTACCTGGACTAAACTCTGCAAGCAGAAACCAAGTACTTCGACGGTCTACACTTCGCTGGACGACAGAAGAATCTCCCTTGGAGTAAAGGAGTTACTCCCCTGCAGCAGCAGGCACATAAACACATCTGACCGGTTTGCATCTCCCAAACTCCTGAGGACTCTGAAGACTTCTGCAACACAGGAGGTGGGTTCCCGAGCGTCCCTGAGGTCGATCTGCTCTCTCAGCAATCCTGAGACCAGTATCCCTCGTGGGGACCGTGCAACCCGAACCCCTGTGCACCGTGTACTTTTGCAGCAGCATATGCTTTTCGGCGATCCCTGAGGCTGTGCTTTGGACTACATGTAGTCCCAACCCCGAGCAGCATTTCCACCAAAGATCTCCGGCCTCCACTCCACGAGTGCTCTGTGGGCTGGTGTTTTGTGATTCAGCTCAAGGTCCCTTTGCGGTCCCTGGTCCGTTGGCCTGTGGGTCCTGGCGAGGGTCACTTTGACTTTCCTTGGGCTTCCCTGGTTGCTCCAGATGTGCCCTGACTCCCCATAGCTTGGAGAGTCTCCTGGACCTTGCTGGTCTATACTGTAACTTGTTTCCTCTGCCCACGTGGGTTGCCTTTGCCCAGGCTTGTTGGTGTTCAATCCGGACATTGACCCCTCAGCACTCGACATCCTTCATGGGACAGCTCACCTCCATACTTTGGTTGTCGTCGACGTCTCCTGGTCCCCGTGGCTGCAGACTCAAGCATCCTATCTTCACACCTGAAGCACCCGACATCGGTGGGCATTCCTCTATCGAGCCCCTGGTCACATGAAGTGACCCAGACTCTGTCCCCTCTGTTTTCAGGTTCTTCTTACTCCGAATCCAGGCTTGGATTCCACCGGACACTTTTCATCTTCCTGGCAGCAGTACTTCTTCGCATCACGCCATTGAAAACGACGAGGGTTTCCGACACCACTTGACCCCTATGCACCGGGCTCCTCTGGGATAGGTAACACGGGTACCTCGGTACTCACGAGGGTGCTGGCCTTAGAACCTTCTATGTTTCAAAGGGTTTGCTTGAAGTCCTCTCCGAAGTGTCCTTAACTTGTGATTTTCTAACCGCGACTTTCCCATAGAGTTGTACGGAGCTGGCGTCTGTGTTCCCACACTGCACCCGTCCTCCGTGGGCTCCCTGTGTCTATCCTGTGGGTGGTTCCTTGGGGTCCCAGCGATTCTACGTGCTCTAGGCACTGTGTCTATTGAAGTCGTGGTTGTTATACCACTTTCTTAGTATATGGTTCGGTCTTCCCCTGGAGCCCGCTGTGTATTGTGCTATTTACTGTCGTTCTATTGATTTAATATTGTGTACTGTATATTCTAATCTCGGGTAGAGATTAGTAGAGAGTGTTTTAGTAATAAATACATATTTTTATATAACACTTGTGTAGTTCTCCTTTCATTTAGTCATTCAGGAGGTGATATTCTGGTAAAACAAGCTGCTTTACATTCCTTCAAGATTAAGCCTGAAGGCTGCTCTCCACAGCTACCACTAGGATAGCTTTCATAAAGGTTATCTTTGACCTAATCATCAATAAGGGTCGTTTGGACTGGTGCAAGGTGTCCACTTTAATTAGAGGACAGCATATACCAGGCCAACTTCTCACACTAACTATCACTCATGCATCGGGGGCACAAGAGGAACCACTATTGCCCTTGTGAATATTGGAAAGAACCTGCCTCTCTCACTGGAGGGAGTTCACAAGCTGTCCAACATTCCTTAGCCTCTGCACATCCTACGCCACTGAAGACCATTGACAACTGCTGTGAAAGAAAAAATAATTGGCCGGGGTCTCCAGAACTGCCTTGATGCTGATCCACTCCTTCTTCAACTGAGGACAAGTGGAAAGTCCAGGGGAGCAGCTAGACCTGAACTTTGAGGTGATGACACGAGCTAACAGGGCAGCCAATGGAGGCCGGGCTAACACTTCCAACAATGGGGCAGAGCTATCCTTAGAGCTAATAAAAGAAAATAGAGCAATAATTTCTGCATTTTAAACACACTGCTCAAACCCAAAATCACTACAACAAACATGTTTTATTGGCTTTGGCAATGTTTATAGACTACTGACAAAGATCTTTAAAAAGGGGAAGGAGTGATTTCAATACAAAGCACTTTAGAATCGGTTTTCACAAAGCCATTTCAAGCCCACAACCCTTTTCCAAACCCTTCTGTGAAATAACAGTGAGCCTGTGAAATATTTTTAATTCCATCTTCAGAAAGACGCACTTGCCTGACTCTGAAAGTATGCTTTCACAGTGCTCATCGGGTCATTGCAGCAAAGGCTTGTTTGAGGCCGCAAGTCTCGGTTTGATGCCTAATTTATTTCCCATTCAACTTGAGATTGAATAAGTGAGTGGCAATGAATTAGGAATATTACCACCTGTTAATTACTCTGCAAGGAATCTGCACTATCCTAATAAAAGTAAAGTAGTTGTTGTTCGCACCCCACAAGGACCAGTTCTCATAGGAGATGATTAAGCTACATCCATGCAGGAAGCCAGCAGGCTTAAAGAATGGGAAAAAAGGTACTTTTTTCGAAATAGCTCTACAAGGAATGGTGTTCTAGCATGCAAAGGAAACATGTATTCCTTCAAGATTCAGACAACATAGAATGTGTGGCTCATGAACAATGTCCTGCAAAGAGGTCACTTCAACAGAAACTGAAATTGCGCACTTATTATCGTGTTATCATTATAACCAGGTGGTTTCAAATCTGTTCCAAAGGCCTCGGTACATAAAGTGTCAAATCTCATAAAATTCACATCTTGTTTTTAAATCCTGCAGAGGCAATGTGCATTATAAAATGCAACATGTGTCACCAATTTCTTCACATTTGCTTTGAGAAGAAAGTCCATGTTCTCTGTAATGGTTGTACCTGAATGTGTATTTTAAATATAGTAATAGCCTGGCGTGGGTAGTGAAAGGGACAACCTTGAATGGGGCACAAGTGAGACTCCCGAAAGATGACATGGTCACCAGTTTGTCATTATAACACTGTAACAAGTAGTGCACAAAACAGTTTTCTCACTGTGCAATGCATTTGTATTGGTCGGCTAATATACCCAATATCAGAGTTCAGCTAATTTTGACAGATCCAAGCTTAGGGGTCCATTACGATGACTGGCGGATGCACCTCTGCGATGCTGGCGGTGGGAGAAAACGCCATTTACCGCGCACCGGCAGCGGTCTTCACGCCCGCAATATTAGCATGTCTAGACAGAGCCATTTCCCGTCCGCTGCGGTGTGACGCCAACCGCCATCAAAGTGCGCCCGCCAGCGCGGCGGAGTGAGCCAATGAGCACTAACCGCCGTGCGGAATGACGTCCCGTCCGCAGAACAAATCACGATGCCGGGAAAAGGGCAGCACACCGCGGCGGAGCAACCGTATAGCCAAAAACGGCGGAGACACCACAGAGGAGCAAGAAAATAGAGACCCGGACCACACCGCGATGGATCCAGCTCTACACGCCTTTCCAGTGCTGTATATGATACACCACGTGCAAGTTATTGACCGGCGCGGACGCCGCCGCAGGTACGTACACACACAACTGTGCATGCAATACAATACACAAGTCAAGGCTTTGAAAACGGTGCATGTCCACACCAGACACCCCTGTGGGGACAGGCACACAGCCATCACTGCATCCACACATGTCCCACCTGTCACAAAAACACCTCGCCACATCCTGCCCACCCATGTTCCGCGATCATTAACAAATGTCCCGGTGTCGTCACCGCCGCCGTCAGTGTGCAGGAAAACATGCACACAACGCAGAGGCCAGTGCCAGCGCCAGCCATGGCCACTGTACAAACAACACAAAACCAACACTCAAAACACAACACACTAGCCCTCTCCCTGAAGGTATATATCATGTGCCTGCCATGTGCCACTCCTGCACAACAACAACACAGGTGAATACACACCCTGCCCCACATCCCTAACAACTGCAGAGATAGCCACAGCAGAAGTTGTTGCACAGAAACACATACCACAAAAGGCCAGGCCCCAGCCAACACACACACCACAACAACACCACACACATGCCCAGAACACTGAGCTCCAGCACAAAATGTACACACACACACATATTGATGATCAAACAATTCACTGCACACACAGCCTACCAACTTACACAGACACACCCTACCCTGCCTCACAGCCACATACACAGACCACATGCTAGCAGCAATGGAGGACAACATACATGAAAGCTAATGTGATGTGCCCACAAAGGGAAGGACAAGGACACAACTATCAAGCATGTGTACATCACATGCAAGACAACAGACCTCTGAGAACACCCACAGCCCATCAAATCACACATGGCTGCCACAGTGAGTCAACCCAAAACACAAGCACCTCAATTCAACAACTCAGGGAGACAGCAAGGCCACCCATGTCAAGGCACAGGGATGAGAGGAAGGCCATGAAGTCAAATACTGAACAGACACACATAGGTATGCAATTACCTGACAAGAGCATCTCTGCACCACAACACACAGGCCCCATTCACACACTCCATGACTGAGAAGCACAAGTAGGATACGTCACACATCCCCCCTCTCACATCGGCAGCACACAACACTCCCATGTGCACCAAATCACAATTGCAGGGCACAAAAAGTACACATACACGCACACCACTCCACAGTGACACATGGGTGTAGTTGACAATGCAGGTGCACACACATCAAGAGTCACCACAAAGTCACCCCCTTCACACCACACACTTCTCCACCACCAAAGTGTACACTATGGAAGTAAGGCCTGGGACCAGGATTACTGACCACCACAAGAGGACCGTACACATACACTGCTGGGCACACAGTAAGTAAGCTCACACAGACACCATGACCCGTGCCAACCTGCATGAAAGCCTGTGCATAAACTCCCATCTTGTGCTGACATTGCCTCCAAACATGACATGTCTACACCATAGACAACATGGACAAAGAAGGATGATGACAACAAGAACATTTTCAAAAACCACCTTCACTGCACCCACAAGTATAAGAGTAAGGAAGAATTGAAGTCCCTGTCACCCCTGCAAAAACATGGAAACGTGAGACAACCCATTGCCAATGTTGAAGTGCCATACTGAGCATGTGACACAGTAAACCATGCACACACAGAAACAGTTTCATTGAGAAATTACACTAACAGAACTGACAACAGGAACAACTGTCTTTATTCACACTTGTGCAGAGATAGATAACAAATGTGGGCAACTGCAGGGCCAGTGGCCACTACAATGTACAGAGTAGTAACATCAGAAGCTGCACAGGCAGGGGGCAAACAGTAGTGATCAACAAGGCAAGTACAATGTGCAGAGTAGTCACATCAGAAGCTGCACAGGCAGGGGGCAAACAGTAGTGAGCAACAAGGCCAGTGGCCAGTCCAATGTGCAGGTGAAGTCCATGAGAAGCTGCACAGGCAGGATGCAAACAGCAGTGAACCACAAGGCAAGTACAATGTGCAGAGTAGTTACATCAGAAGCTGCAGAGCGAATGTGTGCGAATATACCATGCCATGCTCAGCAACAGAGTCATGGGGATAACAATGGGCATCACAGACACCGCTGTGGACAGACAGATGTGTGAGGGTGACTATCACTCAGATGTGGCTGTCTGTCGGACTTGGAGGTGACTGTGTGTCGCGGTCAGTAGGAGGACTGCCCCGGGGAGTGTGAGGAACATCTGTGGAAGAGACATCTCTGGCTTGGGAAGCTGGATGGCTGCTTGGACCAGGTGGGGTGGTGGCCCGGGGAGGTGGACTGATGCTGTGGCGAGACACAGTGTGTGCAGGAGATTGTGGAGGGGTGCCTTTCCACTTTTTGGGGATCCTGAAAGGCTTCCCTGTGTGGGGACTAATGGGAACTGGTGTGGCTACAACAGGTAACCCCACCACCAAACCTGCTCCTAGTGCTGACTTTGTGGCCCCCTCTGGGGACATGCTGGATCCAGCTGTGCGCTTCCCTGGGGCTTGCCTCCGCCCTTCCAAACCCTTTCTACTATGTTTAGCACCTACAGTGCCCCCTTGTGCCTGCATCACAGGGCTCGGGATGGGAGTGGAGGTTGTGGGTGGATCAGCCATAGGGCCCTCATCCAGTGTAAGCCTTGCAGGTAACACTTCCTCAGTGGGCAGGGAAACTGCCTTCTTTGCTTTGCGAGTGGTCCTTGGGACAGGAGAGTCCTTTGCGGGGGATGACTGAGGCCTGTGACCCTGAGGCCTTTTTCTTGCCCCTCTGGCCCTTGGTGTCGCCTGAAGGGGCTTTTCTCTCTGTGCTCTGGGGTGGTCTTCGTTTTCTGTGGGGATGGTGTCTGCGGCCTGGACCGTTTGGGCTGTTGCTGCTGCTGTGTGCTGCGTGTGCTGTATCTGGACTTTGGGGTCTGTTGAGCATTGTCACTGTCGTCAGAGGTGCACAGTGACAGGGGAGTGGACAAAGGGACAGGAGCTGCTCCCTGAGAATGTGCCTGTTGCAGGGCTGCCGTCACTGTTGAGGACAATGACTGCACAGTCCGGTGTAGCCCACCCACATCCCAATGTATGCCCTCCATGAAAGCTATCACCTGGCCCAACTTTTTATCGTGGTCTAGGAAGGCATTGAGGAGAGCTGTCTGCCCCACACACAGCTGGCGCAATAGCTCTACTGACTCAGCACTGAGGGCTGCAGGGCTGACATGGGCCGGGGCAGCAGTGCCTGGGGTGAAGGACACTCTTCCCTTTCGGCTTGTGCGAACATGGGCAGCACCAGTGGAAGTAGATGGGAGGCTGGGCACTGGACGCTGTGTGGCGGAAGAGGAGGCAGAGTCCCCGTTCCCTGTGGCCCCCAACATGGATGCGTCACCGCTGGTGTCAGATGACGTAGAGCTTTGCGTCTCGGGTTGTGATTCCTCCAGCAGACTCCTGTCCCCCTCCTCGGCGCTGGTCACATCTGTGTCACTCTGCTCCGGTGCGGCTGTTGCACTGGATGCCTCACCGCTGGTGTCCGTCCCCTGTCCCTCAACGCACACGGGAGATGCTACATGGGAGAGAGATGTAGTGTTAGTGGAGTGGCACCAACTGAAGTAACATGTGCAAGTAAATCACCATTCAAGAAGATGTTTTATCCACGTTGCACATCACCCTGACTAAATATACATTGCCACCTCAATTATCAACCCAACAGTGCATGTAAAGAACAAATCCAGCCATAAGTGATCCCGGTGACTCACACAGCACACCATCCTGCCTGTGGCCCACTTCAGACACAGGCACAAAAATCTCTCTGACCACACAGGGTGCTGAGGATGGCAAGGATGAACACCACAACATGGTGTCAATTACGAAAATTGGATGGAGCAGTAGGGGAGCACACACACACAGACCACAACATAATAGCCCACATTGGCCATTAGCGCATGCCTGCCACCATGTTGCTTGCATGGGCACAAGTACTGTTGCACATTGTCCTCAGAAGTTGTAGCAGCTGAAATCTGCTGTCAGGCATTGCACGCATTGATTGAAACACACTCAGATTAGGCACACTGCCGTCACCAGCAATATGAATTCACACAGTACCCCACTGCACAAGGTACCTGAATGCCACAGCTTTGATTGCAATGTCAATGCACATTGGGCAGATCACATCAGTGAGTACAGGTGGGACAAATGCATGTCAGATGCATCCAGCCCAGACGCCACTTACAATCCACTGCATCACACTACCAACTTCACATAGCTCAGAGTTTGTCCAATCTGTGGACACATGCAGCCACTCCCTGCCAAAGCCACCCGTCAACAAATACTCACCCCTAGCTTGCTGCTGATGCTCCTTCAATTGTGCATCCAACTCAGGCTGTGTTACGGCCAAGATGCGGGCCATTAGTGGTGTCATGGTGCGTCGGACCAACCTGCCGCTCCGAGGGAGCAGCCCCAGCGTCATCTCGGCCACGTTCTTGCTCAGCCGGCAGATGTCGTCCCACCTTTTATGACAGTGGCTGCGCCGTCGGTTTGACACACCCAGATCACGCACCTTGGAGGCAATGTCCCTCTACACGGCTTTACGCTGGTGGACTTTCAGCTGCAGGCATGGGAGACAAGAGGGGTAATACATCAGTGACACAGTGTATACTACCAAAATCTCTCAAAACAGTGGCACGATACTCACTCCTCCCAAATCAACAGATATGTGTAACAGAGACAAGAATGCATGGCACATGGTACAACGGCATTGGAGAACCACACGTGAATACATGAAGGTGGGAGGGTGGACACAGTACCTCTACATCCCATTCACATGCAGGATGCCAGCACATCAAGCAATGTGTAGTCTGCCCACATCTACTGTCCGCTGTTAGCTAGAGCAACACATAGATTAGATAGCAACACATGGTTGTTGGTGGACTCACTGTGTCCAACACTGCGCAGCCCCCAATGTCCTAGCCCTGTGAATGGCTCACTGTGTCATGGAGCTCACATACCGTGACATCAACTCTCATACACACACCCTTGTCACAAGGCTTGTCGTGTGCAATCTACAGGGCTGAGATAGCTCTTTGATGAAGATGTGTGAACAAAAGACACATGGAACACACTGTACATGCAGTGATGTGTACTTGTGGGATTGGGCGGCGACTGTGCAGGCCAGGTGGGCTGACACTGAGAGGGACATTTGGGACCCACACAGCCATTCACACAAGCAATCACTGGCCTGACTCCTGCATTACCAATTTGCTGATTCACTGTATGGCTGACAGGAAAATACATGTCCCTCAAATCTGGATGGGCATGCAGGGAAACGTGTGAAAGAGGCTACACAGCCCTTCCCCCTGGAGAAAACATGCTAGGCAGTGCATGTCAGAGCCCCACACTCACTGACACATACTGCAGCACCTCCACCTCACGTGTGCCCCCCTGCACTCTCACTCACACTGTTGGAGACTTACCACGACATTAGGGGCACCATAGAGCCTTGGGTACTGTGCAAGCACCCCGTCCACCAGGACCTCCAGCTCCTCGCTGGTGAAGGGACTGGCCCGGATCTTCTGTGTCCTCGACATCACTGTGGACAGGTGGCAGCAGCAGCAGGTGGAGTTCAGGGGTGGCAGGCAGCAGTCCCTGGAGACAGCAGCAGCAGCAGCAGGTGGAGGGTGGCAGGCAGCAGTCCCTGGAGCCAGCAGCAGCAGGTGGAGGGTGGCAGGCAGCAGTCCCTGGAGGCAGCAGCAGCAGGTGGAGGGTGGCAGGCAGCAGTCCCTGGAGGCAGCAGCAGCAGGTGGAGGGTGGCAGGCAGCAGTCCTTGGAGGCAGCAGCAGCAGGTGGAGGGTGTCAGGCAGCAGTCCCTGGTAGCAGTGGAAATGTGGGGCACCCTCCCACACATATATAGGCCCCTGGGGCTGTGTCAGTGGTCCCACGCCGCTGTAATTGGTGTACCAGGTCTGCTATTTTTAAAATCATCCAATGTCCGCCTCCGCGGTGGCGGTGCACGCCTACCGCGATTTTCAAAGCCATATGAAGCAACCGCTTCTGTGCGTCCCATTGGCTGCAAGGGCATGGACCATGGCGGTGACACACCGCAGGGGCCAGGCGCGCGCTACCGCGGTGGTGCATCTTTTGAATGCTTCCAATGACCGGCTACGCAGTTGCGGAACACGCCTACCACTATCTTCAAAATTGCATCAGGCTACCGCGAGGGTGCTTCCCATTGGCTGCCAGGGCATGGTCCATGGCGGTGACAGTCCGCAGGGGCCAGGCGGTAGGCACCGCCATCTGGGTGCCATACAGTGCCTGTAGTGACCGTGAGCTGGGTAGCGGTGCATGCCAACCACCATATACACATATAGATATGGCTGAGACTACCGCGATCGTGTCTGGGGTATTGGCGGTGACAGTCCGCAGGGGCCAGGCGGTAGGCACTGCCATATGGGTGCCATACAGTGCCAGTAGTGACCGTGAGCTGGGTAGCGGTGCATGCCAACCGCCATATACACATGTAGATATGGCTGAGACTACCGCGATCGTGTCTGGGGTATTGGCGGTGACAGTCCGCAGGCGCCAGGCAGTAGGCACCGCCAGATGGGTGCCATACAGTGCATGTAGTGACCGTGAGCTGGGTAGCGGTGCATGCCAACCGCCATATACACATGTAGATATGGCTGAGACTACCGCGATCGTGTCTGGGGTATTGGCGGTGACAGTCCGCAGGGGCCAGGCTGTAGGCACCGCCAGATGGGTGCCATACAGTGCCAGTAGTGACCGTGAGCTGGGTAGCGGTGCATGCCAACCGCCATATACACATGTAGATATGGCTGAGACTACCGCGATCGTGTCTGGGGTATTGGCGGTGACAGTCCGCAGGGGCCAGGCAGTAGGCACCGCCAGATGGGTGCCATACAGTGCCAGTAGTGACCGTGAGCTGGGTAGCGGTGCATGCCAACCGCCATATACACATGTAGATATGGCTGAGACTACCGCGATCGTGTCTGGGGTATTGGCGGTGACAGTTCGCAGGGGCCAGGCGGTAGGCACCGCCATATGGGTGCCATACAGTGCCTGTAGTGACCGTGAGCTGGGTAGCGGTGCATGCCAACCGCCATATACACATGTAGATATGGCTGAGACTACCGCGATCGTGTCTGGGGTATTGGCGGTGACAGTCTGCAGGGGCCAGGCAGTAGGCACCGCCATATGGGTGCCATACAGTGCCAGTAGTGACCGTGAGCTGGGTAGCGGTGCATGCCAACCGCCATATACACATGTAGATATGGCTGAGACTACCGCGATCGTGTCTGGGGTATTGGCGGTGACAGTCCGCAGGGGCCAGGCGGTAGGCACCGCCAGATGGGTGCCATACAGTGCCAGTAGTGACCGTGAGCTGGGTAGCGGTGCATGCCAACCGCCATATACACATGTAGATATGGCTGAGACTACCGCGATCGTGTCTGGGGTATTGTCAGTGACAGTCCGCAGGGGCCAGGCGGTAGGTACCGCCAGATGGGTGCCATACAGTGCCTGTAGTGACCGTCCGTGGACTTGCGGAGCAGGTTTGCTGCACATATGGAGTCATCTTTCTCTATCCATAGCCCAACATGAACAGTGCCCAGTGTCTCCAACATTGAAGGACCCTCATGAGGCCAACATAACGAATAGGACATTTAACTCCATGTCACCTACACATGCCATATATGTGTATGTGATAAATTGCATTGCCACATACACACGCACATGTCACATGTGATGTGTAAGGGCATGTAGACTGTACAGTTTTTGTGTTGCATAGCATATGTAGCTAATGGTCAATGTGTGTAGGTGCAATGTAACGCACAATGCTGTCTCATTGTGTGAACTAGGGGCATCATTGACTGTCACATTGTCTACTGCACATGCAGTGTTCACCACGCTCAGGCTGTGGTCAGTGTGTACTTGATGTGTGCCATGTGCAACCTGTGTTGGGAGGTGTATCATGGACAGCAGCACGGTGTGCTAGGGTAGTATTGTAGTTTGACACATATGCTGGGGGTAATATTCACAGGTGTGCGCACACATGTGGTGCTATATCCCAATGTGCATGCCAATGAGCAGGAGGTGTGCACAGATCATTGCTGCGGGTAAGGTGACAAGTGTACGAGTAGTGTGCCTGATGTGTACCGACTTGTGCAGTGCTCTGTTGGTTGATGGTGCAGTCTGTAACATTTGGCAATGTGTATGTAGTAATGTGAAATGTCCTGTACATCTCATGGTGTGTTTCATTGACATATGTGCACTTTCATCTGACCTAGGAGGAGGCCCAATATCCATCGTCCATTCACAGTGCTGGCTGACATGGAGAATGAAGAGATCATCCGCAAATTCAGGCTGGATACAGTTTCCCTACAAAACCTATGTGCCATGTTGGAGCCCCACCTGCAGCCACGTCGCACATATCCAACAGCTTTCACTGCGACTTCAAAGGTGATGGCGTGCCTGCATTTCTTTGCGACAGGCTCATTCCAGCCCACGGTAGCAAGCGCATGTGGGATGTTACAACCGATGTTCAGCATGGTGCTGAGGGATGTACTGTCAGCTATGATGAACTACAAGGACAGATACATTCAATTCCCCAGGGGGCCAGAGTTGGTGGCTGTGAAGGGAGATTTTTATGCCATTGGACACATCCCCCATGTTGTTGGTGCCGTTGATTGCACACATGTTGGGCTTGTGCCACCACAGGCACGTGAGCAAGTTTACAGAAATCGGAAGCATTACCACTCAGTAAATGTTCAAGTGGTGTGCCGGGCGGACATGATCATCTCCCACGTGTGTGCCTGGTATCCCGGGTCAGCCCATGATTCGCACATCATGCGCAGCAGCATCGTCCCGCAGCTGATGGCCAATCTGCTTCCTGAGCGTGCATGGCTTGTGGGTGAGTATGCATAGTGGAGTAGCGTGGTGTGTGTGTGACATGCTGTCCTGTGGCATTGTGGAACATCAAGGTTAATCTGTGTTTCTCACACCCAGGTGACTCTGCATATCCTAACCGTCCGTGGTTGCTTAGCCCACTGCGGAATCCTGTGACAGCAGCTGATGTGCGATATAATGATGCCCATGGGAGGACACGGCGTGTAATAGAGCGTACATTTGGTCTCCTAAAGTCACGATTTCGCTGCCTGGACCGTACCGGAGGTGCCCTGATGTACTCGCCAAGGAAGGTGTGTCAGATAGTCGTGGCATGCTGCATGCTCCACAACCTGGCCATTCGCAAGGCAATACCCCTGATCCTGGATGATGATGAGCAGCCAAGGCCCCCGCCTGCAAACCAACCCGGGTCCAGTGACGAGGACAGTGGAGAGGAGGAAGGTGTCGACATGCGTCAACAGCTCATCAACCGCTACTTCACTTGAAGGTGAGTGACGATGTAGGAGGGACACATGGTCTGTTGGTTTTGCAGTTGCTGTGAGGTTGTATGGGAGCTTGGTGACTGCAGCCTTGTGTTCACTCATTGCTGGTTGGCAATGTTTGTGGGATAGGGAAGTTTGACACAGATACAGGATGTCTCCATGGCGACTGTTGCTCTGTGTAATGTGTGAAGATTGGAGTACCTTGTTGACAAGTGTTGTGTGATGTGTGTGATGCCACACCAAAACAAGTGACTCTTGTTCTAATGTTTTTCCTAGGTCCCTTCAGCCTCTCCTTGCCTACCTACATTCCATTTCCCTGGGACATTTACATCACGGTGAAGGTTGCACATCCTGTATTAAATATTAAAGACGGAGCAGACACAACAACATGTGTGTAAGGTGTATTTATTTTACAATTGTGACATGTGAGGGTCGAGAAAATGTACATGGGGGGCGAATTTGAAGAAATGAGTTGACGGTCATGGTAGATGAGATAATTGAGTAGTCACCACAGTGATGTGGAGACCCAGTCCAACAGACAGATGCCATTCACATGGCAGTGTGGGGAAGGATAGTCCAAAAGGTAAATGCAGTGGTGCAGTGGTCTGCCATGGCTGGCTCTGGGACTTGCCTTTGGCAGGTGCTTTGGCACGTGATGCCTCCTGGCCTTTCCTTGGACGGCCCCTTTTGCGCTTGACTGGAGGGGCCTGTGCTGCAGGGGCAGTGGTGTCTGAGGACTCACCCCCCTCTGTTGACGCAGGGGAGGATGACGAACTGTCATCCTGCTGCCCATCAGGGGGAGGCGGAGATGTTGAATGTTGCGTTGGCCTGTCCCTCAGAATAGCCACTTGCTGCCCAAAGAGGTCCACAATTTGTCCCAAGCGGGTGTCCATGGACCTCATCAGCAGGAGGAGCTCCTGAGAATCTTCCTCAGACCGGCCTATTCGTCCCTGGGCCTGTTCGTATGCCCCAAGGACTCTGTTGATGTGGGACAGGGCTTCCGTCCCAGGCTCAGTTCCCCTCTGCATGACCCTGCCGCTCCCACCTACACTGCTGCCACGGGCCTGTTGGCTCCCCACATTGCTCCGCTGCATCCTCTCCCTGGCCTCCTCAGTAGATGTCGTGGGGTGCTCATCACCTGGGGCAGGGAGGGTGTTGCGGGCAGCTGTGGTGGTGGTGGTGGTAGTGGTTGCCACACAGGCCGTGACAACAGCTGTCTGGGTAAGGTCATGGGTTGCAGCAGATGTGGTTGTGGGGACAATGGGTGCCTGGGCCTGGTTGCGGCCTGCCACAACAGATGTGCTGGCTTGGGGCTCCTCATCCAAGGAATTCAGGGAGTCTTCATCCAGTAGTCTCTGTTCCGGGGTGGGGGACTGGCTCTGCAGGTTGGTTGTGTCGTCCTCTGCAGTGAGTTCTTGGTCACCTGTGGGTCAGATGAGAAATGGTCATTGTGTTGCAACCAGCAAAGCTTCTGTTCGCACTGTTACATCAACTGTTTGTACATCCAGCAGTTGTTCACTGATCTAATTTGCAGTTACCGACATCCAGTGATGCTTTACAAGCTGTTGAGGTACATGCATTACTCGTCCATATTGGGAGTTGGCAAGACATGACATGCACAATTTACATTTTTTACATTGACAGGTTCATGTTGGCATCTAGTGAGTGTTTATTCATATGTGATCCTGTTATGCATGTATGTCACTTGTTGTGCCCTTGCAGCCGTTTTCTCTGCACATTGGGGGAACATTGTAGTTGCATCCATTCCTTTGGCATGTGGTGTACATATCTGTATTTGCACTTCCAGCCATGCTTTCTTTGCTTTCATTTGGTCCTTGCTGGTCTGGACCCCTGCCATTTTCAGATGGCATGCAGTGGTGTGCAGGGTTGTGCACTGAGTTACATCTACATGTGGATCTGAATGTCACACTTTGGTTGCTGTCATGGTTTCATTTGCTTAGGTGTGTGCACACTATAGTGGCCAATGCTATCTGGGTGTGCAGTTGTGCAATGTGAGGCCTGGTGTCCTATGCCACAATGCTTGTCGTGAGGCATATCTGGCTGCATGTAGTGGCTGGTAATATGTTCTGTTTGCTGTTTTGTGCTTGTATTTGTAAGACCTCTCTGTGTGTGTGTGAGGAAGGCTTCCATCTTGGTTCATTGTGGGACAAGTCAGCATGATATGTCTACCTACCAGTGAGTTGGAAGTGGACATTGCAATGACTGACACATGCATCTTAGTACGAGGGTGTTCTCAGTCTTGGGGGCTGGAGCTCATGTGGGCTTGTGTGAGTTGTTGTGCAAGCTTCCCACCCCCACACGCCCCGACCTGTGAGATGCGGTTAGCTACCTGTTAGTTGAGTGGGTGGCATACAATGCCTGCCACATGATTGTGATTGGGGGTGGAGTGGCCCATCCTACTCAGGGGTGGGACAGCATGCATAGTGGGATTTGTGGGACAATTTGCCAACCACACAACACTGTCTCCGTGTGAAGATGGCTACCTACCGGTTGAGGTGAAGGTGAGCAATGACATGGCTATGTGACTTAAGAGTCATTCTTGTGAGGAACGTGCCTGTGGTGAGCAGAAGGTGTGTGTGGGTTTCAGTACCCAAACTTTTCACATCACATTAGGGCATGGGGTGTGGCCCCACCATCACTGTTGTCCCAACTATCTGGGTGTGGGGTTCACTCCCCCAACATTTGCAGGCAAAATAGGGCATGGGGTATATCCACCCCATCACTGTTGTCCCAAGTATCTGGGTGTGGGGTCCACTCCCCCAACATTTGAAGGCACAATAGGGCAAGTGGTATAGGCTCCTATCACTGTGGTGACATACAGCAGGTTGAACATCTCACCCAGCAAACATTTCCACACTATCATGGTTTCATGGGATTTGTGGACCTGAGAACATGATCAAAGTACTGGTGATGCAGTTGTTCCGGGGCATCCATACACTTACATGTTGTCATCAACAGTGGTGTGTTTGTAAGATACAGTCATCCATGTGCAGACAATGTGTGCTTTTGGGGCCAGACTATACCAGCACTGTTCAGACAGACAGTGTGAGATGTGACCATTGTCAATGCATACACACATTGCTGGTCCCAAGCAGACACATATGTGCATTTCAGTCAGACAACGTACTCTTGTTATGCAATTCAGTGCAGCACTGTGGCAGCTGGGTCTGTTGCAAGACAGTTGGGATGTGCATAGTTTAGCAGTGTGAGTCCCAGGTCAAGTGGAGTTTTTTGGTAATCTACACTTCCACTGTTTACATTGCAACACTGTGGTATGACATGGGTGATTAGCACTTTGACAACCAAACTGCCAGACACTGCTGCAGGGAAGCATGATAGGTGTTAGTGTTGCAGTGTGTGATGCCTGGCACAGTAGACACAATGTGGGAAATTTTGGCAGTGAGACTTGTGCATGCTGAGTACAATACGACTGTTTAGCATAATTTGTGTAGGTGACTGTGGAAAAAGTGGAATGGTGTGATGTGCGGGGGAACAAACGTAACATGCCTATGAGTGGGACAAATGCTCCATCATGCTGATCTGTTGAAGAAGTGGGCCTGTTGTGGGTTGTACTGCAGTGTCACCAATTCCACACACACTCCCAGTTGAAATGGTTACCTACCAGTAAGTTTGATGAGTCACATTCAATATCTGCCACATGGTTGTGGTTGTGGGGAGTGCTCCATCTTGCGCAGCTGTAGGACAAGGGGGCCTGGTGGGAGTTGTAGTGCAGACTTCCAAAGCACACACACACCTCCCTGTGAGGATGGCTACCTACCTGTTAGGTTAAGGTGAGCAATGCAATGGCTGCCACATGGGGGAGGGGGGGTTCAGGGCTCCATCTTGCGCATCTGTAGAACAAGGGGGCCTGGTGGGAGTTGTAGTGCAGACTTCCAAAGCACACACACACACCTCCCTGTGAGGATGGCTACCTACCTGTTAGGTTAAGGTGAGCAATGCAATGGCTGCCACATGGGGGGGGTCAGGGCTCCATCTTGCGCATCTGTAGGACAAGGGTGCCTGGTGGGAGTTGTAGTGCAGACTTCCAAAGCACACACACACCTCCCTGTGAGGATGGCTACCTACCTGTTAGGTTAAGGTGAGCAATGCAATGGCTGCCACATGGGGGGGGTCAGGGCTCCATCTTGCGCATCTGTAGGACAAGGGGGCCTGGTGGGAGTTGTAGTGCAGACTTCCAAAGCACACCCACACCTCCCTGTGAGGATGGCTACCTACCTGTTAGGTTAAGGTGAGCAATTCAATGGCTGCCACATGGGGGGGGGGGTTCAGGGCTCCATCTTGCGCATCTGTAGGACAAGGGGGCATGGTGGTAGTTGTAGTGCAGACTTCCAAAGCACACACACCTCCCTGTGAGGATGGCTACCTACCTGTTAGGTTAAGGTGAGCAATGCAATGGCTGCCACATGGGGGGGGGGGGGTTCAGGGCTCCATCTTGCGCATCTGTAGGACAAGGGGGCCTGGTGGGAGTTGTAGTGCTGGCAGTATGTAAACATGTACCCATGGTGATGTTTGTAGCTACCTTTGAGGTGAACCTGAGGGACTGTTGGATTAATGTGTGAGAGATGTGTTGGTGAGAGTGTGGTGCACATGACTGCATTTGTACCTAGGAGGTATAGCTTAGTAGTGGTGCAAGACAGTACATGTCAGTGTGATGTTAGGCATTTGTTTGTACTTACCAGCCTCCACTCCCCCGGGTATTCCTGTGAGACTCTCTGGATGCAGTATGCCAAGCACCTTCTCCTCCCATTCGGTGAATGTCTTGAGTGGAACGGGAGGGCCACTGCCTGTCCTGTTAGCCAGCTCATGGTTCTTGGCTCTCTTTTTCTTGACCACTGCCTTCAGATCGTGCCAGCGCCTCATAATTTCATTTCTATTGTGTGGCACGGTCCCTACTGCATTTACCTTATCTACTATCCTTCTCCACATTAGCGTTCTTGTGGCTACTGGTGTCTGTTGTACCAGGTTACCAAACGATTGGGGTTCTACCCTGATTATCTCATCTACCAGGACCCTCAACTCACTGTCAGTGAAT
Source organism: Calotriton arnoldi (assembly GCA_963921515.1). Lineage (NCBI taxonomy): Eukaryota > Metazoa > Chordata > Amphibia > Caudata > Salamandridae > Calotriton > Calotriton arnoldi. Next base: position 667,748 of record CAWUFW010010548.1, read on the forward strand.
TTGGGCATTTTCTGTGGTGACATGGTGTGTGATGTGCCAAGGTGTTTGAGGTGCAAGTGTTGAGGTGGTGGTGGTGATGGTGATGTGTATGGTGTGTGATGTGCAAAGGGGTTAAAGGTGCAGGTGTAGAAGTGGTGGTGGTGATGTGTGTGTGTGTGTTGTGCAGATTTGCCTCTCCTGTCAGCTGTGGTGTATGTCCCTTCAGTTCTGGAGTTTTGCAAAGGATTGTGGTCTGGTAGGGGGCTGGATTTATACTGGGCTATGTGGGTGTGTCAGGATGGGGTATTGGTTGCAGGTGTGGTGTGTGTGTCGTCCTGGGATTTGTAGTTTTTGAGTTTACCATGGGGGTGTGTCTTTGGGCTCTGTTAGGCGTTTTTGGGTGCATGACTTGTTTGCTTGATGCACTTTGTGGGCATGTTGTGTGTATTTTTTCCGACCGCCATTTTTTTCATGGAGCGTACGCAGCGGTGGCTATGCTACAGCGCTTCTGCAGGCTCTCTCATTCCTCACTATTGTCGACCGCGGCGGTCGTAAACAGCGCTCTGCACAGCAGTCATGTCGGGGATATCATAATTTCCATGGCGGTGTCTCCGCTGTGGTTGCGGTGGTTTGGGCTGTTTCCGCAGCGAATCCGAACGTCGGGGACGGGTTTCGGGCTTCTCCGCACGGGACGGGCGGTTTCTCGGGTCTCCTTTCCAACCGCGGCGGAAAGGAGGATCCTAATCTAGCCGTCGGTTTTCCCGCGGTAGCGGCGGCGGTGAGTTTCCGCTACCATGGCGGTCGGGTAGCTTTTCCGACCGCCATCGTAATGACCCCCTTAGTTTGACAGCAGAATACGGTTTCACAAGCATTTTGCTTCCAAATTACACTATTATGAAGAGGCAGGACACAGTGATGCAATGCCTACATAAGTAGAGTGCTGGTGGACTACCTCTCACCCCAGAGAAAAAACACACAAAGCATATATTAAAGCAAATTCTACATCTGTCTTAACAATGCAATCTGAGAAACCGATCATACAGGTGATTTCACTAGGTGCCAGAGGCACACCTCTGGTCAAACATATATGTTCAGCTTCACACAGCTGAGTCATCTCTCAGTCTTCCCATAGCTCAGGCACCAGACATCCCTTCAGTGACAATTCTACATCAGAAAAGAACAAGAGCCATAGTCCCTCATTTCTGCACAATTTCTTCTAAAATTGCTCCTGGGTGCGTTGCCAAGATGCGGAAGCGTAGGAGTGGCTTCTCCCAGTTCCGCTCTGGGTTGGAATGAAAGGGTGCTGCCCAGGTACCCGCAGGACATCCTCACCATAAGAACCAGTAGGGCGAGGGCCCAACACCGAGGAGAGCCAGGAGTAAGAGCCATGGGATGCCCAGAGCAGCGGGAAGATGGTCTTGATGATGCGGGTGCACGCCACTCGCAAAATGGCAACTGTGCCCGTATGAAGAGTGGTGAAACTGGATGGGTGGCCCACCTGGGCCACACAGAAGCATTAGTCACACCCCTCAGCAGAAAACTAGTAAATAACAGGGGCCTCAGGGTGCCTGTCTGGGCCCCATACAAAAGCATAATGTGAGGGAGAAAGTGGGGCGCACGCGAAAGTAGGCCCACCAGCCGCGCCTCGCTGAAGGTCAGTCAATGAAGCCTACAACAAAATTGAGAGCCCACCCCTAGCCTGCAACACGCATATTTGTCCAAGATAGAAGCGAGAGCTTTAGTGGACAGTAGCATTAAAGGCTGATGTCCCCCCCACCAACAAAACAAAGAGGCGTGAGAGATCCCAATCAGCGATGGAGTACATGAGATACAAATCTTTGCAGGTGTACTGGACACTGAAAAACTATGATAGCCTGGATAGGTATGGACTTTCATATACCGTGTACTCCATACTGGGACACTTCTTCTTAAGGGATGCCAATGAGGCCCGCAACTGGAAATGGTTTCAGTTTGAATGGGCCGGAAGGTCCCAAAGTGTGATTAGAAAACATTGTTTCAATTGCAATATTATAAAAACATCACTTTGAGGGCAAAGTGGGGGTAAAGCAAACTATAACTACCAGAATGCCCCACTTTGGAATAAATTGTATAAATAGCAATTGAAAAAGGGCTCGTCCGTTTGAACTTACCCACTTTGAAAAAGACAGGAGTGTCGAAACGCGTCAGTGGCTGTCGGATGAGAATGAAAGAAAAATTGTAACTCCCTGGGAGTGCAGCGTCCTTCATTGCTTTTTCAGTTAATGTCGGGGTATGGTCAAACCCGAACGCCTGCACCAGCAGTAAGAGCGCACTGCTTTGTGACCGCATTGCGTTTGGATGTTTGTAATAGCAGTGGCGCCCGGCACAATAAGGAGTGAGAGATCCCAATCAGCGATGGAGTACATGAGATACAAATCTTTGCAGGTGTACTAGACACTGAAAGACTATGATAGCCTAGATAGGTATGGACTTTCATATGCTGTGTACTCCATTCTGGGACACTTCTTCTTAAGCGATGCCGATGCGGCCCGCAACTGGAAATGGTTTCAGTTTGAATGGGCCCGAGAGGTCCGAAAGTGTGATTAGAAAACATTGTTTCAATTGCAATATTATAAAAACAGCACTTTGAGGGCAAAGTGGGGCTAAAGCAAACTACAGCTACCAAAATGCCCCACTTTGGAATAAACTGTATAAATAGCAATTGAAAAAGGACTCGTCCATTTGAACTCACCCACTTTGAAAAAGACCGGCGTCTATAATATATATATATATATATATATATATATATATATATATATATATGTACCAATAACATCAAATCCAATAAAAAAACGTTCTATTATAAATTAAAATATTAAACTTGAAAAAAATCTTTAAACTTAAATTTCCCTCTACAGTCAGTGCAACAGTAGGGAAAGTGTTGGATAGTGGAGGGGTAAAAATTACTATTCCCACTCCAGTGAGTGCAACAGAAGGGAAAGTGTTGGATAGCGGAGGGTTAAAATTTACTATTCCCACTCCAGTCAGTGCAACCGAAGCAAAAGTGTTGGATAGAGGAGGGGTAAAAATTACTATTCCCACTCCAATGAGTGCAACAGTAGGGAAAGTGTTGGATAGCGGAGGGGTAAAAATTACTATTCCCACTCCAATTAGTGCAACAGTAGGGAAAGTGTTGGATAGCGGAGGGGTAAAAATTACTATTCCCACTCCAGTGAGTGCAACAGAAGGGAAAGTGTTGGATAGCGGAGGGTTAAAATGTACTATTCCCACTCCAGTTAGCGCAACAGTAGGGAAAGTGAAGGATAGCGGAGGGGTAAAAATTACTATTCCTCCTCCAATGAGTGCAACACTGGGACAAGTGTTGGATAGCGGAGGGGTAAACATTACTATTCCCACTCCAGTGAGTGCAACAGTAGGGAAAGTGTTGGATAGCGGAGGGTTAAAATTTACTATTTCCACTCCAGTCAGTGCAACAGTAGGGGAAGTGTTGGATAGTAGAGGGGTAAAAATTACTATTCCCACTCCAGTGAGTGTAACAGTAGGGAAAGTGTTGGATTGCAGAGGGTTAAAATGTACTATTCCCATTCCAGTTAGAGCAACAGTAGGTAAAGTGTTGGATAGCGGAGGGATAAAATTTACTATTCCCACTCCAGTCAGTTCAAAATTAAAAACAAAATATTAACAAAGCAAAAAAATATTTAAAAAAATAAAAATAAATAAAAATATATAAATATGTTAAAAATTAAAATACAAATATATTTAATATTAAAAATGTCAAAAATAAAAACATATAATAATTTTAAATACATATGACAAATACAAATATTATATTAAATAAACTAAAAAATAATTTTCAAACAAATAAATATTTTTAATTACAACATATTTAAAAACAAAAACATTAATTATTGCATAAATTTTGTTTTTTTATTTCCTACCCTATAACACCACACAATCCACAACCCACATATAAATTTGAAAAACAAATTACTTCCATAATTAACATAAATATTTACCAATTAAAGAAATATTAATTAAAAAAAAAATTAAAACTCATAAAAATTAAATAACTTCCCACACTTTACCCCTATAATCCCCACAATACACAGCTAAAAGTAAACCGTAAAAAAATGTATTACACAATTAAAATTTATTTTTAATTTAAAAACTAATAGTATTTAACAACTAATTATAAAGTAAGTAAAATTAATTTACTCACCACCCTTTACCCCTATAAAAGTAAAACCCACACACAAAAAAATAAACAATTACCCTAAATAAATATAAATTAATTAATTAATATTAATGATCAACTAATTATTAATTAATTAAACATAAATTACTTCCAACCCTTTACCCCTATAAACCCCACAACCCGCACCTAAAATTAATCACACAATTTCCATATTTAATTTTCAATTAATTCATTAATGTTAATTAACAACTTATTATTAATTAATTAAAAATAAATTACTTCCCACCCTTTACCCCTATAAACCCCACAACCAGCACCTAAGAATAATTACACAATTACCATAATTAATTACCAATTAATGAATTAATATTAATCAACAACCAATTAATAATTAATTAATAATAAATTACTTCCCACAATTAACACTATAAAATCCCAATTAAATAAATATTATTAAATAAAAAAATAATGATTAATTTATTATAATTAAATTACTTCCCCCCCTATCCCCTATAAACCCACAACCCGCTACGGAACTAAAAAACACAAAATTTAATTAAAATAATATTGTTAACTGCTAAAAATTTAACACATATATTAAAAAACATAAACAATTTTTATACAAAAAAAATACATCACAATCATTTAAAATATATACTAAAATACATAACACTAATTAAAAAATCGATATTTTAAATAACTATATTTTTGCAAATGATATTAATGACTTCTATATTTTTTAATTCGATACTACCTTCAAATCGATATTCTTGACAACGATATTCTTGCACTCGATATTTCCACTCCACGATATTTCCAACTCGAGATTCATGTAGTTCGAATTTTTTGGCCTCGATATTCTGTCTCATCACCTTAACAGAGGTGTGACAGCAGGTTTCCCCAGTGGAGGAGTCTGCAGATGCCGAAGAGGAAGGGATGGAGGCCCTCCAGCAACAGATGATCTCACTCAAGGAGCAGGTTGTCGCCTGGAAGATCATGAAAACAGATCCCAACGATCCAACATTACAAGGCACGGCACGCCAACTTGTACGCCATTTTGTGATCTGACCTGTGTACTAATAGGTCACTTCACAACATGTCCATTTTTTGTGAGACGAAGAATGACTCGCCTAAGGATTGTTGACTAGGTAGGTAGGTCACTATTTGCGACCCTCTACGAAGCGATTTGGGGTGGTAACTCTTATAGGACAGTAGGGAGTTTCGGGCCACCGGTTTCCTAAAGAGCTCTGTCCCAAGTCCATCACCTGATGGAAAAATGCGTATATCTAGGAACGGTAAGCTGGTGTTGCTGAATTCAAATGTGAATTTCAAAAACTCATTCTTGGTATTGAGCCATTGGTGGAAGTCGATGATGGTATCAGGTGCTCCCCGCCAGATGACAAACACGTCATCGATATAGCGCTTCCACAGGAGAATGTGGGTCCTATAGGGGTTCCTTTCCGTCACACCTCTGTAAGGGCCAAACATTAGTCATCGCAGTAAGCTTTTCTCATTTTTGATGTCCCGCTAATGAGGAGACATCGTTCGCTTCATAATGGCCTAATTTTCACCAACAGAGCGCGTTATAGACGCTGCCTCACGGACCCTAGGTACTTTGTATTCAGAGCAATCTTGCCAGAGAGTTTATGCAACGGTGTTACACATCTACTTATTTACACTGCCCCGCAACAATGGTCGAGGGCCCCATTTCATCTACTGCTTTATGTTTATCAGGAAGCACAGCACGAACCATTTAGATTACCATATGTTTATCAGGGGACTTCACTGTGTCACATATAGGGCCACCCTTTCTGGGTATATCCATACGGACCAACTCTGGTTACTATATGTTTATCAAGATGACTTCACTATGTAATTTATAGGGCTAACCCTGACTGACTAACCTAATGGCGCTACTCATAACACCCACCCCAGAACATGTCCAACTCAGCTGGTGGTGGTTGCACGACTTACCTTTGTGAGTCTTTGACAAATTTGGACATTTAACTTACAAGCACGTTTGTGCACTTGGTCTTTACGTGATCAGTTTTCTCTAAACCTATGTCACTAAGGAGTTGTGTCAAATTAACCCTTGCTATGTTTGACACATTCAACATCTTTTTTTCAGAGCGGTGCCCCTTCCCTGAGCTGTCGCCAGGTTGAGGTGAGGCTTCTTATCCGTACACTACATGTAAGCAACTCTTTAAGGGGCCCATTACGATACCCGGCGTAAATAAATCCGCCAGGCATGGAAGCGGCAAAAATCCGCCCGCACACACCGCCTGAACACCGACCACGCCATTATGAGTACACAAACCGAAAACCGCCATCGGCGGAAAAATCACACAAAATACCGCCCGCCATCGTCCGAGTCGGAGTCAAACCGCCTGCCACGGACGGAAACACGCACGACAACACAAAACCGCCCGCCCACACGGCCGACACACCGCACGTGAAATTACGATCGCACCGCCATGAGCGCGGAAAAACAACAAATATACCGCCCGCCAGCGCAAACAACGCCGATGAGAATCGACACGGCAGAAGCCATGGCGCCAACGTACCTGCACAGAAACCATCCGCACACAAAAAAAATAGCACACAACATGGCCAACAAGTCCACACAGCAAGGCACACACAAATACACAAGCACAGTACACATCCCGAAAACACCCCCCGGACAAACAAAAAATACAAAGGCCAGAACCCCAGACACAACACACCTGAAAACAACAGACCATGAGGACACACCCACATAGGTGAGTACAAAAGCAGCACTCCCACAGACCACAACCCCTTGCTACATTGCAAACCAGAGAGGAGAGGAGAGGACACAGTGACACAGCAAGGACAGCAGCACACCACAGAAACGCACACATCACAACCACCACCACCACCACCAAACACCGGCACCACAAACCCCCTGCACATTACACAACACACACCGCACCAGCACCACAAACACCATGGCACCACAAAGGATGCCCAAGTTCACGCCCATGGAGCTGACGGTCATGGTCGACGAGATCATCAAGGTGTACCCACAAATCTATGGGAACATGGTCCAGCACACACCACTAGCCACCAGAAACAGAATGTGGAACCGGATCGTAGACCAGGTCAATGCAGTCGGGACCCTGCCCAGGAACAGAGTCGAGATAAACAAACGTTGGAATGACGTAAAGAGCCTGGTCAAGAAGAAGGAGGGCAAAAACAGAGAGCTGGCTGCCGTCACTGGCGGAGGGAATCCCGCGCTCTTTAAGACCTTCAAAGCGTGGGAGGAGAAGGTGCGAGTCGTAATACATCCGGAGATCCTCGCCGGATTAGCAGGGGGAGTGGAGGCTGGTAAGTACAAACTAATGTATACCAGCACACCGCTATGTACTCACATGCGCAACTACCATGCCACAGCTCCCAGGGACAAACACCCCCATGTCCAGCACACAATACACAACACATCACACACACATGCAACAGACACTACCACACACAGCCCAAACCGAACAACTGTAAGATGCGTGGGGACATGTGTACACTAAGCCAGCCACGTAACCACCAACAGGTCCCCAAATATGCCAGAAGCGCCACAACGAGCACCCACCACACCCATGTGTCCGCCACAGCTGCACTAACCGACAAGTAACAGGTAAGTGGCAGGAACACAAAGTGCAGTGGGTGGGACGGTGGACAGCCCAAGTACAACACACACCAGGCCCCAGTCCCACAGCACAGCAAGGAGGAGCATCCCCCACACCCCACAGCCACGTGTCAGCCACCGCAGTGCACAACGACAGCCGAAAGGCAGACATCACGGTCCACAGCAATCGGTGTCAGTGGGTGTACAGCCACCCCCACGACCCACTACACCCCCCACCCCCACAGACCTGCAACATGGAGCACCCCCGCTTAGAGCCATGTGGCATCCAGTACAGTGCACGCACGAACAACTTGCAGGTGGGAAACTGGACAGGGCTGGATTACTGGAGGCATGAGGACCATAACACCACCAACACATGGGACATGTCACGTAGCAGACGAACACGCAGCACTGCCCACCGTCACGAACAAGTGAACAATGTGCACACGGACATGAACAACAGACTCACACCCCACATGACCCATCACAGACATAGCAACACCCAAGGAGCCACGTCTGCATGCACAAGCCACACTGAATATAGTCCCACACGGCAGCCACTGTGCAACTCATCACACACAACCGAAACACCATTGAAGTCCTGTCCATGTAGCCCCCACTGCCTGTCAACCCCACACCCCACAACTACGCCTATGTAAGACAAACAACACTAGACGCAACAGAGCGGAACAACATAAATGCACACGAACACCACTGAACCCATCAAACTCACAGACACACCATGCACATACAACATACCATCCATCCCATCCGTCAGCCCCAGTCTCATGAAAGGCATGTCATCCGCACAGCTGCCACACATACAGCAGTCACACTAAGACACATGCCCATGACCAACCATGTGCCAGAAGTCAATTAAGCGCACGACACACTGTGAGCAACAACACACAACATGGGCCACCCCCCCCGAGCACTGCAGTGATGCACATGGCACAGGGCAGCACGCACACCAAGGAGATGGGACAACTGCAATACGTTGGCTGGCACACAACTATCACTCACTCATAACGATGCGTCCAATGCCATGTCCAGTAACCACAACAGACAGCAAATATGCAGGGCATGTCAGGCATGCACACACCTCAGACCATGCACTGTCATGCTGCCACAACACATGTCACGTTCGGCACCCATGGCTCACAGCATGTACCCCAAAAGCATATCCCTCCCAAATGCGAATCTGGGGCATGGCCCCCATGTTGCCATATGCGTTCCTAAGCGTTCCATATGAACTCCAAAAGCAAAGTACAAACCAGACCCAGGATGGGCCAGGAGCCCGCATACACCAGAGTCACAATGAGTAGGGGCACAGCAACACACCCATCGGCATGGCCAATCCGTCCCATGCCACATGTGCACAGCACACAGTCCCATTGCCTAGCACACACAACTACAGATGCCACAGCCACACACTCGCCTCCGGGAAACCCATGTACGAGATTGCACGAACTGCCAATGTCAGATGACTAATACATACTTCGCCAGGTGCAACACAATAACAAATCTCATTCTCTCCACAGGTGACGAACTGCCGGATGCTGGGGATGGAGACAGCAGCCAGCACAGCCAGCCCACAAGCCCCCAACGAGGACACACGGATCTGGAGGATCTGTCCTCCTCTTCGGACACGGACCACCAAGCTGGCCCATCTGGCGTGGCAGGGCCCAGCCGCTCCCCAGGACCCCTCCTACCCACCAACCCATCATCCAGGGATGCTGAACAGTCCCAGTCCCCTGCTGCCACTGTCGTTGCGGCCACACCCACGGTCATTGCGGCCACTACCACTGCCGCAACCGCCACCATCGCCGCACCGACCACCACCGCCTCCACCACCACCACGTCTTCGCTGGCACCAGCCCCAGCGCAGGTGGTGGCCCGGCCGACTGGATCCACCCTGGGAGCCACAGCGAGGACCGTGGTGTGCAATGTGGCTAGTGGGCAGGCCGGTGGCAGCAGGACTGGTAGGAGGAGCAGGGTCAGGGAAACGCCAGCCTCCCCTGGGAGCCATGCCCTGCCTCAAATGGCCAGAGTCCTTGGGGCCTATGAAGAGGCCCAAGGACAATGGGCCAGGTCTGCTACTGACACGCGGGAGGTGCTGGGGGTGCTGAGGTCCATGGACGCCCATATGGGCCAATTTGTGTCCCGTATGGACCAACTCGTGGACCTCATGGGCCAGCTGGTGGTGGCGGTGGGGTCACAGGCAAGGCCAGCAACACCACCTCCGCCACCACCTGCTAGGGCGCAGGCTCGGGCAGCAGTGTCCACTTCCCCTGCGTCCACAGCCAGTGAGCACACCTCACCCACCACCAGCAGGTCGCCACCACACACCCCCCTCCCAAACGTGGAAGGGGCCGTCCGAAGAGGAAACAGATCTCCCGGGAGGACTTCGCACGCTCCAGTCGCAAGTGAGGCAGCCAGCCAGCCTTCCGCCAGCATTCCTTGACCAGCCACTGCATTGACTTGCTCTACGATCCCACTCCACACAGCCAGCTGGATGGCATGTGTGTGTTGGACTATGGACATAGAACCAGTGGGTACACCCTGATCATCACGCAGCCATGACCGACAGCTCATTGTCACTGCACGCACCACTTTTGTCATCACCTTACACACAATCACATGTCACAGTTTGTAATAAATGCACCTTTTTCACTAACTGCTGTTTGTGCCCTGTGTTTTATTTGTACGGAATACAACGGCCACCTTGGGCGGAAAGGCACCTGATGCGTGGCATGGCAATGGAATCCGGAGGGCCTGTAGGGACCTAGGGGTGGGAGACAGAACAGGAGCACATTCAATGAGTGTGTCACACACCCATCACACAGTACATGTCAACAACTACAAGCAATGTACACACATCGCACAGAGCAATAGGGCACAATGCCACAGTCACCAACAGTGGCATACTACCCTGGCCATGGAGCGTTGACACACTGCACGCAGTGAACATACGGCCACCCTGACACAGCACACACACACCTGCACAGATACAGACACATCATCCGTCGTACATGGACACTCACCGTCAAGTGAAGTAGCGGGCGATGAGCTGCTGGCGCACATTCCCAGCTTCCTCCTCTCCGCTGTCCACCTCACTCGAGCTGTCCTGGTCTGCGGGCTGGGGCCCTGGTTGATCTCCGTCATCCACAATGAGGGGGATCTGCTTCCGAATGGCCAGATTGTGCAGCATGCAGCACGCCACCACTATCTGGCACACCTTCTGTGGGGAGTACGCCAGTGCACCCTCGGTGCGGTCCAGGCACCTGAACCTGGACTTGAGGAGGCCAAAGGTACGCTCGACCACACGTCTGGTCCTCCCATGTGCCTCATTGTATCGATCGTCTGCTGGGGTGCGAGGATTCCTCAATGGACTGAGCAGCCATGCCCCATTCGGATACGCAGAGTCACCTGGGTGTGAGGGACACAGAGAACCGTTGCAATTCCAACTGGACAGGGGACAGCATCGCACAACCAGCACGCTACACCACTCCACATACTCACCGACAATACAGGCACGATCCTGTTGCAGATTGGCCATCAGTCGTGGCAAGATGCTGTTGCGCATTATGTGTGCGTCATGGGCCGAGCCTGGAAACTTGGCACACACGTGGGTGATCACCATGTCCGCAAGGCACACCACTTGCACATTCAGGGAGTGCGTGTGCTTCCTGTTGCGGTACAGGTGCTCAGTGGCCTGTGGTGGAACAAGGCCAACATGAGTGCAGTCAATGGCTCCCACGACGTGTGGGATTCTGCCAAGGGCATAGAATGCACCCTTCACTGCCGCCAATTCACGAGCCCTGGGGAAGCGGATGTACCTGTTCCGGTACAGCATCATGGCTGCCAGTACATCCCTCAGCACCTTGCTGAACATGTGCTGGGACATCCCTCCTCCACTGCCCACTGTGTGCTGGAATGACCCAGTGGCGAAGAAATGCATGGCGGCCATCACCTTAGCCGTGGGGGTGACAGCAGTCGGATACACCCTGCGGGGACGGAGATGGGGCTCTAACATGGCACACAGTCGATGCAGAGTTGGCCTGTCCAGCCGAAACTTCCTGATTACCTCTGTATCGTCCATGTCCGCCAGCAATTGGTATGGGCGGTCAATGTTCGGTCTCCGCCTGGGTTAAATGGCAGAGGACACATGTCAAAGCAACACGGCACATAGCAATTTCGCATACACATCACTGACATGACTGAGCAAGCACATGAGCCACAGCCCAGCTGTCAAGCTGGGACGGCACGGCCACAATACACTTACACAGGTCTCCCAACAATGGCAATGGCAAGTGAGACATACCACTGCCATGTGCATGCACATGGGGATCTAGGCCCCAATGACTTGCGGGGCGTGCTGATGGGGACTGACTGCATATTCGTCAAGCGGCAACGCCACGGCAACATGAGTGTCTGCTGAGCATGGAACTGCTTCCGAGGCTGGATGAGTATGGCACACGACGACGACGATGTGGGCACGGGCTGAGCGGCCAATACAAGTGGGACCTGTGGCACGAGGGGATATGAGACAGTAGTAGGTGTCAGCACTGCACCCTATGTACAGCACTGTACGGATCACAGCTCCCGAAACATTGACTGGTGTCCACATTGACAGCCCCATGCCAAGACGGCTGTGTGCTTGCAGTCACACGTCACAGGTGAGAGGTTACATTGCACGTGCCAGGTGGCAGACGTACATAGTGGGAGCTGGCATGTGTGTGCATGTGTCTCCTGTTCAGGATCCACCAGATGGGCGCTGACTCTGTACTGACCATTGGACACAGCATGTTCCGTGGAAGGCTTGTGTGTGTGGGATGGTGGCACTGGATGTGCCTCCGTTGGGTGGGGGGCCATGCACAGGGCGGGTACGTCGATGATTGCGCATTGTTGGTCACGGTGGGTGCACCAACTAAGATGTGTTGCCCTGTGTTCAATTCCTATGTCCGCATGATGATGGACTGTGGATGTGGGCAGACTACACATTGGTCGATGTGCTGTCTATATGCATGTGCCTTCACACCAGGCACAGCTGCCCCTGCACATGTGACCCCTGCTGGACTCGCTGCTGGGTCTGTGGAGCTGATGCACCTTCTGCGCGTGGGGCGGGCAGCTCTCCTCACTTCCCTCATTGCGCATGTCATGTCTTTGCCGCAGGTGACATGGATCATGGAGGGCCCACATGTACGCGTGGGTAGGCTACACATGATTGTTCACTGGTCGCCACCCCCAGTCAGTGTTTCGAATGGGAAGGTTGTCGTGCTGGTGGTATGTTCGATGTGGCGGATGGGCGGGCCTAGGTGCGGGCTTACATTCCGGACATGGGGGGTAGTTGGATTGGCGACTAGTTGCAGTACACACGGGACACGTCTCTTCCTTTCCACATCTGGGTCATCCCTTGTACTAACTGACAGTGATACAGTCATCTTCGCCCCAGCCCTCATGTCCTCCCCTCGCCCCCCAATATGCATGCTCACCTGCGAGGCTAGCGCTTGCACAGGCAGCCCCAAGCTCGCACCAGAGAGGGCAAGGAGTGTATGTGTGGGTCCAGTTGCACGAGTGGGCTGTCTCAGGGTATGATGTGTGGCGGGACACCGTCCACCTGCGTGGTGCCCCAAATGGAGACCCGGCCTGCATGGACTATGCATCACAGTCTTCGCCTTCCGGATCCGCCACCTGCGACACCCAGTGGCTGTGGCTGCCCTTGCGGCCAGGCCGCGTCCGTCTGTGGCTGTTGGCCCACACATTCACTCTTTGGCCTCTCTGGGGAGGGCTCGGGGGTGGTGGCGCACGCGCTTGCACTTAGTCGCAATGGCATGTGTCGTGGTTGGTATGATGGGCAATGGATGGGATGGTGCGAGCCACCTCCCGTGACGTCAGTGCTGCTCGTGCTGTGGTGCGTCCCCCTACACTTCCATTTGACTTGTGCCATGCTAGACGTTGAGGTTCTATTGCCTGCGTGATATGACCAGGAGGAGCGCGAGGAGACCTCTCACACACCATGCTCCACTGCCATCCCGTGCCCTGTATCGCCTGTGCGGATTGACTATGTTGGGGTTACACCTGGTCGACTGGGGCTGTGTGTGCCTTGTCAAGGGGCATGGCGGGCGCACAACAGGATCCAGCTTGTCCACAGCGGGTGGGCTGAGGTGCGCCTGGTACCGCTTTGTACGTGTGCCCGGCTGCTGTGCCCACACGTGTTCACTCCCCCCCCGACAGGTGTCCTCTCACAATGCCCAGGGAAGCGGTGGTGTACTGTTCATGACCCCTCCCAACACGGCGTGCTCCAACTTGGCATGTGCGCATCTACCCGTCGCACCCACCCACCTGAGCACTGCGTCCATACGACTTCACACGACACATGTGTGTCTTCCACAGTAGTGCTACTCATTTGCGTTGACATCCAATACCAGTGGACTACATGGTCATGTCACGACTGCCGTGTACTTCACATACTCTCATCCTCTCTCATTCGTACTTGTGAAATGAGTCAGCGGAGACAGTTCTGGTTTCAAACATTATATTGAGTCTTCTGTCCTCTGTGATGCAGTATAGTGGACACTACTGGCAGCGGAATACATGTTGAGGATATACTGAGCATGATTACAAATGGGATAGGGTGTGGGGTTACATCTGCTTGGCCAAGGCTGTGCTAATGTACATTTACGTATAGCTGCGGAGCTGCGGACTTTGACACAGACGGTATACATGTAGCCTACCAGACCGCTCGGCATCATGGGCACAGTCCATCTCAGTTCCATGTGACAGGTTTGCTGCGGTTGTTCCTCATGCACGCGTGCATGTGAGATGACATCAGGGCATGTGCTTGCGTGCATGCAGCGGCGTGCCACTTGTTGTTGCACTGTGGTGGTTACTGGACATGTCACAGTCACTGGGGTCGTGTTGTTGTTGTATGCACTTGTCGTCCATGCAAAGGTCCTGGTATGGGATTCCCGGGGCGGGGGTGGGAGGGGTGCAGCACCCACAGACTCCAGGCGACCTATTCATGTCCACTGAGCGGTGTGTGTGTCCATGTGCGCTGGATCCATGTCGTGTCCTGGTTGTTCGTGCAGTTCCGTCCATGTGGGTGCGATGCACAGAGCCCATGCCACTGCCTCCGACGATGCATGCGGTGTTCCTGGATGTGATGGGGAACAGTGTGCATGTCCCGGTCATATCCGATGTCATGGCGATGTCGTTGATGGTGTGGTTACAGTTGCCGGTCGTTTGGTATGGCTGTTGTGGTGGTGACTGGCCAGTCCGTGCGGAAGCTGAGCATGGGTGCGGGGTTGGACTTCATAGGTCACTCGGGGAACCTGCGTTGTGGTCCGACGTATTTACAGGTTGTCAGGTATGCGATGCCGTCCAGCAGGGCTTCCATGTCATTGGTGGTGTACATGTTTGCCAGCCAATGAAGCGGATGGTGGCTGTCAAGGTGTTGTTCGTAGGTTGTCCCTTGGAGGACCATGATGGGGCATGCTGGGTGACATTCGATGTAGCTGTTCTCGATGATCCGTCGTGTGGAGGCACAGTGGTTCCATTTCAGTGCGCGTGCGATGTTGGCCACATACGCCATGCCCCCATAGGCAGAGCAGGCCCTGTCGTGTGCGTCCAGAGGGAGGAGTAGTGGTAGCAGGTCCGCCTTCAGACATGCCGGGTTGGAGAGGCATATCTCGACGGGATGCTGGTAGGGACACCTCCGACAGTAGAAGACGGGCATGACGCAGCTGAACAATGTGATGCGGTAAGTCAGTCGGTAACTTACGTTCAGCAGGGACAGGAGATCGCATCCCAATGTATGTATCGTGTTGGTTTGGTACAGCTTGAGCTGTTCGGCGTAGTTGGGTAGGTGTGTTGCGGTTGCCATTTCGCAGCGGTTCGTAGAGGTGGCGTGCTCCGGCTGTGTGTGCAGTCTGCAATGTGCACGCTCCGGGGTTGCTGTGAGCTCTGTGTAGTCGTGGGGAGACAGGACTTGTGTTCTGTTGGCTTGTTTGGAGGACACGGGCCCTCTTCCCACATGCTTCTCAGACAGTTCAAGGTCAGTGCTGTGTGACTCCTTCCAATTAACTTGCATGTGGCCGACATGGGGGAGTGTTTTCTTCTTTCTTCCCCGTCCGTTGTGTGCTTCTGTGATATGCGCTATCTGCCGTGTGGTCGGTCTCCTCGGCATGCCTGTGTTGGTCTATTCTTGGACAATGGCTGTATTCACCGGCTTCTGTCGTAGGGCTGTGGTTTCGGTGTTGGAATGGAAGGTCATTCAGTGCTGTCTGCTCTCCCTTGTGTGGGCGGCAGGCTGCCTTTCCGCTCTGCGTTGGGCCTTGTGTGTGGATGTTATTCTTGGGCCACCTGTTGTCGGTCCCCGGGCTCTTTGGTGTTCCGTTTCATGTGTCTTGTTCATATGTGCAGGGTGGTATGGGTTTTTCAGTGTGGTACTGGCGTTCCTCTTCCCGAAGGGGCCCTGCTTCTCCTAGTTGGTGTTGCCGCCGCTGTGTGCTTCGCCATGTTTGTTACACTGGGGTGTGTCCTGCTGTTGCGTGACTTCACTGACATGTGTGCGTCGGTTGTGTGGCGTTGGGTGTTGTCCGTGAATTGGGCGTTGGGGACATGTCTGTGGCCGGCCTGTCACGTGTCATGTGCGTTCGGGGTGGGGCTGATGTGTGTGCTGCTTGGTTGTGTCCCTGTGTCTGTGTGCGACGCATGCATGGCGCTGCGGTTGGCCTCTGCGTTGTGCGCATGTGTGGCGGCGTCATCGGCGCTTTGTGGCCGTGACGGGGTGGTTGGTTCCTAGTCCCAGGTGGTGTGTACACATGTGTTCCGCGATGTTAGGATTTGGCCTGTGTGTCATATGTGGATGCAATGGTGGATGTGTAGTGTGCACGCGCTGGTGGGGGGTTGTCCGCTTTTTCCGCCCTTGCACTGTGTGCGCTGTTTGCGTGCACTTGTTGTGTGTGTGCCTACCTGCGTCTCCGCGGTACGTTGCGTCCTTGGTGGTGCATCAGCAGAAGCATGGGAAGGGCCTGCAGTGCTGGATTCATGCCCGGGGTGCCGCTTCTTCGTTGTCCGTGCTCTGCGTCCGTGTTTCCGCCTCTCTTTCACGTGCGGTGTCTCTTTGCCGTGGGAGCCGTTTGTTTGCGGCATCGTAATTTATGCGCCGGGCGGGACGTGTTTCGTCGGACGGTGTGTGTCAGTTGTGCTGCGCCGCTACGTGTGCAGGCGCACTTTGATGGCGGACGGTGTTGCTGGCTTGCCGGCGGTGTTTGGCCTGCTTTTCGCATCGTAATTGGGCGGGCGTGTGGACTGCTGCGTGCCGGCGGTAACTGGTGGTTTTTGCATCCGCCAGCACGGCGGTTGTGCTTCCGCCCGCCATCGT